>CM053626.1:29181688-29252050 GCA_028646595.1 Phalanger gymnotis | reverse complement strand
GGAGGGATCATGCCTAAGGGCACAGCTTAGCACACTTTTGGAAAATACACTTCCTGGGTCACCCTTGAAAATCTACAAACTTCATCATCAGGGTCATGGACACACAGAACAATTCTTACCTCTAATGCCCAATCTTTTAAGTTGTGGTATATGATTGTGATAGAATACTACTGTGGTGGTATAAGAAATGATGAACTCAATGATCTTAGAAAAATGTGGATAGACTTGCATGAAATAATGAAGAGTGAAATAAGCAGAAGCAAGAGAACATTATATATAGTAACAACTGTTGTTTGTCCTTCATTCTCAAAGAGGACCACGACATTAGGAAAGTGATGCCATGACTTGCATCGTTTTAGAGGACAATTTTGAAACTATAAGACAAGAAATCTAAATATTTCAATGGTTCTTCCATTTTCTAGTCAAGGGTTGGCAAACTATGGCCCTAGGGACAAATATGGCCCTCTGCCTGGTTTTCATTGTAAAAACCATTCATAGTTCTCTGGTTCTGCAAAAATAGTCAGTGGGCCAGGGCCAGATTTGGCTCTTGGGCTGTAGTATTTTATGTCATCAAACTAACATTTCATATCTTCATCTTTATCAAAATGCCCCAGTGATGGTAATCCAAACTGAGCACTTGTCTATCTACTCCTGAACCTGACTAGAGGATCTTCTTAACAACCAGTACCATGCACAGTTTTTAATAAATGGCAATCTCTAGGTTTCGATATTTTAAAGGTAACTTGGTGGTGGTGGATTAAGTATTAATGCGTTAAGAAAATTCATATTTTGCTTCCCTTGGCAGTAGATAATCAGATTTTATCAGCTGCAGAAATTGTTTTATGGTTAATAATGTCACTGGAATTTTGAATGAAAAAAAGATGCCAGAAGAATAGCTGTTAGGGGGAAGTTGTCAATAACGCATTCACAGAATGGCCTAATTCTAAGGGAACCCAGAGGTCACAAAATCCAGTCCACCTTTTTAAAATCATCTCCCCTACAACACACCTGGCTAGAGGTCATCCAGCCTTCACTTGAAGATCTCAAGAGAGGTGGAACCTACTAAATCCTGAGGCACCCCGTTCCAGAGAGGTCGTTAAGTCTCTATTTGAAGACCTTTAGAGAAGGAGAAGCCTATTAACCCCTGAGTCAGCCATTCCACTTTTGGACCCTTCTAAGGGTTAGGGAAGCTAGGTGGATAGAGCGCTGGGCTTGGAGTCAAGAAGAGCTAAGTTCTACTCTGGGCTCAGGCACTTATTATCTGTGTCACTCTGAGCAATTCATTTAACCCTGTTGGCCTCAGTTTCCTCATCTGTAAAATGAGCTGGAGAAGAAAACGGCAAGTCACTCCAGTATCTTTGCTGAGAAAACCCCAAATGGGGTCATGAAGAGTCAAACATGACTGAAATAACTAAACAACAACAAGGATTAGGAATCTTTGTGCTTTCATTAAGCTTAAATTTGCCTCCCAGCAGCTTCCACAGGAACAAATCTAGTCCCTGTTCCACTTAAAGTCCTTTCAGATGCTCCAAGACAGCTTTTACGTCACTCCTTGAGTCTTCTCTTCTCTAGGCTGAACATCCTCACTTCCTTTAAACACCAATTATTAGAACATATGAGTTTGTGGAGGAGGAGTGTAAATGGAAGAAGAGAAGTTGGTAATTCTAAGGGAAGGGACCTCTCTGTCTTGAAAAAATTCAGGACTTTCAGATAAGGTAGCTGGGTGGAATAGTGTTTAAAGTATCGGATTTGGAACTAGAAAGACTGAGTTTTTATCCTGCCCCAAAAACTTACTAGAAATGACTTACTAAGTGGAATATGGGCAAGTCATTAATAGCTTTTAGACTCAGTTTCTTCATCTGTGAAATAGGACTAAAAATAATGCTCAAAGTTGTTTGGATCAAATGAGATAACAAGATAACATCAAAATCAATTTGCAAACCCTTAAACATTATATAAATACTACCTGATATTATTATTATTATTATTATTTATTCCTTAAAGACTAGGGAATATTTGCAGGCATTTATGCTGAGAGGAAGTTATCACTGAAGATGGAACTACCGTAAGGCAGCAGGTCTTCTGACGCAGAGTTTGTGCTAGTGTGGATAGTCTATATAGCTGATAGAATGCTTCCCTAAGCGGATAGGACACTGCTTTTGGAGTTAGGAAGACATCAATTCAAAGCCCACTCCTGACACTTACTGGATATGTGACCCTGGGCATTTCATGCAACCTCTTTGTGCCTCATTTTCCTAATCTGTAACAGGAAAGGGCCTCAATGTTCCTTTCAGCCCTAAATCTATGATCTGAGGACTGTATCCTTTCCCAATGATAAGGAGGATATGAAGGCAAAGGCATTTTGATTGCCACTACTGGCTTTCTGTACTTCATATGGCATTTGTACTTCATCATAGAATGTTAGAATTGGAAGAAGCCGTAAATATCATCTGGTTAAATTTTCTATGGATAAAGTAACTAAAATTTATAAGAATGAAGTGATTTCCCCAATGTCACAGAGATAACACTTGGAGTATTATACTGAAATAGCCTTAGAACCTCCATTTTCCCATTATTCACCATTTTATGAAGTTTAGTTTCAACTTTTTAGAAGTCATCTAATCATGGGAAAATCACAACATGGGGAAATCACAAGACTACCCTCCCACCTCAGTAACTCCTAATCCTCTCCACCCATGAGAAGCTAGATGTCTCAATCACTGCATTCTGTCTTGTCCACTCCCTTTAATTGTATATTAACTATGTAGAAACCAAGGTTCAAGAACCTTGTGCTGACTGAGAGCCTTGGACCTGATTTGTTTTGCAATCGTATGCCTTGCTAAACAGTTGTATGGAAGAGTCTTGGAAATTTTATTTCTTTGTAACAGTGGCAGTGTTGGAATTTGAACACAGCTCTACTAATGGCAAGTCAATACTTTCTCCATGCCACCTCTTGAGGGAAATAGTGAGTTAACTCCCTGGAGTCATAAGCGGCCCTCAGAGAAGTAAATGGGAATGCTTCGCATCTTTGGGGAAGGCCAAGTTCTTTATAGAGTTGAAAGTTGGGAGAGAAGAGACACAAGGTTGTTGGAAAGCAATGAGGATTCTTTCTGGATATACAAAACACATGAGATCTTCAGTTTTGGTTATCTCATTGCACTGGGCACTATTGGGGTAGGAACTCCTTTCTAATAGTTATGGCCTCACTATGGTAGATGTCCTTTAATGTTCCTTGCAGTTCTACCTGGCCCTATGACTTCATCATTTCACTGTTTAAACTACCTTAAACTAGAATTCCTGCACTAGGGCTGGAAGGGGCTTTGGAGGCCTTTGAGAGTAGCCCTTTAATTCTACAGATAAGGAAACTGAGGCTCAGGGAGAGTAAGTTGCTTTGGATTAAACAGCTAGTAAGTGTCTGAGGCAGCATTTGAACCCATGTTCTTCCTACTATAACAGTAAAGAAGCACTAAAGAGTTACCTCTGACACAGATGACTTGCCCAAGGTTACACAGCTAACAAATGTGTAGCAGATACGGAGGGTGTTGCACTTAAGGTGCCATCTATATTCTCTCTCTCTCTCTCTCTCTCTCTCTCTCTCATCTCATTCACTCTAATCTATACATACTCATTTAAGTCTAGTGTGGGGAGTGTTCTCCAGATGTGGGGTTGTTGGCCATGAACAACCATGCTGCCAAAATCTATTTGTATAACCTTAGGGATAACCCTAGTGTGAGGAGGTACAGTCCTACTACTTACAACTCTAGCTCCTGAGCCCCCATCTGTGTGCTTGCCATTTATACAAATTAGTCACAATGATTCCATTAAAAAATGAAACATTTACCAAATGTGGAGAGGATTATTATAATATAAAACTTACTAAACAGAAGGTAAAGCCAGGAATAATCAGAGCAGAACAGTCCAGCCATAAACTTGGGTCTGGGTCACGTTCTCCCACAAATGCACACAATGTGTTTCAGGAAAGAGCCAATATTAATTAACAGAGACATAGTGATAGCTCACATCACTAGGGAAAAGGAAAACCTATGTGCCCAGACCAATCCATGACTCTGGACTCCAGTCCTCGATGTCCTTTCATCTTTTTAAAGAATAATCTACGCACTATCTCACCCATTGGATGAGAATGCTTCTATTTTCTCTGCTCTTCTGCTGGAAAAAACCACTTCTCTGCTAGATTCTGGCTTCTCAAGTCATGCTGATCTCTTTTTGATAACAACAGTCCCAAGCCTGGGATCTCTTGAGCTTCCCAGGCCTGCTCCCTTGTCTTGATACAGAGGCAGCATGACATTATGTCAGTGAAAAGACCTTCCCTTTTATCTTGGCATATGGATTATTCAGGTCTTGATCTCTATAGGCTTTGAAAAGTTTCCCTTGTTCAAGTAATAGAGGAAAGTAAAGGGCAAGATATGAATGCCTTTGAAGGGTTTCACCTCTCTTAAAATGTAGATGGCCCTAAAGAGCAAGGCAACATTTCCTGCACCCAGCTTTTCAGCCATAGCAGAGGACTCTCCTTTCTATGGATCAGTTCTTTCAAATAACAGAGCTTTCCTCCAAACAGATTAGTGTTCCACACCAAAAGCAGAACCTCTTTGCAGCTGGTATCAGCATCTACAACCTTCTAGCTCTTGAAGCTCCTCAGGTCCGTAGTCTGTGTTCTAAACAGCTTCTGCTATCAGCTTGTCTTATCTCTCGTGCACTTGACATCTTCAATCACTGACCCCTGGTCTGGCTTCTGATCTCTACTTTCTGATGGCTGTAAGTACGGCCTCCTCATGCATAGTGACACGTCTCAGGCCCAGAGACTCTAAATCTACATTTCTGTCAAACATGACCCATATAGTTAGAATACAATTTTCCCATAGTCTCTATAAAGTTCTTTGATTCTGTCTCCAAGCAACAATCTTCAAAATCCTGAAATCAGTTATATTCAAATTTATTGCTGGGAAACAATGCACTGCATCTGTTTCTACCATCAGTCAGTATCTTTCCATCTGAGGAGCTATTTTCTTTCAAGTTCTTTTAGAACTTTTTTCTGAGGAAATTCCTTTCCCTCAAATTCTCTTGATGAAGTCTTTTTCTCCTCAGGTTACTTTTGCTTGTATTCCACATAAACTGTCCAAATTCAGCCCCTTTTAGAAAATAAAATATCCACAAAAGAAGAGGCTCAGACCTTACAAGTGTTGTAAGTTGGGTTTTGGTCCCATTTTTCCTAATACTGAATCCAATGTTCTCTTCACTAGACCAAGTCGACTCTCTATATTTATATATTACTATAATTTGCCAAGTCTGATGTCCCAACATTTAATAACAAGGTCATATGAATACAGAATAAAAGATGCCATCAAACATATATATGACTAAGAAAAGATAGGCTAGTTGTATGGTAAGAATCAGGGATAGCTGACCAAAAATCCATGGGCTCCAATGACACGTTCATAGACATAGGAAAAAGTGAGGAAAATCCATGTTTGTTATGGACAGCAGGGAATGGTCAAGAGTAGTGAGGTGTATCAGTTCTGACCTGCAGTATTAGAGACAATATTCATATCAATGAAATCACAGGTCTGTGTAACTGTGTTTTCTTTTTCTATCTTATTTCATCCAAGAACCAGCCTAGAAGAGTACAGAGAGGCATTGGTGGAGAAACCTTGAGTGTAAATTATGAGGCCTTGGTGTTAATCCTTGTTCTGTCCACTGACCGAAAAGTAATTTCAACTCTCTAAGCTTTGACTTCTTCATCTGTAAAACAGGGTTGGACTAGATGAACTCTTAGATGTATGATACAAAGGAAAGAATAATGAACTTGGAGTTCAAATCTTGACTCTTCCACAATGAGTGACAATGTCATTTCACTTCTCTGGGTGGCAATTTCCTCATATGGAAAATGATCTTAGACTCACTGGTTTCTAACAACCTACTCAGCTTCCATGATCTCTTCTAGCTCTAAAATGCTAGAGCTAGCATTTTAAAATAAAATAAAATTCTAAAAATTCTAAACAAAAATAAAATTCTAAGCTAGCATTTTAAAATAAAATAAAATTCTAAAAATTCTAAAAAAATAAAATTTTTAGAATTTCAAAGTCATGAATTCAGATGAATTTATACCGCATTTTTCATGTGAAAAGAATGGGGCACATATTTAAAAAATAAATTGTTTGAAGTCCATGGCAGGATTGAAAGCAGAACTTGGGCCTCCTGATTCCGCATGACTGCATCAGCTGTTCCAACAGCACATTTTCCAAATAAGAGCCAATGCTGATCAAACGAATTAGCTTATGCAGAATTTGAAGGCATGATAAATGCTTGGAAATATCATTTGGTGTGCCTTGGCCAGCAATGTTTACAATAAACTAATTCTTCTTTGTGGACTATGGCAAGAAAAGAGAAAAGAGGCCCTCATGTTTTGCTATTTTTGTGTGTGCCTGGGCAATTAGGTGCCGAGGCAAAGTGGATAGAGCACTGGGACTGGAGTCAGGAAGACCTGAGTTCAAATCCAGTTTTAGATACTTACTAGCTGTGTGCTGTGGGCAAGTCACTTAATTTTTTCTGCCTCAGTTTCCTCAACTTTAAAATGGGAATAATAATACCTGCCTCCTACCGTTGTTATGAGGATCAAAGGAGATAATTTTTACAAAATGCTTAGCATGGAGCCTGACACATAGTAGGTACTTAATAAAGACTTCTTCCCTCTCCCCTTCCCCTGTGATGCTGATTTTTTGCCTACAGAGAAAGTTCTGCAGTGCCATTTTCTATTTTTCAAGCAGCCACTAAATGCGTTGTTTCACCTATTTAGGGAAGGGACTGACAAATGTATTGGAAGGGACTTCTCTTTCATCCTGATGACACACCTTATGTCCCTTTGGGAAAAACATCACCAAGCCTTGGTCGCTCATTGACAAAGCTGATCACTTGAGCTTGGTCCTTGCCATCAGTTTCAGCAGATGCACTTCTTTGGCCAAGGAGCATTTCCTGGCCATCTTTGCTTCGTGGCCTTTCCTTTTTGCTCTTCATTCGTCTACTTCTCTCTAGACACCAGCTCATTTGATGAACCATGACAAGGTGGGGACAGGCTCTTGCTGCCAAGCAGTCAATCCCTCTGTCAATTAGTAGGTGGTCAGCGAGAGCAGCCAAGGTGAGGGAAGTCATCCCCCTCCAGCCTACCTGGTGAGGACAGTCTGAGTGGTGTGGCCTCTGATGACAGAATTTTTCACCATCTAGATCAGGCCTGCACAACCTGCTGTCTGCCAAAGGATTTTGGGTGGCCCTCAAAAAATGTCATCCTCTAAATCCTGAAATCTTTTGGCGTGGTGCAGTTTGCACAGGCCTGATCTAGATAATAAATCCAGAGCTGGAAGGCACTTCTAAGGCCTTTTTATATGACTCCCTCAATCTGGCCAGTGAGGAAACTGGGGTTTAAGGAACCCAGATATGGAGATGGAATGGAATTAAAAGTCATCTAATCCAATTCCCTCATGTTACAGATGAGGGAATGGGCCCCAGAGTGGGGAAAGACTTTCCCAAGATGAGATAATCAAGGCCCAGGAGTGACCTACCCAAGGTTGTCAGGGAAAGGATTTGAACCAGAATCATAAGATCACAGTCCTACTCCTCGTTTCACAGATGAGAAAACTGAGACCCCAGAGAAAGGAAATGGCTTGTGAAAAATCCCATAGGTAGCAAATCCCGGAGCTAAGATTCAAACCCAGGTGCTCCAATGTCAGATCCTGTGTTCTTTCTGCTGCCCCATGCTGTCCCCACGTCTACAAAAAGCAGCTGAGTGGAAGCTTTGTAAGTTAAGAACTTAAGAATTCCAAGCACAATGGTTTCTATTTAAAGTTACATCAAAGCAAAAATTTTCACCTGGAGAGATTTTTTTACTTCTGGGGCATAATGGATACTCAGCATGGCCAGCAGTTCAAAATTGCCTAATTAACACTTGGTGAGGACATTGTAGAAGAAATATTGTTTATCACACTCCTGTTTATCCTCCCACACTCCTTCTCAGGCTCTGGCACTCGGGCTACTATTTCTGTGTTTATTGCATTGGCTGTAAATTTTTTGTTTTGTTTTCAAACACAAACCTTTTGTTTAAGGAAATGAAATCTTTTTAAATGCCCAGTGACTTGCAGCATGATGTAGAAGTCCATAGGGAAAATGGGAAAGCTTTCATATAGATTTACCTTTTAAAATTTATTTTTTAAAATATTTTGGGGTTTTTTTTGGCAGGGCAATTGGAGTTAAGTGACTTGCCCAAGATCACACAGCAAGTACATGTGTCAAGTGTCTGAGGACAAATTCGAACTCAGGTCCTCCTGACCCCGGGGCCAGTGCTCTACTCACTGTGCCACCTAGCTGCCCCTCTTTTTAAAATTTATTAAGTGATTGGGGCAGGTGGTGGGATGTTTTTTTGTCTGTGTGTGTTCTTATTAGTTTGTGGGGGAATACAAATAATTTTAAAAAACCTAACATTGTGAAAGGGGAGCCTGGGTGTCAAAGAGGAATCTTCCCAAGTCCCCCTTCCTGTCCTCCCCCTTTCCCCTACCAACTTCCACCCAGCAAAAACCCTCAATGATTTTCCAGTCACCTAGGGCAGAGGTTCCCAACCTGCGGGAAGACTCATTACAAGGAATCCCTGAATCCATACATAAGAAAACCTAACTTCTGCGGCCATATAAAGTTAGACACCTCATGCATATCTGTATTATGATTTTAAATATTAGATGCTGGTGGGGTAAAAAGAAAAAGTCCAAATTCATTTCAAAGTGTTACTCAATTTTCAGTAATTTTTCATCATAAGATGATGGACTCATAGATTGAAGGGAGCTTCAAAGTCCAATGCCCTTGTTTACCAATGAAGAACCTGAGACCTAGAGGGAAGCTATGGCTCTCCCAAAGTCACACAGATAGGAAATAGAAGAGCCAGTAGTCCTGAGCCTGGCCACGCTGACTCTAAATCTATCACTTTTCCTGTTTCACAGCCTGCTTCTCCAAAACAGTAAACAGCATTAGGACAATTATTATGTGACAATTTTAGTATTATTTATTTTTACTTTAAAAAGAGAAATGTTTGAAAAAAGTGAGGAATAGCTGGCCTGTAGGAATAAGCATAGACACCATGGGTGGGGAGCCTGCAGCCTCGAGGCCACATGTGGCCTTCTAAGTCCTTGGGTATAGCCTTTTGACTGAGTCCAAGTTTTATAGAACAAATTCTTTTGTTAAGGGGATTTGTTCTGGGAAGTTTGGATTCAGTCAAAGGGCTGCACTTGAGGACCTAGAGGGCCATAGGTAGCCTCAAGTCCTCAGGTTCCCCACTCCTGCTTTAGCCTGTCATTCAAGCTTCTCCACAGTCTGGCTCTAACCTACTTGTCCAGTGCCTAACATGAACCCTCTGGAAGAATCGTTGTACCTGGAAAGCTCAGTGTTCATTCTTGCCTCCACACCTTTGCTCAGACTGTGCCTTACTGTCCACATGCCCTTACCCCTCTCAGCCAGTTCTGCAAATCTGAGATCTTTCAGGGGCCAATGCAATTCTCACCACCCTTATTAAGTCTTCTAATACCATTCCAGCTTACATGAGAATCAAATATCCAGAGTTAGAAGAGACCTTAGAAGTTATCTCATCTAAAAACTTCATTTTACAGCAGAAGAAATTGAGGCCCAGAGAAGTCACGTGACACATGTAGTAAGGATCAGAGGTGGTATTTGATCTCAGGTCCCCTGACTCCAAATGTGTTACTCTCATCACCGTTCTACATTCCCCCCCCCTTGTTGTTGACTCCATTACTTATATATTATCTTTTATTATTATTTACATGTTTGATGGCCAAGTGTCTTATCTCTTCCTCTTCGATGTAAGGTCCTCATCTTAGCCACTGGTCCCCATTCTCAGTCTGTACCTTTCATACCCCTGAGAAACAAGATATTGGGTCTCTGACTCCAGCTGTTTTTTTGCTTTCTACATTTGTAGGGTTTCAAAGTTTTTGAGATTCTAGGGCCCTTTTGTCTTGTTTTTCACAAGATACAATCCCAACCCTGACCCATTGACGTGAGGTGAGGAAGAGTTAGAGAGCAAGTAGATTGAAGAATGATATTTAGGGCATTTAGGGTGATCTTGCCTTATTTCTAGAAATTCTCATATCCCGTGGGACCTTTGAGTTCACTGAATCATGGAAGAGTCACTTAGCACAGTGCCTGGCATGTGGTACGTGTTTGTCTGTACCAGGCAGAAATCCTCTTGATGGTCTCCAGGAGGTAGCCAGTGAGACTTCTGATGGAAAACCTCCAGTAGAAGGCAGCTCATTGCCTCTCAAGGCAGCCCACTCCCCTTCAGGTCAGCTCTAATTTTTAGGAAGTTTAGGTTTTGAGGAAACACAGACTTGATCTTTATGTCAAGTCTGCCTCTTCCTGCCAGTTCTGCCTGCCCTAAGGCACCAGGCTCAACAAAGCTAAGTTCCCCTCCTTGTAATAAATAGCCAGTTAACTCTCCTCCTATAAATCTCCTTGCTATGTCCCTACCAAGTCTTATCTCCAGGCTTAATATTTCAGTTCCGTTAGCTGGTGGAGCTTCTTCAAGGCCCTTCCTCATTCTGGTCACCGTCCTCTGAAAATACTCTAGCTTGTCGATGTCCATCCTAAAATGTGATGTTTAGATCTGGATATCAGACTCCAGGTGTAGAGGTGGGGATGATGTGATAGCAACTGGAAACCCATCTCAAGGAGACTGCTGGGGAAGTTATAGGGCAGAGGGAAGCAGGATGGGGGAGGGACATTATCTCAGCTTGCCATCTGGCTGTCTTCTACTTTAAGTAGTTATTCTTAACTAACTGCTAAATCTTTTATTTTTTTCTTATGGCATTGAAGCATTACAAGTGCTATTAGCTTCCACTAAATCTTATGCCCTCTAAATTCAGCATCCTGAGTCATTGCACTTAGCTTACATCCCTGATAGGACTTGAAACTTCTCCCAACACAGTTTTGAAAACCAATGATTATTGACTTTCATAACCACAATCAATTTGTGCTATTTAAAATAAACCTAAGGTGGGCCTTTAGAGAATTAATTAATGCATTGATTGTTAAATGAATAGGACGATACAATATATTATTTCATTTGATCGTCACAACAATTCTGTAACATAAGTGCTATTATCCTCATTTTACAGATGAAGAAACTGAGGCCCAGAAGACTTAAATGTTATGCCCAGAGCTATGTAACTAATGAGTATATGATGCAAGATTTGAATTCAGGTCTTTTAAACTTCAAATCCAACACTCTGATCCTAAGCCACCCAGCTGTTTTATGCATTATGACTACAAATTAAATAAGCCAAGCCAATTGAGTCTCTGGGTCACATGAGCACATTTTGCAAAATTGGACTAACCACCATAAGCACAGGAATTAGAAGCAAGTCCTTTATAGTACATCGATAATCATCTATTTTTTATGCAACATTGTTATAGGGGAATAGGCTTCTGATGTGCTTGCCTAGGACATGTTTTTTCTTCTATGTTTATTTTTTGACAACCCAGCACAGACCTGCAATATTTCTCACTTATTTTCCTGCCTAAGTCAGACATTAGCCCCCCGGGGATGGTTATAAGCAGGTTTTGCTGCAGTTACTTAAATTGTTCCTATAACCTCCAGCTCCCTGTCCTTCTGTGGCTTGGAAGTGGAAGTTATGTTATTTGCTTTATATAACACGCATTATTTATGGACCCAAGTTGCCCAGGCTAAGAAGGCAATGGGTGGCAACCAGCCTTGGTGGAGGGGATGCTCAAGAGTCAATCTTTTTGATGTATCATGGACACCTCATTGTATAAGCTCCACTAAATTACCATTCATATTCATTATCTTGGCATAGAGGTGACCCAAGATCTCAAGGATCATGCTAAAACCAAGCCGGAAAGGATCTGTAAGACTCACAATGGGTCTAATGTCTGGTGACTGGAGGCTATCTTATGTGCAGAAAGGTCTTCGATAGAAGACTGACCATCAAGATTAAAAGATTTTTCAGCTTCAGAAACTCCTAAAGATGATTTGCTATGGGTTCATAGCAATGAAATGATGTCCATAGCAATGAAATCTTGGATTCTAAAAGTCATAGGATAACGGATGCTACATTTAGAGTTGGAAGGGAACACAGAGGTCATCAAGTTCAATCCTCTCACTTTACAAATAAGGAAACTGAGGCTCAGGAAGATTAAGTGACTCAAGATCATAGGATTACAAATTTAGAGCAGCGAGTGCAGAGGACATTAACTCCAATCCTCTAATTTTTTTTTTACCAAGATGGAAACTGAGGACCAGAGAGGTTAGATAATTAACTCAAAGTCACACAGGTAGTGAGTGACAGAGCTGAAATCATTATTTATAAAGATTGCAGCATCAGGCTGTTAGATTCTACAAACACCTGAATTTTTAGCAGTTTTGCGTGGCCTGCAGAAGGGGTCCACAGCTATTTAAAACAATTCTTTTCTCCCTAGGCTATAAAAGAGTGTCAAGGAGATCCAGAGTCACAGGTCATATAGAAGAGTGGATTTAAAGATGGCCAGATGATGAAAGTTGCATGCTTTGGGAAATACATTTTTGGACACAGCCAATGTGGAAATTTGTTTTGTTTAATTATGCATTTCTATTACAAAGATTTGTTTTTCTTTTACCTCCTTAGGGGAGAGAAAACAATTGTTTATTAATTGAAAAGATAAATAAATTTTGAAAGAATTTGAAAGGAAAAAAGTGATTTAAGTGTAGAAGAGTAATCAAAAAGAAATCCAAGTATCTAGAAGGGTGGGATGATGTGGATCCAGAGAGAAGATTCCATGGCAGCTTGAAAAAGAAAGTGATCTTGAAGAGGGCAGTTTAAATGGACAGAGCTTAATAAGAGACCAGGAGACATTTCTACCATGGGGGTAGTACTCCTATTCTCTCTGTCTTCTGCAGGAATTGATACTTCTAAGACTGAGGTATAACATTCAAGGGGAAGAGGGAGGATCTAGAAGGCAATTACATAGAAAGAAGAGAGAACTTAAAATTGGTATTTTAGGACCCTTGATTCCATAAGAACCCTAAGACACTAAAGAAGGAATAATTAAGTATAAAGATCATGAATTAAAGGTTAAAAGTTTAGAATAGACAGAAAAGAAAGAGAATTAATGAAGAGAATCAGGAAAAGGAAACTTGAAAAAATAACAAGAAGAAGTTGAAACGGAGAAAGGGTAGGAAGTTTTTAATCAACTGTTTAACTGAGAGGGAAAATGATATGAAAAAGATAAACAGGAGGGAGAAAATAAAAGAATTAATAAGTGAAACTCTTCAACTAGAGAAAGAGGTGACAAATGGGAGGAGAAGGTTTTAGGAGGGAGAAGAAAAATACTGGAGAGACAAAGAATTCTCTTACAAAAAGAAAGGGAAACAATAACGACATTAAAATCTTAATTAAAAAAGCAATATTAGTACAAAATGGGAGGGAAATACAAACCTACTTCTCATAAGTTTAAAGGCATTAAACAAAAAATGCATTAAACAATCAAATAAAATGGATAGTGGCATAATGGATAAGAAAACATAAACTCATATTGTGTCATAAGAAACACATCTAAAAAGCAAAGATATGCAAAGAATAAAAACGTGAGGCTAGGACAAAAATTACTATGCATCTGGTGGATAAAAAGAAAAACCCAGAAATTGTAGTCATGCTATTAGGCAAAGAGAAAACAAGAATTCCCAACATGAATATGGATAAATAAGAAAATCACATTATGATAAAAAGAACCATAGACAAACCAATATTAATATTTAGTCAATATTCACCAAATAACATAACGTCTTAATTCATAAAAGAAAACATAACTAAACTATAAGAAAATATAGACAGTAATAAAATTGTACTTGGAGATGCTAGTGTCTCTCTGTCTCTCCCTCAATTTTGAACAAATCTAACAGAAAGATAAACAAAAAGGAAAATATAAAATTGGGAAAATAACTGAAGGAGAATAAAGAGCTAAAAGACATGCGGCATCTTGCAAATGGGACCTCCAAAGAATATATACATTTTTCAGCACCACATGGAACTTTTACAATTTACATTTATTAGGGTGCAGAGATATCCCAAATAAATAGAAAAGGCAAAAAGCAAACATATTCTTTACAGTACATAGTGCAATAAAATAGTGATTAGTTCACTAGGATAAACAAAAGACACAGACCTAGACGGAGACTTAATAATGAATTATCAATTAATGAGTATGTCAAAAATCATAGAAACAGTAATTATGTGAAAGACAATGATGAAGCTGAAACAATACATCAAAATTTATAGGATGTGGCTGAATCAGTTCTAAGGGAAAAGAATAATCCCCAAAACCTATGTTAGAAAAGGAAGTAGAAAATAGAATAGAAATAGAAAAGGAAAAGATTAATGAACTAAATGGGCATTAAAAAATTAGAACCCCCCTAAAATAAATAAAAAAAAACAAAAAATAAAAAAGCACAGAAAGGAGATACTGAAAATCAGAGAAGGAACAGATAAATTGGAAACCAAAAAAGATTTCAGAAATTATAAACAAAACTAAACACTGTCTTTTTACGGGGGGTGGGGGGAAGGTAGGGCAATTGGGGTTAAGTGACTTGCCCAAGGGCACTCAGCTAATAAGTGTGTCAAGTGTCTGAAGCCAGATTTGAACTTAGGTCTTCCTGACTCCAGGGCTGGTGCTCTACTCACTGTACCACCTAGCTGCCTCAATATCTGCTTTTAAAAAGACTAACAAAATAGATAAACCTCTGGTTAAGCTGATTAAAAAGAAGAGGGCAGAAAAAAAAATCAACAAAATGGTAAATGAATAGTGTGAAATCATAACAAGACTATAAGAAATACAAAGAATTATCAGAACCTACTATGCACAGTTATGGTCTAACAAAATTGAAGACATAAAAGAAATAGATGGCTTCCTTCAAAAATATAAAAACCCAAACTTACAGAAAACCAAACAGAGATATTAAATAATACAACCTCAGAAAATGAAATAGAACTACTTTTAAATAAACTACCAAAGGAAAATAACCCTCCTCATTCTGATGGATTTATGGGATAATTCTATCAAACCTCTAAAAAAGAACAATGAATAAAAATACTATGCAAATTATCCTCAAAAACTGAGAAAGAATGGACTCTACCAGATTCCCTTTATGAGAAAAATGTAATCCTAATTCTTGAACAGTGAGGGATAAAGCAAAGGAGAACTATGGACAAGTCTAATGAATGCATATTGATTAATTTTTTAAAAGTGCTGTCAAATAGACTTCAGCAGTTCATCTAACAAATAATTCTTTATGTCCAAATTCATTTCATATCAGAAATGCAAGGATGACTTGATATTAGGAAAACAATAATCAAAAACCTCCCAAACCACATGATTATCTAAATTACTGCAGAAAATGTTTTAACAAAGTAGAATACTGTTTTCCTCTTCTAGAGGAAATATTGCAAGCAACAAGAAAAAACACCACAATTTAAATACTATGGAAATTCAGTCAGGATTTCACAAGATCTAATAGCATCTACTCTAAAAGCCCATATGTTTTGGAACATTATGTTTTGAAGGGCAAAAGAGCTGAGATTACATCCAAGAATAACTTATCCAGAAAAGTTGAGTATAATCCTTAATGGAAGAAAAAAAAATGGACATTTGACAAACTGAAAGACTTTCAGGTGTTTATAACAAAAAGTCCAGAACTCAATGGATAATTTGATATAAAAGATACAGATGAAATATAAGAAAAGCATTAAAGACTAAATATAAGGTACTCATTAAGGTCAAACTGTTTATTTTACATACATACATATTATATATATATATATATATATATATATACATATAGTGACAGTTTTAAGACTACTGCTAACAATGTCATATATATTCATATTCATACATATGAACACATACACACACACACACACACACACATATATATATGAAAATGTTAGTAGTATTCTTAAAACTGTCATCATTGCTAAGGTAGTTTAAAAGAAAAGTTTCGGACTGAGTTGTGTATCATAGGATGATTCTAAAAAACTAAATTGGATAGGAAAAGATAAAAGGAAATAATTATATTATAAAAATGGGGGATGAAAGGAAGAACTAATACGGGAAAGCAGGTGGGGTTGGAGGGCTGGTAATGTTGGAAACTTACTCAAATCTGGGTTGAAGAGGAGGCAATGTGTATGTCTGGAAGGGTGTAAGTAGTCTTCTGAATACACACAGGTGAAAAAACTTGGAGACAGGGTGGGGGAAAGATTTTTGGAGGGATGTGTGGATTGAAATTGGGCGGTGGGGGACTCTTGGAGGGGTGGATGAAGTTGGTGGTAGAAGGGCTGTGGGGGAAGAAGTGTGTGGGGGAAGATAAGGTAACAGGGATAGGGTAAAAATTGAGTCTGAGAAAGAAAATAGAAAGTAGAAATAAGATGGAGTGAAATTCACAAATAGTAACTATAACTTTGAATGTGAATAGGATGTTTGTAATTGCTCTCTTTGTTGTGGCAAAGAATTAGACATTACAGGGATCCCCATCAATTGGGGAATGACTGAACAAGCTATGATGTGATAGAATGATGAGCTCAAAGGTCTTAGAAAGGCATGGAATGACTTGCATGAAATAATGAAGAGTGAAGTGAGCAGAACCAAGACAACTTTGTATACAGTAACAGCTACATTGTTTTAGGAATGACTTTGAGAAACTAAGTCATTTTGAGTATTATAAATACACAAGTGAAAAATAAAGGCCATATGAAGAAAGATGCTATCTGCATCCAGAGAAAAAGCTGATAAATAGAAGTATGTATAGAATAATATATATACCTATTTGTGTCTAATGATAACCTCCTTCTAGGAGGAGGGAAGAGAAAAAGGAAAAATAAGAAATTTATGTGATAACTTTGCTTATTTGGCAGGAATAGCAAGTTGCACAATGTAGATTTGCAGTTTCATGTGCAATCAACTTTTTATTGTATTGTGTTATGGAAATGCTTGTTTTGTTCTGTGAATTGAAAATAAAATTTAAAAAAGAAACATAATGTTATCAAAGTTTCAGGCTACAAAATAAAGACACAAAAATCAACAGCATTTCTTTGTGATAGAAAAAAAATCAGAGATAATAGAAAGGGAAATATCTTTAAAATAACTTCAAAATGCATAAAATATTTGGGGTTAAATCTACTAAAGCACCCAAAATACTCATATAAAGCCAATTACAAAGGCCTTGTAAAGAAATAAAGAAGAAATTATATAGCTGGAGGAATATTCAATTCTCATGACTTGATTTTACCAATATAATAAAAAAAAGTACTACCAAAATCATTTTACAATTTAAGGCTATACCAATCAAAATATCCACCAAAACATCCATAGAAATTGATAAAATAATAAGAAAATTCACATGGAGAAGCAAAGGATTGAGAATATTAAGGGGCATTTTTTAAAAAAAGTAGTAGTGAAGGAAGAATAATAATTACACATGTCAAGCTATATTTGAAAGCATCAATCTTCAAAACTATTTGTTATTGACGAAAATAAAACAGAAAAGTAGACTAGAAAGGGAAAATTGGATGAAACCAAATTCAATAAGGGGAATTTATTATTTATTAATTTATTAAGTACCTACTATGTTCCAGGCACCATGCTAAACACTT
Organism: Phalanger gymnotis; assembly: GCA_028646595.1. Taxonomy (NCBI): domain Eukaryota; kingdom Metazoa; phylum Chordata; class Mammalia; order Diprotodontia; family Phalangeridae; genus Phalanger; species Phalanger gymnotis. The sequence goes on along the minus strand of CM053626.1, from coordinate 29,234,348 downwards.
TACAAATGTTATATCATTATTTCACTGTTTTGATAAACTATGAGATATAAATTACTTAGGAAAGAACTCCTCATTTGATAAGAATTTCTGGGAAAATTGGAAAGCAATATGGCAAAAATAGGCTTTAAAACATATATTCTTCTACAATAAATATAAAATGGACTTGGGACTATAATATAAAATATTACCATACTATAAAAATTAGAAGAGAAGCAAATCATGTAATGTTCACAGATATGGATGGGAGATTTATTCGATCCAAACAAGGAATAGAAATAATTATAAAAGATAAAATAAATAATTTTGCGTCCATGAAATTGATGTGCTTCTGCAGAAAAAAAACTTTAATGCATCTAGTATAAACAGCAAAGAAATTGAAAGGTTAAATTTAAAAAAAAATATTTCTCAGATAAAGATTTCACATCCAGCATACATACATACATACATGTATGCATGTGTATGGACAACTAAAACATATTTGTATATACACATATATATGTTACACAGATATGATTTATTAATAGTTGTAACTTACTGTTCTTTGTATGCATGTATGTATGTACATCAAACCCATATTACATGTAGCTCATCCCAAATATCCTAGTAAAATTTAATAGTTTAAAACTTCTCTAACTCTTTAAATACAATGTATATGTATATGTGTATGCATATGTGTGTATACACATATACATACATATACACACATACATACGTGTGTGTATATTATATACATATATACACATATATAAAACCAATGACCAAAAGTCATTTCCTGATAGGTAAGTGATCAAAGGGTATTCACGAACAGTTCTCAAAAGAAAAATTGCAAATTTTAATGAATATATGGAAGAATTCTCCAAATCACCAATAATAAGCATAAATCAAAACATCCCTGAGATTTCACCTCCCAAGGAGAAAATTGACAAAGATTACCAAAGATGGGAATAGTCAGTATTGAAGTAACTGTAGGGAAGATTGGCCCACTAGTGCCTTTTTGGTTGAAGCATGATTTAGTATACTTATTTAAAAAATCAATTTCAAGTTATGCAAACCAACAGAATAAAATATCCATATCCTTTGGTTCAGATATATTAATAGGCACATATCCTACGGAGGTAATTGCTAAAAAGAAATATAATATTTTTTTTGTTTGTCTGGAGCAAAGATCTGGAAAGAAAGTAGATCTCTAGCGACCGGGAAATAGCTAAATAAATTGTGGCATATGAATGTTAAGAACTATTATTAGGTGGTAAGAAATGATGTAGATGAGGAAAACAGAGAATGGAAAGTTACATGAGCTGAAGAAAAGGGAAGTAAGCAAGCCAAGGAAATACTATACGCAATGATTGTTACAATGTAAATGGAAAGAACAGGAATCACAAAATAATCATATTACAAAGAACAAGCATGGCCCCAGAGAAGAGAAGAGAAAAGCTAACCTCCTCAACTTCTTGGCTGAGATGGGAGGTCTACAGTGTGGAACACTGCATACATTTTAGTTTTTTTCAGCCTATTACCAGTTTTGCTGATTGTCTTTTGTTTTTCTTTAAAACAAAACTACATATGATAGTTCTTTGGGTGGATGGGAATAGGAATATAGGAAGAAATTTTATTGATATATTGCAAAATATAGTGATAAAATTTATTTAAAAAATAAAATCAAATGTTGACTGGGAGAGGGATAGTAAGCAACATACTCAGGATTTGAATAGAGATCTTTGTCTCTAAATTGAGCACCCATTTTTACTCTTGGGTGTGGAGTATGGACTGAGCAGAGTAGTCAGTGCAATGCAATGCAATCAAATTTATTAAACACTCCCTGTGGATAAGGGACTTTGCAAGCTGCATCCTGGGGTTGGGTACTATCTGAGATATAGCTTGGCGTAGGACATATAATGCTATACTTGAAATCAGGCAGATCTGGTTTCAAATACTGCCTGTGATGCTTACTAGCTGTGTGACCATGGTCAAGTTAGTTAACCTGGCTAATCCCAAATTTCCTCATCTGTAAAATAAGGATAATACCTGTAACATGCTTCACAGGGTAGTCCATATGCTCAAATGAGAGAATGTATATAATGCATTTGACAAATTTCAAGGTGCTATAGAAATGTCATTATCATGTTATATCTGCGCATGTAGTTAGAATGAAGAGGGGGTGTTCAGAGATGAAGTCAGGGAGTGAACTAGAAACTGAATATTGGTAGGTGAGTATCAGGGTTCACTAAGAGAGCCAAATAGATGGTCAACAATGGTATCTTGAGTGAGGGTAACTTTCTTACCACCTCCATGAACAACAGCAATGATCACATCAATGGTAAAGCATAGGTGATGGGTTGGTGTTTTCCAGTTATTTTTCAGTCAAATCTGACTCTACATCACCCCATTTGGGGTTTTCTTTGCAAAGATACTGGAATGATTTGCCATTTCCTTCTCCAGCTCATTTTACAGATGAGTAAACTGAGGCAAACAGGGTTAAGTGACTTTCCCAGCGTCACACGGCTAGTATGTGTCTGAGCCAGATTTGAACTCAAGGAAGATGAGTTTTCCTGACTTCAGGTCTGGCACTCCATCGACTGTACTAGCTAGCTGCCTCAACTGGTTATGGGTAGCCAGTAATAAAAGAACCCTTGAAATGGGTAGCTTAGTGCAGAAGTGATATTCCCTTTTCTATACCCTCCTCCCTAAGTGCCTCTCTCCAAATGTCCTGTCCTAGGTTCTTTCTGTCAACAGAAAAGCTATCCGATTTGAAACAAAACAAAACTATAGTATGAATGAATAAAAAAAATCAGCACTTTCTATAAGTCAGATTTAGAGCTAACTACTGGTGATATGAATACAAAAAGGGAAATTAGAAGAACATGGAACACATTACTTTTCAGAATTATGGATACGCGAATAATTTGTGAATAAATAAGAGATAGAGGGCAAATTTAGGTGTAAAAATGGATAATTTCAATTATATTAAATTTAAAAAGTTTTTGTACAAATAAAACAAATGAAGGCAAGATCAGAAGGAAAGCAGAAATTTGGGGAAAAATTTTATAGACAATTTATCAAAGTCTCATATATCAATATATATATATATATATGAAGAACTTCATCAAATCCATAAAAATGAGTCATCCCCCAACTGATAAATGGTTAAAAGATTTGAGCAGGCAGTTATCCAATGAAGAAAACAAAACAATTTGTGGTCATATGAAAAAATGCTCTAAATCATTATTGATTAATGAAATGCAAATTAAAATAACTTCGAGATATCTTTTTACATCTTCCAGATTGGCTAAAGTGATGGAAGAAGAAAGTGACAAATGTTAGAGAGGATATGGAAAAACTGGGACACTAATTAATTGTTGGTGAAATTGTGAACCAATCTGACCGCTTTGGAGAACAATCTGGAATTATGCCCAAAGTGTTGATAAACTATCTATACCTTTTGAACCAGCAATACCACTACTTGATGTATTTCTAAAGATGATTGGGGATAAGGAAAAAAAAGAAAACCTTACGTGTTCTAAAATGTTTACAATAGCTCTCTTTGTGGTGGTGAAGATCTGGACATTTCAGGGATGCCCATCAATGGGGGAAAGGCTTAGCAAATTGTGGTGTATGGTTGTGATGGAATACTATTGTGCTATAAGAAATGATGAGCTCAAAAGTTTTAGAAAAGCATGGAAAGACTTAAATGAAATGGTGAAGAGCAAAGTGAACAGAACCAAGAGGACGTTGTATATAGTAACAGTAATATTTTTTAAGAACACCTTTAAGTGACTAAGTAATTTTGACTATCATAAATACCCAAATTAACTATAAAGGGCATGTGAAGATCTGCATCCGGAGTAAGAACTGATAAATAGAAGCATGTATAGAATAATTATATGTATACGACATAGATATATAGACAGATATTTGTGTCTAATGGTAGCCATCACTAGGGCAGAGAGAGGGAAGGGAAGGAAAAAAAGAAGAAAAAAATTTACATGATAATTTTATTGTTTATTTGAAAAGAATAGCAAATTGTGCATAGAAAATTTGTAGTTTCATGTGCAGTCATCTTTTGTATTGTTTTATCCCATAAATTAAAAATAAAATAAATTTTTAAAAAAGAAAAATAGTCCTTTTCCGAAGGAACTAACACTCTATTAAAAAAAGACATCATATAGAAGGAAATAGTGGTCAAGGAAGGAGGCACTGGCCCAGGAAGTCCCAGTGGAGCCATGAGGCAATAGACTGCCATATTCTTTTCAGGAATGCTAGTGTTGATTTCATTTCTATTGCTAAAACTAAAGAAGGAAAGTAGACAGAGGTGGAGAAGGAGCTGGGTTAGATAGTATGAAGATGGCCACAAAACAAAAGCATACTGGGACTGTGTCCAGCTAGTTATGAAGAACCTTCACCAGAGTTCAAGGCTTAGTAATTCAGCCTAAGATGTTAGTGGTTTCACCTATGGACTTCAAGGAGAGAGCAATGTTTACCACAAATGAATATATTTCTATTATTTTAATCACAGTCATGAGCAACATCTTCAGCAGAAGACATATTTTTTGGTAAGGAAGCCAAGCCTTCTTGGTATCCTGCCAACTGCACTACACAATCTGCTTTCTCTAGTGTCTACCCATAAAGCGGGCCAGTTAGGAGATTGCTTCTCTGATCTTATGAGCTATGGGCCTATAATTAGACATTTAATGTCTTGGCAATTTCAATCAATAACTTGGAGACCAAAGCTGACCCACTTACTCCACTGGCTGAAAAACAAAGACAGAAATTTACCAGATGAAAGTAAATCAGGACTGAGGATATCCTTGGGTATTTAGGTGATTTGGAGGCTTTTAAGGTAACTTTTTAATTAACCAATTGATTTATAGCTCACAAAATGCAACTAAACCATATATACCAGATAGCTATGAATTTGGGGGCTAATACTATGGTGGCATGGAAAAAACAGTTGAAATCCTCATCAGTGATTTGTTATGCCAAACAAATTCTTCTAGGGACATATGTTTCATAATCTAGGTGTAATTTGTTCTCTTTCACAGAAGACAATGAAACAATAAGTTCTCCAATAATTGCTCTTTTAGGAAGCTACTCTGCATACAGTAAAATGTTAACAAGAAGCATTTTGGTGTGGTAGGAAGAACTTGTAGTCAGAACACCTGAATCCTAGTCCAAATTTTGCCACTCACTGGCCCTGCGAACTTGGTCAAGTCATTCAATGCTTCACATATAAGGTTGTTTGAGGTTCACATAAGATTGCATCAGTGAAGGTGCTTTGAAACACTTTTCAATTGGTTGCATCTGTGCCAATGAAAAGAAGCTGTTTGTTGTGTGGAAGATGGATTAAATTTGTTCTATTCGGTTCCAGAAGGCAGGATAGGAATGACGGCAGAGGCCCGTTGAGTCTTGATGTCTGCAAAATCTTCCTTATAATGATTTCTGTCCAAACATGGAATGTACTGTCTTTGGAGATATTGATTCCCACTCACTGAAGGACTTTGGCTAGACCTAAATGACAACTTTTGGGGTTTGCCTCAAGAAGCATCTACCAGAGCTTACATTCTATTGCCATGGCCTTCAGAAACCCAGGTGGGCTTTCACTGTGTCACAGGGATGTTACAGGGGAGAACATTAGTGGGGTGAGGGGGAGAGAAGTTGAATCAAACAGCCTCCTGTGGGGTCCTTTGGAAAATAATACGTTGTTTTCCTGAAGAGAGATAGCTTCCATTTCATATAGCTTGACAGTGAATGACTTTGACTTTGACTGAATCCTTCCAATTCATAAGCAGCCCCAAGGTATAGCCATAGAAATGGGAGGAAAACTGGACACAATTCACTGTGACATAGTTCCCTGGAGATTTCAGACCTCAAGCTCTCCATAATTACAGAAAGAAATCTATGCCACTTAACCTCTCAGTATCTTCTTCCTCACGGGTAAACTGGGGATAATGATATTAGCTTAACCTGCCTCAAAGAGTTGGTGGGAGAATTAAGGGAGATAAGGGATGGAAACGGTTTTGGAAATTGTAAAGTACTCCATTTCTTTGGACCTAAACTGTGCTTTCATCTGTGCTTGGGACTTCCAGTGTGGAAGTTCCCTTCATTGAATTACATATCAGCAATTCATTTACAACTCAAGAGAGTTGTCTGTGGCCCCGAGAAGCCAGTGACGTGTTAAAGGCAAGGCTTCAACCTGGGTGTTCCTAACTCAAAGGACAGCAACCTTCCATCCTCTGAGCCACATTGTTTGTCATAAATAGCTTCATAAAAATGAGCTATTGCTGTTGATATTTACATAGTGGAGATTATATAGAAATATCTCCAATGAAAATCTCAAGTTCCTCTTTGTTCTTTTATCTGATTTGTATGAGTGACATTGTCAGCAAGACTAAATAAAGCTCAGGGATTTTTCTCCTCTGCCATTTCCCGTATTTCCAGTTCCATGTTCTCTCCACGCTGGGCTCCAAGCTTTCCAGTTTGTGAGGATGCTATTAGATCTTGTGCTGCATTAGCAGAGCCCAGGGCCATCTCCCCACTAGGACAGGGCATCAGAAAAAAGGCACTCTCCATAATTGCCAGGAAGTCATAAACTTTCCCTTCAGGGCACAGCCCAACTTTCACCCTCTTACAAGTGGCTGATCTTAATCCCCTAGGTTCTCCTTCACTTACCCCCAGAGAAACTATTTGCATATAATTAGAGGATCATAAATTTAGAGCTGAAAGGCCCACACTCCTTTATTTTATGCATGAGAGACCTGAGGCTCAGAGAGATTAAGTGATTTGATCTAGCACCCTATCCAAAACGCCTCTTTTACTATTCAAAAGGAAGCTTGGTGGCGCACCCAATGATAGAGTACTAGACTTGGAATTAGGAAGACCTGAGTTTAAATCCTGCCTCAGAGACTTATGAGCTGTGTGATCCTAGGAAAATCACTTAACCTCTCTTACTTTGAGCTTTTTCTTATGTAAAATGAGGATGTTTGGGTCGGTGACTTCCAAGGTTCCTTCTAGCTCTAAATCTATATTCCTATAACTAATAATGATAATGGTCATTGGTCTTATGATCATTGGGATCACTATTTTAGGAAAGGCTCCATTGAGTCTTCACATCACTCATGCTTGGACTCTTTCTCTGGATTTCTCTTTCTCCTTATTATTTCCCCTTCTAGCTCCCCTTTGTGTTGTCTTCCCCTATTAGAATGTAAGCTCTTTGAGGGTAGGAACTCTCATATTTGCTTTTATGTGTATGCCCAGTGCTTAGCATGATGCCTAGAATATAATAAAAGCTTACTAAATTCTCTCTCTCTCTCTCTCTCTCTCTCTCTCTCTCTCTCTCTCTCTCTCTCTCTGTATGTTCCTTGAGGTCAGAGACCAAAGTTCTCATTTTTATTTCTGCATTCCCAGTATGCAGCACATGACCTAGCACACAGTAGTTATTTAGCAAATTATTACTGAATTAGATTGAGTTTGGATACTTATTGACCACAGGAACATTTAGAACTAAATTAAAAAAAAAACTTACTGTCATATATATTATATACAGATATTGGCACAAAAAGCTTGCTAACATATGTATAAATACACCTGCATCTTTTTCTTGCTTCCTTTTGGAGAAGTAAGGTTGATCGAAAGTTACACAAGTAGCATCTCCAGGTTGTTATTTATCCTGCGTAGCACCCCAGTTTATGTGTCTGTCCTTTGGAGATAAAAATCAATCAATAAACATTTATTAAGTACCTACTGTGTTCCAGGCACTGTGCTAAGTAGTGGGGATATTAAAAGAGGCAGAGATGCTGCTGTTCTTTTTACAAAGATGGTGTTCCATCTTCCCTGCGTCCCACTCCATTCAACTGGTCACTCCTCTCTTAAAGATGGTGGGCTTAATTAGTCTTTCAGTGCCAGTAGTCCAGACAAGTTCACTGCTACTATCCAGGTCCAGGCCCTTAATCGAAGGGATAGGATGTTACACTTTCCTTCTATCTCCATTAGTGCCTATGCCACTTCTAATTTGATTTTGTGGAAATGTGATTCTTCATTCCAAGCCACAGAAAAAAAATTCAGGTAGCCTTTATTAGGCAATAAAAGTTCCAGTAGTGTCTTGAGTTGATAGTATAGACAGACGATCAGAACAAATTCCACTTGGCTTGTCTAAAAACCTTGAATTGTATGTAAAAAGGATGTGTGTGTGTGTGTGTGTGTGTGTGTGTGTGTGTGTGTGCGTGAGTATGTGCATGTATGCACAGACCTCCTTTCCTTACCACTCACTAGGTGCTAGATTCTTATCAGAGTAATATAGATTTAGCACAGAAATGGACCCTAGATATCATTAAGTCCAACCGTTTCATTTTATAGATGGGAAAACTGAAGCACAGAAATGTTATGTGACCTGCCTACGGATCACACAGCTTCTTGGTTCATTTTGCCTCAACATCCTGGAGACTTCTTGTTAAAAAATTAGCTATTGTTAACAAGTCACTTAGACACAATGGGAAATAATGGGAAAGTATACAGTGGAAAAGATCCTGGATTTGGGGACAGAGTAACTTGGTTCAACCCCAAGTCTTTCCACTCACCACCTCAATGCACCTTGAAAGTAATTTGACCTCAATGGGTCTTAGTTTCCTCTTTTTAAAATTGAAATACTTAGACTGATTTATTCTGAAGTCGGTCAACAAGCATTTATTAAAGACTTACTTTATGATAGGCACTGTGCTAAGCACTGAGGATTGAAAGCAAAGCAACAACAACATAGCGCCTGCTCTCAAGGAGCTCAGAGTCTAATAGAGGAAGACACCATGAAAATAACTACATAGAAATAAACCCTATACAAGATAAGTTGGAGATAATCCCAGGGGAAAAGTGCTATCATTAAGTGGGATCTGGAGAAGCTTCTTGCAGAAGGTGGGATTTTCCCTAGGTCATGAGGGAAGTCCCAAAAGTCAAGAGATAGTGAGGAAGAGGGAGAGAATCTGAGTCATGGGAGACAGACATTGAAATGCCAAGTCTGGAGATGGAGTAATATATTAGAGGAACAGCTTGCTGGTGCAATGCCTAGAGCACCAGAGCTGGAGTCAGGAAGATTCATCTCCCTGAGTTCAAATCTGGCCTCAGATATTTACTAGCTGTGTGACCCTGGGCAAGTCACTTACCTTTATTTCCCTCAGTTTTCTCATCTGTAAAATGATCTGGAGAAGGAAATGGCAAACCATTCCACTATCTTTGCCAAGAAAACCTCAAAGGGGGCCACAGAGAGTCAGATGTGACTGAAACAACAGTAACGACAAAACAAAGAAGTCACTGAATCACAGGGTATGGGAAGGGGAGTAAAGTGTAAGGAGACTGGAGAAGTAGGGAGGGACCAGGTTATAAAAACCAAACCATATATTTTATAATGATCTTAGAGGTAATAGAGAGTCACTGGAGTTTATTGAAGAGAGAAGTAATATGTTCAGATGGGAACTTTAGGGAGATCAGTTTGAGAGCTCATTGGAAGATGTTCCTTTTAACTCAAAACCTATTAACATAAGAACTCCAGAACACTGAGGAAGAAGTCACTTTATTCCTGGGGGCCCCACTTTCTTCATCTGTAAAAGGAGGGAGGTGATCTCTGAGGTCCCTTCCAGGTCTGGATCCAATATCCAAAGAGCGACAGAAGTTTATTAAACAGAGCAAGTATTGTGCAGTAAAGAAAATTCTGTATCAGCAAGCATCGCCAACGCACTTTGAGCTCAAGTCAATGTGTCCTTTCCTTCTGGCATCCCCTCTTTCCTCTTGCCCTGGGGATGGGAGCTTATGAATGCAGCTGGTTCCAGTCTCAAGGTCAGACTAGGAAATCTGGAAAAGCACAGGAACTTCTACTCAGCACAGGCAATTTGCTCCGGTTGGGTAAGAGGCGAGCTCTGTTTTGCACACTGCTCTTCATCTTTGGTCCTTGGTGGCCTCAGAGTTGTAAATATGAAGGTTTTGGCATCCAGTTAATCAGCCAGGCAGTAGACATCTAAGTGCCTACTTTGTGCCAGACACTGTGCTAAGCTCTGGGAATACAAAGAAAGGGACGACACAATTCTTGGTCTCCAGGAGATGTAACATGATACACACCCTACACAGGGGAGCTCAGAGGCCTATTGTTTGGTATCCATCTCTAGAGTAGGAGGGGGAAGGAAGAAAAAAAGAAAAAAAAAAGAAAGAAATTTACGCGATGACTTTGTTGTATATTTAGAGGGAACAGCAAGTTGTACCTAATGGATTTGCATTTTCATGTGCAATCATCTTTTTTATTATACTGTGCTATGGAAATGCTTGTTTTATTCCACAAATTAAAAGAAAAATAAAGGAAAAGAGCTGGGTTGTCTTCATGAGAACAGCTGGTAGAAGGAGACCTTGTCATGGGGAATAACATTAACAACACCAGCTAGACCTTATATGGTGCTTTCAGTTTTGCAAAGTACTTTACGTGATCTCACTTGAATCTCACCAGAGCCCTGTGAAGTCTGTACTATTATCATGCCCATTTTATAGATGAAGAAACTGAAATTCAGAGATGTTATGGAGGGATACTTCAAACACAGAACTGGGACAATGGAGTCCACCACAGTGGATGAAAACACAATGGAGTAGCTGCAACCATGAGCTGTGATTAATCTTCCATGGTCATTATGCCATCTTTAGCAATCCACTTAATCTCCTTGACCCCAGTTTTCTCGTCTATAAAATGAAGGGGCTACGTCTGATGACCCTTATGCTCCCTTCCAGCTCTAAATCTGTGAGCCTGTATGACACTTAGAAATGTAGCATCACTGATTTAGACGAGGGACCCCAGAGTCCATATAGTCCAACTCCCTCATTTTACAGATGAAGAAACTGAGGTACAGAAAATAATGTGACTTGCCCAAGGTCACACAGGTAGTAGGTGGAAGAGTCAGGATTTCGAATCAAGTGTTCTGACCAAATCCAGCACTCTTTCCTCTGAAACAATAGCTAGCATTTATACAGCACTTTAAGGATTGCAAAATTCATGAAGTGTGTAACTCATTTTATCATCACAACAGCCCTATGAGGTAGGTCTTATTACTATCTCCATTTCACATATGAGAAAACTGAGGCTGAGGGAGTTTAAGTGATTTGATGTCTGAGGGAAGATTTGAACATGGGTCTTCCTTACTCCAAGTCCAACGCTCTATTCTTTATACCATCTAGCTGCCTAGGAGGCGACCAGGTCAATCCAACAAAAAACCCCATAGTTTCCTATTCTCTTCTATTTAAATTGATTTTTACTGTGGAAATCAATAAGATAAGCTTCATTAAATGATATTCTGCTTTATACCCAACTCAGCTGGGCTGCATTGTCAATGTCCAAGTAAACAAGCAAAGGTAATTGAAATTTTCTTTTGTTATTTGCCTCTCTAGGCTTCAGGGCAGCAACGTTAGAAGTACTTGGTAGATAAAACTGCTAGATCCAATTTGGACTTCAGATGCTATCTTGCCAAGACTGCTCTCGTTTCAGCCACTGGAACAGCAATCACATCCCCATTCTGCATGCACAAATCAACAGATGAATACTCCTCCATCAATATAGCTACATCTTTCAGGAGATGGACTTCCGTCTGCTAGGATATAGACACACTGTCTGGGATTTACTGGCTGGATTTGGGGAAAAGGAGCAAGACTTCCATGTTGCTGGTTGAGCCAGGAGAGTGGTCTTCAAGTATTTGAAGGGCTGTCATGTGAAAGAGGGATTAGTCTGGTTCTGCTTGGCCCCAGAGTGAATAAGAGCAATGAACAGATGTTATAAAGTGGTAAATTTAGGGTTGATGTCAGTAGAAACCCCATAATAGTTAGAGCCGCTCAAAAGAGAAGCAGGCTACGTTGGCATGTGATGGTTTGCTCCTCACTGGATGTATTCCTTAAAGGATCTTTCAGCATTTGTTGGGCATATTGTAGAAGGTGCTCACTCTCAGGAATGGGTTGAACCAAATACCAGTAAGGTCCCTTCAAAGATTCTGTGATTCCAAGGATTTTTTTTTAATCACATGTCTAAATCGACTTGATAATTCAAGGTTTCTTTCTGCTGCATAGCTAATGGGAATGCTCAAACAAAAGTATTCCAAGAAACTGGTGAATTTTTAGCCCAAAGAGATTTCTGAAAGATTAGGATATGATTCCCCCATGCTACTCTGTGGATCCTCATTCTCTTAAAATTTTTAATGACTCCCCTCCTCCACCTAAGTGTTAATTGTTACTAGCCATTTAGAGAAAATAGTAAGAAGTGGTGGTGACAAACACCACATTGATTCCCCCCCCCCATTTAGAACAACCAAGGGAATTGTTCAGGGACTGACCATATCTTGGATTTCAAAATTGGATATCTGACTCCTACTTCTCAAATGGAAATGACTAAGAGGCCCTTGGTGACAACTATAAGCTCTGACCTCCAGTATGCCCTTTGCAGAAATGACTGCCTGAGGGAACATATCTTTACGCTTTGAGCTAATACACAATTATTCTTTAGGAAGAGTTTAGGTCTGGCAGGTTTCATTGAAGAGATTGATAACTCAGTGCTTTGTTAGGGCAAAATCAAACCAAACAGCTTGGATAAACCTGGGTGGTAATTAGGAAGGCTTCAGCCTTCTGGAGATGAGAAAAAGAAGCTTGCTCAGGAAAGAAGAAAGTGAATGGCTTATGATATTCCTAACTGTTTCTGCAGACTCTATGTTGCCACAGGGGATGAGATTTCAACTCTCTTCACTTTAGTGGAGCAAAACAATGATTTTTTGAAACCTTTTTAAAAAATTATTAGGATTTTGTTTTTCCCAGTTACATGTAAAAACAAATTTTAACATTTGTCTTTAAAATTTTGAGTTCCAAATTTTCTCCCTTCCTCCGTCCCCACCCCCTCCAATTGGGAAGGAATGCAGTTTGATATAGGTTATCCATCTGGAGTCATGCAAAACATTTCCATATTAGTCATGTCATGGAAAACAAAACATCGACCAAAAAAAAAAAAACCCAAGCAAAACAAAGTGAAAAAGTGTGCTTCAATCTGTATTCAGATACCACCAGTTCTTTCTCTGGGGATGGATAGCATAACAATGATATTTTTTCATCTATCTTGAAGCATTTTCTTTGACACCCCCTTTGGGAATGATTCCCGTGTAAGAGTTTTAGCCCCTGGGGCCAACCTTGCTGAAATTTCTTATCATCTTTAGCTACCAATTAAAAGAACCTTGTCTTGTGACAAGAGGCAGTGTGTCATGATGCTAGAGCAGTGGAATCAGGATGATCTGGGTACCAATACTGTCTCAAACACTTATTAGCTATGTGACCTTGGGCAAGTCATTTCAAATTCCTGTGCTATTGTTTCCTCATCTGTAAACTGGAAAGGTTGGGCTCAATGACCTCTAAAATCCATGTAAAAAAACCCAGCAACCCCAAAAAGCATTCTTAGCCTATGGGCCACACAGAAATAAATGTTGGGTCAAATTGGGCCTACAGGCCCTTTTGCCAACCCTTGGCCTAGATCAATCCTATCTTTCATGTAAGGACTCCCAGGAAAAATACCCTAGTTTCAAAATACTCTGTGGATTTTCATCCACTAAAAAAATAGCTCAAGCTCCACCCCCCCCTCACTTTGTGTTCAATTTACTAGTCATTCAGAGGAAACATTTAGCTTAAAGGAATTTAAATAGTATGAAAATAACAACTGAACATGCCCCTACCCTTTTCCGCATAATACACCATTGGTGGGAAGGGTAATTATGCCTGGGGAACATGAGGAAGGAACTCATGTGGCCTGGGTACACACATGAAGGAACACATACCTAGGGAAACGTATGGCCAGGGCATGTTTGGGGAGGGCCAATTCGTGCTTCTATGCTATAGGGTTACCTGTTCTCTTTAGGGGAACCAGCCAGGGTTCTAGGGTGGGGGCTGGGATCTATCATAGCTATACCCTAATGTAGTGGTGAATGGAATGGCAAGAGAGGATGGGGCAGTTCAGAATAGAAAGCTGAGGCCCAGAGAGGTTAAGTGATTTTTCCAGGGTCACAATAATACTGTATGTCAAAGGCAGGGTTTAAACTCAGGTCTTTCTTACCCCAAGTCCATCTCTTTATCTATGGTACTCCCTAGCTGCCTATATAGTATATATTGTGTTTGAGGTGAGGAAATTGCCTCTACCAATGCAGGTAGGCATGTGACACATAAAACCTGGGCTTAATCTAGCTCCCTATTGGAGTCAGAGATAAAGAAGGGCGCCTGATCATAAAGGATTCTAATTAATGGGGTGATGGGGACTTCAAATGTGTCCAGGACCTTTCATGGATTAAGAGCCCTACCACACCTCCACACTCCAGGTATCTGGGCCTGTCACTGCTGGTACTCTCTCAATAGTCATAGGTCATAGTCTGCCTCAGTTTCTACCAGTGTAAATGGAGGGCCCTCGAAAGTATCATCTCTGTGGCCCTTGTAACATTAAAATGATGATTCCATGAACCCTCTGTTGCTTAGAATACAGTCTTAAAGACAAGTAGCAGCTGACAAATGCAATAACAATCACTGCAGTAACACTGCCATTATAGTCAAGATGGTGTGAAGCCCAAGAATATGGTTGGTAAATTGACAGTAATGAGAAGAAAGAGACTGAAAATCTTGGATGTGTTAAGGAAACATGAGTGACAAAGTAGAACATTAGATTTCAAGGTACCCCTGCCATGCTTATTTTAAGAGGATTGAGTACATTCCCTTTCCAATCGTGAATTTTTTTAGTTTTGTTTATTGAGGCAATTGGGTTTAAGTGGCTTGCTCAGGGTCACACAGCTGGTGTCAAGTGTCGGAGGCTGGAATTGAACTCAGGTCCTCCTGATTAAAGGCCCAGTGCTCTATCCACTATGCCACCTAGTTGCCCCCTTTCCCTTTTAATTATGAAGAAAATTAATGAGTTGGGTACTTATGTTAGGATTTCTTATTTGAGCTGATCAACCACAATTGGCAAATTCAGTACTAGGGCTAGAAATGGGTCCTCAACAAGATTGGGAAAATGCTAGAGAGATAGATGGCAGCATGCTCAGAGAAGGCTTAGCCATGTGCCTGCTTTTTTCTAAAGTTCTGTTTACTAGGATTGTTCTATCACCTTCCCACTGGGATGATTCTGATGCAGGAAGTGATACTGCTTTCCCATTTTCTCACAATTGCCAATTTCCCATGAAAATCACTCCTGAAATTCATGGAGTTTGTCTGGCAGTGATGGGGTCTAATCTGGCCACATCGAATTAAGAGCATCCCATTCTAATAGATGGCTTCATGTAAGATGAAATGCGTCGCACACAAGCCACTTCTTTCTGCATCATAAACTCCTAATGTTTCTGTAGGCTGATGGCACTGTGTGCTTACTGGAGTCTGGAGATGGGCCAAACAGTCTTCCCTGGCAGGCAATTTCTTTGATTTTCTTTTCTCTCCCGGTGTTATGTTGATCTTCAGGGATTTCTGGAGTTAGCATGGCTGTTTGTCGAGTGGCTTCCTCCTCCTTAAAGTCATATAAAACTTGCCAAGTGTAAATGTTGTGAAGGAGAGACAGCATGGAGTGGTAGAAATCATGTTAGGTTTGAAGTCGGAGTATCTAGGTTCAAATCACGACTCTGCAACAACCTTGGGGAGTCACTTAATCTCTTTGGCCTCAGTTTCTTCATCTATGAAATGGTGGCATTGGCCTTGATGACCTCCAATTTCCCTTAGCTCAAAATATATGATCTTATGGTGTTCTCATTATAAATGAAAGAAAAAAGCCATATGGAATTTTTACCTCAGTGGAACGATAGCACACAGGTTCTGCTTGGAAAGGGAAATAAAAGAATTTGCCAAGTAGGCTTTATCATGGGCCTGAAGGCAACAAGAAACCTAACATCAAAGAATATTTAGTTATCTCACTTGCTGAGCTCATGATAAACTAAACAAACAGACCCCCATACAGATAACTGAGCTTATGTACCAACATCTGGTGCAGAGGATAAAAAGGGAGCCATACTCTCCAGAGGTCTTTACAGATGCTCTAGGGAAGGAATTCTTCACCTTGTCTGTGCCCTGGAGCTCACAGGCAGCAGCAGCAGCCTGGGGAAGCGGAGGGAGTCCTCAGAATTATGCCATTAAGTACATGAAATAAAGTATATAGGATTAAAAAGGAAACCAATTATTTTGAACTAGTTGTTAAAATGTATTTAAAAATAAAACCCCAGACAGATTTGTGGACTCCAGGTTAAGAACCTCTGTTCTATATTATGGCAGCATGTACTATAATTGGAGACTTCAGTTATAGGGGATGAAAGCAATCTCTCTCTCTCCCTCTTCCTTCTTTCCTCCCCCTCTCTGCATCTCCCTTCTCCTCTCTCTCCCCCTTTCTCTCTTTCTCTTCTTTCTGCCTCTCTCTTTCTCCTTTCTCTCTCTTCCCCCTCTCCCTCCTTCCCTTCCTCCCTCCTTCTCTCTTTCTCTGTCTCGGTCCCTCTGCCTCTCCCTCCCTCTTTCCTTCTCTCCCTCTCTCCCTTTCTCTCCCTCCTTCTCTGTCTCTCTAACCTTATAAATATACATATATGCATGTGCATATATGTGCATAACACACAAACAAACATACACATACATACATATACATGTATGTTGGAAAATTCAATTAAGAATCAAAAGCAGACAATGTTACATAACTTTCTTAGAAGACTTGCACTCGTGTATTATGAACATTTTTTTTCCAGAAAAATATCAGAAAGCAATGGGCATGATATATTGAATAGAATCACAATAAATTAATCTGCCTATATCTTAACATTCAAGAAATTATTGGTAACAGGTGCGGGATTCCTTTCCAAATGAGACCATTGGCTAATTAGAGCACAGGTCAAATTTAGCCCTTGTTTAGAACAGAGATGAGAAGAATGCATTGTAGATCATTACAGCTGTAACAGCCTGGTCAACTCACACCAGCTATTGACTGCAAGCACTAGGAAATAGATAACGGGAACAGTTGATTACTACTGTCAAAATTTCCTACAGAAATGTAGTCCATGCAATGCAATCACATCAAAGAGGAGTCTATAAACTATCTCAGTTAACAGATACTTGATCTCTTTGCTAAGCTGAGGGACGTGGCAGATGCTATAGAGGAGGCTTTTCCAAGCAGCGGCATCTCACAAATGATGAACAGCAGAGGAGAAATAGAGGAATCTGCATGACGTTCAAGTTTGTCATAAGAGCATTTGTAGATAAGGAAGGTGATAATGGATATTTGGGTAGCACTTTATAGCTTGCAAAGTTTTATATTACCTCATGTGAACCTCCCAACAACTCACATGGGATAGAAAGCATAGGTCTTATCAGCCCCATTTTACTGATGAGGAAAGTGAGGTTTAGTGAGATTAAATTATTTATCCGCACTGGTAAGGGTCAGAAGCAGGATTCAAATTCAGTTCTTCACGTACATACATGTAAAGAGAATAGACACACATTCACACAAACTCACCCAGAGAGAACTAGCCCATAATTATTGCTATCCTTCCTTGCAATGTGGGAGGGAAAGACTACCTACAATGATGACTTTTTTTATGGAGTCCAGAGAATCTCTTTGTGTACCTCTGTGATATATCAGAGCTTGCACCTCATGCATAACTGGCCCATTCCAACGAAGGTATGTGGCTGGTGACCAAAGATATAGGGGGCAGAGGAAGTTTCTGTAATGATTCTTCCTTCCCCTGAATACCCTGTGAAGCTTTAGGAGGAAATGTGACAAAAAATTACCTTAGGGGACAAGAGAACCCCTAGGGAACTGAATTTGGGAGGTTTGGATGACATGGAAGAGGATCAGATCTGGACCAATTCTAGGCAAAGCTGTTGGGAGGAGGAGTGAGAATTTCCTTAGATTTGTCATGAAGTCAAGGAATCCTCTGCTGGTTGCCATACTGCTCTAGCATGTGGTCCTTCATGTTTTATGATAATGATATCCCTCGGTGTGATCTTTTAGATTAGACATGCATTGAACTGACTGTAATGAAGCTCACAGGAGCAGAGGATCATAGATGTGAGAACTGAAAGGGATCTCAGACAGGAAAGATGTCATCTGCCTTATTTTACACATGATGTCTTGGAGGTCCAGTGACATGGCAACCAAAGCAGTTAGTGTAATAAGAAATGTATTGTATAGGGAGGTAGCATGGTCTAGAGAAGAGAACATTGAAATCAGAGGGCCAGGGTTTAAATTCTGTCTGTGATGCTTATGATCTGTTTGACTTTGGGCAAGTTTGGACTCAATGGGCTTCAGCTTCCTCATATTTAAAAAGAAGAGGTTAGACTAGCTGACCTTTGAGATTCCTATCAATTCTCGATCTATAATCCAGAATGTGAGAAGTGATAGTTCCTGATTGTTCTGCCTGATCAGACCACATTTCCAGTATTGTGTTCAGTGATGAGTGCCATATTCTAGAAAGTGCATTGTCTAGCTCTGTCCAGGGGAGGGTTTTTGGGATGGTGATGAAACTAGAGACTTTGCCATAGAAAGATTAGTTGAAGAAACTGGGGAAGTTTCATTTGGAGAAGAGAAGACTCAAAGGCAGCCATGATAGCTGTCTTCAAATATTAGACACATTGCAAAATGGGAGATGAATTAATCTTACGTTCCTGATCCAAGGAAGAGAAATCTAGGAGCAATGATTGCAGATTTCATATTGAAATCAGGACAAGCCTCTGAACTCTTAGAACTGTCCAAAAGCAGAATGGTCTAGTTTCCTCTGGAGCTAGTGCATTCTCCATCAGTAGAGAGGGAGTGAAGGATGGCTGAACACCTTGCTGAGGCAGATCACAGGGGTGTCTCTGTAGGGTTCATCATTAAAACCAAAGGCCTCTGAAGACCTTTCCAGCTCAGAAATTCTGTGATTTGGGTCCTGCCCTGGATCTGTGTACAACCCTTGTACACATCATGAAAAATTAATGGATTCAGTTTTCTCATGTATGGAATGAAGATGTGGACTGGACAGTCTATAACAGCCCATCATGCTCTAGAGTCCTGTAATCCTGCATATGTGTCTACTGTTTTTTCTGAATCTTAGAACCAAGGAATTTGAGAGTTGGAAGGGACCTCAATGGCCATCTAGTCCATTCCATCAACAAAGTGTGACTTATGAAAAGTCAGAGAGATATAATTTCTGAGTAATTAACAACCATTTTATTAATTATGGCCAGTGAATAATTAATGAAAGAGGTCAGGGGCACTCTCGGTGACCAAAGAGGAATCATGGAGGCTGCTCAATACTTACATGACCTTGGAAGAGTGGGAGTTCCCAACAGGTGGAAATCAACTTTGACTGGTTAACAGTTAATGAGAGAATTGATATTATAATGAGAGGTGGACCTATCCTAATGTGGGGCTGGATACAGGACTCTGATCCTGTCACTCATGAACAAAAAGAGTCTCATCTCAAATAAGACATCAGGCAATCTATACAAAAGATCTATCCTCTATCCAGTCAATGAACAATGTTGGCTAAGAATTTCTCCTAGATGGTCTGGGTAGGGTGAACTCTTTGGGCAGTGTCAGAAATGCCCTTGAGAGGCAGGACTTTGAATTAGGAAATAGAAAAAAACCTGGGTTCCCCCCACCTTGATATTAATTGGTTATTAATATAAGAGAGAAACAATCATTTTTCTCCTTAGGAATCCCCACTATGCCATACCTGACCAGTGGTGGCCTAGCATCTGTTTCAATGCCACCAAGGAGACAGAACCATTATTTCATTAGGCTGCCCACTCTACTTTTGGACAACGGATTAGTAAGAAGTCTTTCCTGATCTCAAGCCTTAAGTAGCATCTTTGCAAATTCCGCCCACTGACCCTGATTTTGCCTTCTGGGGCTGAATGGAGCAAATATAATCATTCTTTCACATGGAAGCCCTTCTTCAAATATTTGAAGACAACACAGTCCCCCTGAGTCTTCTCTTCTCCAGGTTAAACATGCCCCAGTTCCTCCAACTGATTCCCACACATCGAAATCCTTTACCATGCTGGTTGACCTCATGTAGATATTCTTTTATTCATCAATGCCTTTCTTAAAATGGTGTCCCGAACTGAACATAATCCTCTTGGTGAGGT
Source organism: Phalanger gymnotis (assembly GCA_028646595.1). Lineage (NCBI taxonomy): Eukaryota > Metazoa > Chordata > Mammalia > Diprotodontia > Phalangeridae > Phalanger > Phalanger gymnotis. The sequence continues at coordinate 29,214,236 of CM053626.1, read as the reverse complement.
CTGATGCAGGCAATAGAGCCATCATCTCTTTTTTTCTCCAAGATATGCTCCTCTTTTTAAAATTAATATTTTCAATGAATGAGCATTTATTTTTTGTCCCTCCCACTTCTCTCTGAACTGAAAAAAGAAAAAAAAGAAAAGAGAAATAAAACCTTTATAACAAATATTCATAGTCAAGCAAAATCACATCCCACTTTGTCCACGTCCAAAAATGTGTGTCTTGTTCTGTAATGTTAGTCCATCATCTCTCTATCAGGAAGAGTGTGGTATTCTTTAGCTTTGGTCCTTTGGAATCCTGGTTGTCATTATATCAATCAGAGTTCTTAAGTCTTTCAAAATAGTTCATTCTACTGCATCCTGAGATCTCTGGTTTTTGTTTTTGTTTTTTTTTTTTTGACTGTCACCTTGGCTCTTATTGTGCTTACAATCCACTGAAATTTCTCTTCTGGATCACAATTCAATTCATTCACTTTGACAAGCATTAATCAAGAGAGCCAGGCACTGTGTGAGGACCTGGGGATGCAGTGACAAAGGACCCTCCCTCAAGGAACTTTCAGTTACTTCTGCTCCAAATCTTTTGATCTTAAACCTGGAAATGACACACTTGGATTCAAGCCGACTCCGAGTGAAACATACAGTCTCCATGCTCAGGAGTGCTGCGAATATTTGTTCTCTATGAATGGGTTTTTTGCTGATCCCTACAGGGTCCATTTGTGGAAGTGCTCACCTATGATTAGTTCTTTGATTGATTCCTACCCTACTCATAGGACCATTGTGAGAATTAAACACAGAGAAAGTTCTTTGAGAAGAAAAAAGCTCTATGCAAATGAAAAGTATTATTTCAAACAGAGAGGTTCTCCATTGTAAAAAAAAAAAAAGCAATTCCATTAAAAGGAAAAAAAAAGACATCAGTTTCTTTATTCGGTAAATTGCCGGGGGAAGCTATATTACATGCTATTTGTTATACTCTCGCCTACAAATAAGTGTTGATTTCCTGCCCAACTGTGCCCTGTTTTCAATAATTAATGAGATACACTTTACAATCAGACACAGACACTGAGTTGCTGCTAAGGATGAAATGCTTGCAAACATACAGAATTAAAACTTAATAAGAGGTGGTTATATTGGGTTTGGTCTGTGCAATAATGCACACTAGACATTTCACATCTGTGGGGAGCAGCTTCTGCTCTTGGCACAAAAGTGTTTTGAATACAATAAAATGAAGAGGAGATAGTAATGCAATTACACAAAAAAATATTTGGGGATGAAAAAAATAAAAGTGTCTGAATGAAAGATGGAATCTATTATGTACCACCTAATACTTAATCATTCATTGTGCCCTAAGGGTTGTACTAATCATCTAAGCAGAGTTTACAGGTTTGTTATGCACCAACAACACTCAGCTGAGGCCTCTACACAAACTCTAAACAAGCAAATGTCTGCCTTCATAGGATCACAGATCCAGAGCTGGGTAGGACCTCGAAGGCCCTGTAATCCAACCCTTTCATATTACAGATGAGGACACTGAGGCCCAGGCAGATTCAGTGATCTCCCAAGGGGACTCAGGATCCTCTGACTGTAGAGACTGTCTTTTGTCTTTCTTTGTATCCTTAACCCTTAACATAGTGATTGGCACGTAGAAGATACTTAAATATTTATTGACCGATTGATTCTAGAATGTGTACTCTTCCCAGCTACCACATTGTGTTGCTAGTTAGGAGGATCCTCTAAATCAATCAGGAAATCAAGCATTTATTAACTACTGACTATGAGTCAAGCACTGTGATAGTGCTAAATATAATTTAGGAAAACAAACAGCTCATGACCTCAAGGAGCTTACAATCTAACCAGATTGGACAACATGTACATATATAGAAAAAAGATTTACAGTGATTTTGGTGGGAAGGTGCTAGAAGCCAGGTGATCAGAAAAGGCCTCAGACAAGAGATGATACATGAACTGAGTCTTACAGGGAACTAGAGATTCTGAGAGACAGAGGTGCAGGTTAAAGGGCGCATTCTCAGCATAGTGATAGGAGACGGAGAGTCATGTAAGAACAGCAAAAATACCATGTTTACTGGATTGCATTGGGCATGAAGGAGGGTAATGTGAGATCTAATTTAAAAATATAGATGGAAACCAGGTTGTAAAGGGCTTTAAATACGAGATCTAGGGCTTTAGAGTTGATCTTGTAAGTAATAGGGAGCCACTGGAGCATAGGGAGTAGGTGAATGGCATGATTAGATTCCCATTTTAGGAAAAATTAGTTAGACAGCTGTGTGCAGGATGGATTAGAAAGGGGAGTTACTTCTAAGGAGACTGAACAGGAGGTTATATCAACAATTCAGGCAAGAGGTGATGAGGACCTGAATTAGAGTAGTTGTGTGAGTAGAAAGAAGAGAATGCAGATGAGAGTTTCATGGAAGTGGAAACAACAAAATGTGACAACTTGTTGGATTTGTAGGGTGAATGAGAATAAGGAGTTGAGGATGACACTGGGGTTGCAAACCTGAGTAACCAGGATAGTGGTGTCCTCAAAGAAAAAGGAAAGGCTAGAAAAATGTTTGATTTTCAGGAAAATATTATGTCCAATGTCTGACATATTGTAGTAGCAATTAGATTTAAAGATCTTTCCTACCCATTAATAGACCATGTGACCCACTTATGTCACAGGAAACCTAAGTCATATGTGGTAGGAGGAGCTTCCTGACAGGAAAAGGAAGTTATGTCACAGGAAATGCTGAGAGAGACAAAGATGTTATGGCTACTAATGGCTGCTAAAGGCCACCCTCATAATTGTTAGAACTGAATAGGCTGACTTAGTTGTACCGTGAGTTTGTTTTGGGGAAGAGCCCAGCAGGGGATCTGAGAGGTTTTGGGAGGATGAGTCTCCAGGTTGTTATATTGTGTATTGAATGTTTTGGGTTTCTTGCTGTTGTGATGAAGTAGACTGACTGGATGAACGGCTTGTGGGATATGGTTCTCTGGTGTCTGAATAAACGGTTTACTTCTTTTACCTTCTATGTGGAGAGCCTTGTATACTTTGCAATACAGAACTACATAGGCATTTTGACAATTATCATTTACATTGTTATTATTGCCTTACTGGTACACATATCTATCAGATATCCAGTCAAAAGTGTCCATTAGGTAGGTGATGATTTTGAATTGGAGTTCATGAGAAAATTGTCAATCCTACAAAGGTTTGGAGAAGGGGCTGAGTTCCCAGGAAGTCTGGTAGATTGATTTGTATCACAAGTTAAGATGAGTCAACAGAATGGTATGGCAAGAAAGCTAATGCAGTGTTTGGCTGCATTAAGAGGAGTACAGGACCCCTCAGACCAGATCTACAGTACTGAGTTCATCTATGGGTGCCACATTTTAGGAAGGATGTTAGTGCACTGGGAAGTATCCAGAAGAAGTCAGCCAAGAAAGTGAAGGACCATAAATTCATGATATAGGAGTCTAAGGATATTTAGCCTAGAGAATAGAAGACACAAAAGGAGTGTGCTAACTGTCTTCAAGTATTTGAAGGACTGACACCCAGGGGAAAAGATTAAGCTTGTTCTTAGAGGGAAGAATGAGGAACAATAGATGGAAGTTGTATAAAAATACTTCAGTTTGATAAAAAAAAATCTTCCTACTCCTAAGAGCTATCTACAAATAGGATGGGCTGCTTGGGGGGAAGTAGCGAGTTTTCTGTCATTGGAGATCTTCTAGCAAAGGTTAGGTGACAAGTGGGTGGTTATATTATATAGGAAGTTCATTTTTGGATACTGCTCAGTTTAGATGACCATTAAGGGCCCTTCTAACCCTAATATTTTCCGATTCTGTGATTCTTTAAATGCCCAAACTCATACACTCATGAAGGGAAACTTTTACTCACATTTCTCAAATGCGTTCCTGCTTAGAGTATTTGGTAGAAGCTTCTCTTTTTCAGTATCAATAGAGCCATATTCATTAAGATCATTTTAGAAAGCACAGTAAACAATCCATTTATTTTAGTCCCTAAACCTCTCAAAGGAAACACTCTTCTCCCATTTACGGGTTCTACCTGCCAAAGCTGTGGGCATCTGGGGGAACGAGCCTCATTCCAAACTCATTTATTATAATGTTGCCTCTGGGATATTAAAAAGAATCTGCTATGGATCATCAAGGATATACATTATGAACCTGCCTACCTGACAATAAATAATATTATAGGTCAAATGTTGCCTTCGGATATTTGTTGATAGAATTATGAAATATACCCATTGACTGAGCCTCTGGGTACACATATACAATAATCTGTCTTGATCCTCTCCTTCCCAACCCGTCCAAACTTTCCACATCAGTCAGTCTGGCTCTTGATTGAATGTGTGGGCCTTGCCTAGAAGGCCAGTGCACTGTGGTTGAGTCATGTGCAGCGGCTGGGAAGTGAATGTAAAGAGTATGGATTGTTCCCTGTAGTTTGTACTCTAGATTCTTAATGGCAGATGGAGAGATCTGTATGATGCCTTTGGTTGCACCTGAATTTATTTCAATTTAATAAGAATTAAGTAAGTACCTACTATGTACCAGGAACTGCTTTAGGACACATCGACAAAAATAAAAGTCCTTGTACTTCATGTGCCTGTGTTCCATTACAGCTTAGTGTCTGTGTGGATGGCATAGGGAATTACATATGTAAAGGAAGGTATGAAAAGCCTATTATCAAGTTCTTGCCTGGCATTTAGTTCAGCAATCACTTGTTAAGAATCTATTGTATGCCTTTCATTGTACTTGGTAGTATGGTGACAGTGATTATTGAGTATCTGCTGTGTCTGAAGCACAGTACCAAGTGTTGGAGGGGTTTGGGGGTGGGGGTGGTTTACGAATGATTCCTCCTGTCAAGGAGCTTCCAGTCTAGTTGGGATATGGGACATCTCCACAGGCGAAGAAATAAGTATAGAATGCTTTTAGATCATGACATCACAACAAAAATTAATGTTTTACACATTTGATTTCTGTTAACCAAGACAGTCCTCCAAATACTTACATATATGTATTATGCCTTGCTCTCATCTTCTCTGGGCTTCCAGAAATATACCATCATATAGCATGAACACAGAGCCCTTAACCATCCTAAGTGCCTCTCTGGATGCTTTACAAGTTATAAATGGTCTACTCAAAATACAGTTCCTACAACTGCACACACCACACCAGATGTGTTCTGGCCAGGGCAGAGGATGGTGAGCTTGTGACCTCCTCGTTCTTGAATGCTCAATATCTCTCAGTGCGGCCCAAGATCACACTAGCTTTCTCTTTGGCCATGTCATGGGGTTTTCAAGCTGAGTATTGAAGCATTAAGAGCCTGACGGTGCAGAGAGGACACACATGCCTGGCTAGAATCAGCTCACTGTACTTCATTGAAATCTCTTTTGAACATTTGGTATAGGCTCTGTCCTTTTCCAGACACTGTTGGGGATCCACAGAAGAATCTCAGAAGTCAGAGGGATGTTGGAGTCATCTGGTCCAACCCTGATAGAACGGATGAATTACTGTTGTATCGTTCAGAGCAAGTTGTCATCAGTAGGTGACACATAAATGCTCCTCCATAATTCCCCTCCATTAATAGACCATTAGGGAAGGTATAGGCACTCCATCTGGAGGATTCTTACCCCTCTTCTGGACAGATTTTATTAGGACATTTTTCCTGACATAGAACCTGAATAGGCATCTCTGTATCTTCTCCCCAGTGATTCAGGCAGAACAAAACTTCTCATCCTCCCTGCTCTACATGACAGCCCCAGAAACATTTGGAATCACCCATCATACCCCATAGCACTTTCTCTTCTCAAGTTGAAACACTGCCTCGAACCCCATCCTGTTTCTCCATCATGTTTAGGCAGAAAGAAGAGCCAAAACAGAAACTTCCTTTTGCTTCAGTTGTTTCGGGGGGATGCTTCTTTTTCCCTCTTGGAGGCTGCTAGGTAGAGTGGTGGATAAAATCTAGGACTTGGGTTCTAACCCTGCCTCATATACTAGTACATGACCTTGCCTAAGTCACCTAACTTTTCTTTGCTCCAATTTCTGCATCTGTAAAATGGGGATAATAGCATCTACCTCACAGGATCATTGTGAGGATCAAATAAGATGACCCACTGTGTTTTCCAAACCCTTAAAGTGCTATATAAATGTTAGTTATCGCTATAATTGTCATCATTACTACAACTACTACTACCACCACCACCACCACCACCACTACTATTACTACCATTACTACTGCTACTACTACTACTACTACTACCGCTACTGCTACTACTACTACCACTACCACTGCCACTGCCAGTTCTACTATTACTACTACTACCGGCCACAACAATACCAATACTTGGGCGAAGAGAGGTTAAGAATGCTAAGCTGAGCCCCTTCTTCTCCTCTAGATTGCAGTCAACACTACTTCCTACGGCTTGTCTTTAAAGTATTTCTCAGAGTTCACAGTGCCTATCAGGGCTCTATGATGGGATGATGGTGTTATTGGCACATGATTTTTATGCCTTGATGTTTAATCTCAACACTGATGGTGGGGCACTGTCAAGCTGTCCTCTGAACCAGACAGACCTGGGTTCAAATGCTGCCTCTGACACACGCTGACTGTAGGACTCTGAGCAAGTCACTTAACCTCTCAGTACTCCAGGCATCTTTCTGGGACTAAAAATTTCTGAACGTGTGCTAGTCTTCATTGGTCAAGGCAGTTTCTACACTGGGACAATTGATAAAAGACAATACAACAGAAGAATGAAGGGTTCTTTCCTCCTCCTTCCCTATCCCCCCATACCTTCACCTCCTCAGAATCTCAACGAGATCTTGAGGGAAGTTATGGCTCATATTGTAGGTAGACATTCCCTTCTGATTGGCTTATTCCTACTTGAGACTCAGAATTTTAGAACTAGTTGAAAGATCACTGGACTTAGAAAACCTGAATTGAGTCCTTTATCACTTGGTAATACTCCTGTGTATCACTGAGCCTCAGTTTCCTCATCTGTCAAATGATTCCACTAACATTCTACTCTGATCCCCATGATAGAGTGGAGGTGATTTTGGTTTCACAATGACTAGCTCCTAATGCTTGGCATATGCATACACTGGGCATTTAATCAATGCCTGTTGTTTGACTATATCATGATAGCTAGAATTCATATACCACTTCAAGGTTTGTAAATCTTCTCATTTGATCTTCACAACAACCTTGTGAGGCAGACACTATTATTATCTCCATTTTACAGATGAGAAACTGAGGCAGAGATTAAATGACTTGTCCAGGGTCACACAGCAAGTAAGTATCTGAGGAAGAATTTGAACTCAAATCCAACCCTCCGACCACTGCACCATCCAGCTGCCTCTCAATATCAGTTGGTTGCAAACACTGGCAGGTCTTACCAAGGTATAGCTAAGGTAGAGAAGGTCCATTGACAAAAGATGATACCAGATTTGTCCCTATTCTCTGAACATCTCTTCCACAGCTTCACTAACTGTCTTACTGACCAGGAGGACTTTCTCCCTGGAGCCATGGAGTCTGGAAGGGTGACTGTCTCTCTTGGGAACACTTTTCCGGAAGCTCCCAGCCATTGTGATTCACTTAATTAACTACTCTTCAGCCACCCTGTCCACATCCTGGCCTACTGCCTTACTGTCACCCTGTCCCAGCCATCTCCCACCTCAGTGTGTCTGTCTGCTCCCCTGTGGCCCCACTCAACTCTTCCCATAATCATCTAAATCAAAGTGCCTTTCCTTGCCCATCATATTCCTATATGTGTTATCTCTCCCATTAGAATTGAGGTGAGGAAAATGAGGAAACTTGAGGGCAGGAATTTTCCTTGCTTTTGTATCTGTGCCCTTGGTACTTAGCACTTAATACTTAACACAGTACTTGGAACACAGTGAACACTTAATACGTGTTTTTTCGGGCATTCATCAAAGTCATTAAATTGTCTAGTAAGGTGTGAAAGAGTTGCAACCTGCATCAGTGAAGGGATATCCAAGTTGATGAAATAATAGAGCTTCAGAAGTATAACAGAAATGTCAACCATGACTCATGAAGTGGTTTTAGGGGTCAAATGAAATGACAAATGAAAAAACGTTTTGGAACATTCAATGGAAACGGAAATCCCTCCATCATGATCATGATCATCGCCATCATAGTTGCCTCACTCATTCCTATTTTACACATGAATTCTGAGAGGTAGAAAGATTTAATGAATGTCACACCGTTAATTAGTAGCAGAGCTAGGGCTACAGCTCAACCTTTTGGCTCCCAGTCAAGTGTTCTTTCCATTAGATCATAGTGACTCCTCAATTTCCAGTGGAGTCATGGAAAAAAATGTACACTTCCATGCTTACTCAGATTAATAAGGATTGGCCAGACCAGATAATTGGGGGCCTAGACTATGAATTAAAAAGGTACCTTAGAAGTCATCTAATCCAAATCACTTATTACAAAAATGTTGAAAATGAAACCCAGTGAGAAGAAATTTTCTACGTTCCCATAGTTAGTTAATAGCAGAACTGGGGTTAGGTTGCAGCCTTTCCATTTTTTTCTGAGCAGCTATGTGGCTCAGTAGATAGAGAACTGGGTCTGAAGTCAGGAAGACCTGAGTTCAAATTCAGCTTCAGACATTTACTAGCTGTGGGACCCTGGGCAAGTCTCTTTACCCTATTTGCTTCAGTTTCCTTATCCATAAAAGAGCTGGAGAAGGAAATGGCAAACCACTTCAATATCTTTGCCAAGCAAATCCAAAATGGGGTCACATAGGGCTGGAAACAACAAAAACCCGCCACCACAATGACAACCCCAACTAACTCAATGATAACCACAACACACCATTTTTAACATTCAATTTAGTCTTAAATCTAATCCAATTGAATCAAGACAGAATTTGTTAGGTACCTACCTATATGCAAAATACTGTTCTTCAAAGATTAAAAGAAAGCATTTTTTTTTACCTCCAAGGAGCTTATAATCTCTAGGGGGTGGAGGGGGAGCATGTATGCACATAAATTAGAACAAAATATTTTTAGTCGTGATTTGTGATAACCTGGGTGTAGAGCATTCCTTGGGAGGCAACTTCCTCTAACAATATAGGTTGGTAACATTTCCATGACTTATAATCTTAGTGAGTTACCAAGAGCACCACAAGGTAAAGTGACTTACCCAGGATCACATAAGCATTGCATTCAGAGGGATAACTTGTTATTCTTGCTTAGGTCTGCTCTCTAGCCACTGTGATAGTCTGCATATAGAAAATAATTTCAGGAGAACAGGAAAGAACTAACAACTGGGGGCATCAGAAGAGTCTTCGTGTAGGAGGTGGAAAGTGGGTTGTCTTGATGGGAGCTAGAGATGATCAGACGCAGAGGTAAGGATGGAGAGTGCTTCAGATATGTAGAACCATCTCTTCCAAGGTGTGGAGGCACCTTTGGAGCAGCAAGTAGACTGATTTGTTTAGAACCAAGAGTGCATAAAGGGAGAGTAATATGAAATCAGTCTGGAAACAGACAAGCAAGATTCTGCAGAGTTTGCAATTGGTGCTAGAGGAGTTAGTGTTTTACCTCAGAGACAACAGATTCTAGTTGAAGTTTCTTGAGCCAAGAGTGGGCCAGTCATTCATTGAAAAGGGGAGAAACCAGTGTTCCATGACTGAATGGATGGACAAATGAATGACCATTTATTAAGTACTTCCTTTGTTGGAGGTTATTTACATAAATCCCCAAAGCAAGATAGTCCCTGTCCTTTAGGAACTGACATCTTAATAGGGGAAGACAACACATAGCAGAGAATGATGGCCCACATGTCTGAATATGTGCGTTTATATACAGAAATCTAAAGGTAGCATTGATTTTTTTCAGAAATGGCTTCTTCCTCTTCTCTTCTTAATTCCCTTTTATCAATGTGGGTTTCATTAGCAGATCTTTACAGCCAAAGAGACTATAGCAAGAACACAGACCCCATGGCATTGATTTTCCAGCTGAATGGACTTAAAAAATACCAGCCAGAACATTAGTGGTGCTACTGAATACTAACTATTAGTTTAGTTAATCAATTTACACAACACGCTGAAGAAAATGCCTATTAAAATGGAATTCATGTTCAATGTCACAATCCTTTCCACAACCTCACAACAACCTTCTCAGCATGGTCCTTACCCTGGCAGGCTAACATTACTACAGCAGGTATCCTGGGTCCCCTGCAGAGGCCATTTTCAATATTAATTATCTTGCTGTGCCTAAGCAGTTTTTGTCTTGATGTTAAAAGGATTGTAAAGATTAGATTAGTTAAATGGCAAAAAAAAAATCAATTTTCTTGAATTTGGATAGTCTTTGGCAGTCAACCATAAAAGACAAGAAAATTAAAGGAAAAAAAATATATTCAGTTGATTCCTTTCCAAATGAGAAAAATAAACTAAATTGGTACTTTATAGAAAGATACACAATAGAAAGATTGTGATGGATTTATGAAGAAAAACCCATTATTGGTATTATAGGAGGTCTCTATGGACCTGGGGGAATCTTGCCACTTTGGTGGTGGCCAGAGGTCTTACTTGACTCAAATGGGGTAATGAATCCTTGTTCATATGTCAGAAGGAAATAGGAAAAAAAAAAGTAGAGGCAAAAAAAGATCATAGGATCACAGATTTTAAGTAGGTTTAGACTTTAAAGGTCATCTTAGAGATAAGGAAGCTGAAGCCCAGAGAGGTGGGGACTTGGCCTACATCACACGAGTAGTGAGGGGGCAGGGCCTCAAAGCTGAAATTGAGTCCTGTGACTCTGGATTTGTGCACCTATCTAGAAATGGGCTCTGATGAAAGGGGAAGCAGAAAAGTCTCTTTTCAAGCTATAGTTGCCCTTGGCAGATAGTATGGATGGAAAGCCAGGAGCCAGGACCAAAATGGGAAAGGGGTAAAGTTTGTCTTTGTCCTCTTGTCTTCCCCACAACAATTTCCTCTTGCCTGATCCTTGTGCTGCCCTCTCCTAGCCCCAGGTGACTACTATTCTCACACTGTCCTCTGATTACACAGGTATTACACTGAAAAACCTGGAGCAGCTTGGTCATGCAGTGGATAGAGTGCCAGGCCTGGAGATGGGAAGATGAGTGTTCTGTATTAGTTCAAATATGGCCTCAGATGCTTACTAGCTGTATGACCTTGGGCAAGTCACTTAACCCTATTTGCCTCAGTTTTCTCCTCTATAAAATGAGCTGGAGAAGGAAATGACAAATTACTCTTTGCTGAGAAAACCCCAAACAGGATCATGAGGAGATGGACACAACTGAACTAATGGGAAAACCTGGATCCAAAGCTTTTCTTTACAATTATGTCAGATTGAAAGTTCCTTAGAGGTCACAAAGTACAACTTCTCAGTTTACAAATAAAGAAACTGAGGCACAGAGAGATTAAGTTACTTGTCTGCAGTCACATCATTCCTAAGTATCCAAGATAGGATTCCTGTCTTCCTGACTTTCTGTCCACTCCTCCATGCATCTTTGAATTTGTTAAATGAATGAATTATTAGCAATTCGACCATACAATTATTTATTAAGTGCCTTTGATTTGCAAACTATTGAGCTAGAACAGTCCCTAAGGATGCAAGGAGCTTTTATTCACAATGAACTAATCAATCCAGCTGGTGTGGTGGCATTAGTATGTTCAAAAGTCAAATAGTCATGGCCATTTATTGCAATCATGGTAATACACTGTACAAGGTCCAAAGAAAACGATTTTCTGTAAAATTTGATGTCCTCCATGTTCTCTTTTCGAGGGGGTGACATTGTTGCAGATTGCATCAGACCTCAGAAAAATATAGATAGATCCTCCTCAAAGAAATTCATGATTGTTCAAAGGAGATCACCCTAAAAGTTCATTCAGGAAAAACTAAGTGGATGAAAAATTCAGTTGGAAGGTCATGCCATTGAGTTGGTGCTTATATTTGACATAGACAATACAGTTGAAAAATGAATGGAGCTCAAAAGTGAACATAAATAGAGAGGAGAGGAGAGAAGCCAGGGAGAGAATCACTGAGGTATTGGTAGCTGGCAGTGTGGATATGAGCCATGGCCTTCTTCACCTCTCTGTGTCACTGCCCAGCTACTCCTGATGCTACAGATTCCCCAAAGCATGGGGGTGGGTTAATCCCATGCACATACATACCTAGTAGCACCCCAGGAACAAGGAAACTGAGGCAAGAAAGGTATAAGAACAGCTGTTTGGTTTAATTCAAACCTAACCTAAGTGAAAAGGAGAAGATAAGCCTGGGAGTTAGTAGGAGAAAGAAAGAACCCAAAGGAGGAATTTTAGATTTTAAAAAGAAATCTTCAAAAATCATTATTTGTTAAAGCAATAGATTTTAGGCAGTCTGGGAAAGGTTTCAATATTTTTCTTTGTTTCTTGAAAAAATGGATCTGAGTTGACTTTTGTTTCCTATGAGGCTATTTCCATTAGCTCCCTTTTATTGATAACCCAGCAACTTAGCAGTGGGTTAGGATTTTATTTTTCGCATCATTGTCTGATTTTTATCCACTGTGACCTCTCATTAGCTCGTCTATTTTGTCATCAAGTCACATAAAGCACACCATAATAGGCCCACTGGCAGTTAGGATTTCATTACAATTCATCTTTTGTTTAGCACCTTCTCCCCAGCACACATTAATTTCTGTGCATGATTGAGCCTCTTCATTTCCTCAGAAATGGAGTTAGACCATCAGGCTACAGGCACTGGCTGGGGGTGGTGATTTACTTTTGAGTTCTCCTTCTTTCCCCCTCTCTCTGTCTCTGTCTGTCTCTGTGTCCATGTCTCTGTCTGTCTGTCTCCCGTATCTCAATCTGTCTCTTTCTTTCTCCCTCCCCCTCTCTTCTTTCTTTTTCCTCCTCTTTCTATGTCTCTTTGTTCCCTTTATTTATCTCTCTTCTCTCCTCTCTCTGTTTCTCTTTCTCCTTCTCTCTCCTTTCTCTCTCCTCTCTTTTCCTCTCTTCTTTCTCTCTCCTCTCTTCTCCTCTCTTCTTTCTCTCTCCTCTCTTCTTTCTCTTTAACTCTTTCCTCCTCCTCCTCCTCCTCCTTCTCCTCTTCCTCTCTCTCTCTCTCTCTCTCTCTCTCTCTCTCTCTCTCTCTCTCTCTCTTTCTCTCTCCCCCTCTTTCTTTCTCTCTCCCTGTTTCATTACTAGCTTCATTTATTCATTTACCAAATATTATGAAGTACTTCTTATGTTGTCTTTTCCATTAGACTTTGAGCTCTTTAGGAGCAGGAAGGGAGGTTGTTTATTTTGTTTTGTTTTGTTTTGCTTTGTGGCACTTTCTTTGTATCCCAACTGAGCACAGTGCCTGACTCATAGTAGGCACTTAATACTTCACTTGACTTGATTTTCAGAGCATGGTATGCACTGGAGGAGACAAAAATTCACCAAGTGCTCTTTCCTATTAGTTGGTATGGAAACAAAATTTTCGACATCCTGAGGAGGTAAAAGCATTGTACTTGGGGTCACAGGACCTTAATTCAAATCTTAGTTCTGGTGTCTTACTATGTATAAGACCTTGAGAAACTCGTTTATCCTTCCTATGAATCAGTTAAATAAGGAGTAGCATTTTAGTTAAGTTATTTGCTGAAAAAACAAGTCCCTCTTCTGATGTGGACACAACCTTGGCCCTCCTCCCACCTCTTTTTCTTTCTTTCCAGTCTTCTCAATATTGCTTTTCAGCCTGAGAAAAAAGACTATGGGCTGCTGAACAAGTACCAGGATGGGTGTTCTTGACACTTCTGCCACCAGGCCTCCCAATGGATGGCAGCCTAATGCCTGCCTAGCCATTCTATGAGAGGAGAGCATCCCCCATGGAGGGGGCTGGGTACTGGCTGAATGAGGCAAGCCTAGAGTCAACAGCATTATGTCTGAAAGTTAAAATTTCTTTTTCCCTCTGTTCTGTTGCTGGCAAGCAAAGAAGGTTGTTTTTCTAGCTTAGTTGGCAAAAGGACATTGAGATTATGGATTTTATAGAAATGGAAATTAGAATCATCCAAGTGTGTCTTGGGGAATGGAGAGCAGGGCACAAATTCAAGTTCTGGAATTCACTAGCTGTGACAAAGCCAATTAACCTCTTTGAGACTCAGTTTCTTGGTCTATAAAGTGGGCATCCTAATAGTTGCACAATTTATTTTGCAGGTTTTTTGAAAGGAAAACACTTTTTAAACCTGAAATCTATAAACTTTATATGATAGAGTTGTTATATGACAAGAAACCTCTCATCATGAGGGATTATTGATATTAATAATAACAATTGTCAATATCTATTTTTTCAGGCAGTATAGCATAGTGAATAGAATGCTCAGCAGGCAGTGAAGAAGATTCTTCTGGCAAGTCTTTTTTCTGACACATATTGGCTATGTGACTCAACTCTTAAGCTTTCTATAACCCAGAAACTGTAACTCTTTGAGATTATAAATGGTTAAACGGTTGTCCATATTTATTAGCAGAGGGAGCTTCTTTACTGGGAGTTCTTTATGCCTTTGAAATCATAGGTCCTGACCCCAAAACCCCCAAATCTGTTTTTTTTCCCTTTTTTGTCTCGAATCCCTGATATGGAAACTCCCTTCCCTGATGAATGTTAGCAACTCTGGGTAACTTAGTAGGGCATGTCTAGCATGTGAAAAGTTAAAATATTTGCCCCTGATCAGGGCAGAGGAGTCAGAAACAGGATGTGGACCTGGGTGCTCTAGGCTCCAAGGGTGATTTCTAGCCACAGCATCTTGCTCTCTCTACAATAAAAGAACTGTGTGGGAGATGAACGTAGTCAGCTTGGTGAAACCAGGGGTCTCTTAAAAGTTGTCATTTACAAAGCACCTTCAGCTACATTATCTCTCTTTATCCTCAAAGCAACCCAGAGCAGGCGTTATTGGCTCTACTTTACAGATGTGGAAATGGAGGGTCAGAGAGTTAAAGTGATTTGCCCAAAGGCAACTTGGTGGTGGACAAAGCATCGGATTTTGAGTCAGGAAGACTTGAATTGGAATTCTACCTCAGACGCTAATTAGATGTTTGACTCTGGGAAAATTACTTAATTTCTCCTAGCCTCAATTTCCCCATATGTAAAACAGAGATGATAATAGTACCTACCTCACAGGGTTATTGTGAGGAGGATCAAACAAAATACTATGTCAAGCATTTTTCAAACCTCAAAGTGCTATATAAATGCTAGTTG
The DNA here is from genome assembly GCA_028646595.1 of Phalanger gymnotis. Classification (NCBI taxonomy): domain Eukaryota; kingdom Metazoa; phylum Chordata; class Mammalia; order Diprotodontia; family Phalangeridae; genus Phalanger; species Phalanger gymnotis. Next base: position 29,199,035 of record CM053626.1, on the reverse strand, counting down.
CTATTACTATTATTAATCACACATCTAATAAGAATCAGAACCAAGATTCGTTGCCTGTGCCTTGTGTGTAAAGCATGTACGTACATCATAGTCATTCTGTAGTTGGATGGTTCGCATCCCTATTAACAAGAATCCATGTAAATTCTGACAAAATCCGGTTCTCTACCTCACCCTCCACTTGTCACCTTTCGAAGTGGAAGAAGTTATCTCTTCTCCTGTAAACTCCTCCAACGCTTGATTTATATGTCTCTTAAAGCATTTTCCTCATGCTGTTTGCATTGTTTGATGAATTGGAGTTTGGCATCTGTTTCTATAAACTATGTGGAATTTTGAGTTACATACAACTTAGACTGTTGAAGTTTATGGCTGTGAAGTGCAATGGAAATTTATTTTGTATTAGTTTTTTGTGCACTTGTCATTTTCTCCATGTTGTGGGTTGAATTGGGTGGATCCTGCCTAAGAGATATGAGGGTGCAGGCAAGAATCACACAAGGATTAAGAGATCATGGACATGACACATACTTTGCTATTAAAGGAATTACCCATAGTGCAGAGAACACAGATCCATTGAAACATCAAAATATACCTCACAGGATACAGGTTCATAGACTTCGAGCTGTAAGAGACTGTTATACAGATCTCCAAGGGAACTTAGACCAAAGAGAAATGCCTTGCCTTAACTCCTCTGATGTAGGGATATGCTGGTAAATATTTAACAACCAACTCTCCAAAAAAAGTATAACATCGCTCTTTCGATTTTAACTTGAATTATCATCATTTTCTTCATCACTTTGTTAGGTGTAGATAGTCAAGAAAACAATAAATCCAGCCCTGATTTGTGAAGCCTGACAAATTCTGAGGTGTAAATGTGCATACTGAAAATTCAGCAACTGGTCTCTTGGAGAGCTTTTGGACCTGACTCTAGCTACCCCTGCCTATAAACTACCTGAGGACAGGGTCAGGCCTCTTTAATTTATCTTTGTGTTCTACTCAGCACCCAGAGGCATATAGCAGGCAGCTGGATAAATGTTTGTAGAATGAAGGAAACTTTGGCTGTGCATAAATACAGAGACTGTTGTGGGGTCACAGACTGAATTCTGCATTTTGAGTTCATTTGCTTTGTTCTTCCTTCCTTCAGAATGCTGTGAAAAAACCAAAGCACACCCTAGAGCCATCATACAATCCCAGATGGCACCAAAGTTACCACATTATTTCCTACTGATTTCTCTTAATGGTCACTGTGACAGCTGTGGGCAGGAGATAGTTTTATTGGGCTCTTATCTTTTTTGGGAGGGGAGGAAATGGAAGAGAGAGAGATTTCTATTTGTCTTATTTCAGAAGTTAGGTTTTTCCCACACTAGAAGACAGAAAATAAAAGGGGTCAAATGTTATCATTCCCTCAGTGCTATTTCTACCTGTTTGGATGCAGATTGCATTCATCAGGTCTGACAGCATGAGGGAAAAAATTTTCAGGTGTGTGTAAGAAGATAGACGTCAATTTTGGCTGCTTGTTTTCCTTTGAATATTTATCCATCTTCAGAAAAAAAATGATCGCTTCCCTACAGTGTTTCAATGAATCATTGGGACAGGGTTGAGCACACAGTAGCTGGATACTATTTGGATATGAGGGTTTGTCATTTTATAAACATATGCAGGGACATATATCCTCTGCATACATATTTGCTATAGAGAGGGGGAAGGAAGGAGAAAGAATCTGTTTTAAATTTTCAAAGATGCAAATGGAACTATGATCTCATTGATTTGGAAATTCCCTTAAATGATACATATTTCAACTCAGTCATGTCTACCCACCCTGGGTGACCCCTGTCCAGCATCTCTCATAAATACTCCATAAGGAGGCTTTTCAAAATGCTAGTCATCTCACTTTCTCTTGCCCTCGCACAGGTGCCAGTGGAGTATTTCGGCTGATACAAAGTGTCATGGAAACAACAATCATGAACTTGGACAGACTTTGAAAGGTAGTAGAGAATAGAAGGGCCTGGCATGCTATGGTCCATGGAGTCACAAACACGACTAAACCACTGAACAACAAAAAAACCTCATTCATGCTATATGACCAGCTCGTCTTTTCTTCTGACTTGTCATGTTTTTCTAGGAGGTCTGTAATCCTTAAGTTGTCTCTATGAATCTTCTCTTAGAAAGAAGTGTGTTTTACTAGCATAGCGATCATGTTTTGTTCTACAGTTATTACTCTTTTGGTTCTCTATTTCCACATGATTCTTCACTTTCGTATATCTGCATTCCCAATCATTTGCTCTTTCTTATATTTCTCTGGTAAGATACGGATTGAAGTTTTTCTGCTTTATCTATTATTTCTGCTATCCAGGTCATACATTTTTTGCCTTTATGATTCTTATTCTTCTCCCAGACCATTTGGAACATTCTGCTGTGTTTTCATGTAGGAGACAGCTTTCTCTTAGGAACCTAGAGGAGTCTCTGCCTTATCAAGTGTTGATTTATTTTCCTGTGACTTGCAATATTTATTCAAAGATGTTTGGTCTCCTTTAGACATCCTGGAATCTTCCTTTCTTTTAATAATATCTGCTCGTGCCTTTGGTGAGGCTACATTTCCTGTTTTATGCCTCATCTGATGTTTATGATATGAAAATCATTGAACCAGATTATTTCTGTTGCATCTTCCAAGAACTCTTGAATGACTGTGAATGTATGTCTGCCAGGTACTTCATTGAAAAGGAATCTGTATGGTGGCATTTTGCTCTACTGAATCAAAATAGATTTTTATTACATCAACATAGCATTTTTGGTGGTATCTTACACAGGATATTTAAACATTAATAGCTTAAAAACTTCACTAAGACTTTGGAAACATCTTGTATTCTCTATATCTTTCAGTTAATTGTGAAATTGTAAAGATGTGGTCTATTGTTGAATATTATTTGCCGAAGCCTGCTAGCGCCATACTAATATCTTCATCAAGGATGCCCTCACTTCAAGTATAGATGACTTATAAATATTTTGTATAGATGAGAGGGTTGACATGTAGACCTGTAATTTTTTCCCCAGTATTAGTTAAGACAGATTTTTCCCTCCTTGTGTGTCTGTTATCTTCACTTTCTTCCAGTATGTTGTATATCGATTCTTCAATGCCCTTACAGTAATATACCCAGCAGAGATTTCCTCTACATGTACTTGGTCCAATTTGGCTGTTTCACTTGTATTTATTCTCTTTAATGCCATTGTTAACTCCCTTATAATCATATCCAGGGACTATGATTCTATGGTCCAAGAGTGGCACTTCCATATTGTCCTTGTTAAATAGCAGTTTGGTATCATAATTGTTTCCATTTTTCTTATGTTAGTTACCCACCTCCTATTTTTGTCTTTAAGTGTCCTTGGGCTGACTTTGCTTAATGGGTTGTCTTGCCAAGCTTTCTTTGAAGCAGTTTTTCCCTCCACTGCATCTCTCTATTTCTGAGCATATACCTTGGTTATTGTCCACTATCCTACTTAATGTTTTCCAAAGAACCTTATATTTTAAGCTGGCATTGCCTTTGGCAGCTTCTCTTTGTTGGACAAGTGAATCAAACCTCTGCCAACTGAGGTGCTTTTTGGACTTTTTTCATTTCCTTGTTGTGGCAATTCAGCTACATTGGTTAAACTTTTATAAAAGTTATTATAATAATATCCATTAATGAGCTGGGATGAAATGGAATGGGAGATTTTTTTTGAAAAAGGAGAAAAGTAGAAGAGAACACATCTGAGCTTTCTCAAATTTAATTTTTGGGTACATTAATTCCAAACCATCTCTCCCTTTTATGAATTCATATGTCATTCAGTCCTTATCTTTAGCGATATCACAGGAAGCAGAGGTGTAACTTTCTAATCAACTCCTCCAAGCATGCCATCAAAACGGAATATATTGATTAAAGAAGGACTCACTTATGAGTTTTCTGCATTCAGAAATGGGACTGTGGGAGACAGTGTCATGAGGAAATTATACATCTCTGCCCCACAGGAATGTCAAGTGCACAGGAGCTTTTGACAAAAGCTGCAACTGCATTTAATCAGTCTCATTCACTCAATTGAACAAATATTTAATAGGTGCCTACTGTTAGGTGCCAGGGAGGAGGAATATAATACCACCACCATGAACAACAACAATAGATGGAATAAAGCATTTGATGTGTTATTTCATTTGATCTAACAACCCTGTGAAGTAGATGCTATTATTATCCCAATTTTATAGATGAGGGAAGTGAGGTACAAAGGTATTGTGACTTTCTTAGGATTGTATAGCTAGTAAGTGTCTGAGGTATTATTTGAATTCAAGTCATCCCCACTCTGGGCAGCTAGGTAGCACAGTAGATAAAGTGCTGGACCTGAAGTCAGGAAGATTCATCTTTCTGAGTTCAAATCAGGCCTCAGACATTTCCTAGCTGTGTGGCCCTGAGCAAGTCACTTAACTCTGCTTGCCTCAGTTTCCCCATCTGTAAAATGAGCTGGAAAAGGAAATGGCAAACCAACCCAGAATCTTTGCCAAGAAAACCCCAAATAGGGTCATGAAGAGTCTGACTCAACTGAAACAACTAAACAGCTTCCTAATTTAATTCTAACTATAACATCTCATCCACTGTGCCACTTACTTTTCTGTGCCATAAAGATGAATAATAAAACAGTCTTTTACATTTTACAGTGCACTGCAGCCAGCATTTTATTCAATTTTCCTAACAATCTCATGAGGTAGGCACTACATGTATCATTACCCCCAATTTACAGATAAGGCAACTGAACCTGCCCCATTTCCTTGGGCTCTTGGTCTGTACTTTTCTCACTGGCTGATTTTAGTTTGGGAATCTCAAAGATCTTCCATATATTACATCCCCTCTGAACTCAGGGTAGCGCAAAAATGCTAAATTCATTATTCATCCCTTTTTCTCTCTCTCTGGCCATAGGTGAGGTAGCTATAACTAATAAATCAATGTGCCCGGTTGTTCACTGGCTTTAGGAAGAAAGCAGTATAGTCCTTCTAAGCTTAAGAGAATGAAGAGTGCTCTACCCATATACGACATATTGGCTCTTCTTTATTTGACTTCCCAGTTCCCCTCTACTCTCCTATTTAGATTCCAAGTTACAAAATTTCAGAGTTAGAGCCCAAAGAGAGCATCCAGTCTAACCAGTGCCTGAACAGCAACCCTCTCTGTAATGGTAGCAAGGATACAACAATGAACATAGAGTAAGGGAGACTCAGGTTCAAATCAGTGTCAGGAATTTACTAGCCAAGTAAACTGGATAAGTCTCTTAGCCTTAGTTTCCTCATTGGTAAAATGAGGGGTCTCCTCCAGCTCTGGATATATGTTCATCTCATCTCTGCCCTAGATAGGACCATCCACCTGTGACATTTTAAATTTTTTATGTCAACAGATAGAGTTCTGGGTAATTAACCATTTTATTAATAATGCTAGCATATTACCAAGAAAATGGGTCAGTGTTACTCTCTAATGCCAAAGATGACCTATGGTGGTAGGCTCACAGTTTATCTGCCCTTAATGAGAGATAATGAATATTAGATGAGAGGTGGACTTCTGATGAGAGGTGGGGGGGGGTGTAGCTTTGATTTTGTCATTTCCTTCTACATTTCCCGGCCTTGGGCAATCAAAGAATTTATCCCATCCATACCTGTGTAGAACACAATGGGCTTCCCTATCTGGGCAGGGGGAGTTCTGAACAGGATTGAGGAGAAAACTAATTCAATCTCATTATTAGCAATGTCGTTCAGAGACAGAGTCTTGAAATGAAGACTTTAGAAAAAAGGGAGAGCTCTGGATTTCCCCAAATTATTGGTTATTAACAATCATTTCTCTCACATTTTATTCTTGGAGACCTCTTGTATCCTTCTCCCTTTGGGATAACTGTAATAATTAGGATGCTTTTCCTTATACTGAGTCAAAATTTGTGTGTCCATGACTTCTTATTGCAGCCAGTTCTGTCTTCTAGGGCTAAGTGGAACAAAGAGAATATTTTCCCCATATGAAAGCCCTTTAAATATCTGAAGATGGCTATAATGTGCCCCTTAAGTCTTCTCTTACCTATGGTAAACTGAACACCCCCAGTTTCTTCAAATAAGCTTCATACTGAATGAGCTCCAGGACTATTATCATACTTGTCATTTTCTTCTGGATGCTTTCCAGTTTGATAATGTACTCCCTAAAGTGTGGAGCCCAGAGCAAAACAAGGTACTTGGAATGGGAGTGTCATGGCACAGTGGAAAGAATCTCTGGCATTAGAGGTCTTGGGTTCAAATTCTTCCTCTGATACTACCTGTGTGACCTTGGTCAAGTCACTTTATCTCCTTGGTCCTCAGTTTCCTTGCCTATAAAACTAGGGGTTTGCACTAGTTGTTTAATAGACTGGAATGTAAGTGTTTCAAATCTCTGATAAGCTTCATACCTTCAGTTCAGTGACCCCTGTAGCTCTGAAAGATGTATAATCCTCTAGGTTTTGGGGATGCTCAGGGCCTGACTCTGCCCTAGGACTAGGTCATATGGGACAAAAACACTAGTCCGATGTCAGAAAAGCATATTGACCAGAATGAGGGAATTAAGAGTTCCATTTTGTCCTGGTCAGGCCACTTAGTTCAGTGTCTAGAAGATGGCAAGCATATGAGGGTCTTGGGGTCCTGCCCTATGAGGATATCACTTGAAAAACTGAGGGTGATTGAATTGGAGAAGAGGAGAGTCTGAGAGTGAAGTGGAGAATAGCTGGTTTCTGCAGCGCTGTCCTCCAAAGGGAAGGATTTGACTTTCTCTGGCCTGAGTCAGTCAATCAACATTCATTAAGGACCTACTATGTGCCAGGCACTTTACTAAGTACTAGGTAGAAATAGGTATAATGGATGAAAGTTTCAAAGAGAGATTTAGGCTTGATGTCAGGAAGAAGTTCCTAATAATTAAAGCTACCCGAGAATGGAATGGGCTGCTTCAGGAGATAGTAGGTAACCCCTCACTCAGATTCAAGCAAAGGCAGATCACCACTTGGAGACGGCCATGCATGGCTTGAATTGGATACCCTCTGAGATCCCTACCTACTCTGAGATTTCGTGCTTTTGGGACTGGATATAAGTTAGGAAACACACTCTCTGAAGCAAGCCAGAATCTTGAAAAAAACTAGTTTTAATAATATCAGAACAAGACAGCTTTTTATCATTCTGGTTGGGTGGCTGTTGTCACTTTGTAACTCAATTTCTATTCAGGCTAAAAGATTTTTGAGTCAAAAACAGTCCATACTCATCTGAGATTAAAAAAGTACACTTGCAGACTCAAACTCCTCTTCATTATTTAACTTAGCTTCTTCCTCCCCATAAGGCAAAACCACGACTAGGGCATGTCTGTCAGGTCAGCATTTGTGTTCCAATGAGCCTTGAGCAAAGGAATTGGATTCTCTCAGTTGGCCAGAGCATAGGATTGAATAGGTCAAAGCAAGAGAGTGTGAATCACAGAGACAACTTAGGGATCAGATCTAGGATTCATAGAGCATTGTATATTGGAGGCAGAAAGGACTTTAAAGATTTTCTAGTCTAAAGCCTTGTATTTCACAGGTGAAGAAACTGAAGCTGAGAGGGAAAAAGAATCAGTCATCACTATGTCAGTGATACTATCCATTTTCATGGAACTCTTCTCAGGGTTTAGTTACAAGGAAGGACTAAGTGGTAAGATGGTGTGGACATGAATTTGCAGTTTAATTTCTTGGATTCTGATTTGGCCTCTGTCACTAACTCACCAGTATGATCTTGAGCAGGTCATGACTTATCTGAGTCACAGTTTCCTCATCTGTAACTGAACAAATGACAGGACTTATTAAGCCCTTACTAAGTTCCTAGGAGTAGGGGCAGCTAGGTGGTGAAGTAAACAGAGTGTTGGTCCTGGAAACAGGAAGACCTGAGTTCAGACCCAGCCTTAGACACTAGCTCTTTGACCCTGAGCACATCTCACAATTGCTTTTGCCTAAAAAGCCCCTCCTGGATCACTGCCTTGTCATGGCAAAGGGGCTTGCATAGCTCAATTAAATTATGAGCTTTTCTGTGCAGGGTTACCCAAGATGGACATGTCATACTGGACAGTTCTGACAAAAAAGCAAAAAAAACCCTCAAAACAAAACAAAACAAGCCAAAAGAAGTGATCCACTGGAGAAGGAAATGGCAAACCATTCCAGTATCTTTGCCAAGAAAAACCCATGGAAAAAAATAGTCTGTAGGGTCATGAAGAGTTGGATATGACTGAGCAATAGCAACATGCACCAAGGACTGCACAAAGGACTAGAGATGCAAAAGCAAAGGTAATTCCTGACCTCAAGGGGCTTTTAGTAATCTCTAAAATGAGGTATTTGGACTATGTGACCTCTAAATTTCCTTCCATATATAAGTATGTATATATATATATATATGTGTGTGTGTGTGTGTATGTACATACACATATAAAACCATATATCAATATACTTATGTATTCCATATGTATACATATGTGTATATGTATTATATTTATTGATACAATTACATATGTGCATATGCATATAATATATATTACACAGACATATATACAATTCTATCCATTATCACAATGGTAAATATTATTCAAACTGAGTATCATGGATGAAGACCACCAGTCATCCTTCCATAAGGAGAAAAAATAGAGTTTTGTGGTAGAGAGTGAAATGTCTGTTCTAATTATGCTCCATTTGCTGGCATAACAGGTCATCTTAGGCAATCATATTGACTTTTGAGATTTTTGGAATGGGGGTAATAATGTCTGACCTAGGGGTCAGCTAATTGATTGCTATGACTGGTTTTTTGAGAAATATAATGAGTATCCCATCATTAAGGCCAATGAGCTCACACTTCAGAGGGGAATGAGTGGCTGTAGGTCTCAAAATGAATATTTCATAATTTGTAATCATGGATCCAAAGGGCGGAGTGAAGGACATGACTTCTTATGGAGTGGTGACTTGTCTTAACCAACTCTAAAGAGCAGAAACATAAGGGTAAACTGGGTAAGATGGGCTCTAACTAAAGACTGGAATCAAATAAAAATTGCAGAGGGTAGATTGGAAGGGGTGATCTTCAGTTCAGCTATCTCTCAGCTGCATGCTTCATTTCCTTATCTCTCTCTCCTGCACCATACATCTTCTTCCCTGGGCCTGGGCAAGCTTCCAGGTGCCTGCAGAATGATACACATTCTACTTATTAGGGGTGACCTTTCAGCAGATTCAAATAAGTAGCTGAGCTCCAGGCCTCACAGCTTGGTGTAAAGGAGGGGGGATCCAGTGACCACTGAGGGTGACATGATAGGTGACCATTTTTTTTTCTCATTATGGGGTGGGTGATATTGAATGTAGGGGAGAAAGGGGATAGAGAAGGGTGTATCATGTTTGCTCTAGCCATGGTGAATTATTTCCCTTTGCATACTTGATATTCTAACCACAGTGGAACAACTAACTCTAATGTCTTACATTAGGCAATGTGGAGATGACCTGGGTAGGGAGATGACCTGGGTTCAAATTCCACCTCCAACACTTAGTACCTGTGTGACTTTGAGTAAGTCACTTAATCTCTTGAAATCTCAGAGTCTTCATCTATAACTTGAGGAGGTTGGGGTAGATAGCTTCCAAGGTCCCTCCCATCTCTTGATCTTGATGATTCCTTGATCATCTTGCATTCTGTTGACTTTATGTATTTGTGCTTGACAGTTTCTTTGCTTGCTATATAGTACCTCTATATGTCTACCTGGTTATTAATGAAAAACAATTTGAGTCTAGAAAGGCCCTTTAACTCTCCCAGGAGGGTTGGGGAATGCCTATTATGGACAAATTATTTTTAAAAGCCTATTATATCTCTTTGCCTTCAAGGCCCAGTTCACTCCCACCATGGAACCTATTCTAATCCTCTTAGCTAGAAGTGATCCTTCCTATCTCAAGTTTTCCCATTGTCCTTTGTCTGTTTCTTTCCATTGCCCCATAACATCTCAGCATACCTTGAAGTATACCTATTTAGGTGAAAACTCCTTGAGATCAGAGATGGTGTTGTTTATTATCTTTGTTACTCCAGTGTCTCCTGCATCACGGATCAATGTTTTTCATATTAAACAGAATTGTGTAAGGGATATTTTCTTTGGCCATGATAATGATAATATAATAATGATGACAATGTTGATGACACAATGATGATGGTGGTGATGGTGATGGAGTAAGCAGTAGTAGGATGGCCAGGTCAAAGCACATGAACAGTTCAATGACTTTTTTTGGCATAACTCCAGATTGTTTTTCAGAGTAATTGGACCAGTTCTCTCATCTTTAACTCGACTGTTTGACTTAACTTCTCACATGGCTTGGATCATGTGGCAGTCACTAACTCCTTTCCTCCTGGCAATATAGAAGACCATTGGACCCTATAATTTACCTTGACACTCTTTTAACATTCTCCAGGCCTTAGTATTTGTCTTGCCTCTGTGACCTGACGAACCCTAGCATTGTCATCTGATCTTCCGATAGAACCTAAGTACCCCGAGACTTACCATCTGCCCCTCTGCTAAACCCTTAGGATTTCTAGGCCTTTCCATTTCCCTGCAGTGACCTTTAAGTATTTTCTATGTTTATTAGAGAATGAGCTCCTTAAGAGAAGGTGCTATCTTGCCTTTTCTATTTATATCCCCAGTGTACTTAGCACAGTGCTTGGCACTTAGCAAGTACATAATCAATACTTTTTCATTCATTCCAAAAACAGTACATTAATTTGTCTGCTTTTTTTCACAGCTTCTAATACTGACCACCGCTGCTGGTTTTTTAAAATTTTTCTTTTTTGTGGGCATGAGCTAAAACATAAGTCAGAGCTGTTTTAATTAGCATTGTCGTATATGAGTGGAATATTATTGTGTAATAAAAATGATGAATATAAAGAGCTTAGGGAACCATGAGACTCCTGTATTTGATACTGAGTGAAGAGAACCAAACACATCCACTATAATGTAAATGAAAGTGACTCTCAAACACTGTTAACCCCAGAGCCAGACTCAGGGCTAATCTTAGTCCTAGAGGAGAAAAAAAGGAAAAAAAACACAGCCTCTCTTATTTTGGTAGAGAAAGATGTGAGTGTGTTTGTGTGTCTGTGTGTACATGTGCAACACATGAGGTAGATAGGAAGGGTAGCAGTTCTAAATTGTCTTTTTGTCAGCTATGGTCATTTTTTTCAATTGGATTTTATTAAAATGTTTCTTCATTACCAATTCAAAGAGAATTCTGACGTAAAAGAAGGAATAGATATAAGTTATCGATTGGAAAGAAATGTATAGAGACTGTAACTATGATTCTAGTGGTTTAGGAAACTCTCAGATGGGGAAATTCCCTCAACCATTGACTGGAAAAACAAAAACAAAACCCAACAAATTGAAACTTATAGATAGACTTAGGAAGTAGAACGGTTCTGTTTGATGTACAGGATTGTAGGATCATAGATTTACAGCTGGAAGGAAACCATCTAGGGGTCAACTAGTCCACTTCATATCTCTTCCCTCCTCCATTTTACTGATGTGAAGAAATCAGAAAGTAGGCTATTTAAAAAAAAATTTACTTTGCTGCCCTCTAACCTATTTTGTTCTCATCCTTCTGTTTCCTCTAAGTATTTAGACCCCATCCCTTTCTCCCAGGCATACATCCTATGTTCTAGTCCTAGAAGGTCTTGCTCATTCAACTTAAAATGTATTCCACATTAAAGGTGAGGACATTCAGGGTAGTAAAGGGCCTTGAGGTCATGCCATAGGAATGTGGTTTGAAGGAATATGGATATTTAGCCCAGAGATTAGAAGGCCCAAATGGTGAGTGATATCTGAAGGGCTTTTACAAGAAGGGGAGATTAAATTTGTTCTATTTGGTCAAAGAAGGCAGATCTAAAATCAGCGGGTAGAAGTGGCAAAGAGACAACTTTAGACTTAGTATCAGGAAAATTTGATTAATAACTAGAGTTATTAAAATTGCAATTGTCTACTTTGAGAAGTAGTGGCTTCTATATGAAAGGCCATTAAATGAAGGCTAGTGGTGGCTGATTGTTAGATTTGTTCAGGTATGCGTTTTATTATATGACCTTAAATGTCCTTCTCAGTTGTACCTCTGTGATCCTCTGTTGTAGATAAAGGATTCTTCATCTGTTTTCTGTCATGGATCCCTTTGGCAGTCTGGAAAAATCTATGCACCCCCTCTACAAATAATGTTTTAAAATGTATAAAATAAAATACGCAGGATTACGAAGGAACCCAATTACATTGAAATGCAGTATCAAAATATTTTTAAAAGTTCATGGGCCTTGAAAGATAGCCTTATTCACATCTGGGTTGGACTGTTCTGCTTTTGAGCTCCCACTCAAAGTTGAAATTCTGTGATTCTATAAAGGAGTTCGTTTATTATGGCTTAATCTATTATACTTTCCCAACATTGCCTTTGGTGGGAGAAGGGAAAAGGAGGAGGAGGGAAGGATCCAGAAAACCAAATTACCTTTTAAGACTCAAGGGAGTCTTTCTTTAGTAGTGGTATTGAAAACATCATTATGGCTGCTTGGGGTCAGAAAAAATTTTAGTCATCCCAGTATCTAAATGGCTGCCTGTTCTGATCAATCTTAACACCAAATTCAGATCAAATTTCTTCTTCCTGAGCATGAACATTGTGACTTTCTATGGGCTACGAGACTCATGTATTCTCTTGGATGATGTGAGGATAGCAAGATGCACCCTAAAGTTGGAACAATGGTCCTGTCAGGGGTGAGGGATACACACAAGTGTATTTTGGCAAAGCCTTTATACCTTGGAAAGAACATTGGCTTTAGAGTTAGACAAGGTTCAAATCCCACCTCAGAAATATACTATGTAACCATAGGTGACCTTTCTATGCCTCAGGTTCTAAAATGAGAAGATTGGACTAGGTAGCCTCTGAGGTGCCTTCCAGCTCCGTCATTTCAGCCAAAGCTGCTGGAAGCCTCCTTTAAGTTGTGGAGGGAAGAAACCAAGGAGGGAGAAGATAAGGTTCCTTTCCCCACCTGCCCCCTCCCAGCTCAAAGAAGAGGTTGTTCACATTTTTGTTAAGCATATATTTTTCTAACTTGGCTAAATTTACCTTAAGATGGAAGTTTAAACAAAGTTTGATTAAATGCCCCTAGGGCTGCACTTGGTGGATAATGTCCGGTTAGTATTTCAGACACATATTTTAAGTTCGACATCATGTAAGACAGGGGTGTATACACACAGAGTTGGTCACACTAGTTTAAAATCCAGCCTATGCTTTGCATAAATAATCAATATATAGTTCTGTATCTTATTAATTAAATAAAGCCAGGGGCTTTCATCCTCATCTTTAAGCTATTTGTCCAATGTGCCACTCAAACTATTTTCACTTAAAATCCATTACTTGTGATAGGAATTAATAAGCTTTAAAAATACACTGAGACTTCTGGTGCCAACACGGTGGAGTGAGGAAGGAACCCTATGAAACCCTTCCATTTCCCCTCCGAACAACTAGAAAACCACCTTAGAATTGATCTAGGAGCAGGGAAGCATCTTACCAGCCTGGCAGAAAAGAATCACCTACCCAGCAAAACTGAATATAATCTTTCAGGGAAAAAAATAGATATTTAATGAAATAGAGGGCTTTCAAGAATTTCTAATTAAAACACCAGAGCTGAATAAAAAAAATTGACCTCCAAATACAAGACCCAAGGGAAACATAAAAAAGGTAAAAAAGAAACAAGAAAGAGAAAATGTAAGAAATTCAATAAGGTAAAACTGTTTATATTTCTATTTGGCAAGATAATTGTAACTCTTAACAATTTTATTACCACAAGAGCAATTAGAAGGAGCATATGCAGACAGAGGGTATGGATATAAGGTAACTTGGAAAGGATGATATCCCAAAAAACAAAATAAAGGGGTGACAAAGAAAATTGCACTGAAAGAAGTGGGAGATTGAATGGCGTAAATTATCCTACATAAAAGAGGCATGAAAAGGCTATTATAAAGGAGGGGGAAATGGGATGGGACATGCAGGCAAAGCTTAAATCTTACTCTCATCAAAATTGGCTCAAAGAAGGAATAACATACATATTCAGTTGGATATAAAAAAATTATCTCACCCATAAGGAAATAAAAATGGATGGGGATAATAAAAGGGAGAAGTGGAGGCTGATAAAAAAGGGGATATATAAATGCTTGTGAGGAGGAAAAAGGTATGGGGTAAGAGACAGAGAGATAGGGGATAACCAAGTGAAAAATTGCATGGAGGGAAACAGTTATCATAACTGTAAATGTGAATGGGATGAACTCACCCATAAAACAGAAGAAGATAGAAGAATGGATTAAAAACCAGAATCCTACAATATGTTGTTTACAAGAAACGTATTTGAAGCAGAGAGATACACACAAGGTAAAGGTAAGGGACTAAAGTAGAATCTATTATGTCTCAGCTGAAGCAAAAAAAAAAAACAAGGGTAGCAATCATGATCTCAAACAAAGCGGAAGCAAAAAAATAGATATAATTAAAAGAGATAAAGAACAAAACTATCTTGCTGAAAGTTACCATAAATGAAGTAACATCAGTGTTAAACATATGTGCACCAAGTTTTATAGCATCTAAATTTTTGAAGAAGTTGAATGAGTTACAAGAGGAAATATATAATAAAACTATATTAGCGGGGGATCTCAACTTTCCTCTCTCAGAACTAGATAAATCTAACCAACAAATAAACAAGAAAGAAGTTAAGGAGGTAAACAAAATTCTGGAAAAGTTAGATATGATAGGTCTCTGGAGAAATTGAATGGGAATAGAAAGGAACATGCTTTTTTTTTTCCTCAGCAGCACATAAACAAGAATTGATCAAAAAAAGAGAGAACTGATCATATATTAGGACATCAAGACCTCACAACCAAATACGTAAATGAAGAAATAACAAAAGAATCCTTTTAAGATCATAATACAATAAAACTCACATTTAATAATGGAAATGGAATTACAGATTAGAAATTAATTGGAAACTAAATAATCTAATAAAAAACGGGTCAAAGAACAAATGATAGAAACAATGGATAATTGCATTAAAGAAAATAACAACACTGAGACAATATAACAAAATTTATCAGATGCAGCCAAATCAGTACGTAGGGGAAAATTTATGTCAATAATTGCTTACATCAATAAAATAGAGAAAAAGCAGATCAATGAATTGGGTGTACAACTAAAGAAAACTAGAAAAAGAACAAATTTAAAATCCCCTATTAAGTGCGAAATTGGAAATCCTGCAAATCAAAGGAGTGACTAATAAAATTGAAAGTAAGAAAACCATTGAACTAATAAACTAGAAGCTGATTTTATGAAAAAACCCAATAATATAAACTATTGCTTGACTTGATTTAAAAAAGGAAAGAAGAAAACCAAATTACTAGTATCAGAAATGAAAGGGGTGAATTTACCACTAATGAAGAGCAAAGTAGGACAATCGTTAGGAGCAATTTGGCCCAATTATATATGCCAGTAAATTTGACAATCTAAATAAAATGTATTAGTGTCTACAAAAATCAATTACCTGGGCCAACAGAAGAAGAAATAAAATACTTAAATAACCCGTTTTCAGACAAAAAAATTGAACAAGCTATCAAGGAACTTCCTATGAAAAAATCTCTAGGACCAGATTGATTCACAAGTGAATTCTACCAAACATTTAAAGAACAATTAATCCCAAAACTATATAAAATCTTTGGAAAAATAGGTAAAGAAGTAGTACTACAAAATAATTTTATGACATAAATATGGTGCTGATGCCCAAACTAGGAAGAACCAAAACAGAGAAAGAAAATTATAGACCAATTTCCCTAATAAATATTGATTCAAAAATTTTAAATAAAATACTAGTAAATAGATTACAGCAACATAACACATACGCTACGACCAGGTGGGATTGTTCCAGGAATGCAGAGCTGGCTTAATAGGCTGGTTCGATATTAGGAAAACTATCAGCATAATTGACTATATTCATAACAAAACCAACAGAAATCATATGGTTGTCTCAATAGATGAAGAAAAAACCTGACAAAATACAGCACCTATTCCTATTAAAAACACTAAAGAGCATAGGAATAAATGGAGCTTACCTTAAAATGATAAGTAATTTTTATCTAAAACCATCAGGAAGCATTATCTATAATGGGGATAAGCTAGAAGACTTCTCAATACAATCATGGCTGAATCAAGGATGCCCATTATTAACTTTATTATTTAATATTGTATTAGAAATGTTAGCTATAGCAATAAGAGATGAAAAAGAAATTACAGGAATTAAAACTGGCAGGGAACAAAAAAGAATATCACTCTTTGCAGATGACGTTATACTTAGAAAATCCTAGGGAATAAACTTTAGCAAAGTTGCAGGATACAAAACACTTTGGAGTCTCCCTACCATGACAAATCCAGAAACTATATGATCACAATTATAATATACTTTTCACACAAATAAGTCAGATCTAAACAACTGGAAAATATTAATTACTTATGGGTAGGCTGAACCAATATAATAAAGATGTCAATTCTACCTAAGTTAATCTATTTATTCAGTGTCATATCAATCAAACTATCAAAAATTACTTTATAGAGCTAGAAAAGTAATAAAATTCATCTGGGAGAAGAAAAGCTCAAGAATATCAAGGGAGGGGTGGAGCCAAGATGGCGGCTGGGAAGCAGTGTCTGGCGTGAGCTCCCCACCAAGTCCCTCCAAAAACCTATAAAAAATGGCTCTGAACCAATTCTAGAGCTGCAGAACCCACAAAGTGTCAGAGGGAAGCAGGGCTCCAGCCCAGGGCAGCCTGGATGGTCTCTGGGTAAGGTCTGTCCCGCATGGAGCTCCCAGGCCCCAGCTGAGGGGAGCAGAGCTGAGCCCAGCGTGCACGGCGCGAACAGACCAGACGCAGACCTACCGGACCAGGAGACAAGCGGAGGGTACCCCAGCATCCTTAATTACTGAGCTGTGGCATCTACCAGACCTCTCAACCCACAAATAGCAAAGACAACAGAGAAGGTTAGTGGGAAAAGCAGCGGGACGAGACGGAGTTTGCGGTTTGGCCACTACCCCTGCGGCAGCGGAGGTGGGGCAGGTTTAGAACTATGGCTGCAGTTGCTTCTGGCCCCAGGCCCACCTGGTGGGAGGAATTAAGTGGCTGATCAGAGCAGGAGTGAAGAGCCTGCTGAAGATTTAAGCCCGGTCTGGGTAGGGGGTTCTTAGGGAAGGAGGAGCGCTGGTGAGGCAGCCCATCTGCCCGAGCGTGGAATATAGAACTCTTTAGTCTATAAGCAG
>CM053626.1:29158726-29181188 GCA_028646595.1 Phalanger gymnotis | reverse complement strand
AACCACAAACTCTATCCCAGTCCCCAGCAGCTTCTCCCACTAACCTATTCTATTGTCCTTGGTGTTTGTGGGTTGAGAAGTCTGGTAACTGCTACAGCTCACTGATTCAGGGCGCTAGGGCATGCTCTGCCCGGCTCCTGGTCTGGTAATTCCGTGCCTCCCACGCTGGGCTTTGCTCTGCTCAGCTCCGCCCTCCCTCTGCTCCCAGTTCCCTGTGGGAAAGACCTTACCCAGAGACCATCCAGGCTAGAGTCCTACTTCCCTATGCTATTTTGTGGTTTCTGCAGTTCTAGAATTGGTTCATAGCCATTTTTTATAGGTTTTTGGAGGGACTTGGCGGGGAGCTCACGCTAGTCCCTAGTTTCCAGCTGCCATCTTGGCTCCGCCCCACCCCCAGCTGTGATTATTAAAGTCTGCCTGGCACTCACAATTATTCTGTCCTTGAATCAAGAGGCAATCCTCTTCACAGTGCAAGTGGGCTGAAGTGGTACTCACCTGGTGGGATGGCATAAGATGGGCAAGTTAACTGGATAAATCAGGGCATTTAGGCTCAATAATTTCTAATGGTTACAGTCCCTCAGTGTTGAACTATTAGAGTCCCATGAACTCTGACAAAATTCAAGACCCCAAGAGATAGAGAAAGGTTCAGAAGGTGCTGTCAAGAACATAGCTTTCACTATGATGATGTGATGCAAAATAATCACCCACTCCCATACTTTGGGGATAGTCTAAAAGCCTTAAGGTTCTTCAAGCCCAGCATGATGATGACAGTAATGACGCATTTATGCTTTTGGGTTTGCAAAGTGCTTCTTGTACATTTGTCTCTATATCCTGAGCACAACTTAGCACACAATAGGCCCTTGGCAAATTATTGTTGATTGAGTAATCGAGTTAGTCATTGCATTCCAGACTCATATGAGGCCTTTCTTTACCATGCTATTGAAACCTTTCAACCCTAGAAGCTCATTCCACCCTGGGACTACTTCACCCATTAGAACTAACCTCCATTCTTTCAGCCTTTCACATTGAGTAGTTGGTTCCTCCTAGAACCACCATTTTAAGGACAAAGTCCAAGCCACCCATGTCTTTATCTTTGTACAAGCTGAACTCCTGATTCATCTGCTTAGGGTTGTCTCCATCATGCTCCTGGAGTAGGTCTCTTCATTCTCCCTGTCCCTTTTCAGCTCCCTTCAATGTGGTGTTTTCCCTTAGACTGTAAGTTCCTTGAGTCAAGGACTATTTTTCTTTCTGCTTTTATTTGTATTCCCAGCAATTTGTATCATATTTGGAACATAGCAAGTGCTTCATCAATGCTTATTGACTTGACTGGCCTTAGTCTCTTTGACTCTCAACAATCCTAAAAGATCGGTGCCATCATTACACTTTTTTAACTCATGAAGGGGCTGAGATCCAGATATGTAAAATGATTTTCCTAGGGTCACACAGCTAGAAAGTATTTACGGTGGAATTTTAACCCAAGCCTTTCTAACTCTACATCTGCCACTCTATTCACTAGGCCACACTACCTGCTTAATGTACAAGACTTTTCCCAGGGATATATGGGCACAGAAGAAAACAAATTCAGCCATATAGGGAAAATCTCCTAGGTAACATGAATCCCCAGAGCCCCATCATCCTGCCACCAAGAGTTCTCACCTGGTTCTCCTGCACAGTCAGAATATAGGATGCAGTTCAATGGATCCCACTCCAGAGGCCTGTGCTCTCCATGCTCTCATAGAGTTAGGAGTGGACCTGACAGCACTGGGGCTCTGGGCAGTACCTGTAGCTCCCCTTCTCTCAGCTGCTTCATTTTAGGAAGGACATTAACAAGCTGGAGAATATCCAGAGAAGAAAAACTAGGGTGAACAGGGAGTATTTAACCTGGAGAAAAGAAAACACCGGTAAAGACATGATGGCTATCCTAAACTATTTGAAGTCCGTCACATGGAAGAAGATAGATGTTTTTCTTGGTCCCAAAAGGAAGAATTAAGGGCAATGGGGTTGGAAGAATTGGAAAGAGGTTAGTTCGGGCTAGATTTAAAGCATGAATGGGATGCTCGCCGAGAGAGGGTCTTCCTCCTCACTAGTGTTCTTCAAGAGAAAGTGGATTGATCACTTATTTGGGATATGTCATAATAATTGTCCTTTGGGATGTGTCATAATAATTGGAACAATCCTTTCTCTCAGAGAGCTGACATTCTAACAAGAGAGAAAGAAAGAACATATATAAGCACAAACAATAAATGGAGAATACATACAGGGTAGTGTGGGAAGGAGGGCATTAGCAGTTGAAGGGATCTGGAAAGGTCTCATGTAGAAGATTGTGCTCAAGCTGCGTCTTGAAGAAAAGAAAGAATTCTATGAGGAGGTGGTGAGGATGAAACGTGTTTTAGGCACAGGGAGTGGCATGTAGAAAGGTATGGAAATAGGAGATTGAATCTCATGTGAGGAAAAGGGAATAGGCCTATTTGGCTAGATCCTATGGAGTAGAATGGGAAGTATTGTGCAATGAGGAAAAATAGACAGGGGCCAGGTCATGAAGAGCTTTAAAAACCAAGCAGGGTTTAGTTTTGATTGTGTAATCAGTTGGAAGTGACTGGAATTTACTGAATACAGAAATGATATGGTCAGATCTGTAAGGAAAATCAGCTTGGTAACAGTGTGAGGAAGGGGTTCGAGTGGGAGGAAACTTGAGGCATGGTGGCCAATTAGCAGCCCAGTGTCCCAGTCCTGAAAAGACTTGATGAAGGCCTAAATTAAGGTAATAGCTATGTGAATGAGGAGAAGACTTTGGAGGAGAGAGGACATAGAGGTAGAAACAGCAAGATGTCTGGGCCAGCTTATTTGATTGGTGGGGTGAGACAAAGTGAGGAGGGGAGGATTACATCAAACTTACAGGGCCAGGAGGCTGGTAGGGTCTTGACAGAAATAGAAAAGTTTGATAAAAGGGTGGGGTTTGGGAAGATAATGAGTTCAATTTTGATCATGTCTACTTCATTGATTGTAATAACAACAGGCAAGAATATCCACTTATTTAGGGCTCTGAATCATTTGGCTGGGCTATCTAAATTGATTAATAATTAACCACCTTAATTGCCAGATGGAGACTGCTGTCTGTGTGTGTGTGTGTGTGTGTGTGTGTGTGTGTGTGTGTAGACACAGCCTTATCCACAGTTCTACAAACCAGCCACCCTCCCCTTTCATCTTTTTTTAATAGCAAAGAGATTCTTATTAAGTCACCAGCCAACATGACTAAAATTTAAAATAATGTTGGCATTATGGGAACATCATTTTCATTTCTTTCAGTGTTAATTTATCAGCCCGACAACTACCCAATCCATCATTCTATGCTGTCTGGAAGAATACCAAAGCAAAAACTCTTTGTGATGTTTTGTATCATGAAGGGTTGGAACTGACCTCCTTGGTCTTCTAGTCCAACCCACCCCCGAAAAAAGTTAGTGTCAGAGGTGGGATATGAACCTATGTCTTCTGCCTTGAAGGCCAGCTGGGTGGCACAGTGGATAGAGTGCTGGGTCTGGAGTCAGGAAGACTCATTTTCCTGAGTTTCCTAAGTTCAAAGGCAGCCTCAGATATTTACTAACTGTGTGACCCTGGGCAAGTCACTTCACCCTTTTTGACTCACTTTCTTCATCTGTATAACGGACTGGAGAAGGAAATAGCAGACCATTCCAGTATCTTTGCCAAGAAAACCCCAAATAGGGCCATGAAAAGTTGTATACAACCGAAAAACGAATGAACAACAATATCTTCCTTGAAATCTAGGATTCTTTCCCCTCTGTCACACTGAATGTGACTTAGAACACTGAACAGATTTTGCTAACAAGCGATGAGTGCATTGGCTAGTGATCTTTCATTTGTATAATACACTTGTGCTTCTAAGGGCATACATGCTCATACCATATCTCACCTAATTCTCACTTGTTGGTATTTAAAGCCCTCCACAGTCTGGCTCCCAAAAGATTTATTTTGCTCATTTCAGGTACTCTACATTCCAGCCAAACTTGATGTTCTCCAAACTTAACATTCACCTTCCTCCTTTGAGAAGACTGTCTTCCACGTGTGGCATGAAATCCTTCCTTACCTCGGCCTCTTAGAAGCCTTTCCTTGCTTCTAGTCCCACCATCCATCGGTGCCTCATCCAGGAAGTCTTCCCTTATCTCCCTGCTTGTTAGCGATTGCTCCCCTCCTCAGACCTTAACAGCTATGCGACCCTTTGCAAGTCACTTGATTTCATCCAGCATATGTTTCTTCATGTGTGAAATGAGTGCTAACACCAGCACCAACCTCACAATATTTTCATAAGGATCAAATGAGATAAGGTATGTAGAGAGCTGTGCAAAGTTTAAAGTTGAATAGAAATAGCTGTTATTATTGTGGTTGACAGAAAACAGGTCTCCTGGTGGTTATTGTAGATTTATTGGATTTGATTCTGGCACAAAAGCTTAGAAATCATCTAGCCCAACTCCCTCATTTAACAAATGAAGAAACTGACGCTCAGAAAATGACATCGCTTGTCCAAAGTCCCAAGACTCACATGTGTCAGAGACAGGATGAGAATCCATGTCAATTCAAGTCCTCAGTTCAATAATCTTCCCCCTACACTGCCCTTCAATTTATGAAGATCACTAAGGTTACGCTACAACTAACCTACAATTTTAGTAGAAAGACAAGGGTGTAGACAAGAAAGTCTTATTGGTTAGCTCTGGTTCTCTCTCTCTCTCTCTCTCTCTCTCTCTCTCTCTCTCTCTCTCTCTCTCTCTCTCTCTCTGTCTGTCTTTAAAGCAGATGTTTCATGTGGGCACAGAGCAGAACACATTTTCTATGAGCTGGACATCCTTGATCTCTCTGAAAGGTCTATCTATCTATCTATCCATTTGTTTATTTAATTTTTTAAAAGTTCCTACTACCCACCAGATCCTGTGTGGAAGGCCCTGAGAACTAAAAGATGAAAAGAAAAACCATCCCTGACCTCAGGGAGCATATAATCTACTGTGGCCAGTGAGGTACATCCCTGAAAGGAAGAAATATATGCAGGACAATTTGAGGGAGAAGAGACCATTAACCACCTGAAGGAGCAAGAAGGGCCTCTCCTAGGAGGTGGGTCCTATACCTATCACTTTAATGAGTCCCTTCTCAAGTATAACACCTCCCCATAGGCTCCAGTCAAACAATAAGAGACAGACCAGAATTTTGAATATCTATAAAAATCGGAACAAACAGGGCCTGGCATTGTCAGCCAATAAGCATCTATTAAGCCTTCTTCACATAATAAGTGCTTAATAAATGCTCATTACCCACCTAACCCCCTATCTACCAGAAGTGCCTTATGAGCAGTGCACATATACCAACGTGTCTGGTGGGAGGGGGAGGGAAGATAAAGCCCTCTTTTCCCTCTCATGTGTCTTTCTCCACAGTCTGGAGACAGCCATTATTTCCCCCACATAATATTGTTGCTCAGTCATGTCTGTCTCTGTGGCAAATCCATGGGGTTTTCTTGGCAAAGATACTGGAATGATTTACCATTCCCTTCTTCAGTGTGTCTTCATTTTACAGATTAAGAACTGAGATAAAATAGAGGTTAAGTGACTTGCCCAGGGTCACACAGCTAGTAAGTGTCTGAGGCTGCATCTGAATTCAGATCTTCCTGACTCCAGGCCTGATGTTCTATCCACTATGCTGCCACCTAGCTCCCCCCAGCCCTTGCTATTACCTTATAGCAACTCTATCTCAAATGTTTTGCTTCCTTGTAACCCAGGGGAAACCCTAAAGTTTCTTCATAGTTTGAAAATATATCTTTATTTAATCAAAAGCTAATTTACCAGAGAAAGTGACACTGTGACTGGACAGAATTCACAAAGCAATTAAAAACTCGCTAAGGACAAACATTACATTAATAATAATCATGCCCAACATGGAGGGTAGATGGGTAGATGAGGATGAGTCTATGAGGGGAAACAGAAGTAAAAACAGAGTGAAAAAGATAGGTAGGTCTCCATGTTTATTAAGAAAATTTACAGTTAAAATGTTATTAATGATTTAAAAGTAGAATGTATTTGAAATTAGAGATATTCTTATTTTTTCTTGTTATTTCTTCACAAAAAGCCTTCATGATATACCCATCTAAATGGTCTAATGGATCGGGCTCTGAGTTTGTAGTTAGGAAGCTCTGACTTCAAATCCTCCTGGTGACACTCTTCAGGTGCTCCCAGGTAAGTCCCTTTTGTGTGCCTCAGACCTCTCAAAATAATTTGACCCCTAGGTCTTAGAACAGTGTGATCTGCCCTTGTTGAGAATTCATAGACGGCAAATTTTCAACTTGTTAAAATATTCAAAAGTACCAGCTTGCCCTTGTATGCCATCTTTCCTTTGATCAGCAAAGCCTAGAACTTAGCACACTGGTACTCTCTACAACCTTCACCGTAACCATTACCCCCTCTCTGAATAGGGCTCCATTACCAACAACTGACCTTACTTCAGACATTTTAAGAGGATTTACTATTAAAAGCTACAGGGAAATACCCTGGGAAGTAAAAATGACCTCATGATTATTACCATACAAAGTGTTTTCATATGCTTGAAGGAGAACAATTAGCCCAAAGAAGAGTAGACTGGGGATAAATGATAGATGCCTTCAAATATTTAAAAGGCTATTAAGTAGAAAAGGGATTAGCTTTATTTTGCTTAGCTCCAGAAGACAGAACTAGGAACAATGGGGAGAACCAGCAGAGAGGTTGATGCATAAATAGTCTTGATTTAAGGGAAAGTACCCTAGCACTTAGAACTATTTAAAAGTGGAATGAGCTCTCTGGGGGAGATATTGGCTCCCTCTCTCTACAGGTCTTTAAGAGGGGAATGGATGATCCATTGGGGTTTTGTGGCAGGGATTCTCTTCCAGATTAGGTATGAATTAGATGGCCTCCAACCTTCCTATCAACTTTGTGATTCTGTGAAAACTTAAGGGAATCTCATTTCAATCATCCTCAGTTTCTCATACATCATCACAGTAAACTGAAGAAGGTAGCAGCCCCTTCCTCTTTCTTTCCTCTTTTTAACTCCTGGTTTCTGTCTCAGAGACAACTAGCTAGATGTCATGTGATTTTGATAACTGTAGAAATTCTTATGTTACCTTGCATTGACGCAGATCGCAAGTTATTCATAACTTGATAGACAAATCTTAGGGGGTTATCTAAAGCACAGAGAGGCTAAACGTCTTCTCATAGCTACAAAATATGAATCCCTAATTTGATCATGTAGGTCATGTGCTTTAGAAACTTTAAAGTACTATATAAATGCAAGTAATTATTTTTTGTTATCGTTATCATAGGTATAACTGAAGTAACTGAGGTGAATGCCTTGAGGCTTCAATGAGTTCTAGTTATCAGAAACCAAAGAACTATATCCTAGGGCACTGAAAAAAAAAAAAACAACTTGAGGCTAAGACAGATTATCCACTGTCTGTGACTTTAGGGAAATTGCAATCATTAAGGTAGTCATTAAGGCTGAAATCTACCAACCATACTAAGGTCAGTCTCTTAGCTTACCATACATGAGAAGGGACATTTTTGTATCCAGTGATACTCCTCATTTACCAGATCTGTTCCTTTTGCAGAAGAGGTAAATTTCCATTTTCACATTCGGGTCACAGTCCTGTCCCATCAGGGTTCAAAGATAATTAGGTACCAAGAGTTCCATTCTCTTCCATTCTATGCTACTCTATCCAATTCTGTTCAACAAACATTTATTAAGACTGTGCTATGTGTTAGCTGGCAGTGCTGTGATATTGGGGATAGAATGCTGGATTTGAAGTCAGGAAGATGTGAGTTCAAATCCTGCCTCAAACATTTAATTAGCTGCATGACTGTGAGAAAGTCACTTAATCTATCTCAAGTTGTTCTACTGAGAAATGGAAATAATAGCACTTATATCATAAGGCTATTGTTAGGCTCAAATATGATTTTGTTGTTGTCACCGCCATATCCAACTTTTCAGGACCATATATGGGGTTTTCTTGGTGGAGATATTAAAGTGGTTTGCCAGTTCCTTCTACACCTCATTTTTACAGATGAGGAAACTGAGGCACAAAGGGTTCAAAGATTTGTACAGGGTCATGTAGCTAGTAAATACCTGAGACTGGTTTTGAACCCAGGTCTTCCTGACTCCAGGCCCAGCACTACATCTTCAGAGGCACCTAGCTGCTTCAAATAATATAGGATATCTCATTTGCTTTGCATCTCTCTCTCTCTCTCTCTCTCTCTCTCTCTCTCTCTCTCTCTCTTTCTCTCTCTCTCTCTTTCTCCCCTCTCTCCACAATACATATACAAATATGTGTATATATAAATATTATATACATATAGGTGTGTATATATGCATATTTACACATACACATCACTCTGTCACATGCTGGGACTAAAAAAATAAGCCCCTACCCTCAAGTAGCAAAAGTATTTATCTTGGTCCATCGTTAATGATACAGTTCTTATTCAGTTCTCATTTGCTAAGGAATTCAGCTTAATATTCAATTCAATGAATATTTATTAAGTGCCTACTATGTACCAGGAACTGTGGAAAAGCTGGGTATACAAATAAGACAAAGAGACAGTTCCTGCCCTCTAGGAGCTTGCAATCTAATGGGGGAAGAAAAGACACAAAAGGAAGCTGAAAAACTGGGGGTAGAATGGGGGCTGGGTGAGGATTACCAAGAGGTACCCTAAGCAGAGGCATGTGGTTCCATAGAGTTGAAGCCCTGCAGAGCAGCTGATGGAAAATGGAGTTATCAGGAAGGCTGTGAGCCCTCTATAAAGGAAGGATTTGGGAGGAGTTCAGTTCTCTCTACTCTAACCCTCAAGTCAGATGGAAGAGGTAACTTAGGGTAAGTAGAGAAAGTTTCAGAACGAGAGTCATTCTTCATGCTGGTGAGATTTCAGGTGATGAGCTTATCCTAGGCTTAGGTGGAGGGGAATGCTGTTCCATGGAGTCTAAACCAAGCAGAACACCCAATGTAGTTTTCCGTATGGCTAGTAGATTGCATAGGAAGCTTTTGATACCTATGCATCTTTAATAGAGAACATACTTTCATTTTTCTTTTTGCATTTCCTACCACTTAGCAGTGTCATGCATGGACCTAAAATTTTTTATAACACTTGAAAGTTTGCAAAGCACTTTCAAAGTATTGTCTCATTTGAGCCTCATGCCAACCCGGGGAGATATGTGCCATATTCATCCCCATTTTATAGATGAGGAAACAGAAAAGAATATGGTTTTCCCAGGGTCAAATCAGTATATATCTGAAGCATAAGGAATAATAGACACTACTGACAGACTTTTTGCTTTCAATCTATAGAAAAAAATGAGGAATTGAGCTTAACATGTGTGATAGATGGCATCTCTCTCCATCATTCTTTGCCTTTAGGGTTTCTCAGGAATGAAAACTTCACAGAGGATTAGTGCAAAGCCTATATCTGCAATGCCTTGCATATGGTTATCTGATCCTGTATATTCATTGAATTAAAATTCCTTAAAGGTGAAGGATGTGTCCAATACTTAAGTATTGGCGAGCCAGTTGACTTCTGAATCCACACCTGTTTGAATCGATTCTGCTGTAGTCCATGATTCTGCATTTTTCTTTATAGACTATGATCCCTTACAGGGCATGGTACTTTACAGGGTATGATAACACAATTAAAGACCTATATCAATTATCAATTGTACAGGAAAGGGGGAGGTAAGAAAGTGTTAGTCATGGGGAAAGACATATTCCTAGAAAGATCTCAAAGAAGATGGGCAGGCAGCAAGTATATTATCACTATGAAATCTGCAGATGGTATTCACCTAGTAGAATTACATGTTCTAAATGGGAGAGAATGTTGTTAGTGACTCTACTATTGTCAGGAGACTTATGTTACGTTATTTCTTTTTCTTTGTTTTGGTAGATAGTATTTTATTTTTTCCAATTACATGCAAAGATAGTTTTCAACATTCATTTTTATAAGAATTTGAGTTTCTAACTTTTTCTCCTTCCCCCCATCCTCCCTTCCTCACATCCTTCCTCCTCAAGATGAAAAGCAATCTGATATAGGTTATATATGTACAATCATGAAGCATATTTCCACACTAGTCAAGTTATGAAAGAAGAAATAGAACAAAAGGGAAAAACCACAAAAAATAAAACAAAAAAATGAAAATAGTATGTTTTGATCTGCATTCAGACTCCATAGTTCTTTCTCTAGATGTGGGATAGCATTTTCCATCATGAACACTGACACGATTTTCAGAGAAGAATACTGAGGATCACTTGTCCGAAGTCCCAAAGCTGTGATGATGCATTCAACAACAATCTAAAATGCTTATTAAACACCTACTAGGTACCAGGAAATATGCTCAGTGCTAGGGATACGGAAATGAAAATTTATATGTATTATATCTACATGTATAGATAGATAGATAAAGATACGTACATATATACATATGTGTATATAAATAGACACACAGACACACACATATATACACTTACATATACACATATATATATACACCCATATGACCCACGTAATAACTTTGAGCATCAGAATTCCCATTTTACAGGTGAAGAAACTGAGTCTAAAAGCTATTAATGACTTGCCTATATCCCTCTTAGTAAGTCATTTCTAATAAGTTTCTGAGGTAGTATCAGTCTTTCTAACTCCAAGTCCAATACTTTAAGAAGGCCTAGTCAGGACACCTGGGCAAAGGTGTGAAAATGGGAAGCAGAAAGTTCTAAACAGTAGCAGCCAGTGGGGTCACTGATTAGAATGGAGAATACATCAAGGGGAGTTGGGTGCTGTAAGCCTGGAGAGGCAGGCTGGGCTGGAGAGGAGGGAGGGGAGCTTTAAGTTCCAAATTTAGGATCTCTCACTTTCTCCCCAAGCCCAGAGGGATCCTCCAGTGGGCCATCTCTCTAAGAAGTTCCACATAATAAGCCTTTGCTTAAACAACTACACTAAAATGAGCCTGGTTCATTCTCTGCCAATGCCATCCTACCTATTCTTTCTGGCCAGGTCTAATGGTTTATAATTCAGTTCACCTCACCTCCAGTAAGTTCTGTGTTCTAAGTGCCTACTCTGTGCAGATCCCTGTACCAAGCTCTGGGGGAGATGTAATCTTTCCATCTCAAAAGCGTGGTCCCTGAGTTCATGAAGCAAGCTTAGTATGATATGTTAATTTAACACACGCAAAGATAAGTATAATACAACCATTTTTTCCTCTTCTGAAATGAAGTCTTTTCTCTTTTTGTCCCTTCCACCCTACTGGTCTAGTTTTGCCCTTTGGGTCTAATCAGTCATCTGTAGGATATTTCTTTCTAGTCTTCCTTAATACTAATGCCTCCCCTCCAAGGTTATCTCCAATTTAGCCTACGGGCCTCTCATTTGTACATAATCGTCTACATGTCTCCCCTGTTAGACCGTAAGCACATTGAGGGAAAGGACTATTTGTTTTTCCATTTCTTCGTATCTCTAGTGCTTGGCACAGTGTGTAGCCCATTGCTCTTGTTCAACTGCTATTGTTAGTTGTGTCCGACTCTTTGCAACCCTGGGGAACAAAGCATGCCAGGCCCTTCTATCTTCCACTATCTCTGAAAATCTTTCTGAGTTCATGTTCATTGCTTCTATGACATTATTTATCCATCTTATCTTCTGCTGTCCCCTTTTCCTTTTGCTTTCAATCTTTCTCATCATCAGGGTCTTTTCCAATGAGGTCTAGCATATAGCAGCTGCTTAATAAATGCCTGTTGATTTGACTATTTGAAGACAGTGGTAATTTCTACCCAAAGCTCTTTCTTCTCCAAATTAAACTTATCCAGTTTTCCCAGGTGTTCTTCACATGACATGATGTCCAGTCAACAAGTCAAGTCAACAAACATTTATTAAGCCCCTTTTACATGCCAGGCATTGTCTCATTCATTCTCAACAAGTGTCGGTGGCTCCCTATTGTCTCTCAGATCAAACAAATACTTCACTGCTTGGTATTTAAAGCCTTTCAGAATCTAACCCCAACTTACCTTTCTAGGCTAATTTCATGTTATTTTCCTCCACACTCTCTAGGTTCCAGTCAAATTACTACATGCTTATTACAACTTGCTATTCCTTTTCAATGTATAATAAAGTTATCATACAAATTTCTTTTTTTTCTTCCCTCCCCACTTCAGAGATGGCTACTATTAGACACAAATATGCATATATATGTAAAATCATTTTATTCATACTTCTATTTATCACTTCTTTCTCTGGAAACATATCTATAGTGGGGAGAAGAAGAAAAGGAAAAAAAAGAAAGTTACATGATAATTGTACATAATAGATTAGCAGTTTCATGTGTATTCATTTTTTTCTATTCTACTATGTTATGGAAATGCTTGTTTTATTTCTTAAATTCAGAATAAAAAAAGTTGAAAAAGAAAGGACGCGGGGCTTGGTGTTGGAAGTCCTCAGATCAAATCCTCTTGCCCTATTTATTAGTGGGTTGACGCTTAGAAAGTTACTGAGGCTTATTTTTCTTACCTATAGAATACAGGTGATCCATGCTTTCATTCATTGAATAAAATTTAAGCATCTACTGTAATCATTGCCCTCTGTTAAGCACTTAGGGAGATATAAATGAATAATTTGATTTTATTAGGAACCTACTATATTTCAAGACATCTCCCTGGCTCTCAGGGCAATGATGAGTTAATTCCCTACAGAGAATCTGGGAATAATGATATTGGACAGGGGGGTGTGTGCAACGGGTAGAATACTGGACTTGGAGTCAGGAAAATGAATTCAAATCCCACCTCAAGCACTTATTTAGCTGTGTGACCCTGGATAAATCACTTAGCCTATCTACCTGTCTCAGTTTCTTCATGCGTAATGGAGTAATGATAGCATTTAAGTCACAAGTTTGTTGTGAGAATCAAATGAGATAATTAAACTATTGTCATTATTATCATCATTCTCAAAGAGTTGTTGAGAGGATCACATGAGGTAACAGATGTGAGAATGCTTTGTATCCATATCATATTTTGTTTCTTCTTTCCTCTTCTTCCACCAAAGGCCAAAGTAGCATCAGGGACATGTTCAGAAGGGAGGCATGTCAAGTCTGACATGAAGGTAGGCAAAAATGCAACTATTGCAATTTTTCGCTGCCTCCTATCCTTCCTCCTCTCCTAGTATGGTGAATTGGGAAAAGCCCTGGATAGAGAGTCAGACTACCTGAGTTCAAATCCTGATTCTGCCACTAACTACCTGTATGGCCTCAGGCAAGTCACTTTCCTGCCTTAGGTCTTAGTTTCCTTATCTGTAAAATGAAGGGTTAGGCCACTTGTTCTCTGAGGTCCTTTCCAGCTCTAAACGTTATAAAATTATATGTCTGGAAGCCATGAAATCTGAAAGTCAATTAATTTTCTCTAAGCCTCAGTTTCCTTTTCTGAAAAATTGAGTTGGATTAGACCTCTACAGTCCCCTAGGTATATTTTCCCATGATTTCCTATGTTGAGGCCTGGGAAACATTTGGGAATCCATTCTATTTCTCACTTTGGATTGTAAAATTAATCTTAAAGATCAGAGATTCAACAATACATGATACATAATACAGTTCATATGATCATAGCTCCAGAGATGGAAGAAATTGGAGAGGGCCTCTCTTCTTAAAGATATAGAAACTGAGGCATAGAGAGGTAAAATTATGTGCCAGCCCAGCTGGAGTCTGGACCCAACTCCTCTGACTTCACTCTTAACTCTTTTCCCCTGACATAACACTATCTCTCCATCTTAATGGACATATGTTCCCACTTTGTCCTATTCTATCGTACTTATTTAGGTAGAGTCTTAGTACATGTTGGTTAGCTAGGAAATGCTGGTTTTTCACTCATCAATTCAGAAGCTCACAGTAAAATAGATGAAAGGGAGGCAGGAAGAGACATACAAGATGAAAAGCAAGATACTAAAAAGAGAGTGCGATAAGAAAGTGGGACAAAGAGAGTGAAGGGAAAGAGTTAAAGTTAGCCACCTGAGATCTTGATGTCTTAGATCCTCAGAAAAGCCATTCCATTGGAAAACATTCATCATCAGCATGGTGCGTCCTCTTCAATTACATTATTAATGTTGCATGACGTGAAATTTATAATCTAATGCATTTCAACTGACCTAATCCATCAGAAATGACATGTCAAAAATGGGCTTGTCTGCCTGAATAATTGGACAAGAGGAAGCCTTCTGAAATTTGGATTTTAAATGAGGTTAGATAATGTTAATACAGTTTATCAACAATATCCACATACTTTTTTTGGTTCTCTGTTTTTGTTTCCCCTCCAACTCATTAAAGCCTCGTGTCCACTGAAGCAAATATGGCAGCCATGGCTGAGCTGCTGGGTACCCCCGCTGATGCTGGGTACAGTCCCACTGACTTCATTTGGCCACTTTGTACAGCAATCCCTCTTAATTTCATCCTCTGAACAGAGTCTGTTGCAATGCCTTCTCTCAGAACACATGACTGCTTTCTCTTCCCAGTCACTCTGGAGGAAAACAGAGAAAGTCCAAGCTGAAAATGACTAGTTCTGCCCTCCTCTTCTCTATGCCTTCCCATGATAAAACATATGAAGAAACCAGAGTAGGAACAAATATTTTGAAAGCTTGTGCTCTTCTCTTCTTTCTGTTTTTTTTCTCTCTCTCCCAATAGTTGAAAATGTACTTTAAAAATCCAGAGTAAATAATGTGGTGATTGTATCATTGAATCATAGATTTAGAGCTGGAAGGGACCTCAGAGGCCATCAAGTCCCCTTATTTTACAGTGGAGGAAATAGGCACAGGAGGTTCCATGACTTGTCCAAGGTCACATGGAGAGTAAATGAGTTGTGAGATTTAAGTGTAAGGTCTTTGACTCCATGACCAATCCACTCTTGATTGCACCAGGCTGCCTCCCATAAAGACATCTTGAAAATGCCACATGGACATTAGCTGAAGTTAATAAGTAAGGATGCTTAGCCTGAAGAAAAGATGACTGAAGGGGGCATGATAGCTACTTTAAAGTACTTGAAGAACTGTCACAAGAAAGAGATTACACTTGTTTTGTTCTTCCCAGAACAGTAGAACTAGGAGTGATGAGTGGAAGTTGCCGAGATATGGAATATACCAGTCTGCAAGAAATTAAAAATAAATCCCACAGAAAGGGAAATAGAGAGGCCCGTGGTGCACGTGAGCAGATATAGACAATACAGGACCAATGAAGAACCTCAAAGAAAAGCAAGAGTTAAAGATGATATCTAGGAAATATACGATAAGAAGAGAGGATGGGCTGTTGGTGTAAAAAGCATGAGGGATGCCAACCAGAGTGGCTGCAATGGACTCTATGTCCCATAAGACTTTATGTCTCTATTATTAGAAGATCAAATCTGGGACCTTTTAGACTAGAGAATTTACAATTTTAGGTTGGCCAATTGTCATATACACATACACACATGTACATGCACACGTGTGTATGTAAAATGGATATACACATACATATGCATACATATACATATATAAAGAAAGGTACATATATACATATATGTGTGTATTTATATATAGGCATAGATATAGTTAGTTAGAACCCAATTGTTATGCTCGGCATTATTCATTCCACCATTAGGATGAAGAGATTCCACTCAG
This sequence comes from Phalanger gymnotis, assembly GCA_028646595.1. Classification (NCBI taxonomy): domain Eukaryota; kingdom Metazoa; phylum Chordata; class Mammalia; order Diprotodontia; family Phalangeridae; genus Phalanger; species Phalanger gymnotis. The sequence goes on along the minus strand of CM053626.1, from coordinate 29,165,511 downwards.
GAATTAATAACAGAACACTTTATAAGATGAACTGTATTATAAAAATGATTTCATTAAAAAATTTTCAGATTAATTTCAGTTGTAACAAAATGTTATGGGATGGGATATATAATCAATTTTAAAACAGTACATATCAAATGAATTGTTTATAATAAAAACATTTTCAACTTCTGGCACCGTTTATCCCTAAAAGAAGTGAATGTTTTTATAAAGCATTTATAAGATAGACCACAAGCCATTCGTCTTTTAAGATAAATAATTGTACTGATATTCCTTGCCTTAACATAGAACTGAGACAATTATGAAATTCATGAAATAATGCTATCATATCCTGGTTTTACAAGTTTTTGCATCATTTGCTTAATTATCCCTGTACCATTGTGAGAAATTAAAGGACCTTAACTTACATAAGAACATATAACTAGTAACAGCAGATGACAAGGTTAGATACTTATTCATTTAGTTATTTGCAACATAGAAAGGGCTAAAATGCTAAGCTAAATAGCTCAAATTTTACACAGCATCTTATAGTGACTCAAATGTAGTTCGGCATTAAACTAAGAAATAAAGATCTAATATTGTGCTTATCCTGATCATCTGGCATGATTATAGAAATTTTCCACAAAAGAATAGGCACATAACTATACAGTAAGGGAATAGTGCTTCCTTAACTTCATGTCACTTCCAGGCAAAAGTTACATAGATAGCCAATTGCATTGAGCCAGACTTAAAGTCAGCCACCTGGGATATTTTCCATTCAAGAGGAAAGGTCACACTGGAGAAATAGAGTTAGGAGAATCCTATTGTAGCCCATGGCAAAAGTCATTCTCCCAACTTTAGAGTTGCTAGCATCATCTATTCATTGGCTGAATAAGATTTCTTCATGAACATACCTAGAATCGGACTCAGAATAACATCAGTTAACAGTCTCATAAGGTTTTAAATAGCGAGTTCCAGTAATCACAGTCTAAGGAATTGACTATAATTTCAGTAACAGTGACAATAATAGTAAGAGATTCATCATGAAAAATCACAATTTATCTTGCTATAACTAGTACTCATGCTAAATAGCTGCCTTTTCATTCCTAAATTCAATGTAACACAAATGATTTTGCTTTAAGATGCTTAAGAACAAATAAGAAAAGACTTGGGATGGAATGCATAAATATGAAAATCCAAAACTGTACACAGAGAATAGATTAAATGAAGCATTGTCCACAGTAAAACACGTTCAGTGACTCTTAGGTGGTTTGCATGAATTTCTACATGAGTTCTAATCTCAGATTAAATAACAAACGTAAGTAAAATTAGATTTACCATGAAGGTGACACAAGATAGCTCGTAAATTACTACTCTTTATTAACATAACTGACTATACTGAAATCCTATTCCTTAAAACATAAACAAAAGAGGATTCTGGCTTTAACCTCACAACTTAATAGATTCGTGTCTTTTTTTCACAAGCTCCTTCATTTTTCTCTCTATATACTTATATTGTTCTGAAAGAATGAGATACACATAACAAACAAGTACAAGCACTAATTTCAATTGTTGCTTAGGCCATGGAATGACTACAAATTTGGATCAAAACAGCAAGATCTTTCATACTTGAAGATTATTACAGTAATTGAGATACCTTAGTATTAATCTAATAACTCATAGATCCAGTATTGCAATAACAAACTTCCACTGTTTGTCTACCTTGATAATACAAATTTGCTATGAGAGTTATAAGCAGGGACATGGTTATAACAGCATCAAGAGTGGTTCTCAATGCCTCCATCACTATAAGTAGCCTAGAATATGGAACCAGGTAGATTTCTTATATGGGAAAGTGAATTAAGAAGAGTCCATCTCAGCCTTCTCAAGGTAATTTCCCTACCTCATTCCCAGAGACAGCTATTCACAAGCCTTAAATTGCAGATTTCACTTCCATTGATCTACAGCCTGCTGACTTTTTTTTAAAGTGCTCATTTAAAGCCCATCCAAGGACACAACAAACCTAAGAATGAAACTCCAAAAAGAATATTCAAGGTCCCCAAAAAGGCTTTCTCTTCAAACAATAAAGTTTCGCTAATCACATTGTGATTGTGTCTGGAAACAATTGTTATTAACCCCATCAGGTTACTGCAAGCCAATTACTTTAAGCCAATTTAGGCTTACAAATAAAATTTATCAGGCCTTCTACAAAGTGCACAAAAGGTTTTTATTCGAAAGATTTTTTTTTACTTAAACATGCCTTCCTAAAAGTATTTCCCTCTCTTAAAAAAGCTTAAAGTTCATCCTGATGTTAAAAAGATAATTGCTAAATTTTCATGAAGTAAATTAGTTGGAAACCTCTAAAATGACAGATATTTCTTTCTTTCTTGATCATCTTTAAAGGAAAAAATAAATCTTAAAAATAGGAATTTGTCAAGACTAAGTTGGTGTAAATTATTTTTAAGTAACATAAATCCCCAAGGTACTATAACAAAATAATTCCTAATTACCACAAATTCCAAGTGCCACCCCACTCCAATCAAAAGGTGTTTCCAATGGGGAGGATATTCAGTTTTTCTAAGCCAAAAAAAATACCCAATAAATTAGTCTTATCACAATAACAAAGTTTACCTTACCAGGCTTTTTATCTTAAAATATATTACTAGAAATCAAGAAAATAGTTACCTTATGCAATCCCACATGAATATGTAATAGTTCACTTAAGCCCCTGGAAAAAGATGACTGGTTAATTGCTGTAAAATTCTAGATTAACATATATCTATATCCATACCTGTACCTCTATCTATCTATCTATCTATCTATCTATCTATCTATCTATCTATCTATCTATCTATCTTAGAGAGGCTTGAAAATTACACCTCCCATTTTGTGCAAGGATTCCCATTTAACACAGAAAACTCTTACACAGGTTTGTTAAGAATTTATGACTATATTGTTCCAAGAAGCCTTCTAGATTTGCAAAGGAGATTTTGCAAGGTCTTTTCTTTGTACAATTACCAGTTTTCTTTTTAAAATGCCTATGTAAATACTTTAGTAAAACAATAACTCCAAATAACTTAGTTAAGAAATTCATAATTTTCTTAAGTGATGGCTAAATAATTTTAGGTTAAACTTCCTCTTAAATAACAGTACTTCAGAATATTACCAACACATGGTCAGCAGGGCTGATAGAATAACCTAATAGCTTCCTAACCCATTCAATCTTTTTTATTTTGACAGTATAATTCTTAATTTAACATTTAGATTATAAGAGAACTTGCTGATATTTTACCAGATTACACAATATAAAAAAATTTAGAAATATAACTGTACCATAAACAATATTACATGTTTCAAACTCACACAGACAAAAACATACAGAAATTAGAGTTGAGATAAAAACCACTTGTGGGGGAGAGCTTTTACCCTGCCTTTTGTTTTTACTACTTTGGGGGGGGGGTGTTCCCACCACACAGTTTTAAGTTTAATCTTTATTATTAACACTTTCTCCATCTCTTTTTAAAGTCTAGACAAGCAACCAAACAATGTATCAGACCCCGATTTGTATTTGCTGATTTCCTGAGGTGTAAATGCTCACACTGATAATTTAATAATCAGTTCTCTCAAGAGTTAGCTCTAACAAACTCCTGCTTCTGGGTGATCCTCAATTTCTTTAGTGAATGCAGTATTCCCTTTCTCCCTGTCATATATACTAGGATTTCAGTAGGTAGCAGGAACCAGGTTAATGATATCTCTGGTCTGGGACTATTGGAAAACCCAGAATCACAGCCTGAAATAAAAGCTGAAATTGCCAGCCTTTGGATTTGCAAAGTAGACCAGTCAATGGAAGAGGATTGGGCACTGGGGAAAGGTTATCCAGAACTAAAAAGCTAAAGCTGAATCTTAGGACCACAAAGAAGGAAAAGGCTAATATCCTAGGTCTACTTTGGGAGGGAAAAGAAGGGAGACTAGTCTGTCCAACAATATTAAAAATATATATAGTAGGCAGAGAATCCTGGCTGATATATGTTCTCCCAACTGCCTGGGAGAAACAGTATGATTTTTGTTGTTGGAGAGCATGATTTCTATCCTAAGAGGAACACTCCATGTCCTTACAGTTGTATCATACTGAGAACTTTCCTTGTTCCTTCAGGTCATGTTTCAGAGTGTTTTTCATTTCTTCCAGATAAACATCTTGTTATAAATTGCATGTTTGATCTAGGGGAAATACCAAAGCAATTGCCAATTCAGAAAATATTGAATCTAATGGGCTAGGAGTGGTTCTACCACTTCTCATGTTACATTTGCCAAACAACAGAAAGTGGAATGAGCCAGCATGTGAAAGAGATGGAAAAAAGAATTTCAATACAAGAAGAGAATAATGTATGAACTGTTTCTGGTCTATATCATATCAGAATGACGTTAGATATGATTTTTTTCTCCCTGGTTAATTGAACTAAGTAAAGCATCAATAGTTACTGAAATGAATCTTTCTTTATAGAAAACCTCCAATCATTCCATGAGGACATTTATTTCAAGGGAAAATTTTTCCACAATACTACTGTCTCTGTTGCACTTTAAAGATATTTCCTCTTTCCTCCCTTACATATTACATGAACAGCACCCATCTCCCCCAAATGAATAGCCCAGATGTTCACTATTCTATATCTACCAATTCAAAGACTGTGGTGTGCACTTGGAGAAAAAAGAATTTCTTTTTATTTAAGTAAAACTAGTGGGAGAAAAATGTCGTGAATGTTTCACATGTTAACAACTAAAAAATTCATAATACATAGATGAACCCACAAACATGCACACACATATAAATACATACACACATACCCATATATGCCATATATACAAATATGTTATATAAAATATGTATGCAAACATGTACACACATATATTCAATACATGCACACACATGTGCACACATATGCTACACATGCATATATACACATGTATATACATTACTAATACTGAGAGCTGGCATTTTCAAGTTTGCAGACTGCTTTACATATGTTATGTCATTTGATCCTTCCAAAGACTCTAAGAGGTAGGAATGACAAGGATTATTTTCCTTATTTTACTGATGCAGAGATGCAGTCTTGGAGAGGGGAAGGTGGACACCAAGCTAGACTATCCTAGTTCAGTTTACAATACATGCAAAATTTCTTTGAATGGTCATGCTCAGACAAAACTGGTTTATGTACTTTGATGCAAGATCATTCAGTTAAACATATGTTCCAGTATGGAAAAGAAACAAATAAGAGGTATAGCTGAGAGATTTGCCTTTTCCATAGCTTCCTTGCCAACCCCTCTATATTTCTTGTTTTCAAAATCCTCAAGATTCCATATGAATAGTTGACCCAGATTTTTAGGATACACAGGTGGAAAGGATTAATGATAACAAGAATCCTTTCCAGAGCCCTACTTCAAAGGATGAAAAACGTCTCCCCAGGGAAGTAATCTCCCATGAGGCTTGGTGGCCAACTCCATCTACCCCTAGTTCCTGGAGCCAGAGATCACCAAACAGTGGAAGGGTGGGGAGTCAGAAAGAGATGCTAGGAAGGGGAGTGGGAAAACATCAGTTCTCATTGGAGTACTATTATTCTGTGGGTATGGCTGAACAATAACAATATCTAACATTGTCTTCAAAATGTCCTCTTTCCTCCCCTTGGCATTCTTTTTCCCACAATGTGTCATGAAAATGTCCTTTTATCCAATATCTTTGCCATGGACAGTTGATTGACAAAGAGTCACACAACTGAATGATAACAATATATAACGTTGTCCTGAAAATGTCCTTCTTCCTCCCCTTAGCACTCTTTTCCCCACAATGTGTCATGAAAATGTCCTTTTAGGGGAGATTGAGCTCATTGGTGAAGGTTCAGATATATGTGTTTTGGGATGCATCTGTGGGAAACATCATTGTTGATTGGGTGGATTCTGGATCCTTGCTCCTCAGTTCCCCAGAGGACCTGATCATCACCCACACAAGACCATATAGGGAAACACAGAAATAACATATGATGATGCCAAAGGAGACACTGGAGGTAGAGATTCCATTTTTTTAGTCCTAGTCCTAAAGAACTGGTTGCACTTTGACCCTTCCCTCCACCTGGAGGTTTCCCTAATTCCTGGCACCTATTGGCCCAGTCTAGGCAATAGGATATAGAAGATAGAGGAGGTATTTTGACTTTCTTCATGCCCCTCATTTCCCGTTATGTAAATGGTTGTCTACTTTGTGCCTAGGACCAGTCTATGTAGTCAGCATTTGACACAATGCATTTGAGAGCAACGGAACCATGGTGCTTTCTGGCTAATATCAGAACTTGGTATACTTCCTCCAGCTGAGGAGTATTGGGGTGAGAAGTGCAAGATGTGAATGATACATGATGTGATGTGAAGAAGCTTCAGTCAGTATCTCTGGAAGGAGAATCCAGGTCAAGGAGATGATGAATCCACTGAAATATTGGACTAAGTATTTCATCAACAGGGCAGCTAGGTGGTGCAACAGATAGAACAATGGGCCTGGACTCAGGAAGACTCATTTTTCTGAGTCCAAATCCAGCCTTAGACACTTAATGGTTGTGTGATTCTGGACAAATCACTTAACCCTGTTTGCCTCAGTTTCCTCATCTGTAAAAAGAACTGGAGAAGGGCGGAGCCAAGATGGCGATTGGAAAGCAGTAACTGGCGTGAGCTCCCCACCAAGTCCCTCCAAAAATCTATAAAAAAATGGCTCTGAACCAATTCTAGAACTGCAGAACCCACAAAGTGGCAGAGGGAAGCAGGGCTCCAGC
>CM053626.1:29133760-29158226 GCA_028646595.1 Phalanger gymnotis | reverse complement strand
GAACTAAGTGAATGATTTTTGTGTGCTGAATTAAAGTAAGCTTGCCAATCCCTTCCCCCTGCTTTCCTTAGTTAAGCAGATCAAAAGAACCTGTGTTTTTGCAGCATGCTGGCAGCTTTCTGGGTGCTGGCTGTGGGAGGATCTTACACCCCCACAGAAGCTGCTAGCCGGATTGTGGAAACAGGAACCAGTTTGTGAAGTAGTTTGAATGCCAAGAAAGGAATTTATTTTTTATCCCAGGGCAATAGGTAATCACCTGAGCTTCTTGAGGAGGATGATCTGATTCCATTTCTATTTTAGGAATTAGACAAACTTCACATGGAGATTTGCTCTGCTCTTTGGATTCCTGAATCTATCAATTTTTGCAATCCCTGCACAATCTGCAGGGACCTTGCACATAGTAGGTCCTTATTATGTTTGCTACGTTGAATCATACAGCCTTTGAGCCAAGCACAATGGGATGGGATCTTTTCTTAAGCTCCAGATATCTGCCAGGCACCATTCACTTGCCTCAGTTTAAGCTTCCTTGTAGAGCCAGCTGCTGCTGGGTATGCTGCAAGTTTTATCACAGGGGTGGCAAAAGACAGAGTGGAGTGTTTATTGGGTTTGGCTCCGATACAGCTAACAGTGTTATTTTTATGCTTTGGCAGTGGCAGGCAAAGTGGCTCATCTCCTTCCAATAGCTCCTCCCTGATGTCCAACCATCTTCAGTTCTGTGATGCTTCAGGGGGCAACAGGGGATAATCTACTGTAGCTTGTTACTGTCCTTCACCATAGGAAGGGAAGTTTCTGAGCATGCACTCAGCTAGTGAGGTTCCAGGAACTTTAGTTCTCAGTTTTCTCTTCTCTTCCTTCTCATATAACATTTGGTCAATGTCCTTTGGGTGGATAAACAAGGAAATGGTATCAGAGATGCATGGGTTGATGAAGGAATGACAGAGAACTCAAATTATTTGCCCCAACCAAGAAGAGTGAGATATAAAGCACTGAATCTCAGAGTTGGTTAGAAGGGACACCAGGCATCATCTGAAAAGAATCCTCCTTTCTACATCTCCAGCAAGGGGTCATCTAGCCTCTACTTGAAAATCTCCAATGAAGGGGAACCCACTGCCTCCTGGGAAAGCTCATTACATTTTTAGACATCTCTAATTATTAGGAAGTGATTCTTTGCATCAATCAGAAATTTGCTTTTCTGCAGGTTCTGCTCATTACTTCTGGTTCTGCCTTCTAGGGTCAAACAGAACAAAAATAATCCCTCTTGTATGTGACAGGCCCCCCCAAACACTTAAAAACAAGCTATCATACCCCTTTCTCTTCTCCACGTCCCCCCAAGTCTTCTCCACCAATTTTCACACAGCATGGGGATATCCATTCACTATGAGGCATCTGGTATCGAACACAATATGCTGTGTGTAGTCTGAGCAGAGAAGATCTATCAGGATATCATCTCCCTGGTCCTGGACACTATGTCTCCCTTAATTATTTTATCTAGCCCCTTTATTCTCTATTCAATTCAATAAACATTTATTACATGTATACTGTGTGCCTGGCACTGTGCTAAGTTCTGAGGATACACATAGGAAAAATATCAACAGTGTAGGGTCTCAAAGAGATTGCATTCTCATGGGAAAAGACAACACTAACGGTAGATGAAAAGTGGGTGGGAGGAAGCTGGGGGTACCCAGCATAGGGGCATGATGGGATCAGGCACATGATGGATCAGAGCAGAGCTGGTGATGGAAAGTTCAGATCCTAGCCCTCTATAAAGGAAGGCTTTGGGAAGAGTTTAGGGCTCTACCCTCTAGTCCTTCCAATCAATGGGAATAGGTGCCTGAGAGAATTCAGAAAGTATTGACTCTATCAAAAATAGAGTCAATCAGCATGATGATGAAATTTCATATTATCAGTTTATCCTTATTATGTTATATTAAACTGAGGCCCAGAGGGATTGACTTGTTCAATGTCACAAGCTAATAACTATCAGAGATAAAACCAACATCCGGATCTCTTCGATCCTTGACCAGTACTATTTCCTCTCTACTATCACTGACCTGTACAAATTATCACTATTTCATGCATGTTAGTTTTTTTCATTCTTTTGAAAAAAAAAAAAGACTTGAGATTTGTAGCATTTATCTGAATAGCCTTGATTGGAAGGATGAGGGTGATAGTAATAAATAACAGATTAGAAGAAGCAGAAGATGCTGTAACTAGGGTAGCTAAGGTACTTCCAAAATGGAGAAGAAGGAAAACAACTGAAGCTTCTTCCCAAGGATCACTTGCGTAAGATTCCAGAGCACTGTATTAGTCAGGACACTCTTTCACCAACTATGGTTCTGTCATTCACATACAGGCCTCCAGATCAAACCTTTTTAAGCTCATGACAGAGCATCCAAAGGGATGGGTCCCTGAATCATCTTCTTTGATCCCTTCAATGACCAAAATGATAGGACTGTAAAATGGCCCATGCACAGAGGACCAATTGCTCACAAAAAAAAAAAAGTGGACAGGTAGAATATGAATCGGTCATGTTTTGATCTACTCCAGAAACATAACTGAGGGAGCCATGGACTCTGGACTGCTTGAAGAATTCAGTCCAATAAGCATTTTATTTTCATCTAACACCTTAGGTGTGCTTGTGGTCAAGATGAGAGTGCACAAAGTTAATAGCTTTAGAAACACATAAAATCATTCCTTTTCATGATGAGTGGAATGTATGTTACTTGTCCAGAGGACCCCTGCTAGGGATATACTTGGCCCCAAAGCCATCAGTAATGAGATGCCTCAAATTCATCAGCATTAAATTCCATGAACTCTATCTTCATTTAGAAGTAGATCTTCAGGTAACCAGGAAACTTGAACTTAGCTTCATGTAAAGTCTCCATCCTGCGTTCCTTGTTCTGGACTTTGGTACAAATAGATACGATCAATATATACATACAAGAGTGTCAGCACCATGAGGTTTCCCAAAAGCACTTCCCATGCCTGTATGGAATCTATCAGCCTCAGCATAGGACAAAATTTTGCTAATTCAAATAATGTGGAAAGGGTGCAATCCAATATGAATGTAGAAGCCATTTTTGTCACAACTATTCTTTATATATTTGTTGGCACAGATTCAAGCAGCCTCCAAAGTTTCAGAGGACACTTGTTCATATTCCTAAGGCACCATGTAGCCACAGAGAGGAAACTCATCAACTTTTGCCTTCTGCAGCCTGGGTCAAAGATTCATAGTTTTGTATCACAGAAGTCTCTGCAGAAATGAGATTTTGGATATGGCTTGTTCTTTTAATATCTGTAGCTACAAATGGGGCAGTAGTCCAAAGTTAATGGAGAAAGAAAATGTGTGAGGTATACTTTAATAACCATTTATGGAATGCTGGGAATACAAAGAATAATGAAAATTAACCTACATTCAAAGAACTTATATTCTACATAGGAATGTATTTGTGTATATACACATGTATATGTATGTACCTACATGTTTAGGTATGTGTATATACATATGGCTATACATACACATATACCTACATCTATCTACCTTCTACTGGGGAGATACACCACATACACAACTAAAGAAATGCAAAACATCATAGATATCAAATATACTGCATGTAAATGCACTATATACATACATGTATATGTACATACACATTTATATGCACATATGTATCTGTCAATGCCTATATGCACATGTGGATACACACTATATTATAGCTAGTACATGTGTATATGTACCTTGTGAGTACATACATATGTTATATATATCTTACATTTACTATTTAATGTTTCATATTTATTTATCTGTGTACACATCACATCTCCCCAGTAAAATGTGTAGAAGCTTACAAGAAAGGGAAGATTTCCTTCCCAACTTGAGCCATCAAGTAGCCAATGGCTGCAGGAATGGGGAACCAATAAGTACAGTTTCCCAGGGATTACGGGGAGGCCCTTTAGGCCAGTGCCCAAGGCCAGTCACTGTGTACTGTTCAAGTGCTTTCATATGCTCTTGGGCACACACACACACACAAACACACACACACCATACATATACTTCTTTGTGGGGAAGCAACACAAAGAAGGTTTTCCAGGTTCAGTTTAGGTATCTCTTTTTACCTAAAGACTTTTCTGATTCCCCCAGTAGGTGAGGTTGGAGGTGGAGGTGAGGAGGGAGACAATTGCAGGTATTATGGACTGCCTCTAAAATGGCACGGAGGTGGGAGATTGAATGTTTTGTACAAGGACCACCAAGTAGGTCTGTTTGGGTCAAAATTGAAAGGATGAGAAGGAGAGGAGAATCCCAGATATGAAGATGAAATAGTCTCATTTGAAAGATGAGAAAACTCCAGGTCCAAGTACTGAAAGACTTACCCAAGGTCCATAGAGAGGGTCTAAGTCAGGACTTAGGCCCAGGTCCTCTGATTCCTGATCCAGGGTCCTCTCCATTGCATCACACTACCTTTCTAAAGCAGTTCAAGAAAGGTCTCATATGTGGTAAGAGGTAGAGTTGGGAGCTAAATTATGTGAAATCAGTTCAGAAAGGCAGTTTTGAGCCATGCTGATGGTCTTCCAATGGATTCTTGCTATTTTTGTCCAACTTCTCTCCAGACTCTTTGAGTTCTGCCATATTAGTCTCTTGAGCACAATGGAATTTACAAAGCAATAACTCCTCAATATTCTTTTTTTCAGTCTACTTTTAGGAGGGAAGGCAAATCACAAAGGAAAAAACTGTCAAGAAGTTAATAGAAGACAAAATAAAACAACTTCTAGCAGAGTACTAATGCCAGGACAAATTCAAGTAAATCTCCCATGTCACAAGGTTGGGACAATGAGATGATGAGGTATAGGTATATCTATATAGGTATAGGTATATATAGGTATAGGATATACCTATATATCCATGTATTGTCCCTCAAAGGGGATTATTTCCTTCCACCCTTGAACCATAAGGTGGAGCCAATGGTTGCAATTTTCCAGGAAGCACTGGGAGGCACCCAGGACCAATGCTTTCTGCTTGCAGTTGTTCGGAGGCCAGCTTGGGTACAATAAGCATGGCAATATAAGAGGGGAGGTGGTAGTCAGTGTGAGTTTCAGGAATGCCTTGAAAAAGAACATCATTATAAATAACTGTAGAAGATAAGGTCTTGAGCCCATGGAAATGTGATTCAGAAGTGACCTGGGAATTGATTGTGAGGGTGACTGCAGAGTCTTACCAAAGAGCTCCTTCATGTATAAGGCCTTTGTAGGGCCTTATACTTATGACCCAGTGGCTATCATCCCTCACATGGCATCTTCCACAATAGAGCAAGCAATGATGAAAACTGGAAAATCAACTTTTATTTAGTGCAACTTGTCTCAGTTACAGAGGCTAAGCTCACCTCTGAAATTCTGGTGTTTAAAGAGAGTTCCTGGGGAACATGAGGGACTGAGAGCCCTAATACGCTATACCTCTTACATCTATTTGTGCCATCCATCCACTAATTACCATCGAGGAATGCCTTCAATCCTTTCCAGGGTGACTTCCCATTTCTCTCACACTTTCTCAACGATGCCTCTGAATCTTCTTAGCCGTGGAAGCTCACCTTACTCCTAGACTTCTCACATTGTAACTACCCTTCATGCCTTTATCCTCTGCCTCTGATTGGCTGGTTCCTCCCAGAACCTTTATTTTAAAGAGTATGCCCAGCCAGCCATGCCTTCCTTCCTCTCCAGGCTGCACACTTGACTCTCAGGACTTTCTCTGCAATGCCCTCACATGGGTGCCTTTATTTTCCCTGATCTGCCCACTTTTCATCTTCTGTTTATCTGTTGTCTTCCTTTATTAGAATGTAAGCTCCTTTAGAACAGGCCTTGTCTTTCTGTTTATACGAGTATTTCCGGAGCTTAGCACAGTGCCTGGCACATAGTAAGTACTTAATTTAGCTGGTCAACTTGATTTTATTTACTGTTCAAAATGAGGTCACTGAAGGGTGGTAAAATTATAATATGGACCATAGAAAGATCAATCCATTTTGTCCATTCTAAGGCAGGAAACGAGTCTAATGCATTTCAGAAAGATTTGCAGTTGATGAAGGTCAGAAAAAGAAAAACCTATGGCTTAAATCTCGTGCTTATTCAGGAGATTCAATGAACAAGGACATCTCATTTTTTGGTATTCTGTTTAATTGAAATTTTATTTTGCCTGCTTTGCTCTGGGTTTTATCCTTGATGACGAAATCAAGAATGTGACCGAGACTTGACTTTCTGTCTTCTAATTAAATGCTAGAATATAGAAGATGCCTTTTGAAAGCAGTTAGTCAAGCAGTCTTCTTTGAGTCAGGCACTGTGCTAGGCACAGGAGATAGAAAAACCAAAAGAAGATAGCCGTCATTCTTGAGGAACTCAAAGTCAGGGAGAAAATATGTCTATATAAATATATCTAAAATAGATACAAGGTGTTTCTTAGAGAAGGTGATGGCTGCTGGAAGTATCAAGAAAGACTTCGTGGAAGATGTGATGCTGGGGCTGAGCCTTGATGGAAACCAGGGAGTCTAAGCACCCCCAACTCTGATTCTTTCACCTGAATAACTTACCACTTTACTGACATCTTAGTTTGCGGTCAGCTTCAGAAGCAGTCAACTGGATAATTATTCTGGTCCTGTTATTTTTTTCTCATTCTAAAGGCCTAGTCGCATAGTTTGTAACTCTCATCCATTCTTTCTCTTTGATTAGCTTGCAAAACAACTTTGCAAAGCAGTACTCTCCTATGGTCCCTTTATTCCTGATAAGGTACAGAATGGCCAAGTGACTTTCTGAAGACATTCCCCCCACCCCCGCTGCCCAATGCAGAGGCAGAATGAGGATTAGAATCCAGGAGCTGCCCTTTCCCTTTGAGATTTCTTAACCAGAGTCAGTGATTCACCTTCAAAAGAGAGGAGGGTTACATGGAAGAAAGGTGTCAGGAAAACTGAATTAGAATTTTGCCTCTTCCTTTTACTTCCTATGAAAATTTAGGCACATCATATAACCTCTAGCAGGATTATAGAACCATAGATTTAGAGCCAAAGGGAACCTTGGCATTATCTAGACCAACTCCTTCATTTTCCACCTGAGAAAACTGAGGTGAGAGGAAGCATGGTGCAATGGTTAGGGCTCTAGGCTTTGACTCATAACCCACCTCAGAACACTTACTAATTTTGTGATCTTTGGCAAATCAGAAAGTATCAGAAGTAGTATTTGAACTCAAGTCTTTGGTGAAAACAATGTTCTTTGTCCCTATACATGCTATCATGAGAGGTACACGATACCTCTCAAAAAAGACTGAACCTTTACAGCTTAGTAGACACTGACAGAGTTTCTGATCAGCTGAAATAACCTTATAGAATCTCGTTAATTAAAGCATATCCAGTCCAACTCATCAATTTTTACAGATGAGAATACTGATGTTAAGAGAGGCAGGGATTTTCCCAAGGTTATACTAGAAGCAATAATCAGGATTTGAACAGGGGTCTTCAGATTCCAGAAATAGCACTGTTGATGGTCCTCAAGGTCCCTCTCAGCCTCCATGTGTGACCTCTGAGCTCATGATGTCTGAGATCCCATATAACTATATTACATTCCAAGGCTGCCTGAGGAAGGTATGCCTGGAGGCAAATGACCTCTGGGGATGGGTGTGGGAGTGACAACTTAGGCCACTGCTGCCATTGGATAGTTCTAAAGGCACCACGCCCCCACCCAATGTGCTAGAGATTCTTTTCCTTTGATTTGGATACCAAAGTTAATCGGAACTTTAATCACCTCCTTTAATGCCTAAACTTCTGAGAGACCCATACAGAGCATTAGCAAAATCTGTCTGATGTTTGCAATGAACCAGAGGCACTATCTTTGCTGCCTGCCTTGGCCAAGGACAAATCATAATTGGTCGGCCTCGCAAATTGCCTTGCCTTATTGAAAACCTCTATTGGCACATTAAGTAGAGAATAAAATCCTTACAGTATGGATTAGCAGCAGCTCCTCACCATGCAGATGCCAGGAGTGAAAAGTTGTTTTCTAAACTAATGTTTGTAGAGAGAATTCGGCTGATGATCTGAGGATGGTGAGGACTATAAATCTGGGAGAGAACTGAGGATGACTCAGCTTTTCTTTCTTTTGCTTTTTCTTGAGGTCCTGTGATTTTGTTCCATTAATGGGTGATATTCTATTCATCTCACCTGGAGCTTCCTTAGAGGATATAAAAGAACCTTCAGCCTGCTTCAAGAAGAAATTGAGACCCCACCCCCCCACCCTAAACAGAGGTGTGCTGTCCTCACAAACCCTGCCAGAGAGCTCACATGTGCTGGCACAATTAATTACAGCACAACTTCCTGGGTTACTTGCTTACATTTTGCATCCACCTCATCAGCCTTTAGAAAGACATTTTACTCTCATAGTCTGTACCTCAGAGAAGGATGTGTCTCCTGACAACATAAAGTATAGGGTGCTGTAAGAATACTGAAGAACATGGAAAATCAACACAAAATCAGAATCTGTTTCCCAGGACCATGATTTTATACAAGCTGGGTCCCATGCCTGGAATGCCTTCCCTCCTCCTTTCTGCTTCTTGGAATCGCTAGGACTTTACAAGGCTCAGCTCAAATGCTACCTTCTACAAGAGACATATCCAGATTCCCTCAGTTTCTCTGCCCTCTGAATTAGTTAATATCTGTTCCACCCTTCCAATTGGTTTGTGTTTACTTTGTATGCAATTTTGATCTATTTATTTATGTCTATTTCCCCCGACAGGTCAGCTCCTATGTAGATGGAAGAAAGGAAGGAAACAAGCATTTATTAAGCACCTACTATGTGCCAGGCCCTGTGCTAAGTGCTTTATAAATAGTATTTCATTCGATTCCTATAACAACCCTGGGATACGGTAGGTGCTATTATGCGCTCCATTTTATAGTTGAGGAAATTGAGGCAGATAGAGGTTAAGTGACTTGCTCAGGGTCACATGAGTGGTAAGTGTCAAAAGGCTGAATTTGAACTCAGGTCTTCCTTACTCCGGGCCCAGTACTCAGCTGGTATGCCACCTATTCACAGCTATATTGTGAGCTCATTGACAGTAGGGGCCATTGTATCCCTAGTAGCACAGTGAGTGGCACATAATAGGTGCCTGATAAATGTTTATTGACTGATATGTTGTATATAACATTTGCTTATGTGAATATGTTGTTTCTTCCAATAGAATATAAGTTTCTTGAGAATATTTGCGTCTTTGCATCTCTAGTTTCTAGCACTAATACATAATAGAGCTTAAATTAATACACACACATATATGTATATGTATATATATATATTCATAACTCATCCGCTAGTAGAATATAAGATCCATGAGGGCAATGGCTGTTTTGTTTTGTCTTTATGTCTCCAGCACCTAGAACAACTCCTGGCACATGATAGGTACCTAATGTTTGTTGAGTTGAGTTAAATTAAAGTGAATTGTCATGGTCCTTATATCAGAGTAATAAGGCCTTAGCTAGAAGCCATCCTCCTCAACCCAAACTGAAGCAAGCAGCTGCCTTTGCATCAGGTGAGGATAATGAGTGGAAACTTCTATTTTTATAAGCTAACACAATAATTTCAAAGTTTTTAGTTGTCCTAATATGTACAACCTGTACAGGGAGTATGCCGTGCTAGAACTGTGGGCTAGGACTAAAGCATCATAGGAGGAACCAGAACATGTGGGGCTAGTACAAACCTTCCCCCATCAGACAATAAAGCCCAGCCTACCACACAGAGGAGTCTAAAGGGGGTCAATGCCACCATTTTGATAGTTTTCACAACTAGAGTCCATGCTCAAGTTGTTTGTACTAATAGAGGGTGATAGTGACATGAACAATCCAAAAGAGTAGGTAACAATCTTTTTACCCCCCGGTCTGTCCATTTTCTTTCTCAAATGTAGCACCTAGAACTGCAAACGATCTTGTAAATGTGGTCTAAGCACAGCAGAGTAAAGCTGAATTATTGCCTACCTTCATCTGGCTGTTCAATTCCATCTGACATCATGTTTACTGTTGTGTCTGCCATATTGCACTGTTGATTCATATTGGACTTGAAGCTCACCAGGTCCCAAAATCTTTCGTTCCTTTAAACCTTCTGATTCTGTCTATCCTTCCAAAATATTGCATTGAGGAAACTATTTTTTAAGTTCAAGTATATGATCCTTCATATGTATTTTATTTCATCTTATTGGATTTAGGCCATTGTCCTAATGTTTCAAGTCCTTTTTTATCCTAATTTTTTTCATCCAATACATTGCCTATGTCTTCTAGCTTTGTATTATGTGCAGATTTGATGTTCTTGTTCATTCTTCCTTCTCTAAGAGGACCAATGACATCAGAAGGGTGGTGTCTTGATGTGCAAGTGAATTGGATACAAGTGAGGTAGAGCTGTGCAAAGGTATCGGTCTCACTCTCCCCTCCTGAGTCATTGGGGTCCAGTGGCAAGACATAGGTTAGGATGACCTGATGATGGCCTCAGATACAGTAGGAGTCCCTGACTTTTTTAAGCCAAGGTCTTTTCCAGTTCTCAGTTTTTCTGAGGCAACACCCATTCAGGGATTAAAAGCTAGGTAAGAATTGAAGCAAAAGATGACCTAGTTTGACTTCACAAAAGAATCAGCTGGAGAAGGGAAGACCCTCAGAATTTCTGGTCAGAACAGAAACAGTGGCTTTTTACATTTTCTCTGAGCCAACAAGACCCAAACAATGAACAAGTGAGGCTTGGGCTGGGACCTATTTTGGCCAATCGGTGAGAGCCAGAGTGATTTAGGTTTAAAGACATAGTTAAATAGCTCTGTTTGAATCCCAATGGGCTTGATCAAAGCCTGGTTTACCAGGGCTATATTTCAAGAAATCATAAATGAAAACTACATGAGACAAAAGAGGTAATTATCCCTCTGCTTATCTTCCCTTTCTCTAGATATGAAAAGGAAACTGTACTTTTGTAATTTGGAGCAGTATAGTTAACACAGCACTTTTACAAGACAGTATTTATAGTGATGAGTGAGATGTTGGCAATGAAGTGTTGTCAAACATGGCAGCCATGAAATACATGGTCCTAGCCAGTTAATTACACAATGTACTAGATTATGTTTGACTGAACTCTGAAGGAATAGTTGTCTGTTACTGAGTAATTTTGACTTCTTATATCTGCAGGGATTCTAGTGGGAAAGAATCATCAGGGTGGGAGAATAATAGTGGAGAAGAGCCA
Source organism: Phalanger gymnotis (assembly GCA_028646595.1). Classification (NCBI taxonomy): domain Eukaryota; kingdom Metazoa; phylum Chordata; class Mammalia; order Diprotodontia; family Phalangeridae; genus Phalanger; species Phalanger gymnotis. The sequence goes on along the minus strand of CM053626.1, from coordinate 29,146,997 downwards.
GTGATAAGTCTTACCTAAAAACTGAATTCCCTGAAAATTAGAATGAGTCAAACAAATAGCAAACATCTACTGAGAATAGAAATATTAAAATAAAATGTACCAGATGGCTTCTAATGTCCCTTCCAGTTCTATTCATGATTTGTCCATATTCTTGCAGCCAGAAAATGACAGGGTGACATTCAGACTTGCTCTTCTCACCTCTGGGAACACCTATCCTTCATCTATGCCACACTGTACTGAGCCTGGATGTCCTGACTTTCAGAGCTAAGAGTTGATGGTGGTATATCTACAGTCTATGGATTGTGGATACAGTGGGGAAATCCATTCCTAGGGTGAAGCAAGCAGATTGTGAACTCGGATTTGGAGGCTAGGGAGAGCAGCAGCTGTAGTGTCAACCATGCCCTGAGCCATGAGTACAGGTTCCCAATCAGTGTTGCCAAGAGGAGGAGAGGAGGAGGGCGTTCTAAGGTCATGCAATAAAGCCCCAAGCTTCTGCTGTGAAACATCACCAACCACCAATCACCAAGGCAAACCAAGGGGCCCTTCTTCTTCTTCCTTTGTCACTCATGATCCTTAATCGGAATATAGTCCTTGTTGATTTCTTTTGCTATTCAAAGCTGCCTTGAATGTTCTTTTTTTCCATTTAGCAAGCATTTCTTAAACACTTTCTTTGTGCTAGGTACCATGTCAGATGCTCAGGATACAAAGATACAAATATAATAGGACCTACTCTCAAAGAGCTTACATTCTATCTTGACAATTCAAGCTGATATGGTTGATTGATTCTGAACTTAATAAATATCTAATAAAATTGGAGATTCCGTATATGGAGCTTAGGCAGCTAAGTGGCTTAGTGGATAGAGTGCTGAGCTCAAAATCAGAAAGACCTGAGTGAAAATTTGACCTCACATACTTACTAGTTGTGTGACCCTGGGGGCAAGTCACTTAACGTGTTTGCCTTAATCCATGCAAATTACTCCAACATCTTTGCCAAGAAAACCTCGTGGGTAGTTTTGGCATGCTATAGTTGACCAGGTCACGAAGACTCGGACATGACTGAATGATTTAATGACAACAAACATAACAGAAAAGAATTGTACATGAAACTAAATAGTTCTATTTTATTTTAAATATATATTTTAACCAACATGCAACATTCAAAGCTTTCCTTTGACTCATCACTGGTTTTTTAAACTTTCATTCTATTCCCTTCTGTTTAAGTTGAATATTTCGGTTTGGATAGAAATAGGATACATTGAAAGTGTTCCTGGTTGAGAAACAAAATCCATCATATAACCAAAACACATTCATTAAGCATTTATTCTACAGAAAGAAACTTGCCAATGCTTGAGATACAAAGGCATAAATGAAGCAGTCTCTGCCTTCAAGAAGTGTTCATTCTACAGACAGAGATAACATGTTCACGCACAGGTATGTAGGAAATACACAAGATAAATATATGATAAATCTGAGGCAAGGGGGGGGGAGGGGCTGGAGGCACTTACAGCAGGATGGATTGGGGAAGGCAGGGATGATAGGAAGTGGCCTTTGGACTGAGCTTGGAAAGAAATTAGAGATTCCAGTTTTAATAAAGGTATGGGAGACTGAACAAAAGTATAGAGAAGCAGATGAGCATGGGAAGTTTGGGACATGGTAAGATGGCTGGGCTGGCTTCCAAAGAGGAATGAACTGAATGAAGAACTTTCCATGTTCTAGACTGTGTACCACCCATCTCTCTTCCACAACCTTTCTGGGCTTCTTTGCTGTGACAGGAAGGAAAAGAGAAAAGATGTCTCCCAGCTACACTGGCTTCAAGAGCTTACTCTTGAAGGGCTCCCTGCCCCAATCCAAGGATTTCTCTGGTTGTGGGTGCTCTGAAGAGGAGGGAGGTGAAGTGAATAACTAAGGAGATCTCTTGGGCTCCCCAGAAGCATAGAAAGAGCAATTCTGACTTAACTGCTTCTGGATTCCTAGGTGATGGGGCAGAGTCCTGAAGCCTGGGATAAGCATGGGCCTTGAATATAGTGGCGAGAAGATACATCCATGTGTATGTTTATATGTGCATGTGTATTCATATGTGAAGATCTATGTATATATGTGTATAGATATATATGTATTTATACCACATGCATATGTATATATGCATTTATATATATATATATATATGTATATCTTCTAAATGCATTATGTATCTATCTGAATGAGAGCCTTCTTTCTAAGACCACTAAATGTCTCTCATTTGTTCTTATCTCTGACCCAAGCAGGCAACAGCATTAGAAATAGACAATAAGAAGCCATGTTTCTTTACTACAGGGCTAGAGATTAGTGCTAGAAGAGGCCATCTTGTCCACCCTAAACCCCTTCATTTTATGGAAGAGGAATAGAGGTCTAGAGGTGTTGGTAACTTTTCTACAGTCACACATTCTTTAAATAGTTAAGCCAAGATTTCCCCTAGGAGGCCATTGGACTCCAAATCCTTGGCTCTCTCTATTTTTCCATAAGTATTGGGTGAAAGTATTGACACAGCTGCTGGCTGGCCTGATTGAATGAAGGACTTTTCTTTTGTCCACTGACAATTTAATGTCTTGGTTGCAGTGGATAGAGTGTCAGGCCTAGACTCAAGAAGACTCATCTTCTTGAGTTCGAATCTGGCCTCAAGCACCTATTATTTGTGTGATCCTGGGTAAGCCACTTAACTCTGTCTGCCTCAGTTTCGTCATCTGTAAAATGAGCTGGAGGAGGAAATGGCAAACCATTCCAGCATCTCTGCCAAGAAAACCCTAAATGAGGTCACAAAGAGTAGGACAGTACTGAAAGAACTGAACAATTATAAAAGTTTAATGTCTTATAGACCTATTAATAGAACCGTGCAAGTCCTATATTCTTCAAAATGGTGCCAGGAAATCTTTATCTTCCCCTAGGTCTTAGACATACAACTAGCTGGTTAGTAGGCATTAACCCGGAACCTCTGGCTTGCAATCTCAGTCCTCAACTGCCCCCTTGTGGCTAACTTTGACCATTGCAAAGTTTATACTGCATCACGTCCTGATTTTATTCTTCAATTAATGTTGATACTTTAGAAAGTGACTGTCGAATGCGCCCTATCCAGGACTAAATCTTTTGGGGATCTGGAGTTCAGGCACAGGCAGACAAACATTAATATTCAGTCAAAGGAAAAGAAGCAAACTCAAAGCAGATGCATCTTCTGTTTTTGAACACTTGGGGGGATTATTTGTAATTCGACCATGGCTAGATGCTGACACAAGCATTTCTAGTTTGTTTTTCTGGCAAAGATCTCGCTTAGTCAGTAGCTGTTTTCTTTCTCTTCATCTTCAGGAAGCTGATCCTTAAATTCTTACTTTTGTTCTCACCTGCAATGCCCTCTCTTCTCTTCTATTTTTTTCCCTTTTTTCTTCCTCTAAGTTCATATAAACCCCACTTAATTGTTTAAGGCTCCAGTTAAATTCCGCTTGTCCTAAGAAGTCTTCCTTAACCGCTCCTGCCTATGTGTCCCTCTTCTCTGAACTCCCACAGCATTTAGAAGGCACTCCATAATATCTGAGCTTCAGTGTCTTCATCCATAAAATGGCTATAATTACAGTAACACGCCAGAGTCAGGGGCCCAGTGCATAGAGGGCTGACCTCAGAGTCAGTAAGACGTGGATTCAAAGCTGACCTCTAACACAAACTGGCTGTGTTACCTAGGACAATAATAAAAGTCATAAAACTGATGGCTACAATTCTCATAGGACCCTAGTGTTTGCGAAGCAATTTATCTATTGGATTCTCACAACAACCTCACAAAGTTGGCACTCTTATTATCCTCGTTTAGTAGACGAGGAAACTAAGGCTGACAAAGACTTGGAAGGCTTGGCCAGATCTCAAGGTACATGTCTGAGGCAAGATTCAATCCAGGTATCTCAAGTCTGCATCACCTAATGTTGCTGAACTTTTGTGTGCCTCAGCACTCTTATCTGTAAATTTAGGGGACTGGACTCAGTAAAAGGTCCCCTTTGAGCTCTAAATCTATGATCCTGCCCAAGCCAATTAACCTCCTAATGCCCCAGGCAACCACCTAAAGCCAAGAATTGCATAAAAGTTGGTGATCTGTATGCCGATGAAATCATAGGTCTGGACCAACTCCCCCCCCGCCCCAAACAAACTTGTAGTATATGCTTCAGAGTTGTTGTGATACCATAAAAACATTTTGCAAACTTGAGAGTGCTATAAACATAATGGTCATGATTTAGGACATGGCACCAATGGTGATTTTTTTCTGAGTCCCATTGTCTAAGAAGACCCTTACTGAAAGTCTCACTTAGCCACTGCTGGGCCCTATTGGGCTACATGCACATGGTTGGACCTTTGAGATGGTGAGGAGTAGTAAGGGTCTTTCTAACTTTCCTCAGCTCAACACAAACACAGCCTTACTTTCTTTTCCTTCTCCATGGTCTTTTGTGGCTGAGTGTACATTTAAAAATGATTTCTGAGAAAACTACAGATCTTTGCATCTTTTGGTTTCTGACATTGCAGCTAGAGTAAGTTTATAAGGATTTATGAAGAAAAGATCCCCTTGGATTTGGAGGCCCATCAAAAGGTCTACAGTTATTGTTATAACCACAAACCCAGAGTGCGCCGCAGAATGACTCTGTTTAAAATGAATTATGCTTTGGGAAACTTCAAACAATTAAGTTTTTTATAAAGTAAATACTAGCTAGGAATTGACTCATTTCTCTGATCCAAATGCAAAGCAATATCTTGGTAAAATAATGACACAGATAAATGCTTATTAAAATGTAAAAAGTTCTGGAACGCAGAATCAGCACAAAGTGAATGAATGGTTATTATAAGGGGTGGGCTCTTGGTACCAGAGGCCCTGGGTCCTGATGCTTGAATCATACTTGTTACCTGTGTGACCTTGGACTTCCTAATCTTTCTGGGCCTCAAGTCTCCTCATCTGTAAAATGAGGAGTTTGGACTAGTTATATACATAAAGCATTTCTTTTTTTGTTGAATTTTAAATGAGTTTTTATTTAATGTCTTTTGGTTTTTTATATCATCATAGTTTCCCCTAGAGTCTCTTCCCCTTGACCTTCCCAGGGAGCCATCCTGTGTATATACATCCTATATACAAATAGTATTAAAAACTACATTCTTAATCGATGTTATTGTGTCATTTTTCAGTCATGTCTGTTTTTTCATGACCCCGTTTTGGGGTTTTCTTGACAAAGATACTGGCATGGTTTGCCATTTCCTTCTTGAGCTCATCTTATAAATGAGGAAATTGAGGCAAACAGGGTTAAGTGACTTGTCCAAGGTCATACAGCTAGTAAGTGTCCGAGAGAACTCAGGAAGATGGACCTTCCTGACTCTAGGCCTGTCACTCCATCCACTGCACCGCTTAGCTGACTTTGAGCCACCTACCTCCCTAGCTATGATATCGTCGTGTCAAATGCTTAAAACCTACAAATTGCGTGGGAAAAAAGCTTAAAATATAGATACCTAGTGGTAGAAATCTCAACCATGTGGGAACAAGATGAAGCACCCCTCATTCCCATCATCCTGACTGCTACGGATGTCGACAGTAAAATGCTTTCAGGGAGTCTACAGAGCTTATAGCTCAATACTTTTATGCAATTACAGAAATAATCACATAAAGCATTTCCGAAGCACTTGCTATGCTATTAGACAGGCAAAGCACTGTCCCATGAGCTGAGGATACAAATAGAAAAGTCAGATAGTCCCTGTTCTCAAGGAACTCTCATTCAAAGGGGGAAGCAACACAGGTGGAAAACTTCAGCTGCAAATCAGAGGGGAAAGCTCCATGATCCTTAGGGTGTAGTAGTAAAGCAGAAAGCAAGTCCTATTCTTTAGAATCATTTGCATTGATAAAATTATAGCAGTTTCTCGTGTTGAACCATTTGATAAGGCCACCTGCTATAACTTATTAGGTCCCTTCTAAATTTCACCACAGATACTTTCTGGTTAGGTAACCCTGTGTATGACACTTATGGAACCTCAGTTTTCTCATCTGTAAAATGGCAGAATTAGACTCAATGACCTCTTTGGTGCATTTCAGCTCTTAATATGTGCTCCCGTGGTTTTCCAAGATTCAAACTTTTTACTGTAAAATGGAGGTAATGATAATTAAGCATCTACTTTATAAGGTTGTTGTGAGGGTCAAGTGAGATGTTGTGTGTGAAGTGCCTTGACGGACTAGACGAATGTGAGTTGTAATAATCATTGCTGTTGTCATTCAGTCATTCAATTTTGTCCCATTCATTGTGAACCTATATGGGGTTTTCTTGGCAAAGATTCTGAAGTGGTTTGCCATTTCCTTCTCCAATGGACATAACAACAAAACAAGAAGGCAAACAGAGGTTAAGTGACTTGCCCGGGGTCACAAAGCTAATGAGTGATTAATAATCATTACTTCTCAACAATAACCATGCTTCAAGAATCTGCCACTTCTTTGATGCAGATCTTCCTTCCACCGCTTCAGATTGCTACCCCTCTATGCCTCAGTAGCTCATAGGATTGTGATTTGGATCGAGAAGCAAATCCTAGAGCTGATTAAGAACAGCTTACAGATGAAGAAGGTGAGGTCTAGAGAGGTTAAAGAATTGATAAAGGTCTTTGAGACAGTCAGTGGCAGAGCCTGGATTTGAATCCAGCCATCATTTCATTTCATTTCCCACTGGGCTGCAATCCTTCTCCTTCATGCACCTGTGGGGAAAGGGGGGATACTTCCCCTCTGTCCACTTTGTTTCTTTTTGTGTGTTGTCTTCCTCTGTTTTATTTGGAAATTAAGGTCAGAGACTGTCTTTCTTTTATATATGTGTATCCCCAGCACACAACATAGTGTCTGGCATGAGTAAGTGCTTAATAAATGTGTATTGATGGACTGATTTTTGGCTACAAATCTAGGGATGTTTGTCCAATCTTTTAGTTTCCTCAGCAAAACAAAACAAAACTCAACAATGCATCCACCAGAAGATGTGTCACAGCTGGATGTCTCCCGGAGATCCAGCATCTAGCTATAAAGATTTGCTGCCTACCTAACCTCTGATGTCAGTATAGCCAATCCCTCCAACCTCCCTTGGCTTGCCCCTTTTGCCTTAAGAGGTTGGTGTGCTGCCACCTAGTGGTCACAGCAAAGTAAAGAAACATAATTCACACTACATTTCCAGCAGGAATGGGATTCCGGGATTTTATAATTCCTGGACCTTTTTTTTAAAATCAGAAATTAGAAAAGGTATTAAAAACATACCCAAAGTGTGATGCTTTTACTGTGACATAAGGATAATACTTTGATTTTTAGGTGAATAAATCATTATAAGTCATCTGGATTCTGGTAACTACCAAATGCCTGGAAGTTCTCCTAATCATAATTGGTCCCTGAGTGCAGGTGATCCATTTCTGGCCTCTATTCTTTTCCTTAAGCCCTAGAGGAAGCTACTGCTGGTCATGACAAAGAAAAGAGACACTGTCTGTCTCTCTGTCTCCGTCGGTCTGTCTGTCTTTCTCCGGCTGTCTCTCTCTGTCTCTTTTTCTCACTGTCGGTCTCTCTGTCTCTGTATCTCTTTGTTTCAGTTTCCTCTTCTATACAATGAAGGATCATAGGAATCACAGATGGAGAGCTGTAAGGGACTATCTACATCATATGGTTCAACAATCTTATTTTACAGATGAGGGAACTGAAGCACAGAGAGGTCAAATGACCAAATATTTTGCTCAAGGTCACACAGGTAAAATGGCAGAGCTGAGATTTGAATCTCAAGATCCTGTCCTCTTTCTACCTCACAAGAAATTGGGCTAGTTAAGCTAGAACAAGGAGTGTAGAACTTTGGAATCGAATGAATAAAGTTCCCAGCATAAAATTGTTGATGGCTAAAAGCTTCTGCCATTCTCTCAGAACGCTCCAGGTTCAGGAGATGGTGCCCAAGGTGTCAAGTGAGGAGTGGGTCTCTTTCCCTGAATCATGCATAGAAATCCTTCTTTTACCTAGATGATCTAGAGAGATTATCCTGATAAAGAGTCCCAGTGGCCTGCTAGAATGCTTCATCTCATGCCTCCCATGCTTCCCACCCTCCTTTTGATCCCCATTGGAGTGCACAAGGAAAGTGTTCTTTGCTTACTCCGGTTCACAGCCCATATTCCCAAGAGGAGTGAAAGGTTAAGGTGGCTAGAAGGGTGGGGTGACAAACATAAGTCCTTGGCAAGAACTATTTTGTTTCCATGGATGGCAAGTCCATTGATGGTATGAGAGACAGATTGCCATAGAGAGTATACTGCTGCACTTGAAGCCAGGCACACTTTGAGTTAAAATCCTACCTCTGATTTCCTAGCTGTATAACCATCACCAAGTCACTTAACATCTCTTAGTTTATTAATCTACAAAATGAGGGAGTTGGACATGTGACCTCAACTTTAAATCTACGATCTTCTTATCATCTAAAATGTATTTAAAATCATGCCTCTCATATTTACTACAGATTGCATTTGGCCCACAATACTACTGAACCAAGGCCATATCAGATCAAAATATATTTGGGAACTATTTAACAAAATAAATGAAAATACAATAAAACACAGATGATATTACACTTTAAAACTAAGTCAATATGCAGTCTAAATTAGGAGGGCCCCTAATGTATGGTTTGGTGGCTCCTATTTCTATTTGACTTGGACACTATTGTCACACAACAGTGCTACCCAACATTGAAAGTCAGAAAGTATAAGATGTCCTCCGCCATTTCTAAAAGTAACTTTAAAAGGAAGCTTTAGAGAGGACCAGCATGTATAAAATAGACCAGATAAATTCTGATGATGCCAAGCTACTGGATTGCATTCATGGGAGATTTTCAGCTCCTGTAGCTTCCTTTGGCCACTTCAAAAGTGCCAAAAGTATAAGTCATCTCATCCTATTTGTGGCAAATTGATTGCTCTCTGGAATAATCCAATGAGTCCAGGACTCTCACAAATACGTCCTCTCTGGACAGCCTTCCCTGGTGATGAGGCATTGATTGAGCTTAGTCAGAGAAGATGAACTATGGGCTTCTTTGGCTGAATTTGTGGAACATGTCATCAATGCTCAGATCCCCTCTTAATGGTACTCTGTGTACTCAGGAGCACCACAGAGACTACAAGGGGAGTACAGAAACACAACATGACCTCCCGCCTTTGTTCGTCAAAGACAGCACAAACAGAGACACTAAGGAAGAGGGCTGCAAAAACCTGTCCAAGAGCAGCCGGGCCATAGCAACGAAAACTTCTCAGAGTGAGTCATCCGCATTCTCACATACCACATTATGAACCCCAGAAAAGATGAGCAATCTGTTAATGGTACACCAGAGCTGAACGTAATGACAAGCTAATTTAAGTACTTCCTCTGACCTGAATGCACATCCAAGTTGATCCTCCTAAAGCCCGACTCTAATAAGGGGCCCATTTGTATTCCTCTGTTACCACACATTGCTAATTAACACTTGCAAAGGGAACTCCTAATTCTTCTTAAAAGTGTTCTGTGATCATTGGGCACCTTATTTTTATGTTATAAAGTGAGACTTCTATTATGAAAGTCTTCAGTACTTACATATGGGGGGATGATGCCATCTGTTGCCTTTGAAAACACTTATTCCAAGTGTTTCCCCATAGCTTCAAAAGAGATATCTACCACCTTAGGTTCTATTAGATAATAGCACCTGAGGCCCCTCCAGGTGAATGCTAAAAGTATCAGATGTGAGCTTTTGAAGTGGGAGCATCTGCCAAGTTATCTTCAATGTTTTTGTCAATAACTTCAGCCTAAGGACCTGGCTTTTCATTGTTCCTGTCACCTATCACTGGATGTGTCATTTAAAATAAGAAGGAAAAAAAAGCCCTAATCTTAGACACTCAATATATTAATGCAAACATATAATAAAGGATACACAGCAGTGCCCTGAAGACAATCTGGCCATTAACAGATGCTGGTATTCCACATTGTACCACTCAGTGAGTTAGATAAATATTTTCATCAACACTAAATATTTTTTTGAACTCCCTGGGGGAGTTGTACTTATTAGTTCTACTGTACCTATCTTTCCTCACTTCTCTTGCCCTCAAATGCTTTGCTTTTGCCTCTTCACTGACCTCATTACTTGTAATTCCAGTCTCTAACTTAATCCTGTCACTTTCTAGCTTGGTATACTACCCTAAGGTTCTTAGCCCTTTCAAATCTGATCCAGTATTCAAGGCTAAGCTTAGATCTCCCACACCTGGAGGACTTTCCTGAGCATCCTACCTCTGCAGAGATTGAACCTTCTTTGATCTCCTTGCAATTAGAGACTGCCTGAGGGCAACCTGAGCTCTGTTGTTCTCTAATGGTTTTCTGTGTGCTCAGGATTCAATCAATCAATCAACAAACATTCCTTAAGGGACTACTAGATGCCAAGTGCTGAGCGAAGTCCTGCAGGTGTTTTTGTTTAACCATTCCCAGAAAGGAAACTCCTTCTACTAATGCAGATTGGCACCTGGCTGCAATTTACAGCTTTAACAAGTTTCCTGGGGGCATTAAATTGAGAGATTAAATTAGTTATCTAGAGTCATACAGCCAGTAAGTATCAGAGGTGGGATTTGAATCCAGGTCTTTCGGATTTCCAAGCTAGCTCTTTATATAGTATGCAGTGGATAGAGAAGGCAGCTAGCTAGCACAGTGGATAGAACTATGAGTCCAATCTATAATCAGGAAGTTTTAAGTTCAAATTCTGACTCATTAGATATGTGACCTTGGGCAAGTCACTTAACCTCTGTTAGTTTAAAAGGAAGCTTCAGAGATGACCAGCATGTATAAAATAGACCAGATAAATTCTGATGATGCCAAGCTACTGGATTGCATTCATGGGAGATTTTCAGCTCCTGTAGCTTCCTTTGGCCACTTCAAAAGTGCCAAAAGTATAAGTCATCCTCAAGTGTAAAATGGAGATAATAGTGTCTACCTCTCAGGGTTGTTGTAAGAATCGACTGACAGAATATTTTCAAAGTGCTTAGACTAGTTTTGGCCCTTGACAAACACTTTTTTTCCTTCCTTGTATCCTCCCTTCCTCACACTCATTTAAGACACTGGGGATTCAAAAAACCCAAAACAAACCCCCCAAATAACAGTCTCTCCCCTCAAGGACTTAAATTCTATTGGAGCAAACAATATACAAGGAAATAAACATAAGTAACTGCAACATTTGTATTTAATAAATACAAACTAATTTTTTGGGGGGGGGGCAGGATTTGTAGTTGGAATGGGGATTAAGAAAGACTTATATAGGAGGTGGCAGGAACTGAGCTTTGAAAGACGTTGTGAATTCTATGAAAAGAAGAACAAGTGCATTCCAAGTATGAGAAGGCAATTTATATAAAGGCAAAGGCATGGAATATGGAATGTGGTGTATGAAGGATGGTGAATAAGCCAGCCTGGATGGAACATAGAATAAGTGGAAGTGGGTAATATTTACCAAGCAACTTGTTTGATAAATTGAAATGACTTTGAGGCTTATATTTCTTTTGTATCTAGCTCTCTCTCCATGGACTGTCCTAGAATGGAGGACAGTGCACTCACTTTTATGGAGATAGCACTGTTGTTTAATGTCCAAAATACCAAAGCATAGGCACATTTTTTTTCTCTGTTACCGACAGATTAAATATAATAAGAATGTGGGACAGAAGGGTAGGGAGTAAAGACTTTGCCATATTTGTTTATCTGTTTTCTTGAGCTTGTTCAACTTCATTTTAAGTACTTAACACTTAGTAGGTCCTTAATAAATGTTTATTGATATATTGATTGATAAATGTTAATCCAAATGATTTGGGGAATGAAGTGCACTTTATTTTTTCAGGGATACTGGAATGGATTTTTGAGGCACAGAATCACCATCAGGGATATAAGTATTTTTCTAATCTTAAGTCATATGATTATCTAGAGTCATGTATTTTACATCAGCATCGAACACAGGCAGTGGAAAAAAGTCTCTGTCTTAGCCTGATGGCTGTCTGGTTGTGTTTAGGTGAGAGTGCTGTTTCATAGCCCCAACAACTATCAATCAAATAAGTTCCCATTCTTGTCAGGGTGAGGCTTCCTGGCTGCACACGCTAATAGAAGGGCAAAGAGGGATAATAAAGAGCCCTGAAGAGAAAACACAGAACAACACAGTGACCAGAGACACTCAGCACAGGCAATATGATACGGTGACTTTAAAAGCAATGATGTGGGGGCAGAGCCAAGATTGTGGGTGGAAAGCAGGGACTTGTGTGAGCTCTCCCCTCCAGATCCCTCCAAAAACCTATAAAAATGATTCTGAACAAATTCTAGAACTGTGGAATCCATGAAATAGCAGAGGGAAGCAGGGCTCCAGCCCAGGACATCCTGGATGGTTACTGGGTAAGGTCTATTGCATGGAGCTGGGAGCAGGAGTAGAGCAGAGCCTGGCATGAGCTGCACCGGGACCAACCAGACCAGCAGCCAGGCAGAACAGGCCCTAGGCCTTGAATCAGCGAGCTGTGGCAGTTACAAGACTTTTCAACCCACAAACACCAGACAACACAGAAGGTTAGTGGGAAAAGCTGCGGGGACAAAATGAAAGGAGTTTGTGTTTCGGCCACTGCCCCTGGGGCAGTGGAGGTGGTGCAGCTCTGAGGACAGAACTACAGCTGCAATTGCTTTCAGCCCCAGGCCCATCTGGTGGAAGGAATTAAATGGCATATCTGAGCGGGAGTGCAGAGCCTGCTTAAGATCTGAGTCGAGGTCCAGGTAGACGGTTCTTGGGGGAGGAGGAGCACTGCTGGGATAGAGCTTGCTGTGTAGAAATAGCTCTGAAAACAACAGTGCAATCCCTCAAGCTTGGGACAAAGTACTCTTTACTCTACAAGCAGTCATACCAGGACAAAAAACCTCAAGGGTCAAGTAGTTGGCTGGGAACATGGCCAGGCAGCGAAAACACACCCAGATTCAGTCTCAGACTTTGGAATCCTTCTTTGGTGACAAAGAAGACCAAAACATACAGCCAGAAGAAGTCAACAAAGTCAAAGAGCCTACAACAAAAACCTCCAAGAAAAACAGGAACTGGTCTCAGGCTATCGAAGAGCTCAAAAAGGATTTGGAAAAGCAAGTTAGAGAAGTAGAGGAAAAATTGAGAAGAGAAATGAGAAGGATGTGAGAAAACCATGAAAAATAAGTCAATGACTTGCTAAAGGAGACCCAAAAATACTG
>CM053626.1:29101352-29125841 GCA_028646595.1 Phalanger gymnotis | reverse complement strand
ACTTCGGCGGGGGTGGCGGAAGGTGTGGAAGCCAGAAGCTGTGGAAGCCAGAAGCTGCGGAGGCAGGAAGCTGCGGAAGCAGGGCTTACCCAAGTGCGAGCAGGAACGTGAGGCCAGTGAACATGATTTGGCTAAATACTCTCTTGCTTTTCTGTGGCCTCCTAGTTGCCCTTGTGAAATGGGCTTTCTGGGCCTGGAGTCTTTTTGTCAAGATGTTGGAATGGAGAGGCTGGTTCAAGTTTTGCTGCGGTGGGGCCTAAATAAATTTCTTGTTGTTTTCTCCTTAGAGAATCTCTCATACCTTGCGATTTCGGACCATTCAAACATATACATGATTATATTTGAGATCATAAATTCGGCCTTCCTACTACACTATTGTAGAGGACAACACAATCTTCCCTGTTCCCCAGGCTTGAAATCTAGGAGTCCTCCTCGATGCTTCATTATCTCTCACATCCCATATCCAAATCAAAGGCCAAAGCCTTTGATTTCGACTTTGCAACATCTCTCACATATGCTCCCTTCTGTCCTCTGACATTGCTAACACTTCAGGGTAGGTCTTCATTACCTCACACCTTGATTATTGCAATAGCTTGCTGATGGCTCTGCCTTCCTCAAGTCTCTGACCATTGCAATCCATTTTCCATTCAGCCACTAAAGTGATTTTCCTGAAACACAGGTTGTGTCATGTCACCTCCCTCCCCTCATACTCAATAAATGCCAGTGGTTCCCTATTGTCTCAAAGAACAAACACAAAATATTCTGCTTGTCATTCAAAGTCATTCATAATCTGTCCCCCTCCTACATTTCCAGTCTTGTTATACCTTACTCCCCAATATGTTCTCTTTGATCCGGTGACACTGGCCTCTTGACTGTCTCATTAACAAGACACTCCACCTCTTGGCTTAGGGCATTTTCTCTGGCTGTCTCCCTTTGCTTAGAATGCCCTCTCTTCTCAGCTCTGACTATTGACCTCCTTAGTTTAAGTCCAAACTAAAATCCCACCTTCTATAGGTTGTCTTTCTTAACCCCCTAATTCCAGTACTTTCCCTTTGTTAATTAGTCCCTATTTATCCTGTATATCATTCTATCTATGTATTTATGTATCTATCTATCCATCCATCTGTCTGTCTGTCTATCTATCTATCTATCTATCTATCTATCTATCTATCTATCTATCTATCTATCTATCTATCTATCTATCCATCCATCCATCCATCCATCCATCCATCCATCCATCCATCCATCTATCTATCTATCTATCTATCTATCTATCTATCTATCTATCTATCTAGCTATCTAGCTATCTACCTATCCATATATCTCTCTACCTATCTATTTATCTACTTGTTTTCTCCTCCTTTAGATTGTAAGCTCCTTGAGAGCAGGGGCTGTCTTTTTTTCTCTTTTTGAATCTCTAGCACTTAGTACAGTGCCTTAATAGGCACTTAATAAGTGTTTATCAATTGATAGAATGTAAGCTCCTCGAAGGCAAGGGATGACTTTCTTTTTTTCCTTATGTTTGTTCTTTGAACTTAGAATAGTGCCAGGCACATAGTAAGCTCTTCCCAAAAGCTTGTTGTCCGCCTGTTCCAAAACTATCTCGTAACAGAACTGGATCCATGTCTTGCCAGCTACAATCAAGGACTTCATGCTGCTTATTGTTAATGATACTCTCAGCTCCAACTCACACAACAATGTAATCCGGACCACTGTAGGGCAATCATGAGAAATAACTACACAGCTAAGTCTAGAGGAAATAGATGAAGAAATGAAAATCAAATGAATAGAGAAGAGTTCAAGAACCCTAAAACATTGCAAATCCTCATTCAATGGAAACTCTGGAAATTAGATGCAATAATGAAATAAATGACAAGATAGTTCCAAAGTCTCAGATGATTTTGAAAAGGACATGGGCAGAGGAGATTGAAACTGCATGGGAAGTGGATGACATGCATGCCATCTCTGTCCTGCTGACTACTACTGGCGTTCACTAGGGTGCTTGCTGTAAGACTAGAGAGGATAGGTGAACTCATTTATATTCCTAAATTTTTAGTCAATGACAAAAGGTAATGATTTTATCCACCTGAGCAATTGTCTGTAGAATATTAAGTATACATAGATATAGCATTGTATAAATATTAGTTATTGTTATATTAATATTATTATTTTATCATTCTTCTCACCTCATTCAATGCAGTTCAAATAAAAACGGTCCTGGGACAAGTCAGTATCTTGCTGATAGATAGATAGACACATGGGCCTCACAACGACCCTGTGATAAGGTCATATTGTCCCCATTTACAGATGAGGAAACAGGCTCCAAAGGTAAAATGACTTGCTCTAGGTCATCACACCTTTCCATGATACTGGGATAACCTCTTCATCTCTCTAATGCTCAGTGTCTCACTAAAGAGAATCGGATGTGGAATATGAACCCATGCATTTTGTGACTCTATAACTATCCACTCTGTCATCCTCTCTTTCCCCTAGATAGTTTATTATCAAAACGCAAACATACTAGAATGAAGTTTCCACATTAAATGATAGGGAAGGTTTATTTTCAGTTCCTGTAAGGATTTTCTCAGTAAATGTTCCATGTAACATGAGATGATGTTAACATTTATTTTTCTTGAATAGGGTTCCAGAGAAATAAGGCATATGATTTTCTTTTGTCTTCTCTGGATCACAGATCAAGTTTCTTTGGGCAAATACAGTGACTGTTCCTTCCTGCTGATTTTGTTAATGATTACTAGACAGGTAGTGCACACCTTTCCTGGGTAGCCAAGAGTGCCCCAAGATAAATTGCTACCATTTCCACCCTACTGAAATCAACAAAAGTGAACTGGTGAATCAGCAGCATCTTGGCAGCCCCAGTGGAATAGCATGTGTGTTATAGAAAATAAATTAGGTGTTTGAAGTCTGCTCCTGCCAGTATTTGGGGAAAAAATTTGAAGTTGCTCACTTAGTTTTATATCTTCCAGGTTTGGAAATACACAGGATAACTCTCAAAGGGTTACTAAATTGATGGCACTCTGTATAGCTCTTTAGTGTGTAAGAAGTATTTGCTTAGGCAGACAGAGTGGCTCATGTTTATAATCCCTGCTATTATTGAGGCTGGGTGAGACTGGTTGACAGCTTGACCTTGGGAGTTCTGAGATACAGTGAGGCTAACATCGAATGGGTATCCCAAGTGAATTTATCTCAAATATGGTGATTCTCTCATAAACTGAGGACCACCAGGCTGCCCTAGGTGACAAAAGTGAGGGGAGCAGGAAACGGAGTGTTTATGGTGTCAGGTGAGAAAAAGAACAGGCTAAGTTTTTAGTGACCATAAGTGTTGGGATTGGGCCCATGAGTGGGTGTCAGAGATGGGATACGAACCTAGGACATCCAACTCCAGAGCCATCGTTCTGTCGCTGACTCCAAATGTCTGTCTCCATACATATGCCTTAAGACTGATTATAAGTGAATAAGAGCAAAATATTTATTGCCTAAATTAATAACTCTTTTAGCTGCTCTGGTTGGCACTTTATGACAAATTTAGAGCCGGAAGAGATGTTTTAGAGTGATCTAGCCCAGTCACCTCATTTTACAGATGAGGAAACTAAGACCCAGAGGAGTGGAATGATTTTTCCAAGGACATGCTAATAGCACGTTGCATAACCAGGATTCTAACCGAGATCCCCTGACTCTTGATCTGGTAGTCTTTCCATCACTTCCCAATTCTGGTTGTCGAGTTGTTTCAGTCAAGACCAACCCTTTGAGACCCCATTTGGGGTTTTCTTGGCAAAGATACTAGAGTGGTTTGCTATTTCCTTTTCCAGTACATTCAGTGGATCCATTTTGTTAGGCGGAGGCAAGTGACTTGCCCAGGGTCACATAGCTAGGAAGTGTTTGAGGCTGGATTTGAACTCAGATCTTCCTGACTCCAGGCCTAGTGTTCTATTACAGAGCCACCCAATGTCTCTCACTCCATACTTCCTCTATGGCAATTAAAGCTTTTTTTTTTTTAGCTTCCTGGATTGAGTTTAAATTGATGAGAAAAATTTAATCAAGAAACAAGTTCAACACATATGAATGAATTTAAATAAGAAAAAACAAAGGATTACCACTGAAATACTTCAGCTTTGGAAGAAAGTACCGCGGTGGGAATGAAATGGAAACACCATGTGTAAAATACATTTGATGACAACTGAATTCTGAAGTGGATGACGTCATTTCAAGCTTTTCGGTAGTTACAGACTTTAGTGAGGTGAGCTTGTCTCCATGAAGTAAATCATGTGATGCCTTTCCCAGTCTTACTCTGGAACCTTAGGAACATATGACTAAACCAAACCCGATTCTGAGTTAAACACGCAGGACAACAAACTTATGGACAAATAATTAAAACAGACTCAATCCTGAGCTTAGCATCACAGGTTGTTACCCAAATCTCAGCATAGATTCGAATAATTAAGAGATCAGAATGCACGCTGGGATCTACATTTCCATTGTAGTCTTCCCAGACAGCCTTGGACCCATACCAGCCATTCTATTCATTCGCCGGCTGCTGGAGAAAACCAAACAAGATTCTTTCTCTGGATACTTTTTTTTGCAGCTGCAAATGAAAATATTCAAGTTTCGTTGATGTCACTATACGTTAATACCATAGTCAAATGTGAAAAAAGAGGTCACGCTGTCCCTGGGGGCTCATGAAACACTACAGATACAATAGATCTCATACATTTTCATAGATGTTCAATAGAATTTCTAAAATACCTAAAATGGATCAGAGGGCAACAAAATTGCTGAGTGATCAAGCCAAGTCACTCATTATTGTGAGCTGTAAGCTTTATCTGTATTACACTGGTAGTTCCATTAGGATGTCTGGCTACTTTATTTAATTGCATGGATTCATATTTGATCCCAGCAACTGCATTGTTTGCTGTTTTCAAATGAGAGGATGAGCAAACAACAGCACACACATCAGTCATGATGGGATAAGCAAGCAAAAGGATAGTTTTTTTTTTCCTCAGCAAAGTCCTTTTTGTTTCACAATAATATGGCAAATGGAAAGTCTCAGGATAGCACTCCAAGCTGGACAAAAAATAAGTGTTCCAATAAGAAATACAGATCTGACTATTACCCAGAAAGTTTTGATCCTTCTTTCCTTCCTTCCTTCTTTCCTTCTCTTTCTTTCTTTCCTTCTTTTTCCTTCTTTCTTTCTTCCTTCCCTTCTTTCTTTCTTTTTCTCTTTCTTTTTTCCTTTCTTTCTCTCTCTCTTTCTTTCTTTCCTTTCTTTCATCTCTCTTTCTCTCCCTTTCTCTCTCCCCTTCATGCTAAAACTGTAGATGCCTAGAAAGACAGTTTTTAAAAATCAGCTTGAGGAATGTCCTGATTGCCATTTTATTTCTTGGATCTGATTCTCAAGTTAAATCATAATTCGCTTCTTGGAGTGTTAGGCCCCAATTATCACAAGTAATTCTGCCATGGTGTGTGATTTGAAAACACTCTGCTATTCCATTATATTCCACTTACCCCACCGTGTCTTCTGGTTGTTGGCAGCAGAGACTCATTTTGTCCTGAAGGAGAGAGGGCTCTGTGGAAGGCATCATCTTGTTGATTCATAAAAATGTATCCTGGGCAGAGGAACAGGAAAGCAGTGAGTACAACAAACAGAAAGCAGCCGGACCCTGATGACCTGCTCTAATGGGAACCCAAAGAGAGCATGAGGACAGACTCCTCCTCTCTTCAACTTTTCCGTGACATCTAGTCCAAGTGGAGAAGACTCTTGTGGCTGGGTGGTTATTCAAATCAAGGCACTCAGATTGAGTGTAACATTCCTGTTTTGTTTAGCTTCTGAAACCCTGTCAAAGCTGAGGTTTTCTGTTTGAACAAGGGACAAAAAGACACAAACAGTGTCCGAAGTACCAATATAGCATAAGTAACAATAATCGCTTGTTGGCACCTCTTCTCAGTGTATGATGATCCTGGGGATTCAAGGAAGCCACCTGCTGTTGGCTCAAAGGCCTACTGCTGCTTTAATTCCTCATCTAAGTGGAGCTTAGATTTTAACTACTCATTTACATAGTGACTTCTGACTGGTCTAGAGAAAGAAAAAAAATTCGAAGCAAAATATTTGACCTTGGGGAATCAGGTGTGCAAACAAAGGGAACGGAAACTGTGGAACTGTCTGCAATGCTTTGAGTGGATGGTGCCTGCATTCATTTTTTTTTTTACCTGTAAAGTCAGAGAGCCTTTCCTGAGAATGAGCAAAGTTATTAGAAGCCTATTTTCCATAATGAGATATTAATAATAGCTGATGTATATAAAATCGTCCTTTCTTTGCATGATCTCACTTAATCCTTGTGATGCTCTCAAGAGGTAGGTGCCACAGGTATTGTCATCCTCATTTTAGAGATGAAGAAGCTGAGACTCAGAGAGTTTCTGTGGTTTTCCCTTTATCATATGATGACAAGGTTGTCTGTTAAGTGTTTGAAGGTACCTGAGAGGCCCTCTGATCCAATCATCTCATTTTACAGATGGGGAAACTGAAGACCAGAGGGGCTAGATATAATAGTATTGTAAGCTAGAAGGGACCTTAGAGTGCATCTAATGCAACTCCCTCATTTGGCAGAGGAGGAAACCAAGGCACAAAGTTTCAGTGACTCCTCCAAGGTCACAAAGCCAGCAAATATCAGAGGCAAAATTTGAACTCCTAAGCAGTTCAGGTTGTGACTTTCTCCAAAACTTCTAATCTTAGATAGTTGCCTGAATTACTGAAAGCTTGAGCATCTTGGGTAAGGCCAGAGAGCCAACATGCATCAAGGGTGGGATTTGAAATCAGATCTTCCTGGCTCCAGAGCCAGTTCCCTAGTCATTTGTCCACACTACCTCTTGTGCAACTGGGAGTAAATATAATATATATATATACATATATATATGTGTGTGTGTGTGTGTGTGTGTGTACATACACAATTATTATGAGCTTACTTTTAATTTTTCTCAATCTTAGTGCAAGGTTTTAAAACTAAATCATATTCCAGTTCCTTTGAATCTCAAATGTTTATTGTTCAATTTATTATTTTGTATTCTGAACACATTGCTTTTTAAGGACACATAGGAGAGATCTAGGTTAGATTTATTGACTTTAAGCGAGTCCCTAGAAGGGAGGTTATGCAAGTCAGATTATATAGAATGTTGGGGGGGGGCAAGGAAGAGGATCATAATTCTGGCAATAAACACCAGTAAGAAGGGCAGTAAGAAGGTCAATCACAGTCATAAATTTGGGAGAGCATCCCAACTGGTCTAATTGCCACTTATAAGACTTTGAACAAGCCTCTTAACTGCTATTAGCCTCAATGTTCTCATCTGTAAAATGAAGAGAATGGATCTGATCTTCTCTAGTCTTCTCTCTTTGGGCAGCTAGGTAGCACAGTGGATAGAGTGCAGGCCCTGAATCAGGAGGACCTGAATGCAAATCTGGACTCAGATAGTAGCTAGCTGTGTCACTTAACCCTGTTTGCCTCAGCTTCTTCATCTGTAAAATGAACTGGAGAAAGAAATGGCAAAGCACTCCAGAATTTTTGCCAAGAAAACCCCAAATAGGATAATGAGGAGTTGGACATGCTTGAACCACAAGTTTTCTTCTGAATCTATATCCTATGATTTTACACATACTACTAGCGATGGGAGGTACGAATAAAAAGAGAAAGACGTGAAAATCTAACTTTCCTCAAAAGGACAAAATTTTCAAAGAAACTGATTTGTAATGAAAACTATAGCTAGAGACCTTTTATATTTACCTATTAGTCCCAACATTCTTACTGTGCTAATCTACACATACATCTATCTATCTATCTATCTATCTATCTATCTATCTATCTATCTATCTATCTATACGTATATATATATATATATGTATATGTATCTGTATGTGTAAATCTATACGTGTGTATATATGTATATGTATTTGTTGTGGTTGTTATTTAGTCATGTCCAACTCTTTGTGACTCCATTTGGGGTTTTCTTGGCAGAGATACTGGAGGGGTTTTACCATTTCCTTCTCCAGCTCATTTTATAGATGAGGAAACCGAGGCAAACAAGGTTAAGTGACTTACCCAGGGTCACATAGCTAGGAATTGTCTGAGGCCGTATTTGAACTCAGGAAGATGAGTCTTCCTGACTCTGGGCCCGTTACTCTATCCATTGTACCACCTAGCTGCAATGTATGTATATCTGTATGTATGTCTGTATAGGTGGTGAGGTCTCTTGTGCCAAACTGTTTTCTAGAGATTTTTCTAGAGAGGCTCTCTTTTCTTTCCCTTCCTGGAAACTTTCTTACTCCATCCCATAAACTTTCATGCCTCATTACTACTGTATAACATGGCCCTTTCTTTTTTGTCCAACTGAGATGAGAAACCAAAAAGTTGTGTCTGAGTGAAAAAAAAAAACCCTTCCCTGTAAAATCAATGGCCTTCACCTCATACCAGCTGCTCTGGTGTCAAGGTGATAAATCAATCAACCAGCCAGCAATCAATCTACAAACATTTATTAAGCCCCTACTCTGTTCTAGCTACTAGGCTAGACAAAAGTGAAAAGTCCCCATGCTCAAGAAATTTAAATTCTGTGTATTTAAATAAATAAAAAGATAAATTTTGTTGGTGGGGGAGCAGGCTGATAGAATAGGGCACTAGTAGCTGGTGGGATCAGGAGAAGCTTCATGTAGAAGTTAAGACCTCAGATTTGAAGAAAAGAAGGGGTTCTTAGAATGGAGATGTAGTGGGAGTGCATTCCAGGCAAAAGAGGTTGGGAGATGGAGCATGGATGTGAGGACCAGCAAGAGGGCCAGTTTGGCCTGTCTGTGGAGGGTAGCAAGGGGAGGTCTACCTAATACTGCTTAGAATGTAGATGGGGTACTGGTGCTTCCACCCCAACTAGGCAGGAAGATCAAACCTAGGGGGACTCTCTAAACAGCATCACTGGCCTTCCTCTTCCTGTGGCCTGAGTGTCATCACTGTCTAGTTGGATCCCTAACTGACTCTGCCCCAGGATCTGATTTTAGTTTTTAAACTCGATTATAATACTCCATGATAAAGGCCTGGTTTCTTACCTGTTATTGTCCTAAATGACTCTTTCATGAACTCTCCTCCAAGTTCCTAAACTCTTGGAGCTCATTGAGACACCCATCTGCTCTAGTGAGGCCTGATTTCTCACTATCGTAATGGTAACAACGTCCATCCCTTGGGGCATGCTCAGAGTTGTCCTTCCTGGTCTAGTCCAGGGCTTCTTAAAATTTTTCCACTGGAGACCCCTTTTGGTGTTTCAGCAGCAGTCATTGGCGTTGTGTGGCCTGAGGGCACACACAGTGCAAAGTGCACATGCTTTGTGTTCAGAACTCAGACTGCAGTGAAATTGTTTGATGAAGCAGGGTTAAGCCCTGCCAGAAACATTTTGGATTCATTATGTGTTTGATTTTTAATTAATTTTTAATCATTGTGCATTCAGAAACCTTTTACTGTTGCCAAATTTTTCACAGCCCTATTGTTTCACAATCCAGCTAGCAGCTGCTGTGGGGGTGTAAGATCTACCCACAGCCAGCACCCAGAAAGCTGTCAACAGCACAGCTTCTTTTGATCGGCTTAACTAAGGAAATCAAGGTGAAGGGGTTGACAAGCTTACTTTAATTCAGCATACAAATATCATTCACTTAGTTCAGGGGAAAAAGCCAGCACCCTGAACTTCAGAGCAAATTACAAACAAATTACAAACATCAACAGACAGACCCAATACAATTCATAGTTACCAACATCTAGGTTCAGCCTGGGAGCTCAGAACAAGGGCTGGCCCAGAGTCACGTGCACCACCGTGGCTGTGGGTGAGAGCTCCAAAGCAGAAAAGGCCAATCCCTGGTTTTATATCTTTTTCAGCATCAGGAGTGAGTCACACATGCGACTCACCCATGTGGCCTAAAATCATCACAAAGAGGAGACTTAAACCCACATGGTCTAAGAGCCTCTGATGTTCCAAACCTATCACTCAAACTCATTTGTAAATTAGGCCCTCCCCTGAGTTAGCCCCACCTTGGGCCCCACCTTAGTTACGAATCCACACCAACATAGGTTTTACACCTAATAGGGGTTTGAGCCTGGGGCTTAACACCTAGTAAGGCTCAATGAAATACCCTGAATTACTCAAAGGGAACAAAAGCCAAACTCTTCAAGGGCACTTGTTGAACTAAGTGCTCAGGAGCCCATTTTGCTTACCAACACACCCATATGGGGTTGTGACCCACAATTTAAGAAGCACTGGACTCACTCTAGTCAACTACTAGATAGCTTTGGGCCAGTTCTGGCTATATGCAGCTCAGAGACAAAGGGGTGGCACTTTGAGATGACAAAAGATTCCTTCATTAGCTCCAGCTTGAATATTTAAAGGGGAATACCATAACCTTCCCCTCTCTCTTCCCTTCTAGTGGTGAATCCTGTCAGGACTTCTTGCTTCCCAAGAGGCAAGTGAGGGAAGTGACTGTTCCCAGCAACTAGAGTGCATTCCCTCCTCATCCCATCTCTAAGAATCTGAGCTTCCTTCCAAGCTTAGCTCAGGGACCAGTTCCGGGCAGGAAGCCTTTTCTGATGCACCCACCCTCTCCCCTAGTTGTTAATACTCCCTCTCCCCATCCTACCTTATTCTGTATAATTTAATGTAGTTTTTTCATATTGTCATTTATATTTCCTCCCCTTCACATCCTTACCCAATAGAATATAAGCTCTTTTAGCAAAAGGACTCTTTGTGGAGTCACGGTGGCATAACTGATAGAGCACAGACAGGCCTAGAACCTGTGAAGATGTGGGCTGGAGTCCTGACTCTAAAAGACCCTGGTATGGTAGGAATTAACTGTGCCTTTGAATCCTCCTCAGAAGCTTCTAGCTTTTATGCCGAGGTGTAGTGTTTATCAAATATGTTCTTCAGAGCATGACTTATGTGTGCAAATGAAGCATTAGAAAGGAAACCCTATACAAATAGGTTATTAAGTAATAAAACTTTATTACTGTATAAAATTTCTGCTTTGAAGTGAATACAATTGGCAACCTTATTTCAACAATGTATAAGATTCAAAGTCAGCCACTGACGCATCATAACTTGCTCACCAGCTGACCAGAACTGTGGGTCTTCCCTCTTCAGGACCCAAGACTTATGAAATTTTGGATCCTACACAGAGCACAGAGTGGTGGG
Organism: Phalanger gymnotis; assembly: GCA_028646595.1. NCBI lineage: Eukaryota > Metazoa > Chordata > Mammalia > Diprotodontia > Phalangeridae > Phalanger > Phalanger gymnotis. The sequence continues at coordinate 29,114,624 of CM053626.1, read as the reverse complement.
GCTAGAAATTACACAGTCACCCCATCCACTAGGATCACATTATAGGCTTCACTAATAAAAGACTGCTAGAACCCTGAGCACTTCTCTGATGAATCCCAAAGTGGAACACATTGGAGTACAGAGTCAATACATTCCTGAGGCAGATTTTGAAGCTGGGGCTTTCTGATTCCACAGCCTTTTCACTAAATCCTACTCTCTCTGATTTTAGGTTCGTCTCTCTTTCTCCTGTGCCACAGAACCTCCAAAGGAGTTGAAGTAGGACTAGCTGATGGACCTCCTTCTTCTGGAGTGGGATCTCTCACCATTGATGACTATCCAAACAATTTGTGACACTTGAATGTCATGGGATATTTCTGCCACAAGGAAAAAAAGTAATAAGAAGAATTTGGAGAAGCATGAGATGATGCAAAATAATAAGCAAGATTACGACTGCAATGAAATGGAAAAAGCAAAAACTGACAGTGACAAAAGTAATGAAACTGAATGTTAGATGATGAAGAAGAGATATGAGATATGGATAATGAATAAGAGATATGAGAAAGTCTTATCCACACCTTTTTTTTTTTGCAGAGGTGGGTGACTATAGGTATATGCTCACAGACTCAGTTGATAGTTTGTCTAGTTTTATTAAACTGCTCTCTCTCCCCCACTCACTCTTTCTCTCTTTCCCTCCCCCTCTCTCTATTTTTCTATTTTTTATTATTCCTGTTTTCCACAGCTTATTTGGAGCTTTAGCATTTCTTAGACTTTCATAGTATCATGACCATATTCAGCCTCTGTTAGTTGGTCTTACTTCCATCTTCTGCATATTTCTCTTTAAAATCTATGTTTATCAGTGAAATCCTTGTGAATCTACATTGTTCTCTTCAGACAATGATTGGATTGCTGGTGAGTGGAAGGAGAAAGATTATTTAAAAATGAATGTGATATAAAGTAAAAAACAACATAATTTTATCTTGAATACTATAGAAAGTTTCTTACAGCTATTTATAAACTTTAGGTTTTCTTTTTTTCCTTAATAGTATTCTTTTTTTCAATTACTTGTAAAGATAGTTTTCAATATTCATTCTTATAAAATTTTGAGTGACAAATTTTTCTCTCTCCCTCCCTCCTCTCAACCCTCCCCAAGACAGCAAGCCATCTGTTATAGGTTATATACGTACAATCATGTGAAACATATTTCTACATTAGTCATATTGTTAAGGAATAATCAGAACGAAAAGGAGAAGCCATGAGAAAAAAGGGTAAAAACAGTAAAGATAGTATGCTGCAATCTGCATTCAGACTTGGTAGTTCTTTCTCTGGATGTGGATAGCAGTTTCCATCCTAAGTCTTTTGGGATTGTCTTAGATCATTGTATTGCTGAGAAGAGCTGAGTCTACATAGTTAATTATCACACAATACTGCTGTGGCCATGTACAATATTCTCCTGGTTCTGCTCACTTCACTTAGCATTAGTTCATGTAAGTCTTTTCAGGTTTTTCTGAAGTCTGCCTGCTCATCATTTCTTATAGCACAATAGTATTCAATTACATCCATATACCACAACTTGTTCAACCATCACCCAAATGATGGGCAGCCCCTCAATTTCCAATTCTTGGTCACAACAAAAAGAGTTGCTATAAATATTTTTGTACATGTGAGTCCTTTCCCCCTTTTTATAATCTCTTTGGGATATAGACCTAGCAGTGGTATTGCTGGATCAAAAGTTATGCACAGTTTGGTTGCCTTTAACAACAAATAGAATATATAGAATATAAGCTCTTTGAAGGCAGAGATCACTTCATTTTTGTCTCTACTCACAGATTTTTGCCTAGACCTGGCACATAGTATGTATTTAATAAATGTGTTGTGGTCTGATTGCTCCTTTTTCTTTGGTATTGGGGCCTCAGCCTCATTTTGCTAACAATTCCACAAAATCCAACTCTTTGATATAAAGGTGACAATTTACACGAAAACCTTCACTGCCATCATGGAGCTCACATTCTAATGGAAGGAACCTTATAGCAAGATGAGAGGATGCTTCAATCTGGAACCCCCTCTGCCCTAAGATCTCCATTCCTCCACTAGTGACAATGAGACTGTCTGTCGGGCTTCAGGGCCCTGAATTGAATGCACTTGTTGGACAGAGACACTAGTCAGACAGTGGCACAGTGGATGAAGAAGCTTTACTTGGTTCCTGCCCATAGGAAGATGACAGGGGAAGCCACATTCACTTTGAGCTCCGTTCTGCATGGGCTGATTCAGCCATGGTGCCCCTTTCACAAGTGGTCTCACCAGGGTAGCTTTTCTTCCATCCTGGAAGTGGTAAGAGGTGGGGATGATAAAAAATAGTAACAATAAGAAAGAACATAGTACTGTAATAATGATGATGATGATGATATCGAAGGTCCCTTCTAGCTTTAGATCTAGGGTCCTGTTATCTTATGATTCTTCTCTCTTCCCCATAGAGCCTATCACAAAATACAGCCCAGCTAAAAATAAATAATAAGCTAGCATTTATATAGCATTTTAAGGCTGGCAAATTGCTAAATTTGGTGCTCTTTATTATCCTCATTTTACAAATGAGAAAACTAAGGCACAGAAAGACTAACTGATTTCTCTGGGAGTCACACAGCTAGTGTGTGAGGCAGGATTCCAACTCAGATCTTCCTGAATCTAAATCTTGTATGTACTTTGTCTACTGTGCCATCTAGTGGCTCTAACAATATAAGACAAGCTCAGTATATACTTTTGAATACTTTACCACTTGGAAAAACAAAAACAAAAACTCTTTGGAAGCTATGGTGGATTGCTATTTTGTAAAGTAGAGGAGGTGTATAGAGACCAAGAAAGAGTAGAAAAAAACATGCAGTAATCCACACATTTGCTAAGCACTTTAAAGTTAAAATGTCCTTCTCATTCAACATCCTTTTGGGATAGGCAGTACAAGGCTTAAAAATGAAATTATTACTAATAGAAAACATTTAATAAAATATAATAAATTATTTATATAATAAAATATAATTAATAATAATACATACAAACAAATATAAAATAATTAATATAAAATCTAGAGTTATGTTTTCATCAGTGCAGGGAATTCTCAGTGTGGAACCACCCTTGAACAGCGATAATCAGCAACCCATCTTTAACTCAAGATTTTAGTGAGTTGTTGAAACATCAAGAAGTCACACGACTCCCTCAGGGTAACAAAACCTGTACCTCATAGTGGACCTCAGAAGCCATTTACTTCAACCCCATCTTCCTGACTCAAATGTTGACACTATGTGATTCTGCCTCTTGGAGCAATTATTATCCACTTTCTAGATCAGGAAACTGAGTCTCAGAGAAAGGAAATGGCTTGCCTATTGTCACAGAACAGTCATACAGAGTCATTCAAGCTACAACTTTTGGTCAGGAATGGGTTGGTTTAGGTCTTCCTGGTTCCTTCTAAACCATTTCAGATCCAACTTTCTTTCAACTACAAGTTATCGTTCCATTAATATTCCTGAGCAGATTGTCCATGTTGCCACTTATGGAGGAAGAGGTGGCCAAAGAGAAAGAAAGCCATCATTCCATTCTATGACACTGAGAAAGAGAAACAATAGCTCCATATATTCAGTTCAGGGTTTGAGAAAGATTCCTTTGGAATAAGATCCCTCAGATATTTAATACATTCCCAGGATAGCTGGAGTAAAAATTGGTAGTTTCTGATTAATGGAAAGGCAGAACAGGGAGAAAAACAGAGTTGTGATTGATTAGTGTTAGAAAGATCTGCCAGGGGTTGGGAACCTGTAGCTGTGAGACCAAATCTCTTTAATAAAAAGAGCCATTCTGTGAAGTTTGGATTCAATCAAAACGCCACACTTGAAGACCTAGAGGGCCACATGTAGCCTTGAGGTCACAGGTTCTGAACCCCTGAGGCTCTATAATGGATCTTAGACCCAGAATCTCATGAAACAAAACACTTAATTACAAAGAGCATGCACCAAATTCAGTATGGCCAGCTGATTCAAATCTTAGTTTTAGAATTTTTGGAAGGAGGGGAAGAGACGACCAAGCTACTTGGATATTGGATGGTAGGGGATATGGAGAGATGACAAGTTTTCATGGTGCCAGAACATCTGAGCATTGGAAAGGTACCATGTTGCCTAAAAATCCCCAGGATGTTGATTTTGCCAGCAGTGATGCTATCTTTGAACTGACTGGCTTTGGTGCAATGTCAGAGGCTTCAAATTCAAGCAGAGAATGCACATTGCCTTTGAAGATTGAAGGTGTCCTTGGCACAGGGAGGCTGTAATAGAAATGGAGGGGATGCCCATCAAGTGGTGAGGCCCCTAGCCCTTAGCCTCCCCTACTGAATGAATGCTTCCCCTCCTTTCTTCCCCAAACAATACTTTGTTTTTCTCACTTTAACTTTGCAGGTTTCATTTTGTACATAATTTGTTTTTATGTCACTCTCTGCTAATGCTATATAGAGGTAGGACATAGGATACCGTGGTCTCTGAACAATGAAAGTGGCACATTTCCCAAAGGGCACTGGAATAGTGCACGATGGGTATGGCACTACATTACCAACTGAGAATAATGGAAGAGAAATTAGATAAAGAGGAATAAAGGTGAATGACTGATGGGCAGAGAGAATTTCATCTTTGTGTTTGTTTCTCTAGTTCCTAGCACAGTACATGGTATAAATAAATGCTTCCTATGTTCTTATCGATTGACTAATTGACAGGTCACCTGCTCCATTGGAACCCATGCAATGCTGGGAAATGGAGAGAATGTCACTTCTCATATGGGGAAGACTTTCTGGAGGAGAACTTACAGGAGGTCACAGAAATGAGTGGCACAGGATGAGCACATATGGATGGGTTGTGAACTGCATTAGGAAGGAATGTCTACATTTATTGACATTTATCAAAATGCTGAACACTTTTCCTATCCTTTATAAGATTATGTGTTTCATGAGGACAAGGATAATATCTTACCTCAACTGTTTCTTTATTCCAGCACCTACCATGATGTTCTCTGTACCTGGAATTGCAAAATTGAAAGGTGGAAGAGAATTTAGAGAACACTTACTCCATCCATATTGGAAGCAATATCTACTAACATATCTAACTAGTGGTTATAAAGCTTTTATTGAAGGCTTGCAATGGGGAGGGGAACCCACTGTCTCCTAAATCAATCCATTATAATTTTGGACAGCTCTAAATTGTCAGGAATCTCTTCCTTATATCAGTTGGCCTCTTTGATAATTCTATTCTTCACTCTGTGGCCAATTCTCAGTGGCCAAGCAAAGCAAATTTAACCTCTTTTCAATATGTTACTTCTTCAAATACTTGAAGACAAGACTCTCCTTTTTCCTAGGCTAATGTCCTCATTTTCTATGATCATATGACATATGCTCAAGGTCCTTTTAAATCATCTTTCTTGCCTTCTTCTGGACACTTTCTGGCTTATCAATGTTATTCTTAAACTATGTCATTCAGAACTGTGCACAATACTCCAGGTGAGATCAGGTCCAGGACAAGTGTACGGAAGGGTTATCACCTCATTCTCGCAAGTGATTCTTTTCTTAACAAATCCCAAAATTTCATTAGCTTTTCTTTGGCTACCACATTACACTGTTGATTTATATTAGTTTGTAGTGCATTAAACACTCAAACTTTTATGGCTATCTAAATATGTCTCCTTTATCTTATACTTCTGAGGGCAATTTTTAAAAATACCAATGTAAAAATTTAGATTTATCATTATTGCAGTTTAAATTAAATGATTTAGCTTAATGTTCTAGTCCATTTAAGGACTTTTGGGATCTGGATTCTGTCTTCCAGTGTGTTAGGTATTCAAAACAGGTGCTTAATAAATGGCTTCCAGGATCACATAGTGAGGGTCTGAGGCTTGATTCGAACTCAGGTCTTCTTGATTTCACTTCCAGCGCTCCATCCAGTAAGACTGGATGCACTCTCTCTCTCCCTCTCTCTCTCTCTCTCTCTCTCTCTCTCTCTCTCTCTCTCTCTCTCTCTCTCTCTTTCTCTCTCTCTCTCTCTCTCCCACACACACATACACATAAATACATACATACACATATGTGTATGCCATACACACACATACACACACACATATATACATACACACGTATGTATGTATAGATATATGTAAGGTCTGGAATTGCCCGGCTAGGGAGCCCGGCACCTCCCCACAACAATGGGGCGCTCTTTTGATAACAGAGGAAGAGGCCACAGAGCTCTATATTGATTATGGGTAGTAGTTTAATCGATCATTATGAATACTTACAAAACAGGGGCAATTTTTGGTCTGGGGCAGTGGCCAGAAAGGTCAGCTGATCCCCACCAAAGAACCCCCAAAATCCCTGTGGTAATTATAGAAAACAGACAAAGGCATGAGGAGCTAGTGAGTGCTTTACTACTGATTGGTGGATAGTTTTGGTTTTTTGCTTAGTAATAAGTTTGGGAGTTAAGCCAGTGTTATGCCTAAACATAAGCTTGTGTATCAATCATATACTGGTCACGTATGAGTCACACTATTCTTGCTTTGGCTTTCACAGGTCATAGTATCTTAAGTTATGACTTAGTGTCTAAAATGTAATTCAGCGTCTATGTTATGATCATAAACAGGTCACCATGTTCCGGCTTCCATCTTTCACACAGTTTAAGGTTTTATGGCTTTTTTCCCAATTGGGACCCCACAATGTGTGTGTGTGTGTGTGTGTGTGTGTGTGTGTGTGTGTGTGTGACGTAGCCATTCCCTAAAGATAAGTGATCAAAGGATATGAACAAACAGTTCACAAGAAAAGAATCACAAAAATTCACAACTACATGAAAAATGCTCCAAATAACTAATAAGAGCAATGGAAATCAAAACAACCTTGATGTTTCACCTCATTCCTTGTGAATTAGCAAAGACACCAAAAATGGCAACCATCAATGATGGAGGGGTTGTGGATTGATAGGCATACTAGTACTTGTAGATGGAACTTTCAGAAAATGATCTGGAATTCAAATAAAGTGACTAAAATGCTCATACCCACTGAGCCAGAGACTCTATTACTAGACTACTTATAATCTTATTAAGGTAGCCATTGATAAGAAAGTCCCCATATACACCAAAATATTTACATCAGTGCTTTTTGTGATAGCAAAGAATTGGACGAAAGTAGATGCTCATTGACTGGGAAATGTTTAAACGAACTGTGGTGTGTGAACATAATGGAATACGACTCTAAAAATAATAGATGCGATGGATACAGAGAAACATGGAAAGACCAACATGAACTGATGCAAAATGAAGTAAGCAGACCCAAGAAAACAATATACACAGTAACTATAACAATACATAAGCTTTTGAACTTCCCCCAATATATTGATCAGTTATGTTGATTTTTTCATCTTTTCCTTTTTTTTTGCTTTAAAAATAGTTTTTCTTATGTGAGATGACTGGAAGGTTAAGAGAGAGGGATCCTTGGGATAACTATAATATAAAAAGAAGACATCAATAAAAACTTATTTTAAAAAGAATAGAGAGGAAAATTATAAAAAAATAAGGGTGGCAAAATTTTGAATTAATGAGTAGGTTTCCAATGTGTATCAACTTAGGTCAACAGACATTTACTATGTGTCAAGGACTGGGCTAAGCACCAGGGATACAAAGAAAGACAAAAAACAATCCTTTCCCTCGAGGTCCTCACAATCTAATGGGGGAGTATATGTGTATATATACATACCTGTGTGTGTGTATACATATGCATCCATCCATCCATATGTATGTGTATAGATGTGTGCGTGTATAGTAACAAATTGCACACTATCTCTGGGGGAAGATGCTAACATTAAATGGGTGTGTATGTGTATGTGTGATGATACATTACTGCACAAACTTCATGCTTCAGTCTCACTGGCTGTGCTGTTTTCCACACATGACATTCCATCTCTTACCTCTCCCTTTTGCATGGATTGTTCCCTATGCCAGGAATATACTCTCTTCGCATCTCCCATGTATAATTTATTCTGTAAATGTTTTGCATTCATTTTTCTGTGCACATATTGTTTCCACCCAGAAAGATTTAAGCTTCTTAAGGCAGGGTCTTTTGAATGTTTATCTTTATGTACTCAGTGTCTAACACATAGTACTACAGATGCCAAGCAAACAAATGCTTATAGGGTTGTAAGGTAATTATGCCATGTAGAGGAGAGAGTTCTGGGTTTGAGGTCTAGAAGTCTTAGACTCAAATCCTCCCTCTGAAATATATTAGTTTTATCTCCATCGTCTTCTCTTGGATTTAAGCTCCTCATCTGAATAAATGCCCTGGACTCGATGGCTTCTAAGGATGCTTCTACCTCTAAATCTATGATCCTACGTATTGAATTGAACTAACGCTAAAGTACTAGTGAGGACCAGGCCTGGAGAGCCTCACTTATTTGGGGGAATTTGATCCTAATTTTCTATAAGGGTCAAAGTTTCAATCAGAGCCCAGGTGCTTTTAAGGCAAAATCCAATGAGTGGGAAAGGAAGCAGATGCAAGTATTCATTTGTGGGCTGGTCCTGCTACTTTTTGCGCATGACTAGAGCTAATGCCAACTCAGCCTTGCCAAGAAGCCCAGATCTGTTTCTTGGTGATTTCTGCAGCTTGGTAAATTGTAACAAATGACATTTTGTCTTGAAAGTGAGTTTCTGGCTTAGTTTACTCATCCATCTACTAATGGGCCAAGGGTGTGGCTCAGACCTATGATATCATAGCCATTACCAGCCAATATAGCAGTGCCAGAACACATAGTCTGGGCCTGTTGCTGTATCCAGGAGCCAGGAGCTGGCCAAAGCTTGAATCCTCTAACTCCAGACAGTAATACTTGCTGACATTTTGATCTGGGGCCGGATTTGACTTTAGACTTCAATAACATTTCATTTGGGCTTGGAGTTGGGGATGGAGGTAGCGGCAATTGTTACCTTGTATCTCATCCCCCAACTAAAAGAGTCTTTTCATAACTAGTCTTTTTAAGGGATATTTCTGGTCTTTCAGAGTTGCATGAAAAAAGTACAAACTGTAGGCCTTGAGAAGTGGGATTTATTCAACGTCATATTGGACTATTGAATGACATGGAAAGTATGACATTGGATTCATAAACTGCCAAAAAGACCTTAAAGAGAAGTAGTTAAAAAGGAATTTTCATTCATCAAATGAAAGGTTTTGTAGGATTGGTTGGTGACATTTTCCTAGCTTCAAAGGATAGCAAAGGCAATTTCTGCTGGCAGGCCAGATACAGCTTACTCTTTAGAAAGCATTCAGATTTATTTTTTCAATGCTTGCAAAGTAAAGGGGAAAAAGATAGACTTTAATGGCTTTGAAAAAGATCCGATTGGATCATGGAAACTCAGAGACCATTTTGGTCAAACCCCCTCATATTTCAGATGAAGAAACTGAGTCTCAGAGAAGAGATGTGCCTTGCCTAGTCTCACATAGATAGTGCCAGAGGTAAGAATTGAACCCAGGCCCTCTGACTCCAGAGACAGAGGATGTATTAATTGAACTTTCTCTTAGTTCTTTTTGTTATAATCACAGCAATACAGACATTTATATGGTGCTTTGTTGGAAAAACAAAAACAAAAACAACCTGTATGCATTATCTCATCTGATACTTATAACAGCCTAGTGAGGCAGGTGTCATTATTATCCCCATTTTAGAGATAAGAAAACTGACACTTAGAAAATAAAATGACTTGCCAACGCCCATTCAGTAATCACTGGAGACAGGATTTGAACCTAGCCCTACTCTAGTTCCTCTGTCCCCAAACAAGAATAGGTGTGAGAGTTAAAGAGGAAGTTCCCAGACAAAAGACAACATGGTATAGTTGATGTAATGCCTGAGTCTGAAAGACCCTGGGTTCAAATCCTTTCTCAGACTCTTACTGACTGTGTGACCCTGAGCAAGTTGCCTAACCTTGGTCAAGCCTATTTCTTCATCTGTCCTGAACACTTACCTCATGCTGTTGTGTGGGAATCAGATGATTTAATACATGTATAATGGGTGAACTGGCCAATGGGAAGAGGGCAGTCCTTAAAGCAGGTACCGATATTCCCTGCTTGCTTGCAATCCTATTACCTATGGAGTCTTGGTGAGCCTACGTCCAGTAAGCAGCCGCCTACCTCTTATGTGACCTTGGAGTATTCTGAGTTTCCTCATCTATAAAATGAACGGGGTTGGACTAGATAAGCCCCGAGGTCCATTCCATCTCTAGATCTAAGATACAATATGATGAAAGTGAGAAATAAGCAATGGATGATCCGTACGCCCCATTGTTAGACTCACATCATGAAGAGAAAGGAAGGAAGGCCCCCAGAATGCTGAGTGGACACTTCATAGTGAACTTTAGAGAGGACATGAACAAAAGTCACCCAGGATAGGCAGATGCGGATGCGTTACAATCTGGCTTGTGGGACAGAACTCCCACGTTGATGAGATCGCAGAAACATTGGCATGATGGAGATTTTACACTCGGGCACTTAGACTGTCCAAAATGCTGCCCGCTGGCTGCACACGGCTTGCAGTACGATTTACGTGGCCCGCCTACAAGCATAGAAATTTACATAAATGCTTTAGTAAATGAAGCCAAACTACTGCAGAGCTTTCACTAAAATGGCAAATCAAAATATATTGTCTATTGTTTCAATAAAAACCTGAGGTTGGACGTCCCTGCTCTAGAGCATTCGACACTTCTCATTGTCTCTTGTAGGAAACTCAGTTTCTGATTGCCACTCATAGGTGCAAAATAAAGGCCTTAGGCTAGATGCCGTCTCAAGTCTCTCCTAGTTCTAACAGCATCACACTTTATGATTGTCATAGGAAGAGGGCTGATTTGGGACCTTTAACTATCCAGCTATTAAGAAAGAAGGGTGTAAAAGCAGCTCAGGGCCCAGAACACATGGGCTTTTCCAGGGAGTCAGTTATCGGCTTTCAACAACCTTAATTTTCATCTAGAATTTACTGAACATTTCTCTGAAGATGCTGACAGAAGAATAGATAAAAGATATTTCAGAGGTTGGAGTTCCTGTTCATACTCTTTTATTCTTTCCCTGTCTCTCTCTCACCCATCTCTCTCTCCTTCTGTTTCTACCACTGTTATTCTGTCTCTCTGTCTCTACCTCTCAGTATGGTTCTTCAATGAAAGTCTATTCAGGGGAATTTGATAGCCCTGGGTGAGGATCAGACTTTTATCACCATATTTTCAAAGTCCCATAAAGGTACACTGAAAATCAAGTAAATTCTATTCTAAGCTTATACATATATACGTGTATATGTATACATATAGAATATATATATGTATATGTATATATGTATGTATATGTACACACATATACATATATGTACGTACATATACATACACATATACACACATATATGTATGTATATATGTATGTGTATTTATGTCTATATGTATCTCCCTATGTGTATATATAATAAATGTATATATGCGTGTATATATATTGTGCATATGTGCATATATATATATACATATATATGCATGTGTGTATATATGCTTTAAGGATTGATTTAAGGGTGAGCCCCAGAGAGCTTAAATGACTTAGGATCATAAAATTATAGATTTCTAGATGGAAGGAACCCCAGTAGCTATCTAGTCCAACCCCTCTCATTTTATAAACAGGGAAACTGAGGCCCACAGAAGTTAAGTTTAAGGACAGAATTAGAGCTTGTAAATTTTGATGAGATCTTTAAGTGACTCAGGACCAGACTAGTAGAGTCCAAATGGACTTTATTACCTGTATGATCTCAAGCAAGTCCCTTCTCTCTGGTTCTCGGTTTCCTCACCCAAACAATGAAGAAATTGGAATAGATGAAGTCTGAGGTGACTATCAGTTTTAAGCTGTATGACTTGTGGCATCAACTTTTTGGAACAGAAATAAAATGATTAAGTTATATATATACATCAGAGTTCCAGTCAGCTGCCACTATAGGGAAGAGTTGCTGGTTTGGCTGGTGGTGATGTCTTTTAAGCAAAATATGCATTCATTACTATTTAAAAGACTTAACAAGACAGAACTAGATAATTATAAAGGCAACAGTTCCTCATTTGGAAAATGTATACATGTACCTTTTCCCCTAGATTCTTCAGTTACAATTTTTCAAGAGGAAGCTTTTGCCCTTAGTTTGCTGATTTCCAGTTCTTTCTTTCCATATTATAGGCTTTGGGGTCATGCATCTATCTGTCCTAGTGAAGCACCGATTTGTGTTTTGACCTTTGCCAGTGATGGGACTGGAGGTGAGGCAGACCCAATGGGGCAGAGAAGGCTCTCAATAGGACCTCTTGGCCTCTTACTGAATCTATTTCAAGGAAATGTTCCACTCAAGATCCAGGACTGCGATAGAATGACCAAGTTTTTTTTAAAATTATATTTGTATTTTTAGTTTGCAACAAACAGTTCTACATAATTTTGAGTTCCAGATTTTCTTCCCTCCCCAAGAAGGCATGGAATCTCATATAACTTCCAGGTATAACTTGGCATTGAATTAATTTACACACTAGTCAAGTTGTGGAGAAGAACCATGACCAATGGAATGACTCATGAGAAAGAAGAAACAGAACCATAAAAAAAAAAAACTCACAACCCAACAAAAAATACAAAAGAGAGATTAAAAAAAAGTGGGAGGGAAAAAGGCGAGTATGAAGTGTGCCTCGATTTGCATTCATACTTCATAGTTCTTTCTCTGGGTGTAGATTGCCCTCTCCATCATGAGTCCTTTGAAGCTTTCTCTGCATATTGTGTTGCTGAGAAGAGCAAAGTCTGTCAGGGTTAGTCATCACAGAATCAATATATCTGTGGTTGTGTATAATGTTCTCCTGGCTCTGCTCCGCTCACTCAGCATTACGTCAGGTAGGTTCTTCCAGGTTGTTATGAAGTCTGTATCATCCCCATTTCTTATAGCACAATAGTATTCTATTACCTTCATATACTACAGCTTGTTCGGCCATTCCCCAACTGATGGGCATCCCTTTGATTTCCAATTCTTAGCTACCACGCAAAGAGCCGCTATAAATATTTTTGTACATATGGGTCCTTTTCCCACTTGTGTGATCTCTTTGGGATACAACCCTAGGAGTGGTATTGCTGGGTCAAAGGGTATGAACATTTCTATAGCCCTTTGGGCATAGTTCCAAATTGCTCTCCAAAATGGCTGGATCAGTTCAAAACTCCACCAGCAATGTAACAATGTTCCAATTTTCCCACATCCTCTCCAGCATTTATCATTTTCC
>CM053626.1:29076754-29100852 GCA_028646595.1 Phalanger gymnotis | reverse complement strand
AATTCTAGAATTGGTTCAGAGCCATTTTTATAGGTTTTTGGAGGGACTTGGTGGGGAGCTCATGCTAGTCCCTTCTTTCCAGCTGACATCTTGGCTTCGCTCCCTCACTCTCTACTTTTGATTGCATGGTCCTTTAACCTAGAGCAGGCTCTGATACCTATATCTCAGAGCTCTCTCAGAATGTGATTCTATTCTTTTTGAGAATTTCACTGCCCTTCCAGTCACCTAGATGCTCAAGCAACTTTGCTCTCTTCATGGCTTTCTCTCTTAATGAAATAACCTTGTCTTACCCAAGTCATCTCTTATAGCCTTCTTCCACATGGCCAAGACTCCATTGTGAGCCAACATCATAAGTTGCTGGGACTATTATGACAGCCTCCTCATTGGCCTCCCTGCTTCTGGCCTCTTTCCTCTCTGTTCCTGCCAAAATAATCTTCCCAAACCCCAGGCCTGACTATTTCACTTTGTGGATCAAGAACCTTCATTGGTCACAAGGGTAAAATGCAAATTACTCGCTTCCTCATTTAGGGCCCTCCAATATAGTTTCAGGAGTTTGCGGCTGTCTATTTTGATAATGAAGGGCTTGAAGGCATAATAGATAGTGGGCCTTACAACCAGGACAAATTAAATACAAGTCCATTTCTGGAACATACTGGCCATATAACCCTGGGAAACATGCTAAACCCATTAGTACCTTCAGATGACTACTCTCTAAGATGTTAAGTTGAAGAATAGTTGTTGATCTGCTTTGATACAAAGAGTTTCCTCTTTGAGTTCTCTGTGGTGAAGAAGTAACATCCATATGACAACAATAGTAACAACAAAACATTGACAGATTTGTAACATAATCCTCTTTGACTAGTGGAAGTCAGAAGACCTAAAATCTTAGGGCTGACATTCTGGGGTATTGAGACGACAAGCACCATACTACCATACTGGAATTGGAAGAGACCTGAGATTCCCTCTAATACAACTCTTCATTTTACTGAGATAAGTAAATGGAGGCCCAAGGAGTTTAAGTGACTTGTCAAAAGTTACATAAGTCATTTCATTGTCTATAAGTATGAACTAGGGTGATTCCAAGTATAATGTCTGGTTATGGGATGGGGTAATGGGGAGGTGTGGCTTATAGTTAGCAATGGATAAGTTTTAGAAACTTAACTGCTCAGCCAATCTTGTCAGTGATCTAATTAATAATTGATAACAAGTCATTGTCTAGCTACTTCAAAAGAGGCATAACAACTCAACACTGTCCAGTAGGCAGTTTATGTTCAGATGTGGAATGAATAGCTTCATCCTGTCTTGGTAAAGAGGGGCAGAAATAAGGCATATCACTGCATTGAAGAGTCAGATTTCTTAACAGGCTTTAAAACTGAATTATCCTTTTTAGGATAGCACTTTCCTAAACGACCTTGAAATCTGACAGATTCAAATCGAGATATGATTTCCTTTCCAAATCTTATTTCTAGTCTGTCTTCTCTCTGATGGAGGCATGAGAGAAGGAGGTGGTAGCATTTTTCTCTCTCACTGGTTTGCAGGAGAGAGATCTGTGTGGCTTTTTAATCAAGGTCACCAACTAGACCCAAGCGAGGTAATCTGATTTTGTCCTTTTTACAGGATTTCTTGTGTATCTGTGTCTTTAGACTCACTTACGAATTTTATCCTCAATTTGGAGAAGTCATTTTTGATGTATTTTCATATTTTTGATGAACTACAGGTTCTCTATAAAGTCTATATACTTGTAAGTCCAAATTATATGACTCTTTACCTCTGTGAAGCAAAATGTAGTCAGCGCATTTCAACCATCTTTGTAACTTACTTAAATGTGATCCTGGGCAAGTTACTTAAACCTGTTTGCCTCAGTTCCTCATCTGTAAAAATGAGCTAGAGAAGGAAAAGGCAAGATTCTCCAGTATCTTTGTCAAGGAAACTCCAAATGGGGTCAAAAGAGTCTGACATGACTGAAACTACTCAACAAAAACCACAACCACAACAACAACAATTGCATATTTATATGAGTATCGGTGGAGGAAATTTCCACCCTGATTAAATCACAGGACTGAAACTTCTAAAAATACTTGTTCCTGTCCCATAAAAACTAACATTTGTGTAGTTTTTTTTTTCAGTTTTCCAAAATACATATATATTTTCTCATTTTATCCTCACAAAACTGGGTAAGATAGGTACCATCAACATCCCCATTATATGGAGTGGAGTGACCTGTCCACAGTGACACAGTTTGTAAATTTAAGAAGACATATTTAAATTACAGTTTTCCTGATTCTAGGTGCAACATTCTATCAATTAACCCATACGACATCTGATAGCTTATAAGCCCCAGGAGGTCAGGGGTCCTCTCTTAATTGTTGTCTTATCTCCCATAATGACAAGAGCACAGTTCTGGCCACTGTAGACAATTTATGTACAGATGCGAGATGGATGAGCAGATCTTCTAAAGAAATGTCCATTTGGTTCAGAGCTTCTTTGATCCCGTGAGTCCTTTTAGGGAGCTGGTACCTAAGAACATTCCCGTCTCCATTGGAGGAGGGTTACAGGCTCGTTTTGCTCATTTCTGCTGAACATGGTTTTCTGTGTGTGCCACTGAACTAAAAAACTGAAAGCTCATTTGAACTGTGTAGTGTGGGAAGGCCTGTTTGTACTTTCCACTTCTGATTTTATTTCCACCCAAGATTGTTTTAGCGATGAACCTATTTTCCCTTGTTTTTATTGTAGTCTCTTTTCCACTCACTTATTTTCTGGACCTGACATTGTTCTCTGTTACTGTTTTGTTAGGAAAGCACTTTGAGATGTCCATGACTTTCCCAAACTTCCATTTTTTTCATCCCACTTCTTCTACCTTGCTGCATTGTTAGTGCCATCCGCCCACTGGCTGCCATGACTCAGAGCTGGATATTGCTTTCAAGCATACTCTTCCAGGGCCATAGGTTTATAAATACCCATGTGGCATATTTTGAGCTGTCCCAGGGTGACTTGAAAGGAAATTTGTCTTTAGCCTATTTTGGAAAGGCTGGTTGTTGTTGTTTTTTTTGTTTTGTTTTGTTTTGTTTTGCTAATGGAAGAACCTTGAAAGGTGTAAGTGGGCCTTCCATAGAGATTCCAAAGTAATGTTTCATAGGGTCACAGGACCAGAGGTTTGGAGCTCCTTCCAACTCACTCAGGTAGGATGGAGACAGGAGAAGGAAAACTTTCTTTGCTGGTGGGCTGGGGAACCAGTGATTAAATGGCATCTGGAAAATAAGGGAGGAGGCAGTGTCTTGGGATTCTCTAGATTAGTTTCTGAAATCCACATCTGACCCTGATTTGTCACGAATCATAACATTTAGAGTACAAAGGTACCTTGGGGACTATGTCATCTCAGGGTACTTAAGCTTTTTTGTGTCCATCAAAACCTATGGTTGCCTTCTTAGTACATTGTTCTTAAATGCATGAAATAAAACATATAAGATTACGAAGGATTACTATGTTGAAATACATTAATACTTCTCAAAAAGTATATACATTCTGCTGGAGAGTACCACATTTTAAGAGATAAATACAATATAAATTGAGGAAAAAGAGATGAGTAACAACTAGGGGGAAGAGGAAAGGATTTCCATAGTGTATGGTGTTTGAGTTGAGCCTTAAAGAAAGTCAGAAATTCCCAGAAACAGAGGGAGGAGGGATTATGTTTCTTGGTTGAAGATAATATTAGAAACAAGCAAAATGTTAGCAGTTTTCCACTTCTTCATAAGATTAGATCAATCATGTTGTTTCTTTCCTCTAGCTGTGTGGATGACCTTGTTGGCCTAGGAAAAGAGAGAGTGATAAGGCAGGACAACCTGTGTCTCTACTGCAGACCTTCCTAGTTGAACAGAGCTGATCACCCTTGGTTAATCCATCCTGTTTTACTCTCGCCTCCCTCTTTGTCATCTATATCTGGCTTAATTTTCTCCAAATTTACAGCATTGTAGGATCACAGTGAAAGGAAAACTGATTTAGGGTAGTAGGGAACATTTGAAGTCCTCTAGCCCAACTATCTCATTTTACAGATGAGCCAAATGAAGGCTCAGTGACTTATTCAATGCTACAGGTAGTAATTAGTAGAGCCAAGATTTGAACCTAGGTCCCTTAACTCCAAATGCTTTGCTCCGTTCTGCAAGGATTGTGCAACTATCTTTAATTATTCTCTTTCCTGGAGCCTTCTAGTGGATGACAAATGCAAAAGCTTCCAGGCTCTGACAACCTGTGACACATACATGGTTAATGTGAAACAGTGGAAACCCAGGCAGGTGGATGCCTGATGACAGTCCTGAAGCTTTGTATTTTCACAAACTCCCTAGTTAAAAGATAAAGGCTAATGAATAGTCTTTCATGTGGGAAGCTAACATCAGGTAAAGACTTCAAGTCTGGGTTACATTCCTGATAATAGACTTCCTGTGGAGGAGCTGATGCTGATGAGGGCTACTGAGGGATCAAGGATCATTGTTGTTCCTTGATGAACTTCGAAAATATCATAGGATCATAGCATCAAGAGCAGGGGATAATCTCAGAGATCATAAGATCACAGAAGCATAGACTGAAACACCTGGAAGGGACCTCATCAGCCATCTTGAGGCTATCAGAGTAAAGTGGTTTGCTCAAGGTAGCAGAACTACTAGTGTCACCACTGGGATTCTGGTGACCAAAGAGAGGTGGTGGCAAGGCAAGGAAGGGAAGATAAAAATCACTCTATTTTTCCATTTGTTTCCATTTCCATTCTTAGTAGGGAAAGAATTTGGAAATTGGGGTTCAATGAAATTTTACTGGCTTTCAGCCACCCATATATCCTTCCCCAATTTATCGCAGATGATGGAGCTGAGTTGTTCTCTTTTTTGGTGATACACTACTTTGTCCTTGCCTTTAGGGATCAAGCTAAAGGGACTTTCATCTCCCAAAGGCCCTTTAGGGAGCCACGGATATGATGAGGTGGAACTTTATTGTTTGTCTGTCTGTCTATCTATCTTTCTATCTATCTACCTATCTATCTATCATCTATCTTTCTATGTCTGTCTGTATGTACGTACGTACGTATGTATGTATGTATCTATCTATCTATCTAATCTATCTATCCATTCATTTGCTCATTCATTCATTCATTTACACGACCTAAGAACCTGTGATATCATTGATGACAGAACTTCCACAATGGAAAGTCCCTCCACCAATGTTCATCAATAATTCATATATAATATAGTCTCAGAGAGTTGCCTGGATTATTGAGAGGTTAAGTGACAGGCCCATGGGCACAGAGACAATTTGGGTCAGAGACAGGATTTGAAACCAGGTTTTCCTGACTTCAAAGTTGATTCTCTATCTTCTACTTCATGATGCCCCTCATTTATTCATATTTTTTTAAAAAAATATGTGAAATCATGTAGGATTATTTTGGTTCTCCTAATTTAGTAGTGATGATCATTCATACAGGGATTCCCACAGATTAAGATACATCAAATGAATATGTTGGCTGCTTCATAAATTACTCATTTCCTGTAGATTGCCGGAACCCCAATTATGTCCTCCTGTTAGCCTTCCCCAAACCCAAGCTCCTAATCACACAAGAATACAACCATCTCCTAATCTCATTTTGTGTAATTATGCTTCTATTGTTTACAAGATAAAGCATATGATTATAAGATTGCTATCATTTCCATCCTGCAAGATATTTTTTCTCTAATAAAGCCAGTTCTAGAGAGCAGAGAACTTGGAAAAGCTTAAAGATGAACATCATGGGGACATATGCACTGTCAAAAGGAAAAGTTCTCCAGTTAAGGGGGAGTGGTAGTGGAAATCAATGTCCATTTGTAAAGTGACTCTTTTTCCACATTCTCTCCTTATTAATGATGAGACTATCTTCCCTCTTCCTCCCTCTTTCCTTATGAAACTCTTCCCCACACCTAGAGGGTTCTTATTCCAGAAACTGTTTCACAAGAATCTAACACCCCCAGATTTGTTCTGAGCTTCTTCTGTCTTCTCCAATCCAAATCTTTCTTCTTTGAAGACTGAATATATATGTATACATATATATATATACATATATATGCTGAATGTACATATACAGTATATAGACATATACTGAATAAATATGCGTTAGACTGGGATATATATGTATTAACCTGGGATATGCATGTGTTTGTGTGTGTATATCTATCTATCTATCTATCTATCTATCTATCTATCTATCTATCTATCTATCTATCTATCCCAGTTTAATGCCCATTTATTCAGTTTATGAGCTGGTAGAATTAGAGTTGGAAGGGATGTCAGGAGTCATCAAGTCCACCCACCCCTGTGATTTTGCTATTGATAAAACTGAGGTCAAGAGAGGCTAATCTTGTCCAAGGTTACTCAGATTGGTAAGTGGCAAAATATACTACTCTGAGAGAGCTTAGGGAGCTCTTAAAGAACTTACATTCCACTGAGTAAAGCATCCTTGGTCCTTTTCCTTTTTAAATTTAATTTTAACTTCATTTCCATCTCTCTCTCTTTCTCTCTCTCTCTCTCTCTCTCTCTCTCTCTCTCTCTCTCTCTCTCTCTCTCTCTCTCTCTCTTTCTCCCTCCCCCTTGCTCTCTCCCTCTGTCTCTCTCTCTGCCTCTGTCTCTGTCTCTCTCATCCCTCTCTCCCTTCCTCTCTCTCTGTCTCTCTCTCCTCTTTCTCTGTCTTTCTGTCTGTCTGTCTCTCTCTGTTTCTCTGTATTTCGTCAACAGTTTCTTTTACACTTCAAAATAATCCTGTGAAATCAGTGGTCCAGGTATTATTCCTTTCCCTATTTTACACTTAGGTTGAGGGAGGTTAATTTATTTGCCCAGCAGCTCTTTCTGTAAAGTTCATAAGATCATACATCTAGAGATGGAAAGGACCTCAGAGGCCATCTAGTCTACCTCTGCCCTTCACAAAAATGAGGAAATAGATGCCTTTGGAAATTAAATGACTTCTCCAAGGTTGCACAGGGAGTAAACATAAGAGGGGGTATTGAAATTCAGGTCTGCTGACACTTTCTATCATACTATATTGTCTTTAATTGCACGAGTCTGAATTCAAACTATTCTGATTTCAATGTCTCACTCTATTTGTGACAGTACATAATATCCCTGGATTCTAAATACTCTCATTGGTACCTAACTAAGTGATCAAGTTTATAGCTTTTCTGAATAGGGCACCTTTGGTTAAGTGATAATGATTTTCTACCCAAAGGAAGGATGGGAAATGGCTGTGTTAAAGACTTTATCCCCACTGGTTTCTTGAATGCTTAATACCTTATGAGAATCTCATGCTTATTTGTTGCAAATTATAATACTTAAAATACATGTTAATTATCTACACAAACATTCATATATACATATATGAATGTATACATATGTATGTGTAAATGTCTGTGTGTACATATATGTAAAATTTATCTATTCATTCATTCATTTATTTATACAAATTATCTTATACAGTATTCTCACATAGGTCCAATGGAGCTTAGACATATTATTACAGAGCTGAACCATTTATTTCACCCTTCTGCCTCTTGGCAGCTAAATGTCTCCCTGTATATCTATCCCTTCCCTCACACTATAGCTTTTTTAACTTCAATCTATATTTTAAAATAATTTCTTTTACTGAGTCTATCTCCACACTCTCTCATACATATCCCCCACCCCACCAGGTAGTAAAAATTCCAATAAAGCAGTTGAGTCAAATTGTCAAGTAAAGATGTCTGACAACCTGGCCACATCTCATTCTTGTAGCCTCATGCTTCCCTACTGAGAAGAGGCATGTTTCATCATTTCTCCTTTATGACCCTGACTAGTCACTATAATGATGTAGAATTTTGGCTGACTTTTATTTTTAATAGAGATTTCACTTTTGTTATTGTGGTCATTGTTCACATTACCCTATTGGTTCACAGAATTCCTTGTCTTTGTTCATGTGTCAACAATAATTCATTATATTCACATATCACTGTTTGTCCAGCTATGCCCCAATTGATGGGTAACCACTTCATTTCCATTTTTGTTTTGCTGTGTAGCCACAAATAGCGCTGATATGAATATCATGGGTCTTCATATTATTTTTTATATAGAGTATATTTATTCCCAGTAGTAGGAACAGGGTCAGAGGTTATGACTAACTTATTGGCTTTTCTTTCATAATTCCATTTTTTTTTTGCTAGAACATTTGCACCAATATGAAGCTTTACCAAGAGTGTTTCAGGGTGCCTACCTTTCCATATCTCCTCAAGCACTGATTATTTCTTTTATCATTTTTGGCAATCTGATGGATGTTAGGTAAAGCCTGAGACCAACCTCACATTTCAAGAATTCAAGACAAAGGATTTTGCTCGGATCATATGTTGCTCATTTTGGTCATATTTTGCTCAGGATTTTGCTACTGATGTCCTAATTTCCTCCCCTTCCTTTTTCATCTTTGAAACCACTCCTGAGTCTTTGGTGATTTCTAGGCTGAATGCGACAGAAACAGTTGCCATGGATCTCCTAGAGCTCCAGGACCTTGTTGTTGTGATAGACAAGAGGTGTTGTGACCAATTCCTGGTTCCATTCATCAATAAGGCTTTTGTGCATATGACTATTATTAAAGCACTGCCCGCCCACCCTTCACTCCACACTTCTACTTTCCTGGATCTTATCTACTTAGGAGTCAGATATACAATTTCTGACTCATGCAATAATACCATTTGTGCCATGACTCTTTCCTTTCATTTTGTTAGCCAAGTCACAAAGGGTAATTATCTTAGTAAAGAGTTTAATTGGTAAGAGAATAATAAAACCATTTGCATGTAACAAATTATATATTTCATTGATTCCATTACCCATCCCCTCCTAAAGGCAGAAATCCCTTTAGCTGAAGTCTCTTTCTCTCTGTCTCTGTCTCTCCCTTTCTATCTTTGTCTGCCTGTCTGCCTTTCTGTCTGTCTGTCTCCTGTCTCTCCTCTGAATGCCCACCATAGCTTGAGATCAGGGAAAGATTTGACTTATAAATTTATAAATGCAGTGTCTTAATTTAGTCATCCCATTTTCTTGTGAAATGTGAATCTCTAAAACTGATGGATGGAGTGTCCCCTTAACTGTCCAAGTAACTTCAATGCTAGATATTATGACCAATGGGGGAGGTAACACTCCTCTTTTTGTTATCATTACTGAGGTCATATCCCATAAAAACTGTTCCAGACTAGATGGATTCAAACTAATAAACTGTAACTGACTCCAAGGTTGGCTGACTTAGCTATTTAAAAGTTTCCAGGAGTGTAGCCGATTTTCAACCAATCTTTTAAAAATTTTAACAATTTTCATTTTCTCAAATCTTTCCCAATTACATTAAACATTTTAAACATTCATTTATTTTTTTAGTTCCAAATTATCTCCCTCTCCCTCCCCCTTGAGAAGGCAAGCACTATGATATCGATTATACATGTGAACTCATACAAAACATATTTTCACATTAACCATGTTACAAAATACACACACACACCAAGAAAAATACAGAAAATTAAGAAAGTATGTTTCAATTTGCAATCAGAGTCGAAGAGCTCTCCCTCTAGAGGTGAATAGCATCAATGGTCTTTTGTAATTGTCTTGATCAGTGTAGCTAAGTCTTTCATAGTCGAGCATCACTACAATATTGCTGTTACTACCTTCAATGTTCTCCTGGTTCTGCTCCCTTTACTCTGCATCAGTTCATATTAAACTTCCCCAGTCAACCAGCAATCTTAAGCTTCCTTTCCAATTCAATAAAGGAATTTGTTTGCTCTACATAAAGAAGCCACTGGGTGTGGCTCCACTTTATAGTCAGTCTAGCACCTCATTAACATATCACTACTCTACTACCTCTCTTACCTGCCCTTGCTTTAAAGCAAGGATTTATATGCACTCTAAGGGTCTGGGGGTTGAAGAAACTCATGAAAGTCCACCTACTCTGCTCTGCTTGCACAATTCAGATTTCTTTCCTCCTCCCATTTTAGTGAGAGAATAAGATAGAGAAATCAAGGGAACCAGGATAAGAAAGATGTGAGTGAATAGTGTTATTTGCATTCTCCCATTCCTAGTAGGGATGAATGGACCCAGGATTTGTAAAGTTAAATTCCCTAAACACACTAGCTAAAAGTGATCTCTCCCCTTTCCTTTTCCTTTCCTTCCTCCTTCCTTTTCTTCTCCCTTTCCCATTCT
Organism: Phalanger gymnotis; assembly: GCA_028646595.1. Taxonomy (NCBI): domain Eukaryota; kingdom Metazoa; phylum Chordata; class Mammalia; order Diprotodontia; family Phalangeridae; genus Phalanger; species Phalanger gymnotis. Next base: position 29,090,643 of record CM053626.1, on the reverse strand, counting down.
TCTTCCTCCCTCTTCCCATGTGTCTCCCCCACCCCATCTCCTATAGGCTATATTGTCACATACAATACTATAAATCATTAGCTATCTTCATTATATTATGAAAGGTGACATGGCATAGTAGGTAGAGACTTGACTTCAGAGGAAGAATGAACTGGGTTCAAGATCTACCTCTGAAACATATTTGCTGTATGACTCTGGGCAAACAACATAATTCCTTGGAGTTTGAGGCAAACTACTAAGACTATAAGTTGCAGAGAAAGTGTGATTGATTTATAGAGGGATGGTTTCCTCATCTGGAAGTTTCCTATAGAATTAGGTCCAGTACCTGTCCCTATCCATATCCTATTAGATTACATCAAATTACACCACACCACATTACACATCATCACGTCATCGCACCATACCACACTACACCACATCATATCACACCATATCATATCTTATCATGCCATATCACATCATATCACATCATACCACATTAGATCACATCATGTCATGTCATCATTCCACTTGGATTGGGAAACTACTTGAGGGCAGTAGTCAGCTGTCCTCCATAATCTCTCTCTCTCTCTCTCTCTCTCTGTCTCTCTCTCTCTCTCTCTCTCTCTCTCTCTCTCTCTCTCTCTTTCTCTCTCCTTCCTTCTCTTCCCCCTTCCTCTCTGTCTCTGTCTCTCTTCTTCAGAGACACCAACATTCTTTTAGTTGCCTGGATTTGAATGAAGACCCAGAGACTTCTCTGACTTCTTCGCTCCAGCAATATTCCTGACAATATCTCCTTTACTTTAAGGTCTCTACTAAGGGGAATGTCTACTTCTTGTGGCAATTCTGATAAAGTCATGTTTGTCTTTCCTCTACAATGTCACTGATATGGGACCCTTTCTATTTCCAATGCAAAGCCATCTAAGCCTTTAACTCATAGCTGGTCCGCTGGAATAGTTGCCAAAAAATTCTCTGTGCCTGTGTGTCAATGGACATCACGGTATCAGAAAGAGCCATTTCACCAGCCATTACCACTTGGGCATGTTAGCTCTAGGAAAAAACAGGCCATACGATTTACCATACTACAAAGATCTAAGATTTGCAGAATCAGGTTGAATCAGCCAGATCATCAGTTCTCTGATACTGACTGCATTCTATATTCTGAATTTCTTATGGCTTCCCAGAGCTCTGAATTCTCTGATTGGTTACCAGTTTATCATCTTGACTCAGCCCTTTGGAGCTTGGCACACTGCAGAAACTCTTATAATGGAGCCAGTCTGTATTCTTCCTAACTCAGTCTCCCCCTCCTCCAACTAGAGAACTGACTAATTATTGGCACACATCCAGTCTATCCTAGGCAAGGCACTATACCTACAAACTCTCCCTATTTTTCATCTCTAAAATGTCACTTGGACGTTAACACTTTTCTTCTCATAAAGCTCCAATGGCACCATTTTGCCTACAAAAGAAAGCCCCTGAAGTCTGGAGTTCAAGATATTCCAGCATCTGACCCCAAACTTTCCCCTCATTGCTCTACCTCAGGAGCTTTTTCCTTTAACCACACTCTTCCACATTACCTGAGTTTGCCATGCTTGCTCTCCCCAGAACCTGAAATCAACTCCATAATTAGGAGCCATTTGGAAGACTGACACCTGTATCCTCACAGGGAGCATAGGAAGCTCTGCTTGATTCTCATTGTTTCTGCCTTTAATAGCCTGCCAGCACTGACTCTCTGGCTCTATAAAACATCAGAATAAAATGCAGCCTACTAATGAGGGGAAACTTCTCACCATTTGACAATAACAACAACAAAAAAGACCACGAGAAAGCAGTGAAAAAAAGTATTTTGCTTCAATCAAGTCTACCAAATAAATTGATTGTAGCTGAGTTCCAATCTGTGGGAGTGCTTGCCCCTTAGGAGGTTTTAGTGAGAAAAATATCAACATAAAATCCTTATTTACATTATTCTAAGAATTCACATGACTGGTTGCCATGGGGAAAGCTGCTGTTGCTCAGGGATGCCTGTTGGTGTCCAAACAAACACATGCAGGATGGCATCTGGGTGATTTAGAATCTAGACAGTAATGTGCTTGCCCTCTTAATAGGCTTATCTAGGCTTAGCTTCAACAAAAATGAATCATTTGGCTCAACCTCTCTGACTTTTGTTCTTTTTTATGCTTTTCTGTGCAAAATAATTTTGAGTTCTTCCTTGAGTTTTTAAATTCTTTCCCATCCTTCAAATCCTTCATTTGGTGCATTGTAATAACTTAGTAAATGCTTATTAATTGATTGATTAATGGGTTGAGAGATTATCAGAATAGACCTGGAGATGAAAAGACAGAAAATGGTAAAAAAAAAAAAAAAGCTACCATTTGACTCATTAAAGAGATTTGATTCATTCACATAGCATTGTATTATTTATTTGGAGGGAACATATAAATCACTGATATTAGAAAGACGATGAAAATGTTTAACATTTTTATAATGCATGGGAGCTTATCTTCTTGTACAATATGTGTTTTGAGAAGTAGAGTTCTGACCACTTTTTGCAGCTGTAGATTCCTAGTTGCCTCAGAGGGTCATTGGAGTTGGGAATAGGACTTGTTCTTTTTGTCCCAAATGAAGGAATTAAGACCAATGGGAGGAATTGCAGAGAGGCAGATTAAAGCTGGATGTCAGAAGAAAAAAACATAAAAGACAAGCTTCTAACAATTCCAATTACCCTGAAGTGCAATGGATTGCCTCAAGAGATAGATACCTTCCCTTTAGTAAAGACCTTAAAGTGAGGGATAGATGTCTACCTAGCAGAAACATAGTTGGACTAGATGGCTTTGAGATCCTGGGATTCTTTGAGAATCTTTGAACAGATTTTCTGCAACCCTCTGTCCTGACAAGTGTAGACATCATGTTTAAAAGGCAATCAGAGGGGACACTGTTGGTATTTTGGGAAATAAGTTTCCTATCACCTAGGATTTTGAAAAGCAGGGTTTTTTTCTTCTTTCTTTTTTGTGTTTGTGTCTCCAGTGCCTACAATGTACCAGCCTTGCTCTATTGATATAATGGTTAATCCTGGAGTGGGACATTCTGTTGGTTGTCTATGTGGCATCTGGTAGCCCAAAGATACATAAAGACACATAAAACCCCCTCTCTCAGAGAGAAGATTTCTATCCACTTGCCATCTTTGTACCTTCAAACCTAATCACCCCCTCTCTGGCCACCAATCTCCTACCTTTGTGTCTTGAGGGCAAGGAGTATATTGCTTTGGTTTGTATCTTCACAATAAAACATAGTGATTGGCTCATAGTTAGCACTTTAAAAATGCTTTATTATTGGTTAATCAATCAATCAATTAATTGATTGATCAATTTATTCACCAAACTCCAGCTAATGGTAGAAGACAGCATCATGGAGCTCTTTGACTTGGAAGAATAAAAATTTTCTCTACATTTATAGCATTTCCCTGGTGAGTCTAAAAGGCCAAGAAAGGGCAACACTAGGTCTGTCTCAGACACAGATCCGTGGACAGCTTGAGCATCTTCATGCTGAGAATGAAGCAGTCAGCCTTTTCAACATTTAGAGAGGAAGGAAATTTGATTTTTTTTTCTTCTTGACATTTCTGTCATATTCACTAAGTCATGTTGGGTTGCAGGCCCTGGCTCCATTGCTTCTAAATCCTGTTTGATGTGTGCTTATCAGTTAGTGAATCAGAAGCTTGGGGCTTTCAGCTACTCTGTCTGTAAGAACTCTAAATCAATATTGAGGATAGAAATGGGCTTGTGTTCAGGACTGATTCAGTCCCCCTTTGTCACAACCATTCTAGTAACTCTATTTTCAAGCGGGAGTGTTTCATCCTTTTAACTTTTATTTTGTGTGTTGCCTGTCCATTATTTGTCTCCAAAAATTGGATCAAACTTTAACATGTTTTTATCTGATAGAATAGATGTGAAAATAGCAGCATGGAAAAATCCTAACTTATGAATGGGTTTTAGTTAAGAGGTTTTTTATGATATTGAGAAAGTTATATTTTCAGAGTCCAGACTAAGAATTCTTTTACGCAGGGGAAAAAGAACTGAGTAGGAGGGAGAGCGACACAACAAAAGACAGTCTATTGGTGGGTACTATCTTACTGGAAGAGGAGGATGTCTTCTGTCTCCCAGAGAGTCCAATCCATACCCCTACAAAGGTGTGTGTGTGTGTGTGTGTGTGTGTGTTGAGAGAGAGAGAGAGACAGAGACAGAGATAGAGTCAGAGACAGAGTCAGAAAGAGAGACAGAGAAATGGTAAGACACAGAGAGAGAAGATATATATGTATATATATATATATATATACATGTATACATATATGCATACACACACACACACACACACACACATATATATATATATATATATATATATAGAGAGAGAGAGAGAGAGAGAGACAGAGAGACAGAGAGACAGAGAGACAGAGAGAGAGACAGCAACAGAGACAGAGACAGAGAGAGACAGAGCACAATCCTGGAGGTGATAGTGAGGGACCAAGTGAGGAAATAGATTTGTGCTACGCAGTGGAGATCTATAAGGTACAAGGCATGGGAAAGAAGACAATCTCTTGACTGATAGGAGCAGGAAGTGTACCCCTAAATTTGGGTGACCTGGGGCAAAGTTTTAGTTGTCTCACTTTTAAATACAGCTGGCACTTCCCCTCTTCATTTTCTTCTTTGTAGGAGGAGAGGGATTGGAATGGACACTCTCTAGGTCCTTCCCAGCACAAAATTCTGTCCTTTCATGTTGGCGCTAGTCTCTATTATGCCCTCTCTTTCCTGGAGTCATATCATCATTTTCGCACAAAGCCTGAGGAAATAGAAGAAATTGATATTCATTACTCTCTAGATTCACAGATAAGATTGAAATCACCTGGAATTACTAAACTATATTCTTCTCCTTTCCTCAGTCACCTTCCCTATTTGGACCACTCCCCCCATCAAGAAAATTAAAAGAAAACCAACACACAGCTATCCTTTGAGCTGAGGGCCTAGCTTTCTTCTCCACTGATAATATTCAGGCCCTCTGACATTAACCAATCAACTGAATATATCATTGAGCATGTATTAAGCACTTTGTATGTACTAGGCACCACACTAGCCCCTGGGAATACAAAGATAACAATGAAAGACGAAGGATTCATGGAAAGAAAAGTATAAAAAAAAACATATGGGATAAGAAGCCATGGGTTAATAGTCACCTGTATAAATGAAGGAAAGGCAAAGATGGATATAATCATAGAGCTATCAATGTTCCAAAGATGTTGTATTAGGCTTCAGGATCTCCATAGAAAGGACTCTGGGAAATCTGTAAGCATATATTAAGCACCTACCATCTACCAAATGCTATGCTTGGCACACAGGCTACATAGATAAAGGGTAAAGTCTCCATATAAAATAGTTAGAGTATCCTTACTGAGTTAAGCTACACAATTTTAGGGGTAGAAGTGAGAGTTTAGTATGGGAAAGTTAACTCCTTAGTTACATCAAGCAAACCTGCTTCCTTGTAGGGATACAGACTCGATTGACCTTGCTCAGAGATTCCTCAAATATAGAGCTCTATACATAGCAATTTTTATACCTAGGTTAAGCCCTACAAACCATACCCAGGGAAAAGCAACACAAAATATGTCTTCAGTTGAGTAGGGGGGTGGCAGTGCAGTAAGCTAGGGGAGTTTGTCCACACCACCATCTAGAAATACTCTATTTTCTTAAAAAAAACTAATTAGTCTTGTTATTTTAGTTCTAAGCTCTGAGGTGTGTGTGTGTGTGTGTGTGTGTGTGTGTGTGTGTGTGTGTGTATGTTTGCTATACTGAAGAATTACAAGTGTGTCTAGTGCCATGGAACAAAACTAAGACACCCCCACCTTATTTAGACTCTGCTGATGTTTTAGTTGGATATAAAATATATTGCTAAAAACAGCATTTCAAATTTCTTCCATCACATCTTTCTTCTTACTAGCTCATAGACTTTGCTTCCATTACTAACATATTGGAATTGTACCAGCATTGTACAATTTAGGACAAAAAACACTCAACACCTCTATTTCCCACTTCTCATTTGCTCCTCTGGTTTTGTACTTAATGATGCTGATAATTGGTCTCTGGATTTACTTTGTACCTAGTGAGTTTGTTTACTGCTTATTTGTTTATGCCAGCATCCTAAAGCTTTTCTTTTCTTTTCTTTTTCATTTCTGTTTTCTGGCCTCATTTTCCCCTGAAGCATGTGTAGAAAAGCAAACACAATTATTCATCTTCAAACTATTAATCCTTTCTGCAAAATACGTTTAATGTTTTCTTTCTTGATAATTGTTTACTAGTCCTCAAATTTAGTTCTAAGCAATTGTAAAAAAAATTATTTGGGTCTAATAATGGCTGATTAATTGTTTGCTTTTCTGCTGCCAGTTTGTTATTAAATTTTAAATGATGTAAGGCTGGATTGAGGCCAGATAAAAATTATTTGTGATATTGCAGCTTTTTTCCTCTTCTTCTTTTCTCTTGGAGGGTAAGGTCTCTCCAAATTTTTTTCTCTCTCTTTTAACAGGGAAAATGATGTTTCTTTACTAGTATATTTTAATTTGTTTTCATTTAGTCCTCTCAGAACCTTCTTCTTACCAAACTCCCTCTACTTTCTTGAGCAGGCTTTAAAAGGGAAATTTAACAGTTCCCCAGGTGGTAGCACAGATTGAGAACTGGAATGGACCTCAGAGGTGATGTAGTCCAATCTCCTCATTTTACAGATGAGAAAACTGAGGTTAAGTGACTTGCCCAATATGACCAAGGTAATAAACATCAGAAAAGAGATTTGAACTCAGGTCCTTTGACCCCAGAGCATGTAATCTTACCACCATACTATGACATCTTCTGTTAGAACCAAGTTCACTGAAATTTGAAATGAGATTTTTATGGTGTTAATTGACATGTACAAATATCTAGCCTTCTGAAATTCCATGGGCTATAATCAGTATTTATTTTCTCTCCCTCTCTATCCCCTTATACATTGGAAGAAAGGAAAAGAAAACCCATGTAACACATATGCATAGCCAAGAAAAAAATACTTCTACATTGGCTATATGCAAAAAACTCTTATTCAGCATCTTGGGCCCATTACCTCTCTGTCAGAAGATAGGTGAAATGAATCCTCATTACTCCTCTGGAATGGTGGTTGGTGACTATGTTGATCTGAATTCTTAAGTCTTTCAAAGTTGTTTACCTTTATTATGTCATTATTATTGTTTAAGTGGTTCATTTCACTTTGTAGCAGTTCATACAAATCTTTACAAGTTTCTCTGCAAAGGTCCCAGTTGTTTCCTGTTTCTCATGAACAGTAAGGAAGATATCAGCAACAAACACCCATGAAGATAGGAAGGCTCCCTGCTCCGAACCACATTTTGAAAGAACTCCTCACTCCTCAAAATTTGAACCCTAGCCTTTACTTAAGGAGCCCACCAGCTGAAGACCCTCTTACCTCTCAAGGCAGCCCATTTTAGTTTGGAGTTTCCTAGATGGTAGGGATATCTTTTCCTCATGTCCAGCTTAAATTTACTTCTTTATTCCTCCCCCACCTTGCTCCTGGTTGTGCCCTGTGGTGCCAAATGGAACAGATATATCCTTCCACATGACAACCTCTTAAATATTCTCATGTTCCTCCTAAGTCTTCTAAGCTAAACTCCCCCAGTTTATCCAAATGATGTTCATATTGAAGCGGATCCATATTCCTTTAACATCCTGGCTTCTTTCCCTTGGATTTCTCCTTCAATAGCCTTCCTAAACTCTGGCCTTAGAACTGGACATAACATTCAGAGGGTGTCTGACCAGGGTGGCATATGTTGAGAGTATTATCTCCTTATTCCCAATAGCTACATCTCCCTTCATACAGTCCAAAATTTAAGGAGGAAGCTGGTCGGTCAGCAGATGGGCCTGAAATCATGAAGACCTGACTTCATAGCTTGTTTCAGGTACTTACTGGCTGTATGACCCTGGGTGAATCACTTAACTTCTGTTTGTCTCAGTTTCTTCAAATCTAAAATGAGGGTATGAATGGTGCCTATCAAATGAGATGTTTGTAACGTGCTTAACACAGTGCCTGGAGTGTAGTAGGCACTTACTAAATACTTATTCCCTTCCCATTACTTTTTGGCTATTATATCACACCACTGATTCATATTGTGTTTGCAGTCACCCCAAATCCTCATACGTTTTTTAAGACAAATTGCAGTCTAGTCATCCTTCCGCTATCATAATTTTGTGACATTGATTTTGAGGTAATCATGTAAACCAAATCTCTGTTAGGTAATTGTAATAACAGCAACAATAAAAACTATCATTCACATACATCACTTTGAAGTTGGCATGTTCTTGTTTGGTCACTTTTAGTCATGCTCAACTCATTGTGACCCCTTTTGGCATTTTCTTGGCAAAGATACTAGAGTGGTTTGCTGTTTCCTTTTCCAGCTCATTTTACAGATGAGGAAACTGAGGCAAACAGCATTAAGTAACTTGACCAGGGTCACACATCTAGTAAGGCCATGAGGCCAGATTTGAACTTAGGAAGATGAATCTTCCTTATTTCAAACCCAGTGCTCTATCCATGGCACCACCTAGCTTCCTACCTGTTTGTACAAAGTTGTTTTCATTTTGTCTCCCCCATTTTACTGTGAGCTCGTCGAAAGCAGAGAAGTTTTTCTTTTTCTTTTCCTTTTCTTTTCTTTCTTTCCTTTCCTTTCCTTTTCTTTTCTTTTCTTTTGTTTTCTTTTGTTTTCTTTTCTTTTCTTTTCTTTTCTTTTCTTCTCTTCCACACTACTTAGCATAGAGTCTGGCACATATTAGGCATTTAATAAAAGCTTGTTGACTGACTAACTAATGAATTTTCTTTAGAGAGAATTAAATGGGAAGATTATTGTTGACCCCAACATGAATAGTGATTGCATCACAGATTTCAAGCTGGAAAGGACCTCAAAGGCCCTTAAGTCCAACCCCCTCATTTTACAGATGAGTAAACAGGCCCAAACTGGGAAAGTGGCTTGCTGAAGGTGATACAGATGGTAAGGGAAAAAAGTGAAAGTTAACTCAGGCCATTTGACACTAAATCCATTGATTTTTCCACTGGATCAAATTGCTTGGCTTCTATACCTCCCTAGAGATGGAATGGAATAGAAACATTCTAGGAAAATCCTATGAGCCAGAGAGGAAACTTTTCCCTTATATGTAGATAAGTGAGATGAGGAAACTGTTAGTTGTCTATCAATATTCTTTTAGTATGCAATCAGTAAGTGGTAGTTCTTGGAGTTGGATGGTTCTTGGTTTGAACTGGGGAGCCCCTTCCTAGCTACCTTCCTACGGACTCTATTGAAGCTTAGACCACAAGGCATTGGAGTACAGTGGAGAAAAGAACTGATTCTAGAGTCAGAGAGTGTAGGTTCAAATTCTGTCTCTGTTACTTATCATCTCTGTGACTTTTGTCAAGTCATTTCCTTCTCTGGGCCTCAGTTTCCCCATCTGTAAAATGAGGGAGTTGGATTAGATGGGCCCTGAGGTCCCTTCTCACTTTAGAGCTGAGATCCTGTGATTTCACTGAGATTAGGTTTGGGTAGTTTTGGTAGTGACCTCTATATTAACACCTGCAGGCAGCTCTCTAAACATAGCACACCTCTTGACTATTAATCTGTGCCTACTCCCATTCTCTGCTTTTCTTGTTTCCATCTCCTTTTCACATGGATGTACCTCTCTTCACCTTTTCAATTTCATGCTACTAGGCACAATCTCTCGAGGTTTCATGGGACCTTTTCATATGATAGGATTTTCTCTATTGATGAGCAAAGAATATGAATCATTGTGAGCAACTGAAGATGTTCTAGAGAGCTCCAAGAAAAGATCAACTGCACCTATCACATCTGAATCATCTGGCTTAATCACACAGCTCATCATAATACTCAATTCCTATCTCAAGAACTTTCAATGACTCCCTATTACCTGTAAGACAAAATGAAAACTCTATTTTGGCATTTAAAGTTGGCATGATCTAGTTCTAGCCTAACTTTCTACCCTTATTTAGCTAGGCTTATTTAGTCTTATTCTCCATGGATTCTATTATCCAAGCAAACCAGCTTTCTTCTTCTTCACTGAGCTCACCATGTCATCTCTCCTGCATCCATGTTTTTGTATTGGTCAGCCTCTATGGTTGTGATTTGCTCCTATTCTTAATTTCTTTCATGATTCAATATCACCTCCTATCAGAAACCTTTTCTGTTTGCCTAAACTGGGAGAATTTTTTTTGACTACCTCAAACATTTGTATTTACTTATTGCTTTACATTCTGTATCCTTTCATAAAAGTAAGCTCCTTAGGGGACTTGGTCATCTTTTATATCTGTCTTTATATGTCCAGTTCCTAGCAGAGTTTCCTGTTATCATCAATTATAAGTAATTGTCAATAAATTTTGAATTGAATCAAATTATTTTTGCTTTTGTTCAACTGTAAATCAAAATTTTATTTGAATATTTTAAAAAAGGGAAAAAAAGATTTAGGTTTCAAGGATCCAAGGTTACCCCCATACTATGATGAAATGTAGTGTTCTCTTTAAATGCCTTGCACATAGCAGGCTCATTGGTCCTTAAAAAGTGTTTATTCAATTGAATTGCTGACCTACTTTGCATATGTGGTATAGTGGAAAGAACTCTAGGTTGTGAGTCAAGGAACCTGGGCTCTCATTTCAGATCTGCCTGTAAATTACTCTTAACCTTGAGTTAACCACCTCACTTTGTCTGGACCCATCTGCCAAATCAAAAAGTTGAGTATCTCTCTATTTTCTTCCTTCTCTGGCTTTAATTGGATTCCTCTATCAACCAGCTTGTGGGTGCCCCCAGGGTACTCAGTGCATAGCTACACTTAAATGTTTTCATGATAAATGAAGTGCAAGGTTCCTTAATACTCTTCTTGCTCTGTGTCTGGGCTTCTATGGCTGGCTAAATCATGCCTCTCTCATACACCAGCACATACAGGGGACATAGTGTGAGAAATCTTTATGATTTTAGCCTTGTCCACATCACTACTACGGTTCTGAGATTCTTTTGTACCAATGAAACCACCCCCAAAGGCCTTTTCTTGTTTATGGCCCTGGTCCTTACAGATATCTCTAGGATATTTCATCAGAATCAAAGGGCTTTGGCTCAGACTTTCAGATCCCAACTTGGCCAAATGAGAATGGAAGCAAAGGGAGGAGGGAATCACCCCTGTGATTTACAACAGCTCAAGAAATGCAAAAGAATGGAAAGAACTGAGTGAAAAATTGGAGAAGAAAAGGAAAAGGGATGGATGAGAAGTCATGAGGGAGGAGAACTGATAAGAATACACATGGCTCTACAATTGCACTTATTGAATTATAAGTTCATATATAGCAGGATGAGAGAAAGGGAGTAAAAAGATGTTTGCATTAATGATGACTGATGGTTAGAAAAAATCTTTTTGAAACCATATAACCTTAAAGGCATTTGCCACAAGCCCAGTGACAGTACTGAGTCTAAATTTGGAAAGAAAAAAATGGAGTCCAGATTGAGTATATGAGCAAAAACATCCTAGGCATGATTTCTTCAATTGAAGTCGTTGTGACTAAACGGAGACATCTCTTGAGATGAATGGTCATCATTTCCTGAATTCAATGTGTCGGTGTCCTTTAAGTACTCAACATGGAAAACATTTATCTTCTCTCTGATGAAGAGAGGCAAAGCACAGCAGGGACTGGGTGTCTCTTGAGGGCTATAGCCTCAGGAACTGACAGAGCATGACAATTCTTATAGGGCCACATAAGCATTCTTTATGGAATCGTATTTATGGGAAATTTAAGGCATCCATTGTTCCCATGCTTGTACTTTGACAAACAGAAAGAACTAGAATGTAGAACCAGCCCCTTGGGCATAGACCAAGACTGGAGAGAAAATACTTCAGCCAGTCAGCCCACCATGATGCCTACTTATTTAAAGGATTTACAGTTTTCTCAGGCTGGGTCCACTGTGTTCCTTTATTACTTAGTAGATAATTTTTTTTTTTAAGAATTGCCATGGATGAACAATTTATCACCCAGCGGCTAAGATGATGATGATAATGAGTCTCTCAGTATTCAACTGCACTGGTTTTCAGATAAGAGGCTATCATTCTATCCTTGGACTTATACTCAAAACTTTTCAAGTTAGAGTTTATGCTTTGCTACTATCAACTTTCTGGGTCGGGGCTTCCCATCTTTGAATGATGAGATGTAGTCGGACTTTAGTGAATGGCCATGGTTGATAGAAAGAGTCACCACAAAAAGACTGAAGAGACTATTTAGGCAATGTTCAATTATGACAAAGTGCTAATGAGGCCAAAACAGTGGAAGATGAATGCAATTGGTCACAAGGAGAATTAGATGAAACTACAGACAGAATCATAGACATCTATTGCTAGGAATGGAAAAATAAATTAGGCACATGGCTTGTGAATACATCATAGAAGGTCAGTGGAGTTAGAATATGAAAGACAGTATTTCTATTTTTCCTTTTTTATTTTTTATATTCTATAATTTTAGTTTTCAATATTCACTTCCATAAGCTTCTGAGTTTTAGATTTTCTCCCCCTCCCTCACCTCCCCCTCCCCAAGATGGCATGCAATCTGATAAAGGCTCTACCTATACATTCTTACTAAACACATTTTCACATTTGTCATATTGTAAAGAAGAATTAGAATGAATGGGAGAAATGATGAGAAAGAAAAAAGCAAAACGAAACAAAAAGAGAGAGAGCAAATAGTATGCTTCAATCTGCATTCACACTCCATAGCTCTTTCTCTGATGTGGATAACATTTTCCATCAAGATTCATTTGGAATTTTCTTAGATCCTTGCATTGCTGAGAAGAGCTAAGTTTGTCAAAGTTAGTTATCACACAATATGGGTGTTATTGTGTACAGTGTTTTCTTGTTTCTGCTCATTTCACTCAGCATCAGTTCATATATGTCTTTCCAGATTTTTTCTGAAGTCTGCCTGCTCATCATTACTTACAGCACAATAGTATTCCATCACATTCATACACCATAACTTGTTCATCCATTCCCCAATCAATGGGCATCCCCTCAATTTCCAATTTTTGGCCACCACAAAGAGAGCTGCTATAAATATTTTTGTACATGTGGATCCTTTCCCCATTTTTATGACCTCTTTGTGATACAGCCCTAGAAGTGGTATTGCTAGGTCAAAGGGTATGCATAATTTTATATTCCTTTGGGCATAGTTCTAGATTGCTCTTTAGAATGGTTGAATCAGTTCACAACTCTGCCAACAATGCAGTAGTGTTCCAATTTTCCCACATCTTCTCCAGTATTTATCATTTTCCTGTTTTGTCATGTTAGCCAATCTGATAGGTGTGATATGGTACCCAAGAGTTGTTTTGATTTACATTTCTTTAATCAATAATGATTTAGAGCATTTTTTTCATATGCCTATAGATATCTTTAATTTCTTCCTCTAAAAACTGCCTGTTCATGTCCTTTGACCATTTATCAATTGGGGAATGACTTGTATTCTTATAAATTTAACTCAGTTCTCTATATATTTTAGAAATGAGGCCTTTATCAGACACACTGGCTATAAAAAATCTTTCCCAATTTTCTGCTTCTTTCCTAATCTTGGTTGCATTGGCTTTGTTTCTGCAAAAACTTCTCAATTCAATGTAATTAAAATTATCCATTTTGCATTTCATAATATTTTCTATCTCTTGCTTGGTCATGAATTCATCTGTTCTCATCTGCAGGATATAAAATAAACCCACATAAATCCTCAGCATTCCTATACATTACTAACAAAGCCTAACAGCAAGAGATAGAAAGAAAAATTCCATTCAAAGTTACTGTAGACACTAT
>CM053626.1:29054579-29076254 GCA_028646595.1 Phalanger gymnotis | reverse complement strand
GACCTGGGAGCTCTGCAATTTGGCAATAATATTTCTAGTTTTCTTTTTGGGATCTTTTTGAGGAGGCGATCTGTGGATTCTTTCAATTTTTGTTTTGCCCTGTGGCTCTACAATATCAGGGCAGTTATCATTGATAATTTCTTGAAAGATGATATCTAGGCTCTTTTTTTGGTCATGGCTTTCAGGTAGTCCAATAATTTTTAAATTCTCTCTCCTGGATCTATTTTCCAGGTCAGTGGTTTTTCCAATGAGATATTTCACATTGTCTTCTACTTTTTCATTGCTTTGGTTCTGTTTTATAATATCTTGATTTCTCATCAAGTCACTAGCTTCCACTTGTTCCAGTCTAATTTTTAAGGTAGCTTTTTCTTCAGTGGTCTTTTGGACCTCCTTTTCCATTTGTGTGATTCTGCCTTTCAAGGCATTCTTCTCTTCATTGGCTTTTTGGAGCTCTTTTGCCATTTGAGTTAGTCTATTTTTTAAGGTGTTGTTTTCTTCCAAATTTTTTTCAGTTTTTTTTTTTGGTTCTCCTTTAGCAAGTCATTGACTTGTTTTTCATGGTTTTCTCATACCATTCTCATTTCTCGTCTCAATTTTTCCTCTACTTCTCTAACTTGCTTTTGCAAATTCTTTTTGAGCTCTTCCATGGCCTGAGACCAGTTCATGTTTTTCTTGGAGGCTTTTGTTGTAGGCTCTTTGACTTTGTTGACTTCTTCTGGCGGTATGCTTTGGTCTTCTTTGTCACCAAAGAAAGATTCCAAAGTGTGAGACTGAATCTGAGTGTGTTTTTGCTGCCTGGCCATATTCCCAGCCAACTTACTTGACCCTTGAGTTTTTCAGCAGGGAATGACTGTTTGTAGTGTAAAGAGTACTTTGTTCTAAATTTGAGGGGACGCACCGTTGATTTCAGAGCAATTTCTATACAGCCAGCTCTGCCACATCAGTACTCCTGCTTCCTCAATAACCACCAACCTGGACCTGACAAAAATCTTCAGCAGGCTCTTCACTCCTGCTTTGATCTGCCACTTAATTCCACCCACCAGGTGGCCCTGGGGCCAGAAGTAACTGCAGCTGTAGTTCTGTAGCTTCACCTCCCCCTGCTGCCCCACGAGGCTGTGGCCTTACTGCAAACTCTTTTCACTCTCTCCCCTGCAGCTTTTCCCACTAACCTTCTCTGTTGTCTTTGGTGTTTGTGGGTTGAGAAGTCTGGTAACTGCCACAGCTCACTGATTCAGGGCACTAGGGCTTGTTCTGCCAGGCTCCTGGTCTGGTTGGTCTTGCCCCTGCCGGTACTGGGCTCTGCTCCCCTCTGCTCCATGTGCAATAGACCTCATCCAGTGACCATTTTAGAGGGACCTGGCAGGGAGCTCATGCAAGTCCCTGCTTTATAGCTGCCATCTTGGCTCCACCTACTGGAGTGCTGTACAATCTAATTTTTAAGGTACTATTTTCTTCAGTGGTCTTTCGGACCTCCTTTTCCATTTGGGCAATTCTTCCTTTCGAGGCATTCTTCTCCTCATTGGCTTTTTGGAGCTCTTTTGCCATTTGAGTTAGTCTATTTTTTAAGGGGTTATTTTCTTCAGTATTTTTTTGGTTCTCCTTTAGCAAGTCATTGACTTGTTTTTCCTGGTTTTCTCACATCACTCTCATTTCTCTTTCCATTTTTTCCTCTACTTCTCTAACTTGCTTTTCCAAATCCTTTTTGAGCTCTTCCACAGCCTGCGACCAATTCATATTTTTTCTTGGCTCTTTGACTTTGTTGACTTTGTCTGGCTGTATGTTCTGATCTTCATTTTCACCAAAAAAAGATTCTAGAGTCTGAGTCTGAATCCGAGAGTATTTTTGCTGCCTGGCCATGTTCCCAGCCAAGTACTTGACCTTTGAGCTTTTGTAAGGTGTATAACTGCTTGTAGAGTAGAGAGTGCTTTGTCCTAAGCTTTAGCAGCTGCACTGCTGTTTTCAGAGCTACTTCTATTCCACTGTCACTGCAAGCTCTGCCACAGTAGCACTCCTCCTCCCCCAAGAACTGCCAACCAGCATTGTGATCCAGATCCAAGCAGGGCAAAGCATGCCTTGCACTCCCACTCTGGTCTGCCGCTTGATTCCTCCCACTGTGTGAGCCTGGGACTTGGGAAGCAGCTGACACTGGAGCTGCACTACTGCACCACCTCAGCCACCCCCAGGGCTGGGGCTGGCTCCACTCTATATCCTGATATAGTATTTTACACACTAACCTGCTCTGTAGTCTTTGGTGTTTGTGGGATTCATAAGTCTGGTAACTGCCACAGCACAATGATTCATGGCCCTAAGACCTGCTCTGGTCAACTCCTGGTCTGGGCTGTCCAGGTGTGGCCTACTGTGGCTGTGCTCTCCAGGCACCACGTGATAAACCCTTCCCAGTGACCATCCAGCCCATCTGGGCTGGAGACCGGTTTCCCTCTGCTATTTGGTGGGTTCGGCAGGTCTAGAATTTGTTTAGAGCCATTTTTACAGGTGCTTGGAGGGATTTTGGGGAGAGCTTAAGCAAGTCCATGTTTTCCAGCCTCCATCTTGGTTCCGCCCCCAAGCTATGTTGTTTTTTTTTTTTAGACGCAGTCAGGGTTAAGTGACTTGCCCAGGGTCACACAGCTAGTAAGTGTCTTTCCTGGGGCTGGATCTGAACTCAGTCCCTCCTGATTCTGGGGCCAGTGCTTTATCCATTACACCATCTAGCTGTTCCATCTGAGCTGCCTTTTGAAGGAAGTCAGGGATTGAAAGAGGGGTGAGGTGGGGCAACAAGAGAATATCTTCTCTGTTTTTATTGAAGTTAGTTATCAACATGGAGAGAAGAGGAGGAGGAGCAGAGTGGAAGAGATGGCATAGACATGATTATCAATTAATGACTGCCTATGTGAGACAGATTCACCTTGCATTTTGACATATCTCCTGTCATTATCAGGTTGCCTTGCTTTAGAAAAGGTCACATGATAAATTATTCTGCTAAGTCTTAGATGTTGTGAATTGGGAGCCTGCTTTTCATCACCCTGGTGCTGAATCTATGTCTGGCCTTAGGCACATATCTTTCCATTTCAACATCCTTCCTATTCTCCTTCTTCCATTGTCAGAGCCAGGATGCTCGTTCTTGCCTTTGACACAACATAGTAAGGTTGGTAACGTCAAACTATTATTTCTTTCAGAAAGATGTTAAAAACGCAAAGAACTGGGAATGGGAATGGGAAGACCCCTATGAGCTGTCTGTGTGCATGGAAAAGAACAGAGGAGATAAAACTTCTTTGCTAGGCAGGCCAGATTAGTAATACCTCTCTATTAGGGTTCCCTGCTTATGCCCCTTATTGAAGGATGGTGTTCTGCACTGCTAGTAATAAAGGGAGTCTGGATCATTAACTAAGGGACTGGAAGTATTATACTTCATTTCTTGTCCTATTTTATTTTATGGGACTACAATCAATTCTCTGCCATCGTTTTGGTGAAGAATCCCACTCAGTGATACAAATGTGCCTCTAAAGAGTGCATTTTTTATCATGATCCAGAATCCATTTTTATCTCAAAATGATGGCTGAGTAGCAGAAATCAGGTTTCCAGATTTAATTTTAAATATGTCATATTTCTGTGAAGTTTAATAGTTCTGTGGCATTTACTAATTCTGGGATCTGTCCTCAGTCTAGGAAACTTTAGTGTTGGTTTTGTGGGGATTGCATTTTTCAGAATAACAGTTATGTGAATAATAATTACTCTCTTATAAGAATGCAAAGAACGTTTTAAACATTCAGATTCTCCAATTTTTAAGCTTGCAAGGCATCCCCCCACAGCAACCATGTAATCTATATAATCTAATCAATATTATCCCCCTTTGGCAGATGAGAAGACTGAAGATCAGAGAAATATTGGCACACATTTATCAATGGTTTGGATGAAAGCCTAGATGACCAGTTAATATAGATTGCACATTATAAAAGTAAGGACGAATAACAAATGTTAGAAGACAGAACCCTAGCTACACTCCTTAGCAACTGTATGACCCTGGGCAAGTAGTATAACCAGGGTTCTGTTGTCTGATATGTTGGCTATCTCTCCCAGCTTTCCCTGATTTGAAAATTTCATAAATCTGACATCTAAGCCCTTATCCAAATCACTACTAAAATGATGAACAGTATAGAGTCAATCAGAGACCCTTCAGGTCCTCCTTTTAAATTGACATGGAGCCACTAATGATGACAGTATGGAGTATGCTAATTTAACCCTTTGGGAATCCAGTCAACCAGACTATTTATGATCAAGACCATGTCCCTTCATCTTTCTCTAAGAATAGCTTAATAAAACTTACTAAATCCTTTGCTAGATGAACTATATTTAAAATACATACCTAGGTATACTGTATTTACAATATGTACCTAAATATACTACATCTACAAATTTCCTGATTTACCTGATCAAAACATAAATAGAATTTGTCTGCCATGACCTATATTTGCATTGCAATGCTGACTCTTTTGATCACTGCTTCCTCTTCTAAATTTTTACATACCATTCTTTTAATATTAGATTCTCAGCTCTGGAGTGAGGAGGACCTGAGTTCAAATCTGGCTTCAGATAATTGACACTAACTGTGTGATGATCCTGGGCCACACACACACACACACACACACACACACACACACACACACACACACACTATAATAATACATTGTATAATTTTGCCAAGAATTTGAAGTCAGGTTGACTGGCCTACAGTTTATTGACTTCAATTCTGCCATAAAAAATAATTGGAAGAATATTAACTCATTTTCATTCTAGTAGTATCTTCTCATCCTTTATAATCTTTCCAGTATTACCCACAGGGACTTGGCAATTATACCTGCTACTTCTTAAAGTGCCCTTGGATCACTTCCTCCATAAGACTTTAGTCCACCAGATCCTAACTATCCTTCCTCTCAACTTTGTGGAATTAGCTTTCCTCAAAATAATTATGCATATTGAATTATTCATATCTTTCTCCTCTATTTGAATGATAAAATTGAATGCTGTTACTTCACCCTAAGATTCCCATCCTTTTCACCTCAGCACTCAGTTTTTTCATGTTGGTTAGAAGCAGATCTAGAGTAGAATTTCTCCTTGTTGATTTTTCTAAAAAAATTGAAGCATTGAAACAATCATTAAGCTAAATCAAGAAAATATTAACTTCTCTGATTTTGACAGAGATAGACTTTCACAGATGTCTAGATAACTGAGTCTTCCATCACTATGTTAGCCTGCATCTCTGGGACATTTATCATCTCTTTCCTGAATTCCTCAACTATTTACATTTCATTCATGTGGTTTACTGTATAAGACCCTGATAACACTGCTTCAGTTTCTAACTTCATTGAACTTCACCACAATACTCTCCCCAGTCTTCCCCAGCTGTGATTCTTATATTTTCCCACGTGATTATTTTCTTCTCAATATACAATTTTACATGGCCTCCCCTATGATGCCTGCTCTTTGGCTTATCCTGTTTCTTTTGTTTAAAGGAGGTCTTCCAGGGCCATATTCTAGGCATGGGTTTCATTCTCTCAAATCTTAGTTAACTGGGGAGCTCAAATGTACTTCTTTGTGTTAGAGTTCCCAGAACATCTTGTTTGCTTGTTATTCATACTGTGTGACTATGGGTATTTATGTAGAGAAATCCTCAGGCCGTTTGGTTTCTCTTTTGCCATTATTGGTTTATTTTGTTTTCTGTTCCTTTTTTTGATTTTCGTCTCCTATGAAATATTGAGGCTCTTCTTCCTACGTTGTACTTAGTCTTTATGGTGTCTAACCTGGAGATACACACACATGTATGTGTATGTAGGTATATATCCCAACATCCACCCCCACTTTTCTATTTAGTGGAAAGGCCTTTTTCACCAGGTTTCCAAGATTCAGTGAAAATACACACTAGATAGTCTTTTTAGGTGCATTCCAACCCTGACAAGGAGCTAGTCATTCTATATAATTTATTCTGTAGTCCAAAAATCCAAATCCCATTCTCAGATACCATCTTTTTTAAAACCATCTGTTCATTTTGAGCTTGATTTAAGGAATAGATTTCAGCAATGGAACAGATTACCTTGAAAAAATACTGACCTCTTCATCAGAAGAAGCATTGAGACAGAAGCCAGATGACCAGCAATCATAGGTATTTTTAGTAGGATCACCACATTAGGTGGTGGGTTAGATTTGATGATTTTAAGGTCTTTTTCACCTCTACTATTTTCTGACTCTGAAAACAGAAGCTCCAGTAAGGAATGTTGGATGGGGGCAAAGCTGCAGTGAAGCATTTCCATTTTAGATAAACTGGATTCCTGAAGGATGAAAGAAGCTTTTAAGCAGGAGACATTTTAGAGTGTAGGTAGGAAAGTACAAAGAGCTTTGAGCCTGGGGCAGCTCAGGCCAGCTGAACTATTTCAATTCAGTAAACGTGTAGTAAGTGCCTCCACCTGCCAGACACAGCATTAAGCATTGGGGATGTAAACAAAAATAGACAGTCCTTGCCCTTAAGAAGCTTTAACTCTAAAAGGAGAGACAACACAAAAAAAGAAGCCGAAAAGTTGGGGGGAGGCACCAAGGGATACTTGACATAAGAAAATGAAGTTTACTGGGGTCCAAGTAGCTGCTGTTGGAAAATGGAGTTCTAAGCACTGTCCTAGGTGCTGAAGATACAATGAAAGGCAAAAGAAAATCTCTTCCCTCAAGGAGCTCACAATCTAATAAGGGGAAAGCAATTCATACAGGTACACGTGGTGTGCTCACACACACACACACATATACAAGATGCTAAAAAAGCGGGGGGGGGGAGAGTGCAACATGGGGGCATGATGAAGTACTGCAGCCATGTGGGAAATAATGAGGCATCTTCCTTGGGCTTCCTCTTTAAATAGAGGAGTTTTCCAATGTCCAACCTCCATCCTATCCAGTTACATCGGGAGGGAGGGATCCAAGGGGCAGGTGGTAGAGAGAAGTTGTAAGTTTTGGAGCTGATGTTATCTTGTAGAAGGATGGGGTTGTAGCAAAGGCATCTAGAGAAGGAAGAGAATTGCCCAAGTATCTTCTGTGGATTAAACCCCTGAGGAACCACTGTCTCAGTGGCTCTTAAGAAAAATACCTCTACCTGGAAACAAGGGTTGGACTTGGGGCCACGTTATTTTCTTTGTTTAGAAACTGCAAAGGATCAAAGCAAATTAACCTTCATCCTGGGCTGGCATTGGGAGTAAAGGATAACTCTTTTGGGGGAACTGGAAAGAATGATAAAAGCCACAGATTTCCATTACTTTCTGACTTCATTTGAAGATAGTTTGTCCCTAGAAAATCCCCTGCTCTCTTAAGGCTGGAGCATTTTCATTGACTGGGGAAGTATGTTGGTCTGAAGAAGGAGATGTGTAGTCAGGAGGACTTCCTCAAGAAAATCAGAGATGGGGTACAGTGCTGGGAGCACTAGCTCTTGAGGCAGATGTGGGTTCAAATTCACCCTCTTACCCTTACCACTTGTGACTTTTGGCAAATCATTTACTTTCCCTAAATCAAAGTTTCCTCTGTAAAATAAGGCAGCTTGACTGGATAGGCTCCAAGGATGCTTCAAGTTCCAAATCCTCGGAATTGTTTGATTCTTGGGAAGCACTGGAATTAGTCATTAGAGCACCCAGAACATATGGTGACTCAGGAATACGAGAGATTAAGAGGCTTGCTGAAAGTCACACAGGTAGGATGCATCGGAAGTCAGATCCAGATTACCTGACTATAGAGTCAGTATTCATTACTGTATGCTATTCCTCTAACCCAGTTGGGCAAAGAAACAGATAAGGTTGGGTTGGAGAATAGCTCACCTAGGGAATGAAAAAGCCTTGGACTCTTACCTTGGATGGTGAATGTGAGTGACTTTTTTGCTAGCCCATGACTTGGTTCAAATGGGTTGGGTGGGTAGCTGACAGTCTGCCCTAACTGGATGTAGTCAAATTAAGACAAGAAGAAGTCAGATAGGGATAATATGAACAAGGATGACCCTATATAAGTCTACTAGGTTTTGGTAAAACTGGGAAATGCCTGAAGTTTGTCTTCCTTAACTCTGCCTCTCTCACTTTTCCATTACTATCCTCCCTCAACTCTTGTGTTCTCCTGTTATAAATTTCTAGGTGTCTTTGTGCACCCCTTCATCTCCTGTCTCTTTCTCCTCTATTTAGAAAATTCATTAATACTGAGGCAAGTGTGAATGGTAAAACTTTATACATCATAATTTTCCAGAATTATTTGCAATTTGTCAGTAGAGAAGAAGTTTCAGGACGAGGAAATGGAAATATCCTCGTGAAATTTGAGACAGTGAACAGGCAGAGACATTTTTGTTAGTGATAAGCCTTTTTATACATCTATAAAATCACAAGCAGCTTGTAAGTTGTGTGGAAATCTCAGTGTCCCAGGATGTGCTTCCTGCCCCATCACTGGACACACACCAGATAAGTCCCCTTCCTTAAATTGGGAAACATACTGGATTTCAACTCGGGGGCCATGGACATGGACTTGAATCTTGACCCTGTCACTCGTTACATGTATGCATAACTAATCTGAACCTCCACTACTGGGGATGCCATCTGTCTTGCCTTCTATTCCTCAGTACCTCACCTAGGGTCACATAGAACCCATTTGAGTTGCTGCTTTCTCATACATCTTGGATGAGAGTGGAGATAACTCTATTCCTTTTAGAGAGATAGAGTACCACCAGGCCTTACTTTCTTCCCCACCATTGTGTCTTAATGTCCTCTAGGTCTTAACCTCTTACACCACTATCATTGTCAACAGGCTCATGGGTGCAATCTTTAGGATTTGCCATCCACCCCACTGCTGACTATTGGGACTTTCAGTCTTTTTCATCTTCCCTATAGCTAAATTTTATTTTTGCGCTGTCTCTTTTGACTACAATGTGAGCTTTTTGAAAACAAGAACTGTACTATTTTTTTTCTTGATGTAACTCTAGAGTACTCAGCTAATTTCTTGAGACATAGTAAACACTAAATTCTTTTTCATTCATTCATTCATTAATTCATTCATTCACTCATTCATCTATCCATACATTCACTTAATCTACAAAGAGATGAGAGTCTTACTTAATCTCTAAATTCATTTTTCTGTTTCATGTTAATAATCCTATGATGCTAAGCTACTACCTTAGCCCTATCCTTTACCTCTACCATCCTTTTCCCTGGGCAAGACAATTCCTAGGTACAGCTCTGAGGCCAGAAGCTACATACTCCATCCTTCCAATGCCCAAACCTTTCTAAATAAGGGGGAGCTCTCTCTTTTTCCAGGATGCTTTTACATTCTTCTGTGCTTGCCACCTGATGTTTGATCAATAACTTATAAACCAGATTGACAGAGGGCTTTCAAAATTTAAATTAAATGTGATGTGAAGACCACTCTCCCCAATGAAATATTTTCCATTGGCTTCTATGGACCCCAACAATCATGAAGACCTGACCATTACATGCTCATGTCATGTGGAAGAACTTTGACAGTGTTGTTTTTGAGTTTTAATTGCTGATTCAGTTGCTGTGGATGAATAGTTGCCTAGGCTGTCAATCTGTTGCCTCTCACTAAAAGCATGAAGGATTTATCAGGCTCTTTTGGAAATGCCAGGCTTTTAGAAGGAAAGCATCTGAATTTTAAAAAAAATGTATGTGTCTACAAATCAATTCCTCTACAGATTTACATATTTTCCTTTATTGATATGGTAGCTTAAGAGCCTTCAAATGGATGTTTAAATTACCTTGGTTTTAGAACCCCATAAATAGCTTGTAGATAACAATACCCATAGCTCAGGAATAAATATAAATTTGGAAACTTTACCCAAAGTCCATTGATTCATGCCAATCCTATTTGCAGTAGAAACAGAATGTTCTCATGGGTTACATAGAAGTAAATTATGACGAACATTTTAATGATCAAAGAAGAAACGAAAACAAACTTGAGGACATGGCACAAAGAAAGATTAAAAAAATAACTTTTTAATATCTTAAAGGCTCATTTGTTCTCAAAAGCTCGATTCTAACTTTGGAAGGAACATTCATAAGCCTGAAAAAGATTGGCTTTTGGAAGTATCCTGACTAGCTCAATTCCAATTATTTGTCACTGATAAATATTGTTTCCCTTCCCCCATCTCCAGACTCAAGTAAATCCTCCAAAAGATAGAAAAATAAAACGTTTATTACTTTCCTGAAAGGTGATCTCCAATTTCCACTCAGAACCATCATACACTGCCCCTCAGGCCATGCTTCTGGATTAAGGGATTCCTTTCCAATATACTTCAAAATCTGCTTCTCAAAGCCCATTCAATTCTTCTGGAATTTCGTTTAGAGTTGACCTGTTCTGTTAACATGTTTAATAGATAAACCAAATGTATGACAAACATTGGTGAAGTGAACAGTTAAAAGTAGGTCATGGATATCATATGAATATATATTTCTTAAGAAGGTACAGGAAATTAAGGTTATGTCTTTAAATTTTCATATGCATTTCTTGTAATCCTTAGTCTTTTCCATTAGGAAAATTTCTAAAGAAAAGCAGAAATTGCCATGTTTTCAGATGTCAGACCAATACCCAGAATTAAGTTTATTTTTACTATGGCTGATGAGAATCTACAAAGTAACAGATGTTTTCATGAAATCAAGTAGCACCTACCATTTTAGGTCTCGGTTTTGTTATCTGTAATATGTCCCTTACAGATTTAAGTCTATAAAACTAATAATATTAATGATAATTTATATCTACATAGTTACACTAAGGACTAGATAAATACAAAGGTCCCTTCAAACTCTCACATTCAATGGTCTATGAAATTCTGTATCCAATTTAATTGAATAGGCTTCCTTCTAAGATGCCTGACTAAATGGTGGCGGGCAACCCAGCTCCTATACCCCTAACCTAGAAAACTGTAAAAATAGCATGCGCAATGTTATTATTTTTTATCAAATAACTTTAAGAAAAAGACAGCTAGAAGGTCACAAGCAATAGGAAATGGGAACCAGTAGAAACCTTTGCCTGAGACCAGAGAAATAAGTTGTTAGCTTTCAATCTCACCAGAAACCAGCCAGAGACAGGGGCAGACTCCAAGGCTTTGAATTTGGAGTCAGCACTGGGCTTTCCTGAGAAAGGCTAATAATACTCTTAAATTCATATAATAAGATTGTAGAAGTGACAGAAGTGGTGGCAAGCATTGGGATATGCCTGTGGTCTGGAAGCAATAACATTTGAATGCCCCAGGTTCTTGGTGCCAGAGGTCCTAGAACACTGTCCAGATATGTCATAGAGAGCTTTAAGGATACTGTATTAATAGTATTAAATATCAAGGAGAACCTACCCCACAGAGACAAATCAGTGGAGGAACCCAAGTGACTCAAAGTCAGACCAATCAAAACTGAGCATCCCACCTGAAAACAAAAGAAGAGGCAGAGCCTGGCTCTGGCACAAAGCTCAAATTCTGGGGCTATGGTTGGAGAGATGAGCAAACACAGGATGATCTAGACTACTACAAAGGATTAGAATAAACGCAAAGATACCCAAAAGTCCTGGCTTGAAGTAGAAAGGAACTCTATAACCACTGAAAGAAGACAAGAAGAGAGTCAAGAAAAAAGAAGGAAAAAAATTACATGATGACTTTTCCTCCCCCCCCCCCAGAGCCCTAGAGGTGGCTGGCATTAGACAACAAATAGGTAGATATATAGAGATATATAAATATAGATAGATAGATACACACACATATATACATACAAATATGTGTGTATGTATATATATATGCATATATATATACATATAAATTATTCTATACATACTTCTATGTCACTCCTTTCGTATGCTACAATACTGTCCTTTACCTTCTTTGGCCTTAAATGAGACCTTTCAAGTTGTTTGTTTTCTTTCTCTCTTGCATTTTTTTTTATATTTTACATATATAGTAGTTGCTTATTTGTGTATATGTCTTATGCCTTCCAGTAGAATACAAACTACTTGGTGGCAATTCATATACTGTTAAGGACAAGTTCTAATTGTGTAGGAATGTCAGTAATTATTGGTTTCTGTGTCTCCAATGACAGGCTGCTTAACTCAGTGGATTAGCGTGCCAGGCCCCAAGGTCATAGATTCCATTTAATACAGAAGTGGTGGTACCCAAGCTATAGCTTTGCTCTCCTGTCTATGGACTGGCTTCACAACTCTTATAAAATGGTTTCTAGTTTCTAACATTTATACTTTTGGGCAAAAGTGTTGTGCAGAAAACATGGCTAGAAGATCAGTGCTAACGAAGTGCTATGATGAGAAATAGCTCAAAATGCATAGGCCTTTACCAATGTACCAGGCAGCGCACTTAGCATTAGATACCAAGACAACCTTGATGATTGTACAAGACAGCCTGCTTGTCACAGGAGATGCCATGACAACATCCTGTCCTCAAGCTTACATTCTAATCAGATATATAACACACATGTTCTTGTTGTTTAAACGTGAAATATACACAATTATTTTCTGGTGAACACAAAGGGCAAGAAAGCTCTGATGCCTGGGAAATTCAGAAAAAGTGTCTAAGCTGAACATTGAAGAGAGTTAGGAAAGATTAATAATTGACATTTACTTAGAACCTTGAGGCTTGCAAAATAATTTATATATATTGTCCAACTTGAACCTCATCACACAACCCTGTGAGGTTAGTTCTACACGTATTATTACGAGCAAAGAAAATGAGGCTGAGAAAGCTTAGACCAGTCCAGGGTTACATGGCTTATCAGTGTCCAAGGCAAGATTTGAACCAAGTCTTCCTGTTTCCTATAGAGCAGCTAGGTGGCTTAGTGATAGAGTGCTGAGCCTGGAGTCAGAAAGACCTGAGTTCAAATCTGATCTCAGACACTTACTAGCTGTGTGACCTTGGGCAAGTCACTTAACATCTGCCTTAGAGGCAGCTAGGTGACTCAGTGGATAAAGCATTGAGCCTGAGGATAGGTTTAAAACTGGAAGAAATTGTAGAGGTCCTCTCATCCAGCCCATAAGATAAGTAAAATGAAGCACAGAGAGTTTAAATGACTTGTACATGGTTACACAAGTATTGTGGGAAGGAGGATTTGAACTTGTGGTCTTCCTGAATGTGAGTCCTTTGTAATACCCACTAAGCCATGCTGCCTCTAATAGAGTACAATTCCCCTTTTCTGTCTGCCATGATATCTCACAAGTTAGCAGCATTCATCCAAGCTATGACCTCCTCCCTGGAAAAAGCTAATGCTTCTCTCTTGTGGGCTTGAACTAAACTAGGTCAGTTCAGTTACTGGAGATTGCTGAGGAAATAAGAAATTGAGAAGAGACTTTCAAAACCATGATTGCATATTTCAAATCATTAATAATACATCATCTCCTTGTCGAGTGTTGAAAATGTTTAAAGGACAACACAAGTGATAAGCATGTGGTTTGTGGAAGTTTGTGAGCCAATAGCGGCTCAATGGAAATGTGACAAGAACATGATACTGTATTTATAGGAGCAAATCATCTGGGGCTTGGAGGAGTTGCCCAATATCTTGGGTTTCTTCTTCTAGCATTTTCTTGAATTTAATGTAAAATAGAAATAAACAATGTAAGATTATGTGTGGGTATATATGTGCATGTGTATGTGTATGTATATATATAAATATATGTATATTATATACATGTATGTACATATATATATATATATATATATGAACACATGGGTGAGTGCATGGTTATTGAACATATGTATGTGTTTGGACTTAAATGCATCATTGATTCCATGATCTCATGGATGGTGGCACTTATTTCATTGTTGCGCACAGCCCATCTACATTTTCTCTTCCTGGGCAATATGATTCCACATTTTCCAATAAGAGCTTCTTGGAGAATTTGCTCTAAGTGCTGAATGTCTTTTTCTGGGTCGTTTAACTCCCCCAAAAGACCAATGAAGATCTTATGCTGTCCATTTACCATTCCCTATCATGCTACACCCCTACTTCTGAGCATTTCTTATATGTATTGTATTCAATCAATCAATTCATCTGCATTTATTAAGTGCTTACTATGAGCCAGGCACTATTGTTAACTCTAGGGTATACAAAGAAAACAAAAAATAAGAGAACTTACACTCTAATAGAGAAAACAACATGTATATAAATAGGAACCCATAAGATACATATATATTACAAGGAAGGCATTTTAGCAGGGAAGGCACAAACATGATTTTTAAACAAAAATAATCAGTAAGATTCTGCCTTTCTTACTACTTGTGGCTTTGGGTCACCTGGATTGCTGATTCTTTAGGCATTGTGGTATTCCCTGATTCAATGTCATATACCATTAGCAAATATTTGCATGTGTTTGCATACTTATGTGTGTGTGTGTGTGTGTATTTGGAGAAGCATATGAATGTTAAAAGCAACAACACAATTCCCCAAAGGCTATCTAGCTTGATCTTTTCATCTTTCTCTATTTTAGATTAATATCTGTTTCTAAGGATTGACCTGGCGATGTGTACTCATGGATTAACTCAATGGATTGTCAATCCAGCAGCATGTTATAATCTAGCCAATAGGTAGTTAGCAGCCATTTGGTTTTCCCCACATGTATTGTTAGGCTAATCTCTCTTGAAAGGTAATGGGTTGAATCTCCTTAAGGAATTATTGCAGTAACCCAGGCCTCAAAGTATGCATTCATGTATTCATGTGGCACATACATGTGCATATATAATATGGGTATAAATGCATATGGATATATGTGGATATATACATATATACATACACATACACACAAATACATATAAATGTATGTGTATATGAATATGGGTATGCACACATATAGGTATATATGTTCCTATAGCTATACCTATATAGGGGTATACTTATATGTTACATGTGTATGGATGTATATATGTGCATATATTATCTGTATATCTGTATGTTTTTGTGCATATACTTATACTTTTGGTATATTTTTACCCATTTTATTCACTCTGAAAATCAATCCTTCAGTGTTTCTCTGGTGGTATGTCTAGCTCCTGTATAATAGAGTCTAACTGTGATGGCTCCATTGTCTTTGCTAGTGAAAAGAATTCGTATGCAGATTTTTTTCTGTCCTTCACCTGACTATGTTCCTCCTCCCATATTTAAAGCTTCCAGTTCCAGTCATATAATTTTATAGGGCTATAGTTCTGGAACTAGAAGATACCACAGAGGCTATTTAGTTCGATCCTTCACTATACAAATAAAATGAGACCCAGTGTAGTTAAGTGGCTTTAGCCTCAAAACTCAATTTCACCATCTAAAAGATAAGAAGTTTTCACTACAGCACACCTAAAGTCTCAGTCTGTTATCCCATGGTTCTTTTATCTTCAAGATCTGGGATGGATGAAATATTTCTTGTCTTGAAGCTAATCTGATCCTCTAAGTATTTAGTCTGGGTGGTCCTTGTAAAATAGATAATTAGCCCATATCTGAAACCCTTCCAAACTAACAGGTTGTATTATACAACCATAACCTTTGAAAATGCACAATTAACCTCCATGTCAGCAGGTCTCATCAGGGGACAATGTGAGTAGAAGAAAACCAAGTACACAGTTACTTAGTATTTGTTTATTTCCATCTAATCCTAACATAAATATACCAAAAGATCATGAAGTTATAGATTTAGAGCTAGAAGGTATCTTAAAGGCCATTGAGTCATGCTTCTTCATTTTATGGGGGAGGAAACTGAAGCACAGGGCTGAAATGTCTTGCCCAGGGTCACACTTTGGTCTCGCCTGGCTTCAAGCTCAGTGCCCT
The DNA here is from genome assembly GCA_028646595.1 of Phalanger gymnotis. Classification (NCBI taxonomy): domain Eukaryota; kingdom Metazoa; phylum Chordata; class Mammalia; order Diprotodontia; family Phalangeridae; genus Phalanger; species Phalanger gymnotis. The sequence goes on along the minus strand of CM053626.1, from coordinate 29,060,445 downwards.
CTCCACCACACTTAACAGAACAAGAGAGATACCTGTATATGAGAGCCTTGTTTATGGTCAAGTAGCTAGCATTTGTCAGAGGCAGGATTAAACCCAAGGACACCAAGGCTGTCCCTATATCCACTAGGCCATAACAACTCTCAGTACTCATAATGATTTAGCAGGTTAATTTTTTGTTATTCATTGGATAGTTAATATCACACAGTCTTTAAAAAAGTAGAAACTAAAAAAAAAAAAATTAGGATAGATGGTAACTTCCTTGCTGACAAGAAAGTGAGGCAGTGTCCCAATCATGCTGGGTGGATCCCACATGGAGAACATTTGGCAGAACATAAACAAGAGCTGGATAGCATGGGCAGACATGGATGACTTGCCTTTTCCATCATTGGAGAGAACACCCAAATCGATGAGATCACAGATTCCTTGCAGCATTTGAAATGGTAATTTGCTGTTAGATCCCAGAGGATAAGTTATTTATAGCCACAGTACTTTAGGTCTTTTAGATGTAGATTCTGTCTTTTACTGAACCATGAAGTGGGGAGAGGCATCTCCAGTCATCCTGATCTGTATCACGCCACTGGACCCATGTGGCTCCAGAGGAGAAAGAGAGGCTGAGGCTTTGGGCAGCCCTTCCTCACTTAAATCCAATTCACTTGCAAGTCATAGCATCACCATCCTGATTCCATGGTCCTCTTTGGGAACAAAGGACAAACAACGATATCAACAAATCATGAAGCAATGTGGCTCAGCGAATAGACTGCTCATTAAAGGAATATGAAGTCAGGAAAACTTTAATTTAAATTTTGTCTCACAGTAGCTATGAGACTAAGTGACCTCGATATATTTGTTTTATTTTTCCAGCATATGAACATAATCTTAAAGGTACTATTATGAAATGTACTCGGAGTCAGGAGAATGTGCATTTAAATCCCAGCTCAGTTTCTTATTCAGGGTTGCTAGGTGGCACTGGGCTTGGATTCAGGAAGGCCTGAGTTCAAATCCAGCCTCAGACACTAACTAGCTGTGTGACCCTGGGCAGTTAACTTAACCATGTTTGTCTTAGTTTCTTCATCTGTAAAATGAGCTACAGATGGAAACAACAAACCATTCTAGTTTTTATTTTTCTTTTTATTTTTTTTTTGCCAAAGAAAGCCCAAATGGGATCATACAGGATCAGACTCTACAGGAAACAACTTAACAACAACAAAATACACTTACTAGATACTTAACCCTGGTCACATTACTCCCTGGACCACAATTTTCTCATCTGTAAAATGAGGACAATAATGGGACCATCTTCATATGACTGTTGCAAAAATTGAATGAAATAATATATGTAAATCAATTTGCAAGCTTTAAAATGCTATTTATATGTGTATATATGACTGTGGGGAGCAGGGCTGGGTTTGTCTGTGTGTGAGTGTGTTTGCATTTGACCTACTAAGCTGATTAACAAATAATTTAATTAAGTGTTATTCAGTTGTTAATGTGCAGAAATCTGGGCTCCTTTTTGTGGGATTCAGTGATAGGTTTTTTATTTTGCTGTTTTTCTTTGTCTCGTTTTTTGTTAATTTGAATGAAAATATGCTACAATGAAAGTATCCCTTTTCAAGCTTATGTCACTGAGTTCCTTTGGTTCTGTAGACATTCCACCACCCCAGTCACTTTACATACAGTCATCCTGAACTCTATCCACTCCTATGTCAACACAGTTGCCCAGGGAAATTCACTCCAACCACAAGCAAGGGATTTGAAAATTCCATTCGCCAATGAGGTCTGCAATGCTTTTACATAGTACTTTCCAGTGCTGACTTACTCACTGGTCAAAACCTCAGAGCCAGAAGATAAATTCTTGGCCAATAAATGAGTGAAATATCAATGTCTGTCTGTATATTCCAAGCCATGGCTATGCATCTAGAAAAAAAAGAGATCAATTTAGAGAGATTAAAGGAAAATGGGAAGCCTTATACTGGAATACATGTTGTTTTCTCTGAAAGCATTTGTTTACCTTAGGGAAGCAGGACAGGTCATTAGAAAGAACTCTGAATGTTTTGGAGTTAAAGGAACTTGGTTCGAATTTTGGCTGTTACTATTTGTATGAACTTAGGTACATCACCTAACCACTGTTGGTCTCAGTTTTCTCATATGTAACATAATGGGCTGGACTACATAATTTGAAAGATCTCATCCATCACTCTATCTATGATCTTATGATTTCTCTGGGACCAAGTTACCACATATAACATAAAAAAGTTGACCCAAATGACCTTGAAGGTCCTTTCTGGTTCTATATCTTTTTTTTTTTTACCTTAAAACTTGTCAGGCTACATATTATCCATGGGCCTAGATATTTTTGTACTGTGTGTATTTGTGTACACATTGTGTTCCCTCAGTGGAAGTTGAAGCTAGGGACTGTTTCATTTTTATTTCTGTAAGGACCTAGCACAGAATAGCCACTTTTTAATTGCTTGTTTTATGGAATGTATAGTAGGAAAAGAAAGAAAAGAAGAATTACTTCTAACGTAGCCTGAGCAACATCAGTGGAAATGCAATGGTTATTTGGCCACAATAGGAATTCCTACAGGGGAAGGCTTAATTAATTAATTCTGAATATTTTCAGATCCAATCAAGAGCAAGCTGTCATTATGTAAAGAGTACTGTATTTATAATCAGAGGACCAGAGTTTAAATCCCAATATGATTTTGGACAAAGCATTGCCCCTCCCTAGGACTCTGTTTCCTTATCTTGAAAACAAGGGGGTGGGATTGGATTAGATGTCCTCTAAAGTCCTTTCTAGCAGTAAATGTCTGATCCTTTGACCATAATATTTATGTCAATAAAAGGATCCCAGGATTATAACTTTTGGGCAAATGAATTAACCTAGTCCACCTGCAATGGCCCAAACTTGAGAGACTAGGGTAGAAGGTGTTTGTTCTTCCATGTTCTCTTTCAAGGGGCGTTACCTGCTTCCTTCAGTGGAAAGTAATGGTTCAAAGTGTACACAGAACTCATTGGCTGCAAGTTAAGCTGACTGTCTTAGTGCTGACCAAGCCCAAAATGTGTTTCATTAGCTTTTTAAAAACTTTCACACAGTTACAGAATCTCAGAACTGGGATATCTTGGTTATCATCTAGTATGACACATATTTTACAGAGAAGGAAATCGGGGTCTATAAAATGCAAGGGATTTACTTGTCTAATGTCCTACAGATGACTAAGGGTAGAGCTGAGATCAGAAACCAAGCCTTTTTTTCCTAGTGAACTAAGAATGTGGATTATTAAGTCCCATATTTCTGAAACAGTAGCTTCGGGGGATCTGGGAGCCACATATTAGGAAGGATGTGAATGTCAATCAATCAACACCCATTTATTGACTACCTAATATGTGCCAGGTGCTATTCTATGTACCAGGGATACAAAGACAAAAATGAAAGTCTGTCCCTTCAAAAAACTTACATTCTAAGGGACCATCACTTATAGACATAAGAACCACAGACAGCATTTGCACAAGGGTCTGCAGGGAATGTCCTCTGATAATAACAGGTCTCTAACCTCTGGAATCTTAGGTAATGATTTTAGTCTTTGAGGGGCTTGGTCAACAAAGAGAAGGTTCAGGTTCCTTTCTAATCACTGTGGACTTTTATTTTCCAACCTCAGAACTAAAGGTAAAAGTAGAGTTTATGTTTATCTCCCAAAAAGATAGAAGAAAGGCACTCAATATAAAATGTAGGTTAGGTATAGGACAGCTAATTATTTCCTCCTTAAGCATTTGCAAAAGGCTCGAAACACAAAAGATCTACATATATGAATTAATATGATTTTCATTAAGAAATAGTATCCATTAACTACTACTAATGCTACTATTAATGCTTAGTTTGCTCTGAGATTACCATCAATATAGCCTGTAAATGTCTGGTTTGCATATACTTGTTTGCATGTTGTCTTCCTCTTTAGAATGTGAGCTCCTTGAAGGAAAGGACACTTTTGCCTATCTTTGTATTCAAAGCCCTTAGCATAATATGAGACACAGAGCAAGGGTTTGATAATTTTTTATTGACTTGATTTCTCCACTGCCATCATGGGAAATGAATACTTCAAACACAGAACACTTAGTGGAATTGTTGAATAGGCATTTCACCTCCACTTCATCTCTGCACTTTCCAAGTAACTCTCTCAGGAAGTGTATCTTTTGCCAAGTCATTCCAGAATGTAGTCTCCTCTTCCTGGGAATATTTAACTTCTTTAAGAAAGGTGTAATTTCATAATACTCTTTTTTTGTTGACAACCACAGCTGAAGGATCCAGGAGCTCATATTTCTCAAACTTACCTTGTTTCAAAGGCTCAAAATATCAGTCTCAGGAAAACTGTAAAGTCATCTATTCTCAGAGAAAGAAACAAAACAGAAGAGGCCAACAGGAATGAGATTCTAACTAAGACTCACCCAAAAAACACCTACTTTAACTGCCATATGAGGGCATTCACCATTGATATTCTGGGATTAAGAAAAGGGAAGTGGAGTAATAGCACCTGTCTTGTGCAGTAGTGAGGAACCAATGAGGCAGTATTTGGAAAGCACTTAGCATAGTGCCTGGTACATAAAAAGCTCTATATAAATGCTTATTTCTTTCCTTTTCCCTTCTCATCCCTGCTCTTCCTCCTGGGAAGCTCAAGAGAACCTCCCAGAGTGCCTACATGCTAAATGGGATCAAGGGGACAATGAGGAGATTGCTTCATCTTCCTAACATGCACGTCCTATCTCCTTGACCCACATGCATCACCGGAATTAACCAATGGAGCTCAGGTCAGTTCTATGAATACTCCCTAGGATGACCCTAACCCAATCCATTCTACACAGTCTTATCCAAGATGAATACAAAGCAGCAAAAAGACACTATAGACCTTGCTGGGAAGGCACTAGCAGCTGGTGAGACAAAGGAAGATTCCTGCAGAATTGGTGCTTTAGCTGAGTTTTGAAGGATATCTAAGAAGTGGAGGGGAGGAGAGAGGGCATTCCAGTCAAAAGGGATGATCAGTGCAAATTCATGTAATTGGGAGATGGAGTGTCATGTGTGAGAAGTAGTAAGTAGGAAGCTATTGCTGGACCATAGAGTTCCTAGAGAGTAATAACATATAAGAAGACTGGAAAGGCAGAAGAAATCGAATTGGGATGTTCAAATGCAAAAAAAGAGGAGCTAATATTAGATCACAGAATAACAGAAAATCACTGGATTTTAATGACTGGAGGAATAATAAGATTAGACTTATTCTCTAGGAAAATTACTCCATGGAATGACCCAATTTAAATCATCCTAAACTTTTATCCAAAATGAATACAAAACAGATTCAGAATGACTCAGCCTTTGCTGGGAAGACTCTGATACCTATGTGTTGGTAAGCAAAATGGGCTCCTTAGCACTTAGTTCAACAAGTGCCCTTGAAGAGTTTGGTTCGTTTCCTCTGAGTAATTCAGTGTATTTCATTGAGCCTTACTAGGTGCTAAAGCCCCAGGCACAAACCCCTATTAGGTGTGGAACCTATGTGGGTGTGGATTGGTGACTGGAGTGGGGCCCAAGGTGGGGCTGGCTAAGGGGAGGTGCTAACTCCAGAGCCATGCCCTATTAGGTGTTAACCTAACCTATGCGGAGGTGAACCTCCCAGGGTCCTAAGGGGAGGGTCTAACTCAAGAGCCAATCATAGCAGCCTAAGTTCTGGTCTTTCAGATGATGTTTGATAACATCTGAAGCCCTATAAGAAGGGAGGACAGAGCCATTTGTGCAGGGCTCTCTCTCTCTCTCTCTCTCTCTCTCTCTCTCTCTCTCTCTCTCTCTCTCTCTCTCTCCCCCCTCTGGTAGCTATGTTTTGGGATT
>CM053626.1:29036630-29054479 GCA_028646595.1 Phalanger gymnotis | reverse complement strand
GTTGGACAAGAAGTTTCCTATAGGTTCCTGGTGTGTATGTGCACGTTATATTGGAGAGGAGAGAGTCTTGAGGCAAGGAAAGAAATTAGAAGGATATTGAAATAATCCAAGTGAGAGGTATAAATATCTTGAATTGGGTTGGAAGCTATGTGAATGGGAAGAAGAGGACATATTCAAGAGATGTTGTGGAGGTAAAATATTACAAGATTTGCAACTAATTGACTATGTGGGGTGAGGAAAAGTGAAGATAATATTGAAGTTGCGAACTCAGGAGATTGGAAGGATGCTGGTTCCCTGAAAAAAATAGAGAAGTTTGAAAGACTGGTGGAATTTCAGTAAAAGATGATGATTGGACATACTGATTTTGAGATGTCTATTAGCCATCCAGTTCAAAATGATGAATAAATAAGAAGGTAGCAAAGCAGGAGAAAAGCTAGAGTTGCATACATAGATGTGGTAATCATCAACATAAAATAACAGTTAAATTCATGATAAAAGATTCTCACCGGTGACAGAGCATAACGAGAAAAGACAAGAAGGCCCAGGATAGAGTGACCCAGGACATCGACAATGGGAATGACATAGATGATGATCCAAAAATGGAGACTTACAAGGAGTGGTCAGACAGGTATATGAAGAACTGAAAGGGAGAGCAGTGTCATAAAAACCCAGAGAAGAGATAGTATCCAGGAGAGCACAATTAGCAGGGCAAGATACTCCAGGGAAGTCAAGAAGGATGGAGGCTAAGAAGAGGCCAGTAGATTGGATAATTATGAGAGTACTGATAATAATGGAGAAAGTGCCCTGAGGAATGAGGTTAGAAGCCAGATTGCAAAAGGTTTAGAGGAGAATGAGAGGAGAGGAAGTGGAGGCAGCAAGTCTAAATAAATTCCTTAAGGATTTCAGCCATAAAGGGAAAAAGATGTAATGATATCCAGTGTCTTTTTCAAGTTGTAATAGAAAATGAATAAGATGGTGAAGGGCTTCAAATACATACCATAGGAAGACTGATCCAAGGAATCAGGGATGTTTAGTCTGGAGAAGATGACTGCCATAGGAAGGAATGATGGGTACCTTTAAAGTATAGGGAAATTTTTCAAATGTAAAATAATTTAGAATCATTCTGCTTGGTCCCAGAGGGCAGGACTGGGAGGAATGTGTGATAAATGCAGAGAGGGTCATTTAGGCAAATTTGGTGAGGAATCAGCTGCTTGGTGAAGTAATGACTTTTCTATTGCCAGAGAGGATTACCACTTGTTGGGGGTATTTTATAGGGGATGCTGGTTCAAGCACAGATTGGAAGAGAGGCTTTCTGAAGTCCTTTCCAATTCTGAGACTACATGTAGAAGACTGAGTTTCCTGAGGCACTGTTTCCCAGTTTTGCATGCAAAAGAAAACATGATGACAAAACTGTTATTTATATGTAGGCTTGACAAATGTATACAATACCACACATATTGATTCCACCCTACTCTTCTCCTCACTGAAGGTTACTCTTGGTGTCAAGATGTCCATTATGCAAAACAGAAATTTGAAATTTAGATGGGATATTTTAAAGATTTTATCCATTAGAACTACAGTGTAACATGATTTTGCTTTTAACAGATGTTATGGAAAATATAGCTCTTCAAGCACTGAATATTCAGCCACACAGTTATATAGCAAATCTTAGCTCCCCCTCCACAATATCTTTCTAATTTTCTTTGAGAAATGAAGAAAGAAAAGATGTAGTTTTAAAAAAAAGCGATAGATATTGCCATGACATCTTTGTTCTAAATACTATAAAAGAACATTAAATGTCCATATCCATCTTCAGAGTGTGTGAACGTCTATAATGCACATTGCTAGCTGGTTCCTTACCCTGGAGGCAAACACAGCAAGGTTAATGTTACTGACTCAGTGGCAGCAGGGTTTATGCTTGTAATGGTTGCTACAGTAATGAGGATGGTTCTAAAGGAAACTTAGAGGACATACTCAATTTACATAAAAGGAAAGTGAGGTTCAGAAATGATAAATGATTTCCTAAGCTCCCATTGTGGTTGTTGTTTGTCCTTCACTCTCAGAGAGGACCAATGACATCAGAAGGGTGATGTCTTGGCTTGCAAGTGTATTGGATTTAAGAGAGGCAGGGCTTTGCAAATTCATCAGCCTAACTCCTCTAGAGTCATCAGAGTCCAGTGGCAAGGCATAGGTCAGGATGATTGGACATGCAGTGGCAGAGGCAGTGGGGAGACTTGACCTTTTTAAGCTAAGGTCTTTTCCAAGTCTCAGTTTTTCTGAAGCAACATCCATTCAGTGATTCAGTGATTTAAGGCTAGATAAGAAATGAGGCAAAAGATGGCCTTGTTTGCCTACTCAAAATAAAAATCTGGGAGAGGAAAACCTCTAGAGTTTCTGGCTAGAACACAAACATAGATAGTAAGTGGACAACTTGGGATTCAAATCTTAGGTTTTTTCTCTAGTTTCATCACATTTCCTTTTACACTATGACGTCTTGCACTAGGATATAAATTTCTTGAGATAGAGGATTGTTTCCATTTTGACTTTGCACTTCCATTCCCTCGAACAGTGCCTGGATCGTAACAGAGGATTAACAAACACTTTGCAGTTAATTAATTTTTTTCATACTCAGTCTTTCTTTTGACAGATAGTGGTAACAATGAGATCCAAATATGAAACAGGACAAGTCAAGGTGACTCACAATGATATCCAATCTGTGACTGTGGCACTAGTCCTACCGAATTCTAACCAACCAAGCTAAATTATTATTTCTGAGTAGAATCATCACCTCACTTACCAAAACTTGTAGTTATAAAATTGTTGATTTAAGAAAGAGGCTGGCAAATGCAAAAAGCAGTTGCTATTTCATTCTAGGTTTTAGCAAACTACTAATGTTTGATGTTGGAAAAGAGCAAAAACTTGGGCCACGTGGCTGGACTTTTGCTTAAGGACACCAAAATTTGAGAGGTACAAAGATATACATGAGAAGAGTTCCCAGCTCCTTCCTCAGCAGAAACTCCCTCAGCAACAAAGTTAATGTCCTGGCATCTCGCAGAATGGATTCCTAGAGTCTCCACCTGCAGGTTGGTGTGAGGGGGGAGATTTCTCTTTTTGCATGGTCTACCTGAGGATATATTTAGTGCTGCTGACCACAGGCATTGGGAAAACTACTGATGATGATTCTGTCTTGGTAACTCTGCCAAAAAAGGCATTAGGCATGAAGTAAACAATGTGATGATGTTTGTTTTAGAGACACACTGAGTCATTGTTGGTGCTATGGCTGAAAATGTCAGCAAGATGGAAATCATCCCTAGAAAAATGATAATTTGTTTTTTTTTTGTTACTGTGCTTTCTTCTATGACATCTATTTCAAACCCTTTCACTGAACTCTGTCCTTATATGGCATGCTACCGAACCTTTTCACAATTGATTCAAATGGTAGTAAATTAAGCATAAACCCCATAATGAAAGATACTCCAAGGCCATGTGGGAATGTTCAAGAGTTGTGCAAACACAAGCAAAGTGAAGTTTGAAGTACTTTTGCACTATTTTGAGAACACCATGTGAAAAGTTTCATCAATTATTCATTCAAATATATATCTGAAGGACATGAAATAGTCTATGAACCTGGTGCTTAAAAGCCTCTAAATTGGGAAAGTGTCTTCCAATCTTTCCCTAGCCTAATCCATCTTCCCAACACCTGTCAAAATAATCTTCCTAAAGCACAGTTTGCTGATGTTGTTTCTCTGCTCGTGAAGCTTCAGTAGCTACCCATTGCCTCTAAGGATAATTTTGTTACTTATTGAGAAGGTAAAACCCATCACAATTTGGCTAAAGCCTCTATTCGCCTATTTACTTCACTTTATTCCCAACTCTGTATTCTAGCCAAACTAGACTATTCACCAGTACTTATGTAGAGATTCTAGCTTCCATCTATGTCCCTTTGTTCAGGCTGTCCATGAACTCTTTTCTCACCTCTTTTTCATAGAATCCTTAGCTTCTTCCAAAGGAACACTTAGTTGCCACCTTCTTCACAAAACCAATCTTGATCTCCCTAATTATTGATTCTCTGCCTCCTAGAACTACTTCCATTTATTTTGTCTGCTTACCTCTTAAAATGTTGTATGTTGCCCCACGTTCACACACACCTACCCCAGTGACTATCAGTAGATAGAAAGCCATCCTCAAAGACTTGCATTCTGATTGCTCGTTCAACACATGCTAGATCTGTGGCACTAGAAATGTCATTGACCCTCTTTGTACTCCCAACAATTCTCTAAATTATATTGAGAATCAATATGCGTAAGTAGAAAGAATTTTTACATTTGTGTTTTACTGGCTGAAATCATCAATCCAGACAAAATGATCCCCTAGTTGAATGTAAACTCCTCAAAGCAAGGGGCTATTTTTCTTTTTTCATCTTTGCAGATCCCAGAGCCTGAGGGGCAGCTACTGCTTGATGGATAGAGAGCTGGCCTTGGAAACAGGAGGATTAAAGTTCAAGTCCTGACTCTGAAGCATATGTACTTTGTGGCCATGGGCAAGTTACTTAACTTCTCTGTGCTCTAGGAAACTTTTTAAGGCTAAGAGAAAGCTAAAGAGAAGGCACCAAGCTACACTGGTAGAGGAAGGTTCCTTACCTGGGATTTTCCTATATTAATAAATCACAATCATCCATATCCCTATCTTCAGAGTGAATGTAGTGCATGATACCTTAGTAGGAACTAAATCTGTTTTGCTGAATTGAATTGAAAACTAACCAACAGGTCAATCTTCTATGAAGCTCTCAAAGAGGCCCAGTTCATTTGGAACAGAGGTATTGAGAAGCAAACTGAGAAAGTGTGGAGAAGAAATTGTAATGAATGGCTAAAGCTCATTACAGCAGTGGCAACCAGGTGGCACAGTGGATAGAGTGCTGGGGCTGGAGATAGGAAGCCGTGAGTTCAAATATTGCCTCAGATACTTCCTAGTTTTGTGACCCTGGGCAAATCACTTACCTTTTTTTTTGCTTCAGTTTCCTCATCCGTAAAATGAGCTGGAGAAGAAAAAGGCAAACCACTTCAGTATCTTTGCCAAGAAAACCCCAAATGGTCACGAAGAGTTGAATATGACTGAAACAACAGAACAACCACAACAAAATACTTCAAACTCAAAGCCAGTCTTAAATGGGCACATGGCCAGAATTACAATTAGTAGCAATATCTCTGAACAACAAGTCACATTTATATAAGATTTACAAATGTATTTAATAGTTCATTGATAAACACTTGTTGAGTGCCTCCTATGTGCTAGTGTAATGTTAATGGGATAATAAGATTTTCCCCATCCATTAAGAGGCAGCTCATTGTGAGAGGGACTTGCCTAAGGAGGAGCTTGTTTAGGGGGAGGCTCAATTGTAGGAAGTCTTTCATACCTTTTGGTACTAAGATAATTAAGCACTGAGTCAGGAGGGTTGTGATGCTTTCTGGCTCTGAGCCTATTAACCAAAAGTGTATAAATACTCTGAGTTGGTATTTTGCTTTGGGCGTTCACTTATGAGAAGGACCTTGTTGTTCCCTGGTCAAGACTTTGAGTAGCTGTATGTTCAGACCCCCCAACTGCTGAGATGTAAAGGATCTCTTGATCCAGTGGTGTATGTAAAGTGCATAGAATATTGCTTTGATTCAGTCAGAGCCCTGCTTGTTGGTCTTTTGTGATAATTTCTCTGATTTTATTTTCTCTGCTTGTATTTTCTCTGATGTTCCTGAACTAGTGGATGTAATTAGGGAAAATTGTTGGCCCCTTTAAAAGCCATGTTTCTTAGAAAAGCAGATCAAAGAACCTGTGCCAGCAGGCCATCCTGGGTATGCTAGGGTGCTTGCTGCTACATCTAGGCGTGAAGACCTTGTGATACAAGTATGAAAAGGAAAGATAGTCTCTGCATCAAAAAGCTTACTATGTAATGAAGGAAGACAACACAAATAAGAAAGCTAGAAACCAGGTTAGGGGGAAGGTACCCCACATGGGCATGATGGATGAATCAAAGAAGTCCAAAATGAATGGAGCTAAGTGGAAACTGAGGCAATGCAATGTCTATGTTGTCCCCCTTCTTTAAATGGAGTTCGTGATTCCATCCCATGGTCAGAGGAGCAGAGCATAGGGTGTGAGTACCAAGGTTGGTTGCGTGTTTTAGAATGATGAAATTTCCCAATAATCAAGTTATATGATGGGGAAGTCAAAGACATCCAAAACAAGGACAGCTGGGTGGGAAGTGAGGGCAATGTATTTCTTATAAGAACGTGAATAATGATTAAACTTGTGATTTCATTGCTTTAGGGAACTCCAGGTTGAATAAACGTTAACCCAAGCAGGTTGACAGCTTCTCTCTACCTGACAAAGTTGCCAATGCCACTGAGGGGTTAAGAACTTGGCCAGGATCACTGAGCCAGGACACATTAGGAGCAGGACTTGAATCCAAGTACCCCTGAATGAGAGGGCATCTCTCTATGTACCTGCTATCTTTTCTTGCGGTGGATAATGGTAGATGATCACGTATGTTTTACAGGAAGGAAACGAGGACAGTGAGAGAGAAGTGAACTTAGGTGACTTGTCTGAGGTTACAGTCAGTAAGTGTCAGAGCCAGGAACCTAGCCCATGTTTCCTGTTGGAGAGTCTGTCACTCATTCCATTCCACCTTGATGACCTTCTATCCTAATTGATCATTCTATATAGTATTTTAATGCTTTCCTTACAACCTTTCTGAGTATGATATTGCAAGTGTTATTGCTATTTTACAAGGGGGAAACTGAAGGTCAGAGAGCTTGCCATAAATATAGAGGATGAGAGTGTCAGGATTTGAATGCAGATCTCCTGAGTTCAAGGCCAATAGACATTTCACTATACCCAGTGGTACCTCATGAGAGAAAGAGAGATAATTGGCTAACCATGATTTTGAAGTTAGTAGGTTGTGCATCTGTTGGCAATAATATGTCCAACTTAATGTTGTGTTTAGTTTCATCATTGAAGATGTCCAGGTCCTGTCTTTCACATGGTCTTAGTAACTAGACCTACGAGTTATGCATTATGATTCAGAGAGATTGGGGAAGGCTCATTCCCCCCAAACTGCTCTTCCATTCAATTAATCAACACATATTTAGTAAAAGCTTAGTAGAGGCTAGGTACTCTGTAAGGTGCTGTGGATACAAAAAATGAAACAGTCCCTGTCCTCAAAGAGCTTTTATTCTATCCACTCAATGGAATCAAGAAATCCATTTCATTTAAGGCATTATCCCCTGTTAAAATGCAAATACTCTAGAGGCTAGAACTTGAAGATTTTATTAGTCATTTATACCATAGTGAGAAAGAAGTTCCCAAAAGTTAGGAAAGGAAATATACCTGAGTGCATTGGGTACCTAAGTCAGGAGAGAAAGAGAGAGAGAGAGAGAGAGAGAGAGAGAGAGAGAGAGAGAGAGAGAGAGAGAGAGAGAGAGAGAGAGAGAATGAATGAGAACCAATTCAATAAATGCATATTCAGTTTCTCTGCATACAAGGCACTGTCCTAGGCACTGGGAATAGATATAATAGATATAGATATAATAGATATAACTCAGATCTTGGTCTTAAGGATCTTACAATGTCATACATAAGCTCAAAGTTTCCAAGAAAAGCTTCTCTTATTTCATAACTTTACCTGAGATGGGCCCATATTAGAGATATTTGCACTTCAATATTATTTGTTATTCCTTGCAAAGCAGTAAGTTATGCTTCTCTTTACTCTTCATTTCTTAAGACCAATGTTCTTTTTCAAATAAGTCACTATTACACCAATGGACAGTGGGACCTGTCACAAAACAACCACCACCACTAGCAACAACAACAACCAATAACAACAACAACACATTGTGCTTGAAATAATATTTTCCACAGGCACAAAATAACTTAATTCACTGATCACTGCCAGGCATTAGTCAATGGCTAGATTTCCAGCTGTTATGCACCTTTGCAGTTATTTTAAGTTTAGATACCCTAAGTATTAAACCTTGAATCCCATAGCAGGGATCCTTAACCTGGGAGCCATGAACTTAAAATATAAATATTTTGGTAACTGTAGTTCAAAATAATTAGTTCTCTTTGTAATCCACTTTATTTTATTTATTATTTTAAAATGTTATTCTGGGAAAGGCTCTTTAGGCTTCATCATACTGCTGAAGGGATCCACAATACAAAGTAAGCTAAATGCCTCTGTCTATATTAAGGTATCTTTCTCCTTAATCCTAGCTTCATACACAATAACATTGCTGTATCTGGTGGTTGGGGCATATTTTGTAATTCCTACTGATGCGATACCATCATAATAACCTGTTCTTTCCAATAAAACAGTGTGAAGAAGACTCTCTTAAATGGAAAACCCCATGCTTATGATCCCAAATACAATTAAAATGGAATTGTTTGTGTAAATGGGGCTGTGACATCGACCTCTAAGAGAAATCTCACCATCAGGATAGCATGTAAAAGTCACAGAGCAGAAGTTCATGGTACATATCCTCTTGTATAACGCAACCTGGACCGATCAGGCAGTGGCAGAGCTGTTTGCATGTTGTTATTTTTGTGCCCTAATGGAAACTGGGAAGAAGTATGTGTTCCTGAGGGAAATTTCCAATGGCATCTTCTATGCCATTCATTCAGCCCATCATTCCAGAGAGCACCTCTCTACCTCTATCCCAGACTTTCTTCTGGGGGTGGCAATGCCTCCACTCCCTCAGTTTCCTCCTTTACTTGGTGAGTTATTCCTGAAACATCTATTTGAGGAAGCACCCATGCCAGATGCATTCTTTTCTAATCTAGACCATCCTGTAATTCTCTTGACTGCTTTTCCATCCCACCACACCCCATTAGAAGGCATGGACTGTCATTTTAGCTTGAAATTGTACTTCCAACACAGCACAGTGCCTAGTAGGCACTCAAATTCTCTCTGTCTCTGTCTCTCTGTCTCTCTCTCCCTCCCTCTTCTCACCCCCCTCTCAATCTCCTCAGTCTCTCCCCCCTTCCTATCGCCTTCTCTTGGCCCTCGAAAGCTACACTCGTGTAATGCAGTATCTTCCAGGCCCTGCCAAATGTTAGCATGAGTTCAAGGATGGATGGTCATCTGAATACCACCCTAAAAAAGGGTACAGAGACTCAGCACCAGGAGCTGGCCAGGTCACTATAATTTTTTGGAAAAGAAAGTAGTATAGCGATTATAGCATCTCATTTTCAAATATGTAAATGGATCCATGGTCACACCCAGATGGACACTCCCTCTAATGACACAGATTTCAGCCCATTCATATTTTGCTTGTCCATATTCTCCCCGAAGTTGATCAAAAGGTATGGATCAACCGTGTGTGTGTGTGTGTGTGTGTGTGTGTGTGTGTTGAGATGGGAGTTCTTTTGTTTTTTTTCTTATTTCCTCCTGCCATAATAGGGATCACCGGTGGAGTACACAGGCTGTCCATGGGTCATCCCTCACTCTCACCACATACCATGTCCATCTTTATTTTCACGTATACATTTCCTTGATTACATCCTTCACTATAGTTCTCTTTCATAATTAATAATAGCTAAAATTTAGGCGACACTTTAAGATCTTTAGAGGGATTTATATATTTCATTTGACCTTCACAATAACCCAGGGAAGTAGGTGCTATTATTTCCATTTTACAGATGAGGAAATGGAGGCAGAGATGAAGTGACTTGACCAGAGTATAATCAAGCATGTGTCTGAGGCAGGATTTGAACTCAGTTCTTTCTGACTCCAAGTCCAGGGCTCTCTTCTCTTTGTCACCTAGCTGCTACCTCCTATGGATCACAGCCTATCCAAACTCACCATGTTCCATTCCATCGTCTCTAATGTGATATTCCATTTTAATTCTTTAGAGATTCAAGTATTCTGTTACTTGCAGACATAAAGTAGCATTTTCCAAATGTATTTCTCCACTGAAATCCTACTCTGATGTCTCATTAAGGCAGGGAGTCTCTCAAGCCTAAAATGTAAGAAAGAACAGGTTCTGTCAAATTCTATTGACTGGAAATGCTTTGAGCAGGAACTGACAGTACCCTATAGGTCTACCATCTGAGAACAAGCTTAGCTAAGCTCAGCAAGGGTCCTCACCACAAAGCAAATGACCAGGGATGAATCATTTTGGCCATAGTGCCCCACAAAGATAATCTACTGATATAGGTCAGAGCTGCATCCTCAAGGGCATCAGTAGCCAGGGTTCCCAAATGATAAAATGAAGCAAATGTTGTGGTACTGGACAATGCTGCTAAGGAACACAAAAATCTGCAACTTGGAAGTTTTCTCTCTGTATTACTTAGGCAAGTGTCAACAGAGAGATAAGGCAGCCAAGAGAGCTAATGTGATCTTAGATTGCATGGTTTGGTGATGTTTACTGGAGTTCCAACCATGAAGGTAGTTTTTATTTGGTTAAATTGAGAGGCATAGCATACAGGATTTAAGGAAATGATAGCCATCTTGTACTCTCACCGGGTTACAGTTCAGTAGGAGTAATAGATCCAGCTATGAACACCACATTTTAAGGACATTGACAAGCCAGAGAAAATGCAGAAGAAGCCAATGCTAATAAAAGCAAGCCTTGAGCCCATGTGGCAAGAGGATGAGTTGAAGGAACTTGGGGATAATTAAACTGCATGATGATGATGATGAAGATGATGATGATGATGATGATGAAGGTGAAAGCTAGCATTTATACAGGGCATTAAGTTTTGCAAAATGCTTTACTTGTGTTAACTCATTTGATCCTCATAAAACTGTTAAGTAGATGCTATTATTGCCATCTTTTTGCAAATGGGGAAACTGAGGCAGAGAGCAGTTAAGTGACTGCACAGGGTCATGCATTAGTAATTACATGAGATAAGATTTGACTTCAGGTCTCTCTAATGTCAAATCCTACACTCTATCTTCTGAATCACCTAGCTGTCTAAAAACTCCTCTAAGGAAAAAGGACATGGTGCCTATCTTTGAGTATTTTAGGACCACAATTTGGAAGAGCTATTGTTCTTAGGCCCAGAGGGAAGAATTAGGAACAGTGAGGGGGTGTATAGAAGGAGGAAATACAATGAGCCAGAATAGTTAGTGAAAACTTGCTAATAATTAGAATTATTCCCAAAAAGGAGCAATGAGTTGTCATCATTCACCTTCCAAGGATTTGGGAGGTAATGGATTTCTCTTCACTTCAGTCCTTCAAACAAAGTCTTCATGACCTCTTGATGGAGATGTTGTCAAGGCTATTTTGATTCAGGTAGCGGTTGAACTAGATGTCTTGGCTATATCCCCCATTTCCTTCTTCTCATTCAGCGAATGCCAATAGTTCCTCCTTATTATTTTTAGTATCAAACATGAAGTCATTTGTTTGGCATCCCTTCTAACTCTGAAGGAGAGGAAAGTAATAGTTTCTGGTTTTCAATGTTAGTGGAAAAGCTTTGAATCCTAGCCAGTGATACAATGCACAAGATACTTGAATTGAGGGAACAGATAATATGGCTCTCATGGAGTAGAGTAAAAGGTACCTGATTGGGTGGGAGGAAGAATAAAGCCAGTCCTGCTTGTATCCAGTTGGAAGGAGGAGTGAAATGCCTCCTGGCCTTCGAGTCAGATGTCTGGGCTTTAATCCTGCTATTTCCTCCTTCCGTGACCTTGGAAAAGTCATATAAACTTAGCCAGGGCTGTTTGTTTGCTACTTTAAAGCTGCTTAGGGAATGTCATAGAGATGTAGCCTGGGGGACTAAGTTTCATTTCCTTTATTAAAAATGCATAGATCTGCCAGATATTTGAGCAAAATTACATCTGGATTTCATGAAATTGAAAACACGTGAAATTATTTTCTATGGGTTCGAGATCAAAATTCCTTTAAAAAGAGAAGCAAGAATCAGGCTAATGAAACTGTGGAGGGAAAGAACTAATTGAACTTGTTTCGTAGGGTCAGTATCACCCTGACCCGAGCTCCAGAAGACTTCCTTTTGTCTGCATCTCAAAACCCTGATCATGAAATAGCACTTATGCTGCCCACAGTATTCCAGCGTCCCTTGATCAGTAATGATCCTGAGAGGTAAAAAAGAATCAGTCTGAGCCCGTTTTCTGCCACGTTCCTAATCTCACTCTCTATGTTTGTTGCTGAATGAAATTTTATGATTTGAATAGGAAAACTCCAAGTTGACTGATGATATTGACCCTGCTCTAAATTAATGACTTTGCATTTGTTGTCTTTTGGTTTTGCCAGAGTAGGAGACCATAACCTACAGAAGCTTTACCTCTTTTCATCCTTTGAGCCGCCCCTCCCCAACGCTAAGCTTTATTAGTGACGCTTGGCAGGTAGATGAACCTATAAAAATAGACATATTTCTTACACCCAAACTCTGTATATCCAATGAGGGTACTCCCTGAAATTAAAAACACAATGAATCTGATCTCTGAGGTCTTATCCTTGTCAGTCCCTCTTTTTGTAGGTTTGTAAGGGTTAGATCATTGACCAAGAAAGCCAAGGAGAATTTATTTCCTAATCTCAGACTTTTAATCTAATTCTATTTCTATTATATGATGATGCCTCAAAAACCCATTGTGAAACAAAAGGACCTTTTTGGAGATGTTTGTGGAGCCCAGAATGGAGCCCATCAAAATAAGTCTGCATCTTTCTCACACTGTCAGATCTCTGGAGTGATTCCTCAGAGTTACTGCTTATCCCCACCCCCATACCATTTCCTTAAATTGCACTGGAAATGAAATCATGGCATATGCCATGATATCTTTAAAGATATTTCTGTTTCTGGATGCTCTCTGCTCTGACAGAGCAAATTTAGGTTAGAAAGAAATCCATCTCTTTGAAAAGGATCTAGGAAAGTTTGGGTCCCTACCACCACACCTTTATTCTCAGGCCTTTGTTTTAGGCATCAGAAGAACTGGGCGATAGAATGAGTGAAATTGTGCCTCTTAATATATTAACAGAGGCATTTAAGATGCTAATCGTATTCACTTTCACTTGTCTCATCCATAGACTCATATCCCCTAAGTACAACTAGCTTGCTAAAGCCGCCCACTCCCATCCCATCATTTCCTTAATACTTCCCTGGAGCCTGATACATTTGCTGTCTTTCAGGTTGAATTTTGTTCTGCTCGTGGTACTGTTAGTGTGTTTGCATGTGTATATATACCTGCATACCATATAAGTTCATTTATGTATATTTTGTGCATGTAAGTGTCCATATCTCGTGCATACGTGTTAATGTGAGTAGAGGAGGATATGTGTATGTGTGAGTCTGTGCATATTACAGTGTGTTGCATACATGTGAATGCATGCCACATATTTATGTGTCTAAATACATGTTTGTATTTATACATATATATATATATGTATTTATCTTGTGCACATGTATTTACATTTAGTAGATTACTTACCCTGTGACAGGCATAAGATATTTGGGAAGAGCTAAACAAATGTGGCTTTGTCTATTTAGCAGATGACATTATGGAAAGCTGATTCTACCCACCTGATTATTTTCATTTATGAATTTTCATATACTAATGAATATTGCCATAGAATCTTGACCTTGTACATTAGAATCTTAAAATTTATAGGGGAATCTAATTTTACAGTTGAAAAATAGAGGTGCGTGGAGGTTAATCCAATGTCATATAGGAGGTAAATTGCAAGAATGGAATTTGAACCCAGGTCCTTATTCCAAATGCCACAGTCTTATGAAACTGTCTCCTTAATTCTGGGCTCCATTGCACAAAAAAAGGTTTTTTGTTGTTGTTGTTTTAAAACTAACATAAACAATCCCATCATGGTTTTCTGCTGCCTCTTTCTAAGAATGGAGTTACAATTTTAGCCTCCATGTTCTTTCTTAAAAGGCAAATTTGTTTATTATTTTGTCTATTTTCTCATGTACCATAAACTGGTTGGTGAGGTAGAAAC
The DNA here is from genome assembly GCA_028646595.1 of Phalanger gymnotis. Classification (NCBI taxonomy): domain Eukaryota; kingdom Metazoa; phylum Chordata; class Mammalia; order Diprotodontia; family Phalangeridae; genus Phalanger; species Phalanger gymnotis. Next base: position 29,040,530 of record CM053626.1, on the reverse strand, counting down.
TATGGGAAGCTTGAGAGGAAGAGCCTATGTTACATTAGAGGTCATGGTTAGTACCATATGGGACTCTAGGCATAGTACAATAGCTTAGCTTTGGAGAGCTGATGTCAAAGAATTCAGAGAATAGATCAATAGGATGCTGTAATCTGAGATTCTGGGAGGGAAATAAGGGAGTACTGAATAATGGCATATAATTTAGAAAAAAATGTCAAAACATGTCAATAAAAATTATTCCAACGAAGGAGAACAGAGGAGGATATGAGGGCTAAAGAGACAAATGTGGCTGCCTAAGGAGCTCCTTGGCTAAGGCAGTTATGAAGGGCATATAGAAAGTGTAAGCAAGGGCAAATGAATGAGGATAAATGCCAGAAAGTGACAAGATCCCATAGGGATAGGATGAGGAAAGAAAAAGCCTAGTATTATTATAAATTGAGTCCCACAGAAAGTACAATAAGAAAACAAGTTTAAAGGGAGGTTAAGGGTAAGAGGAGAAACAAGGAAATGGCAGGGACACTGGTTGGAATGTTTAGGATGATAACAACAGATGACGACAGATGACTGAGAAAAATGTGGCCTTACTCAACTGCAATTTCGCTTCTGATTTACCTCCCATAAACAACGAGCTTGAGAATGAGAAAGATAGAGCAGAAATCATCAACCAGAGAATGGGAATGAGAGAAGTAATTAAGTGGTAAGGAAGTACTAATCTACATACAAGTCACAGTGAGGAAAAGGGAGATTTTTAAAATTATAGTCTGATTAATTTGATGTTAATTACTGATAAAATAAAAAAGCATTATTAAAGGAGTGGCATATGAGCAAGTGGAGAAGGAGCTTACGTGATTTATTAATGGTAAGAAACGTCAAATGCCAAGACAATACTAAACAGACTTTGTTTTGTGTTTGTTTTACAGGTGTTTGACAAATTCACTAATGATACCCTGGTAGAAAAGATGAAGTGGGGCTGAGGGATGATGGTATAATTTGCTTGATGTAGAAGAGGTTGAATGATTGGGCCAAACAAATAATGATTAAAAGATTGATACTAATTTAGACTCTAGTGGAATGCCACAGGACTCTGTAGTTATATTTGGTTCAACATTTTTAAATCCATTATTTAAATGAAAATATAGATAAGATGTTTATCAAGTATGACTGATGTATGCCTGATATTTCCAATTCATGCTTCATAGGTTCTGGTACTTTTCCTTATCTATCTTTTTACTGAAACCTGGACTCTATTACTGGGATTCTGGGTGATGATAGGAAAACTTTCACATTATCTTGCCTGGTACTAGGACTTCTATCATTTCCCAGCCATTTCCAAAGGATGCTGCTGCCTGCATGATCTTCCTCCTCTTTCTGACTCTTCTTATGTGTTGTCTGCTCTTTTTAGAATGTAACTTACAAAGATCAATGGCTATATTGCTTGCATGCATTTGGATACCCAGTTCCAGTGCCTGGAACAGAGTAAACTGAGCAAGCATTCATCCATTCATTAATTTTTTCATTCATTCATTCATGATAGGATGTTGAATGATAATAAATATGTTGACTTAAAGAACTGGGATTCGAAAATTATCCCAAGGGGTTGTAAAAATAGACCGAAGTTAATTAGATGACACTTAATGGGGACAGATAAAAAGTCTTACATTTGGATTTCAAAAATCACTCTCACATATACAAAGGGGTGGGGAGGGAAGGGTAGAAAGCAGTTTACATGAAAAAAGAAACTAATCTTTTAGTGAGAAGCCAGCTCAATATCAATCCTTTGTGTGAGGTGTCTGACAAAAATTTATCATAATTTAAAAATGTAATAAAAGTAACAGAATTTCCTGAAAAAGGAAGGATAGCATATCATGGAGACTGTGTTCCATTCTGGGCACTATTTATGAGGAAAGACATTGCCAGATTAGGTGGGACTATATTTCTATAGATAGATGGATAGATGGAGAGAGAGAAAAGAGACAGGGAGGGAGGGAGGGAGGGAGAGAAACACACACAGAGAGAGAGAGAGAGAGAGAGAGAGAGAGAGAGAGAGAGAGAGAGAGAGAGGTCATATCCCTTTAAATGCTGAAAGAAGGCAATCATATGTTAGATAATATTTGTTTTTCGTGGCTTTAAAGGGAGGTACTCAGAGTTGGATGGAAGCTGTAGGGAAAACAGATTTCTAATCCAATCCACTATGACAAGCATTTATTAAATGCCTTCTCCCTGGATGGCCTTGAGCTAGGCACTGGCCATAGAAAGAAAAATGAAAAATAATCCTTGACTTCAAGGGACCATGGAGACACAGCATATAAATAAATAAATGTTTACTTGATAATATGAAGAGGAGGAATAGGAGGGAAAGTAGGATGAAGACAAGGAAGAGAATATTAACAACTCCAGGGATCAGAAAAAAAATTCATAGGAGGAAGTACAAGAGCTGAGTCTTGAAGGAAACTCGGGATCCTAAGAGGTGGAGGTAGAGAGAGCATTCCTAACACAGGGAACAGCTTGTGAAAATATATAAAGACAGGGATAGAATACTCAGTAAGTAGGCTAGTTTGATGAGAATATAGAGTATGATAAGGGCTGTGATGCTAAATTTCAGTTCCATATGAGGAAAATAGATCCAATAATTAAAACTATCCAAAACTAGGGTAAGCAAGTATGAAAGTTTAAAAAAATAATAGATAGCAAATGTATAGTGCTTTAAGGTTTGCACTTTAAGGTTTTATGAATATTATCTCATTTTATTCTCACAGAAATCCCAAAAGATTGGTGTTATTATTATCCCCATTTTACACATGAAGAAACTGAGGCAGAAAGAGGTTAAATGACTTGTCCAGGGTCACATAATTTGAAAGTATTTGAGGCCAAATTTCTATTCGGGTCTTCCTGTTTTTAGATACCATTTTCTATTCACTATATCACCTGTTCCCCATCATGGCTATTTCTAAGCAGAGTAAGATGACCACTTGTTAGAGATGTAAAGAGAGGATTTATGTTTTAAGGATGATTTGGATTAGAGGATCTCTTAGATACTTTATAATTCTTAGATTCTGTTTCTAGACTTTCACAAGGACTTAGAATTCTCCTTTCCTCCCTCCCTCCCTCCCTTCCTTCCTTCCTTCCTTCCTTCCTTCCTTCCTTCCTTCCTTCCTTCCTTCCTTCCTTCCTGGAAAGCCAGTGCTAATGCACTAGGATCTGAAAGTATCTTCCACTAAATAGAACAGTAAAGATAGATTCAACTGAAAGGTTGGAGTCTTTACCATCAGCAAATGAGGGTAGTATTAGCTTTTGTTGCTGAACATAAAAATAGATTTTTAGCTTAGATTTTTGTTAATAGCTTTTGAAAAATACTGCATGATCTCTGTGGTCTATGCCTTTTACAGCCATTCCAAGGACCAGATGCTAACAACCAAAGAGGGAAACATAGACAGCTTAAAACAATTTATCATTTTAATGCCTAGAGTTCAGATGTTAGTGCAAAGAGAACTTGGGAGCGGAGAACTCTGCGACATCAGGCTGTTCAGCTACGGAAGAAGATGGAACATCTAAGAATTGTGTATGAGGGCTAATAACAGGAAGGGAGTGGTTGAGAAAGTGGGTAGAGGTGGGGGGGGGGACTCCATGTGTGACAATAAATATAATTGGATCCAGACAGCCTCAGAGAATAGAGAGGAGAAAAGAGTGGCTATTGGGGTGAGATATGATCATATATTATAACATCATGGATTTAGAGCTGGATGGGATCTACTTCAAGTCCCTTCTTTTACAGATAGGGAAACTGAGGCTAAGAGAAATTAAGTAATTTGCCCAGGTTACCATAGCTAGTAGGATTCTCAGGTATGTAGTAGGAAGGCCGAATTTATGATCTCAAATATAATCATGTATATGTTTGAATGGTCCGAAATC
>CM053626.1:29005102-29036130 GCA_028646595.1 Phalanger gymnotis | reverse complement strand
GACAATATTCCTAGGAGTTTTCTTTTTGAGATCTTTTTCAAGGGGTGATTGGTAGATTCTTTCAATTTCTATTTTACCCTCTGGCTCTAGAATATCAGAGCAGTTTTCCTTGATAATTTCTTGAAAGATAATACCTAGGCTCTTTTTTGACCAGGGCTTTCAGGTAGTCCAATAATATTTAAATTATCCCTCCAGGATCTATGCTCCAGGACAGTGGTTTTTCCAGTGAGATAGCTCACATTATCTTCCATTTTCTCATTCCTTTGGTTCTGTTTTATAATTTCTTGATTTCTCATAAAGTTTCTAGCTTCCACTTGCTCCAAACTAATTTTTAAGGTAGTATTTTCTTCAGTGATCTTTTGGACCTCCTTTTCCATTTGGCTAATTCTGCCTTTCAAGACATTCTTCTCCTCGTTGGCTTTTTGGAGCTCTTTTGCCATTTGAGTTAGTCTATTTTTTAAGGTGTTATTTTCTTCAATATTTTTTGGATCCCCTTTAGCAAGTCGTTGATTTGTTTTTCATGATTTTCTTGCATCCCTCTCATTTCTCTTCCTAATTTTTCCTCTCCTTCTCTTACTTGCTTTTCCAAATCCTTTTTGAGCTCTTCCATGGCCTGAGACCAATTCATAGTTTTCTTGGAGGCTTTTTGATGTAGGTTCTTTGACTTTGTTGACTTCTTCTGGCCGTAAGTTTTGATCTTCTTTGTCACCAAAAAGATTCTATAGTCTCAGTCCTTTTTCACTGCCTGTTCATGTTCTTAATCAACTACTTGACCCTTGAGCTTTTTGTCAGGGTTTGACTGCTTGTAGAGAGTTCTTTGTCCCAAGCTTTAGGGGCTATGCTTCTATTTTCAGAGCTACTTCTACTCCACCATCACCACAAGCTCTGCCACACCAGTGCTCCTCCTCCCCCAAGAATTGCCAATCAGGAGTGCAACCCAGATCTAAGCAGGGCAAAACAAGAAAACCCTGCCTCTGTGCCAGCAAAGCGTTCCCTGAACTCCTGCTCTGTTCTGGTGCTTGATTCCTCCCACAGTGTAGGCCAGGGACTCTAGAAGTAGCTGATGCTGGAGCTCTGGAAGGAGCTGCAGGAGCTACCTGCTGCTGCCTCTGCTGCTGCACCATCTCCACCACCCCTGAGGCTGGGGCCAGACCAAGCACTTCTCTCACCCCTATTTAGCAGTTTTCCTACTTACTTTCTCAGCCTTTTTTTGCATTTGTGGGTTGAGAAGTCTGATAACTGCCACAGCTCGTCAATTCATGACCTGCTCTGCTCTATCTATTCTGGGCCTTGTCCATCCTAGTGTAGTCCTTGCTGAGCTGCATTCCTCTCTCAGCACTGCATGATAGACCCTTCCCAGCAACCATCCAGGCTATCAGGGGCTGGAGACCTGCTTCCCTCTGCTATTTCATGGGTTGCACAGCTTTAAAATTTGTTCAGAGCCATTTTTACAGGTGTTTGGAGGGATTTGGGGGAGAGCTTACGTGAGTTCCTGCTTTCCAAACACCATCTTGGCTCTGCCCTCAGTCCCTTAATATCTAATAAGGGCCTAATGTTCTTTTTATTCATTCATCTTTTCATTCCTTCATCCATTGTGCCTGGAACAAAGCAGTTCCATAATATGTATGTATTGAACAAATTAATATTCTGCAAATGTCCACTTATTCTGATTTCTAAGCTTTCTGACTTTTGATTAGTGTAAGTGGAGGGAGAAGAGCTAATATTGTTCTCTAGGGAACAAGTTGAAAGCCTTAGCTTTTGGCTGTGACTAAAAAAAATAAATATATAAACTTTTCCCTTGAAAGTACCATAAAAGGGGAACTTGAATTTGATAATGAATCCCCTCTTTATACAATGCCAGCAGGCAGACTGGAGAGTGATGCAAATCCAGCCAATGCCATGTTGAATTTTCCCCCTGAAATCTTTGAAGTGCATGCAATATAAGGTGTGCTCTTATCTTTTCCTATGGCAAATGAAGGTCTGGTCCCATTTAGAATTTTCTTGGAAGCTACACATTCTTAATGATTTCTAATATCTCTTGCTAGTCTCATTTTCTCCACTCTCTTTAAAAACTCTCCATTGTCCTTAATTAAATGATTTCAGGTCGAGAAAATTCAGTGAACTGTTAAGAAAGATGAGGTCTGATTGCTCTATATACTTCTACAGCTTATTCTTCTGGCTATCTTGAAATGAATCTCTATCCCCTAATCCCTATCCCCAACCACAGAGCTTCCATTTTTAGTCACTTCCTGTTTGGCTTCATCAAGCCCAATCTCAAATAGGGCTTCTTAAATATTTTCCACTTGCAACCCCTTTTTGCCCACAAATTTTTACATGACCCCTGGTATATATAAAATATGAAATTGGTATACAAATCAAACATTTACTAATAATAAATCATAAAGATAATTATTTTAAAACAATTCTTTGGTATACATATGATTTTACCATTCATTAAAGGCAAAAGCAAATCTGCATACAATGAGATGTATGTACTTATTTATTTTTACATAAAGAATTAAATCTTGGAATATTTGATACTACAGGACATAGAGCATCTTCAATATTTTTAGAGCTGATTGATAGTTTGATTTTATAATCATTGATCCAGTTTTCAGAACCAAGGCTGCAGTGAAGTTGACCGATGTAACATGAGCAAGCAGTGCCAGAAACCCCTTGGATTCATTATGCATTTGATTTTGAATTAATTTTTGGTCACTGGGCATTGAGAAATCCTTTACTGTTGCTGACTTTTTTGTGACCTCCACATTCCTATGGGATCATGACCCACAGTTTAAGAAGCACTGACAGGGGCCATCAGATACCTACCCATTTTCAGCTGGTAGAGCAAGACAAGTTTTGGGTTAAAGACTTAATTGTTCAGGGATGGAGATTTCAAACTTTTCTCAAAAAACTCTTCCCATTAATTGCCTACTTCTCAGTAAATGATATGATTCATGGGCAGAAAAAAAACATAAGGCTAAATGAGCAACAGTGAACTTGGTGTGTTAGACATGAGCCAGCGGAAGTTCTAAGAGTCTAATGATTTATGATTTTAAATTCTCAGTGCTAGAATTGTCATTGAGAACAAAAAGAGCAAACAGTGACTTCCACTGCTGGGTAATTGCTCAATGAAAGAAAGTTTGGTGGGAATTTTCTTTCAGATAAGACTTTCTAAAACTTTTCAGGGCCATCATGTTAGGGAAAAAAGTAAGTGATAACCTTGGTCTTTCTTGAAACAGATAATACAGTTTTTTCAGCTACTCAGAAGGATAAGATGAAAACAAGGCCATGGGGTAATTGACCACAATGCCTCTTGCCATCAGTTTCAATTTGAGGTTCAGATTCACACTAGGATTCTCTTCTGAGAAGTGTTATTTTTGATATTATTTGATCAACTTTCATTGCACGCAACTAACGGCCTCTTCCCTGCAATTAAGAATATCTAAATGGTAATTCTAGTTTTTTCACAATTATGTCCTCCTCTGGTGTCAAGGATGATTAAATAACTGCTTGCTTTCAGCTGAAAGATCAAAGAAGGTTTTGGGCTCCAGCCTTAATAGCTGAGGAATAAAGAATAAAAAGAAAACAAAATAAAACTAGAAATATTTTCACCATCAAATGTCTACTTTTCAATAACTGATAAGATTCATTAGCAGTCATAGCTATTTTCTCAACAAAAGGGTAAGTCTGACCTCCTCCTTTACTGATCAGCAAACTGAGGCTCAGACAGTTGCCCTGGGTTAAAACCCAGGTATCTTCCTCCTCCTCCTCCTTCTCCTCCTCTTCCTCCTCCTCCTCCTCTTCCTCCTCCTCCTCCTCCTCCTTCTTCTCCTCCTCCTCTTACTCATCCACCCCCTCCTTCTTCTCCTTCTCCTTTTCCTTCTCCTCCTCTTCCTGTCTTTCTTCCTTCTCTCTGTCTCTTCCTTTCACCATCTTATCTAGGCTAGAAATGCCTCTCATGGCATACCAATATTTTGTTTTTTAATTTATTTTTTATTATCATTTAATATTTTTAGTTTTCAACATTGATTTCCACAAGATTTTGAGTTACAAATTTTCTCCTCATTTCTACCCTCTGCCACCCCAAGATGGCATATATTCTGATTGCAATATTTTCAATATTCATTTTTACAAGATTTTGAGTTCCCTTTTTCTGGCTCCCTCCAACCCATGCCCCCTTCCCAATATGGCAAGCAATCTAATATAGGTTATACATGTGCAGTAATGTAAACAAGTTTCCACATTAGTCATCTTCTGAAAGAAGAAACAGAACAAAAGGGAAAATTCACACTCACAGTGTGTGAATATAGTGAAAATTATATGCCTTGATCTGCATTCAGACTCCATAATTCTTCCTCTGGATATGGATGGCATTTTCCATCATGATTCCTTTGGAATTGTCTGGGATCATTGTATTTCTGAGAAGAGGTAAATCAATCATGGTTGATAATCACACAATGTTGCTGCTACCGTGTACAATGTTCCTCTGGTTCTGCTCACTTTACTCAACATCAGTTCATGTAAGTCCAGGTTTTTTTTTTTTTTCTGAAATCCACCTGTTCATCATTTCTTATAGCATAATAGTATTCCACTACATTTATAAACCACAACTTGTCCACCTATTCTTCAGCTGATGGGCTTCCCTCAGTTTCCAATTCTGTCACTACAGAGAGAGCTGCTATAAATATTTTTGTATATGTAGGTCTTTTCTCTTTTTATGATATCTGTGGGATACAGACCTAATAATGATATTGTTGCATCAAATGGTATGCAGTTTTATAGCCCAATGGGAATGGTGACAAATTGCTCTCCAGAATGGTTGGTTCAGTTTGCAACTGTACCAACAAGACATTAGTGTCCCAATTTTCCCACTTCTCTAACATTTATCATTTTCATTTTCTGTCACATTAGCCAATCTTATAGGTAAGAGGTGGTACCTCAGAGCCACTTGAATTTTATCTCTCTAATCAATAAGGATTTTGAGCATTTTTACATGGAAATTGATTCAGTTCACTATATATTTTAAAAATGAGGCCTTTATCAGAAACACTTGCTGTAAAAATTGTTTCCCATATTTCTGCTTTCCTTCTAATCTTGATTGCATTGGTTTTGTTTGTGCAAAAACTTTTTAATTTAATGTAATAAAATGGTGCATTTTGCATTTCATAATGTTCTCTATCTCTTGTTTGGTCATAAATTCTTCCCCTCTCTATAAATATTCCTTGCTTTCCTAATTTGCTTATGATATCACATTTTATGTCTAAATTGTGTACCCATTTTGATCTTATCTTGTTATATGGTGTGGTATGTTGGTCTATGCCTGGTTTCTGCCATACTATTTTCCTAGAAGCTTTTGTCAAATACTGAGTTCTTATCCCAGAAGCTGGAGTCTTTGGGTTAATCAAACAGCAGTTTAGTATAGTCATTTAATACTGTATCTTGTATACCTAATCTATTCCACTGATCTACCACTCTATTTCTTAACGAGTACCAAATAGTTCTGATTGCTGCTCTATGATATAGTTTTGGATCTGATATGGCTAGGCCACTTTCCTTTGTATTTTCCCCATTAATTCCCTTGATATTTTTTTTCCTATTTTTTCCCTTGATATTCTTGAGAGTTTGTTCTTCCAGATGAACTTTGTTATTTCTTAGCTCCATAAATATTTTTTGTAGTTTAATTGGTATGACAATGAATAAGTAAACTAATTTAGGTAGAATTGTCATTTTTATGACATTGGCTCACCCTATTCATGAGCAATTGATATTTTTTCCAATTGTTTAGATCTGGCTTTATTTGTGTGAAAAGCATTTTTAATTGTACTCATATAGTTCCTGGGTTTTTCTTGGCAAGTAGGCTCTCAAATATTTTATACTGTCTACAGTAATTTTAAATGGAATTTCTCTTTCTTTCTCATGCTGCTGGGCTATAATGATAATATATAGAAATGATGATGATTTATGTGGGTTTATCATATCCTTCAACTTTTCTAAATTTTTTTATTTCAAATAGTTATTTTCTTTGATTCTCTAGGATTCTTTTAGTATAGCATCATATCATCTACAAAGAGTGATAATTTTGTTTCCTCATTGCTTATTCTAATTCCTTTAATTTATTTTTCTTCTCTTATTGCTAAAGCTAACATTTCTAGTATAATATTAAATAAGAGTGGTGATAATGGGGAACCTTGTTTCCTTGGGATGGTTTCTAGCTCATCCCCATTACAGATAATGCTTGCTGGTGGTTTTAGACAGATACTACTTATCATTTTAAGGAAAGCTCCATTTATTCTTACTCTCTCTACTATTTTTAGTAGGATTGGGAGCTTGCTGTATTTTGTCAAAGCTTTTTCTGCATCTATTGAGCTAATCATGCAATTTCTGTTAATTTTGTTATTGATATGGTCAATTTTGTTGATAGTTTTCCCAATATTGAACCAGCTTTGCATTCCTGGTGCAAATCCCACCTGGTCATACTGTATTATCTTGGTTATAAATTGCTGTAATCTCCTTGGTAATATTTTATTTAGAATTTGTGCATCAATATTCGTTAGGGAAATTGTTCTATACTTTTCTTTCTCTGTTTTGACTCTTCTGGGTTTAGGTATCAATGCCATATTTGTGTCATAAAAATAATTTTGTAGGACTCCATTTCCACCTCTTTTTTCCAAATAGCTTATGCAATATTAGAATTAATTGTTCTTTAACGATTTGCTAGAGTTCACCAAAGGACTTGGTAAATCCATCTGGCCCTGTAGACTTTTTCTTAGAGAGTTCATTGATGACTCATTCAATTTTTTTCTAAAATGTCGTTATTTAAGTATTTTATTTCTTCTGTTAATCTGGAAAATTTATATTTTTGTAAATATTCATCCCCTTCACTTAGCGTGTCAGATTTGTTGCATACAGTTGGGCAAAATAGCTCCTAACTATTGCTTTAATTTCCTTTTCATTGGTGACGAATTCACCCTTTTTACTTTTGATACTGGTAATTTGATTTACTTCTTTCTTTAAAAAATATCAAATTAACTGAAGGATTATCTATATTATTGTTTTTTTCATAAAGCCAGCTTTTAATTTCATTTATTAATTCAATTATTTTCTTACTTTCAATTTTATTAATCTCTCCTTTGATTTTCAGAATTTGTGGTGTACCAATATTCATCAGCAAGAAAACTTAATCTATTTTTCCTACCTGGGTTGCTTCATTGCTCCTTAGGCAGTCACGTGGCCCTGTACTGCCCAAGGAAACATCCCATTGATACCTATCTAAGTGCAGACACACAATTGGTTTTAGTGCTACTACATTCCAGAAATGCAAAGCCCAAGAGATCAACAGCTTCAGGTTCCCCAGCAGCAGAGATTATAGGAAGGGGTCACTCTGTCAGGCATTAGATAACCCTCTTTCACAGCAGGCTCTGATTGCTGCATATTAGCTCTCACCATGCATATATCTAGTAACATCTAGTGAATGATTGAAAAGCACTTTGCTCAAATGAAAGCATTTAAGCCCCGTCTATGAATAATGCTAATAATAACCTTTTTTCCTTAAAAATGGTATCAGGCAGACAAAGCACTTGGCTGTCACTGGAGAAGAAATCACAAATGGATCCTCACTCCCCCAATGGCTTGCCATTCATCTTCATTGGCTCTTTGTGCTCTTAAGGACTATTCACTCAAAAGCTTTTGTGAGTGAAGGGGCCAACATTGTGGCACTCTTGGAAGGAGAGACTCCCACAGACAATTTTGTCCTCTTGGGAAGCAGTGTGGGCAATGGGGAAAAAGATTACATCTAGCATTAGAGAATCGGGGTTCAAATTTCTTCTCTGTAATTAACTTCATACTCATCTTCTAACTGTGGGTATGTCATAATTTACCTCAGCCTCATTTTAGTCTTTTATACTATGAAGGATTTGGATTAGATAATCACTGCTGTTCCTTCCCAGCTGAAATCTAAGCTCCTATTATCATAGGTTCCTGAGACAAGTCATATATAGTTTTCTGATTTTTGTTGTCATTATTTTTGGGGGGGAGGGGCTAAATATTGCATGGTATACAAAACATAGGACTTGTTACTTGAAGACAAGTTTAGATCCTACCTAAGACACACAACCTGGGCATGTAGCCTCTCTGATCCTCAGTTTCTTCCTCTGGAAAATGGATCTGATAATATCAGCTTCCTTGGAAAGTTATCCAGAAGGTCAAATGAGTGGAAGAGTGCTTTGCAAAACCTTAATATAATATAAACAATTAAGTTGTTTTTCTCCTTGCATGCCACAAGGGCAATAAGACACTTTAAAAATTTTATTTCTTGAGGATCCTTGACTTGAAGTAAAAAAACCTTTTGCCTTCAGCCTCCTACTGTTACCAAGGAAGCTGGCTAACTCTCTGAAATTGCTTGCACAGTGTGTTTTATTTCCTGATGATTTTCCATATTATAGTTGCCTGTGCTAGCCATTAGCAAAAGTCAAAACTTAGGAGAGAAATTTAATGAAAACGGTCCCTCGAAACTTGCATTGCATATCTCCGTTTCGCTCCAGGAGATACTTGTAAACACCAAGCAACATTTTCTCTGGGGCCGAATCACTCTTCTGATGGCACACTTAGCGACCTTTTAACCTCCGAGGCATTTGTCGCATTAAGATTGGGAAAGTGATCCTCATCAGAAAGTTTTTGTTCTGTTGGCCTCGATGGAGGCACTGAAGCAGTGGGGCCTCTAAGAGTAGTGCCAGCAGTGGCAGCCTCTTATATATCCCCACACATTCAATTGGTTGCCAAGCCATTTAGTCTATCTCTACAAGATGGTTCATCCCTGTCTCTCCACTCATTTGGCTACCGTGCTAGTTCAAGTCCTTATCACTTCTTAGCTAGTCTATTAAAACAATCTCCTAATTGATTTCTGCCCCTCCCCCCACCCAAGCATCTCCTTGCTTTCCAGTCTACCATCCGATCAATCACAAACAAGCATTCATTAAGAGCTTACCAGTCATTTTTCTGTTCGGTAAGATAGTTATTATACATTTTTTAAAATTTATATGGTCCTCACCACACATAGCCTTTTAACTCACTTCTCAAAGAAAGTATATGTTGTATATAGAGACTTTTATATAACTATTTGAGATCTTTCATTTTGGGATACAACCTAGGTTCCATTTGCCTGTCCCTGTGCCCAAATTCCCATTGAAGTAACAGAGTGCCTTATTGACAGAGTAAGAAGGGACCTACCCAGGGCTTTTGAAAAATCTCTCTGCTTCTCTATCTTATGCAAAATTCTTTGGTATATGCATTGTGATTATCTTCTAGATAATGTTTGCTTCTGTGCATTGAGAGAGGTTTCAAGGCCTGCTGTGAAGTTGGATGGCTTCCATCCATACCTGTGGATGGAATGTGACACAATTCAAAGAGTAATGCCTTTTCTGGCATGAGATCTGTGTTCCAATCTTGCCTCTCATGGTTATTACTTGTATGAACTTGGGTGAATTGCTTAACCTCTTTGGAATTCAGTTTCCTTATGCATAAAAAGAGGAGATTGGATTTTATAGTACCTTCCATATATAAATCTATTATTTCATGATTCTTATTATTCATGAGTTCTCAATGAAGCCTACTCCTTATTCTTCCTTTTTAAGAGGATGTCCAAGCTGTTCTCTGTATACCTAAAACTTTGTGTTAGTTTGGCATAATACATAGCAAATGTACTATCAATAAGGGTGTTATTCAATTCCTCCAGTTCCGTATTAGCTTATAGGTCATTGGACAAAGATTTAACTTACAATACCAATGGTTGTTACTATTCGTAGATGATCTAGGAATTAGTGCCTAGTAGATATAGAAAACTCTTTTGGAAATTAAAATTAAATTGAATTGAACTTATATTTGCTTCTTTTTCCTGGTTTCCATGGCAAAAGAAGCATCACCTAACAGTATACCTTCTAATAACAAATTTCTCCATCCCAAGTTGTCTAGTCCTCTGATAACAGGCACCATCTGTTGCTGCTTTTTACTAAAACTCTTTCCAGTGTAATAGAACTTGGCAGAGCTTTCTTTCCATGGGCATAACCTTCAAGAACCCAAAGTCACCTCCTCATTTCAATGAGTTATTGCAGGAGGACTTGGCCACATAGAAGATTATGTCTTGAGCATCTACGCAGGAAAAAAAAAACCAAGTAGATGAAGAACATCTATGTCTTTTTAGCTTGTCTGTCTGGGATAGACAGTACAAGTGGAAAACAAGTGAGACTCAGAACCAAACAGAAACAGGATAATGAGCTGAATTACTTCAAGGAAAGTTGAAGTTCCTTTATTGACTCCAAACTTCTTAATAAAGGTCTATTAAAAATGCCACCATCCTACTAATAGCTATGTGTCAGTGGATAGAGCACTGAGCCTGGAGTCAGAAAGACCTGAGTTCAAATCTAATTTTAAACACTAGTTTTGTGACCCTGGGCAAGTCACTTGATTCAGTTTCTTCATCTGTAAAATAGGGATAATAATAGCACCTACTTCCCAAGATTGTTATGAGGATCAAATAAGATAATAACTGTAAAGTGTTTAGCACAGTGACTAGTACACACTCGGTGCTCTACAAATGTTAGCTCCTATTATATGTCATTATATAGCAGTGAAACATGAAATACAACCGTCTCCAAAGAATTGAAATTGAATATTATACAGAGAATAATAGAGAAGGACATTGTGGGTGTGAGTAAACTCTATACTTAAGCAATAAGGAACTCTGAAAAAGAATGGAGTAGATGATGCCATTAGAGAGACAATAACAGGAAGAGAAGATGGGCTGGTCATGTAAGGAAGAAGGATGGCAGCTGAAAAGCCAATGTGCTCCCCTAGTATCAGGGAAGAAATTGAGAGAAAACAAAGAAGGCCTATAGCCTAGTGAGTGGACTTCTGTATGTAACATGAACCAGAGACATACACACACACACACACACACATATATATATGTGTATATATATATATGTACATATATGTATATATATATATATAATAGAGAACATTCACACCAGTGAAGTCATAGACCCATTGGAGTATTTTGATATAACAGCTGGCATGCTTTTAAGCTATTATTCTTGGAATTATTCTAACTAATGACAACTATCTCCCTTAACTAAGGAAAGTGGAGGCTTCAGTAGCACGACATGCTTCTGAGACTTGTATAGTCCAGTGTTGCACTTGGGAAGCTGCTTTTTAATACTGCTATAATTGAGGACACTAGGACCTTACATGACCCCAAACTCATTAGACTAGTGGGCAAATCTCAACAATGACTTCAGTTCTCCTTAAATAGGAATTAAAAGCAAAGACTATTGATCTCCCATTTAGGGGGCATGCCAAGTTGAGTGTCTCTGCCAATACACATGGCTTACTCAGAGAAAGGATTTACTGTTCCCTAGCGCCACCCATTTCTTCATGCCTTTCATGTTGATACCCGTAATAGCAATGAGAGCCCGAACTCTTTCTGCTTGATCCATGCTCTCAGAGAAGCAATGATTTAATCGTTGAGTAACATTGGAAGTGCTCATTAATTCAAGCTTAATTAATGCAGAATGAACAATTAAACTTTTCTAGTGTTAGATGATGGTCACAAGAATGCCATATACTCATTAAGATCCTCTCTACTGAAATGAATAGAAATGAACATTAAAGATGGATAACTTGCTACGCTTCCCCAACTGGACAGCCAGAGGGAAAGAGACTTGTCTGGCAATCTGGGGAAATGAAGTGGCTTACAAATCACTTTTTTACAGTGTGGTAGCTTGGGAGAAGATAGAGAAAATAAGAGATTTGTAATAAGCCTAACAACCTTAAAAGTTAACAGAGTTGGTTTCATTTTGCACATACAGGAAATTCATAGTGCCTTAACAAGATGGGCCTTGGGGAAAAAAAAATCCCTAACTCGATATGCTTGAGTGATAATCAGACAGCTAGTTTCCTAGATACTCAGTATACTAGCCAAATTGACCTATTCGCTGTTTCTTTTAGAATACATTCCGTCTTCCATATCTATACCTTCTCACAGGCATGTGAAATTCATGGACAACTTTCCTTTATTTCTAGCTTTTGAAATCTCTAGCTCCCTTAAAGGTTCAGTTCAGGTGCTATCTCCTACCTAAAATTATTCTCGATTCCCCTAGGAGTTAGGCCTCCACCCTATTTTTTTGGAGG
This sequence comes from Phalanger gymnotis, assembly GCA_028646595.1. Taxonomy (NCBI): domain Eukaryota; kingdom Metazoa; phylum Chordata; class Mammalia; order Diprotodontia; family Phalangeridae; genus Phalanger; species Phalanger gymnotis. The sequence continues at coordinate 29,023,944 of CM053626.1, read as the reverse complement.
GGGAGGGCAAGCCAATTGGGTTTAAGTGACTTGCCCAAGGTCACACAGCTAGTAAGTGTGTCAAGTATCTGAGGCCAGATTTGAACCCAGGTCTTCCTGACTCCAGGGCCGGTGCTGTACTCACTGTGCCACCTAGCTGGCCCCACATTACTTTTTAATACATAGTTTAACTAACAGACATTTATCAGACACCTACTAGGCACTGTGCTAGTCACTTGCCATAAGCTTTCCATGTATTGTTTTTAATTGTCTGTGCACATTTTGAATCCTCAGTGGGATACAAGGTCCTTGAGAGCAAGCATCATTTTTTTTTTTCATCATAGATTCTCTAGTGCCTAGTACGGTGCCTTGTACATAGTAGGTTCTTTACAAATGCTTGTTAAATTGAATAGACCAGTTCCAAACAGGATTCAGGAATATTCCCAGTACTTAATGTTAAAAAATCTATGAATTCAAGGTTGCTCAGATTTCTCATTTCCTGGACTCTAATAATGGATTCCTCACTACATATTTTAAGAGTACACATTCTTGAAGACACAGGGTGAGGGGAATTAAAGCGTGAAATATGCCTGTTCACTTAAAAACAAGTCACACACACAAGCCCCTGTTTCATTAAATCTTCAGATTACATGCCAGGCTTCCACATTTGCCATAGTCACAAGTTTGCCATAGCAACCACTGCATCTTTGAATAAAGATGCAGAAGAGCCCACATGTCCCCATTATTCTCGGGGGTGGTTTGAATGCTGGTCTAGCACAGTTCTCCGCAGTCCTCACTCCCCACACATGGATCATTTGGGTTGCCATGATTATCTAGTGAGATTTTAATTTCCAATTCAATCATTACAGTTTTCAGGAAGCCTTTAGTTGTAAGGGGAAGAGTGGGAATAAGAGGGAGCAGAGGGGCAGGGTCCTGTCAATGAACTTCCATTATTAGTGGGGAGGGGAGTCAGCCAGCCAGCCTATTATTCAAATCATTCAATCATTCAGCAAGCATTTTAAATGCCTACTGTGTGCTGGGCAATCTTTTGGTAACAATCAATGTTTCCAATGAAACACCATAGAGCAAAGATATTAATGATAATCATAAAGAAGGCAGCATGGTTTTGTGGAATGAGCATTGGACTTGAAATCAGAGAAGCTAGATTCAAATCCTCACTCTGCTATGATATTCTGAATATCTATGCTGAGGGAAAGAAAGACAAAGCAGAAAAGGCAGTCAGGGGCCCAAGCTTAAGCTGCAACAGTTAACACGTATGCTTGAAGTTGTCATTACTACTGGGATGATCAAAGAAGATCCTTCCTTCACCTCTCCTTGGTGGAGAGAGACACATATCCACAGATAGACAGACACACACACATACAGAAAGAGAGAGAGAGAGAGAGAGAGAGAGAGAGAGAGAGAGAGAGAGAGAGAGAGAGACAGAGACAGAGACAGAGAGACAGAGACAGAGAGAAACAGAGACAGAGACATGTCATATATTGGAACACATAGCAGGAGAGTGCCAGAGGGGAGAATTGCTTCCCTCAAGGTCTGCTCTGGAGTCGGTTCTGCCTACCTCGGTGACCAATCCTCTTTGATATGGCTCCTCTAACTGGCACCACAGGACTAAGGAATCACTGCCTCATTCCAAAATGTCAAGTACTTAAGGTCTTTCCCAATTTCTCCTCCCTACCCCCCTGCCCCATGTTTCCTTAAAGCTTGCCTTCCATTTAGATTTACATTATCTTGAATATCTTATATATACCAATTCTTTACATCTTTTTCTCTTCCTTTCAAATGTGAGCTCTTTGCTCATAAGGAGGTCAGGCACTGTTTTTACCTTATTTGTGATGCTAGGGCTTAAAACAATGCCTGGCAGATGGTAAGAGTTCACTAAATACAGATTGACCTGTCTGACTGATTTAGAGGACTCAGTTGATTATCACCATTATATGTATATGTGTGTGTATACACACATACATATATATATATATACATATGTATGTATATATATATATATATGTATATATATATATATGTATATATATATATATGACAGAGACAGAGAGAGAAAGTTCCTTCACATTAAAAATGTCCCACTGTGAATGGGCTGTCTCCCAAAGTTATAGGCTTTCCCTCTTTGGAGGATTTTAGGCAGCTCTTATTACTTGTCAGGAGTATTGTCCAGAGGATTCTCATTCAGCTACAGTTTGGACCAGTGCACTGTTGATATCCCTTACAAATCTAAAATCTCATGATTCTGGGGCAAAAATGCCCTCAGCCAGGTGTTCTTAACCCCGAGGGGTTCATGAAACAATTTCATGGAGCTGGTAAACTTGGATGGAAAAAATGCATCATTATTTTCACTAACTTCTAACTGAAATTTTGCATTTCTTTCAATTATTTAAAACCTTTTTTTCTTTTGAGGAAGGGTCCAGAAGCTTTACCAGACTGCCCACAGGTCCTATGACATATCATCTGTGTTAAAATCAGACCTATTTTATTACAAAATACACTTAATGATCATTTGAATGGAAAGCAAAACCCAAAGGCTATTTATATGACATTATAAAGATAAAAAAAACAAGATTAATTTAATTTTTCACTTTTTTCATCAATACAGTAGATTTGTTTGATGTCCCATAGATAACCATCGTGTTTTGGGGTGTTTATCTGCCTATTTTCTCAAAGGGGGCTCACTATTTTCTTTACTTTTTCTTTTGTTGATCAAATCCAGCATGAAGCAGAGTCCCTCTCACAGGATCCCAATTCTCAGGCAAGGGCCAAGGAGCTTGAGATCAGAAGTGGAACATGCTTCTGTGTCCTCTAGGTCTATTAGTTTTTGATGGGCTATAATTTGCATGTGCCTTTGATATCCAGTATTTTCAAACACACTCTCAGAAACCAAAGCATCATCTCTACACCCTGAATTCCTTCAAGGCACTGTATCCAGCCTCCACTCAGGGAAGCAGCCAACTTGTTTACCAGTTTCTGAAACAGAAAAACAAAATGTTCTCACAAGAGATATTTGAAAATTACAGTTCCCGTTTCTGCCTGAACCTCAGCCTTCTCCGCCCACATGGAATTTGGAGAGCCCTAAAACATCACGCTCAAAACACAAATCCTAATAAGCTCCGAACTCAAATGCCTTGTTTTTCTCCCCTGAAGAATGTTTACTTGGAATGAATTGCCTTTCCTCCTGAAGTCAAGATTTGGTCTTTCCTTCTTCTTGCCTGACATTGCTAAAATGTCAGAGTACCGGAAGGATTTTCTAAAACAATAATTACCTAAAATTTTAATGCCTAATTAGGAGTTTAGAAGGAAGTAGCAGCATAAAAGACTAGATTTTCACTGAGCCTTGTGTCCTGAACTGTGTGAAATCTCCACCTATGTGCTTTTGTGCGTGCTGTATGTACCCTCTAGTAAGAAAACCCTTACCTCCAGTTTGAGCTGTCCAATTCCTCTTACCCATTCTTCACTTCAGTCAAAGTTATCAGGTGTCTACTATGTGCAAAATACTCTGTCCAGTGAGATAGACTGATATAAATAAGGCATATTTTCTGCCTTCATGGAGTTTGTATATATGCAATTACAGCTCATAATTTTAGCCTCCCAAGAACTGTCCCATTTTTATATGTCAGGAGACACAGAGAATTTAAATAACTTGCCTGTGAATGAATAAGTACAGTCAGGACTTGGACCCAATTCCTTTGACTATATGTCCAGCTCTCATTTCACTATATCACACCATCTCTTTTGGCTTCTTTGGGACCCAGCTCAAGTTTCACCTCCTCCATTGTCTTTGAGAATAATACTCTATGTTCCTTCTATAAGACCCCTTGTTCACTTATTTTTGGATTTGCCTTTGTTTTTATTATTGTTACATTTTGCTTTATGCCATTTTCCCTTAAGCCCTTCCACTCAGTGTTTTCTCCTTTCCAACACACAAAAACATTTAGAAAAACCAGCCAGAATCTCTTGAAAAGGTAAATGATAGTCAAATTGGTGCTTTAGGAATATCATTCTGGCAAGAGGGTGGATACTGGGTTGGAACTGAGTGGATCTGTAGCAGACAGAACTCAGAAGTGGGCATCATCAGGCTGGGTTCTAGTTCTGGCTATGCCACTATTCTTTTGGTGACTTCGCCTGTGCCCTCATCTATGAAATGAAGAGAGTGGTCTAGCCTCCAAAAGATTTCTGAGCTCCCTTTAATGTGTGACGTGCTATGATTGAACTTACCAGTGAGAAGATATAAATGAGAACACATCCAGCCAAGAAGAATATATTCCAGATGAAACTTATGTTTGGTCTGATAATGTTTCTTCTCTCCACCATCTACCCTTGATTTTGGCATATCTATTTTGTATTCTCTAGCCTCAGCTAGACTATAAGTTTCTTGAGGGCAGGGGCTGCTGTTACTTTTGCCTTCTATCCTCATCTTCTGTATCTAGAACAGCGGAGATGCTAAATAAATGTTCATTGATTGATTGATACATTTTCATTAACTTTACTCTTAGATTTAGGAGAGTGGGTAAGAAGACATTAGATTCAAGGAAGGAAGCAGGAGAGTTCTATCCATTCCACAGAATAGTGGCATATGGAGGACAGCTGTTTCAATTTCTTCTTTGTAGTTCACGGTGTCTAGCACAGTACCTGGCGCATTGTAGGTATTTTTAAAATTGAATCCAACTGTTCTCGCTACTAACTTTTTGTGTGACTTTAGCTTTCTCTATAACGTGATGTTATTATACTAATATGGGATAGTAGAAAGAATATTGTCTCTCAGATCATCAGATTTGAGTTCAAATCTAGCCTCTGGGGCATACAACCTATGTGACCTTAGGCAAATCATTTCATTTTCCTGAGCCTCAGTTTCCACATCTGTAAAATGAGAGTGTTGGACTAGATGGCCTCTGTCGTCCCTTTTAACCTCAGATCTTGGATCCTATGATTATATTTCCAAGTACATTTCCATCTCTAAAATCCCATAGATAAAGAGACCTCTTACACATTGTATTAAACAATTGTATTTTAATCGAGTAGTTAGATCCTTCTTTTTTTTTAACGTGAACATGTGCTTCATTCCACATAGAGAACTCCCTCCAAAGAAAAATCCTCTACCATTGCAGCTATGCAACTGGACAGGGAGGAGAAAGGGGAAGGGAAGAAAAAAAGGAAAATTATATGATTATTATATTTTAAAATGAATAGCTAGCTGTAGATAATAGATTTGCAGTTTCATGTATTTTTTCTATTTTCAAATATTTTTTCTATTCTGCTATGTTATGTAAATATTTGTTTTATTAAGTTATGAATAAAATAAAATGAAAATGAAAATTAATATGTAATATTATTTAATAATAATATGAATATTTCTGCAACTTATGGCTTTAGAGAGGTCCAGTGGACAATGAGAGATTATGTGGCTCACCTGGGATAAAACAGGCAGTATAGTTCAGAGGGAAGAATTGATCGCAGGTCATTGCTACTTTGAGGTTGGCTCTCTACCCCGTATGCCTTGTGGCCTCTATGGCTGACCTCATAAATGACATTCCATATTTAATCATAGATTCATATTCCTGACATCATGGATCATAATGTCATAGATTTAAAGCTGGAAGGAATTTTACAAGTCAGTGAGTCCAATCCCATCATTTTAAACCAAAGGCAGAGAAATAAAGCAACTCCCCCACTGTCACACAAGCTAGCAAGGGGCAGAGCAGGGATTCAGACCCAGATCCTTTGACCCTCATCCATTAATCATTCAACTGTATCATGTGATTAATTCTCAATGATTTCTGATTGAACATAGATTCCCCAGACAGACCGGTAAATGATCTAACTTTCAAATGAACATTATGCTAACATAGAAAACCACTCCTTTCTCCTCATGCTCACCCCCACTCAGGTTACATAAACCCTTGCTGAACACACCTTCCCTACCCACCATCCTATTTTCCACATGGCTCTATTCTCTTTGCCTGCTCAGAACATAATGTGCTGACCAGAGGCATACAGCATTCTGAGGCTCATTTAGAGTGTAATTGCTGTTAATTTCCTTTTTCTATTGTGGCAGGGGCACCACTAAAATTTACATGGTGTGACTTAAATCTATATCGGTACCCAGTATTGTGACCCCTCCAGCTTTGTAATGAGGACTGTAGAAAGGCAGCTTTAATTAACTAAGGGGACTTCAAGGAACAACCACCTGGCTAACATTTGTTACCGATTTCATTGAAAACACCAGGGTAGCAAGTTTTTACCCAAAAAAACAAATATAAGGGAATTAGAAGCCAGGCTCTGACTTGAGCTGAGCTGGAAGAAGAGACTAATCTCTCCTCTGGTCAAGATTCACCAAAACAGGCTGAAAGTATTTGGATGACTTTGAACCTAGGTGTATTGACAGGGCTAGATTAAGGTAGCATGTGATTAGGATTGATCCGAAAACCCTGGCTGATTCCAAAGCCTTGCTTGAAGGAAAGAGGGATACTTTTGTTAAGAAGAAAGAAGAATGTAGTTGCTTGGGGACCATCTTCAATAAGAAAGAAGAAGGTAGGCAATTGATCAATAGGCGCCATATTTCTCATGCCGAGTAGACAAGTATAATGAAAAATTTATTTTAAACTAAAATTGAGCTTAGATTTTAAGAGATAGCATTGAAAAGCAGTGAAGAGAAATATTATTCTATTTTATGGTGATAACTTATTAAATTATTTCATCTCCATTTCCAGTCTATTGTGTTAGTGTTGTAATTTCCACTGCAATATTGAATATTCTATTCGACATAGATCCTGAGGCTTCTTTTTATGTCTGGCTTCAAAGAACCACTGAGTTTTGAAATTGGAAAGGATCTTAGTTCACCCAGTCTATCCTATAACTGAACACAAAACTTCTCTATAATGTCCCTGATGAGGCTTTGCTGGAACACCTCCCTGGAGATATTCTCATTCTGTTTGGGAAACATTCAAATTGTTAGGACCTTCTTCTAACCCCAAAGTGAAATTTTTGCAGAGTGGCGACTTCCACCCATTGCTTCAGATTCTTCCCTTTGGGCCCAAAGAATTCTCTGAACTTGAAAACAACAGCAAAAATTTTTTTTTATAATTGTATGTCAATAATATTGACTAGTTCAGCATATCATCCATACAATATCCCTTTAAACCCTTGGACACAGTTGCAACCAAGTCCCTTCATTTCCCTCTCCTTTCATCTATATACGCTGAGTCTTTTCTTTTCAAGAATGAGTTTCTCCAGTATCCTCTTATGCCTTTTGCCATCTTGGTGGGGATTCTTGGTGACTGGATGGAGAGTGATGTCATCAACAAAAATAGTGAATTGTTCCATCTGCCTCTTAAGCCCCTTCCAGGGGCAGTACCTTTAAAGTAGGAAGACTGGCTGCAGCATGAAAGCCCCCATATTTTATTTTTTTTGTCTTTTTTCAAGACAAAAACTCTTCCCCCAATCTTCTACAACCAGGGCTTCCAGGGAAATTCAATTAGTCTTTTCTTTCCAACCCTACCTCTGAAATGTCTATGCCCTCTGCCAAGTACCCTCACTGTCTGGTCAGCTTCATTAATAGAGTATTTCTTTCAATCCTTTGAAGTATGGGCACCAGCATTTATTAAACTCCTTCTATGTGTAAGGCAGATGCTGGGGAAAACACTGGGATAAGCAGGAGGCAAAGTATTCTTGGCATTAATTGGAAACAAAGTATCCTAGGTGTGCAGAGAATTAGTGCAAAGGGATGGGAAAGAGTGCTGTAAGTGAGGAACCAGAAGAAAGCCAATTTCACAAGCTATGAAATACTGGGGGGAAGCAGTAAAATAGAAGAAATGTGGAACGGTAGGAAGGGACCTGGTTCTAAAGATGCCTAAATGCCAGAAGAGTAGATATGTGATCCTAGAAGCAAAAGGTAACTACAGAGTTCACTGAGCAGGGCAGTAATATGATGAGTCCTATGCTTTAGGAAAAGTAACCTTGGTAGCCAAGTGAAGGAAGGATTGGAGTGGGAAAAGACTTGAGGCAAGGGAGGTCCTGAGTTTAGAGGCAATGGCTGTGTGAGAGGAGAAAAGGGAATGAAGATGAGAGATGCGGTAATGATAGAAATGGCAAGATTTGGAAATGGATTGTATATGTGAGTAAGAGAGGATACCAGAGTGTGACCTTGGCTTAATGGGAGGAGGGTGGTGAACTTAATGATAATAAAAGATATTTGGAATAGAGGACAGTTGTGGGGGAAAGATAATGAGTTCTGTCTTGGTCCTGTTGAGTTTGAGATGCCTATGGGATATCCAGTTTGAAATGTTCCTTTGTGGTAGGAAATGTATGATGATAGCTCAGCAGAGATAGTAGGGGTGGGTATATACATATATATGGATATGGATATATATATATATATAGATAGATATAGATATAGATATAGACAGATATTGAGAGATGATTGATAGATAGATAATAGATAGCTCGATCTAGGAGTCTTCTGTATAGAGAAGATTACTGAACATATGGCAGCTGACGGAATCACCAAGTGATATAGTAGAGAGGAAGGATGGAAGGGACCCCAGGACAGAGTGTTGGGCACCAACCATGAATAGTGGGCATGACTTGAATGAAGAACCAACAAAGGAAACTGAGAAGTAGGAGTCATCCAGAAAGGAAGTGAACCAGGAGACAGCAGTCACAAAAACCTATAAAGGAAAAACTGTGTAGGAGAAGAAGGGGGTCAATAGTTTCAAAGGCTTCAGAGAAGTTAAAAAAGGATAAGGATTGAGAAAAGGCAATTAGGTCCATTCTCTGGTGATAAACATCTCTACATTTAGCTAGGAGACACACAGCTCATTGCTGGGCTAGAAAGCTTTTTCTTTCCCTACACGGTTTTCAAGAATGTAGGATCAGAGGGGCAGGTAGGTGGTGTAATGGATAGAGGACTGGCCCTGGAGCCAGCAAGACCTAACTTCAAATCTGACCATTATTAGCTATGTGACCCTGGGCAAGTCACTTAACCCTGATTGCCTTTAAAAAGAAAGAAGAACATAGGGTCAGCACAACACAATGAGGTGTCAGATGAGGAAACTAGTAGAAAAATACGGAAAAATAAAATAAAAAACTGCAAAATCTTAGAATTATGGAACATAGAGATGGAAGGGGCTTCAGAGCATGAATAGTCCACCATTTTTATTTTGTTTTATAGAACCTGAGGCCAGAGAAGAAAGTGACTCTTACCAGTGAGTTAGTCAATTCTCGGGTTTTTTGGGGATTTTAAGTTACTGAGATACATTGTCATATTCTATTGATCTTGTGATGGGGCTCATTTGTAATATGCAAACTGATTTAGAGGATATTCTCAATGAAAAGGGATAGAAGAAAATGAAAATTCCACTGTGCTGGTATCTGCTAGTCTATCATTTTTGTGTGACTCAGGGAAATTAAGCTGAACGTGCAATTGCTCCTAGGGAACTACCTCAATGCAGATGTAACCAGACTATTTTATCACATGTAGAGTTAGGGTTTGTACAGTTTTATACTGAAAGAGACAAAGGGAGCTGGAAGCCTTTGCAAATGCACTGATCTAGCAGTAAGCAAACTTCATTGACCTTTCAAAGCATACATTTCCAGTTGGCTAGATAAAGCTAAACACAGGAGCTGGTAGAATTCCTTTGGAGTCTAGGGCTGTCCTCATGGATATTTATCAGTCACTCTAGTTGTCTGTATCTGAATGCCTGATGCCCATTCGAGAGAAGAAGCCTGTCTAACCTTTTTGCATCACTGGGTTTATGCAGCTAGTCCATGACAGAATTAGGCCTAGGATCCAAATCTACTCTCTCCCTGTCCAGTGCTCTTGACACAAAAATAATGTTAATCACTAGCTTTTATACAGCACTTTACGGTTTGCAAAGCATTTTACAGATGGTATCTCATTATGTCCTCTCAACAACCCTGGGAGGTAGGTGCTGTTATTGTCCCCATTTGACAGATGAGAAAATTGAGGCAGACAGAAATTAAGTAACGTGTTACATAGCTAGTAAGTGTCTGAGGTTCCATATGAACTCAAGACTTCCTGACTCCAGGTCTAATGCTCTATCTGCTACACCACCACCACTTTCTAACCCCTATGTATTGAGATGAATAGAATTTGTACCTTTTGAAGGTAATTGCACATTGCTTCCCTTTATATCTTCTTTGTTCTAGTCAAGTTGGCCTTTTTCTGGTTTCCTAAACTTGACACTCCATCTCCCACCTATTTATTCTTTGCACAGGCTCTCCCTTATTTTTATTATAAACTAATTCCTGACCTCAGCTTTGTAAAATTATGAGCATCTTTCAAGCTTCATATTACATACGTGCCATCTGTTATAGGAAACTGTCCTTGCTCCTCCTAGTTGTTGCTCTGGCCCATCTCCTCAAATTAGAATGTATATACTTGTACTTAGAAGGTATACCTCAGCTGTATAAGCTGTATCAGCCTAGTAGAAAGTAAGGTCTTTGAGGGCAGGGATTCTTTTCAGATTGTCTTTGTAGCCCTGAGTCTAGTACACTCCTCGTACCCAGTAGCCATAAATTAAATTTAAATTAAAAAATGCTTGCTGACTTTCTTGGTTAATAATAACAATAATAAAGGCATTCACACAGTGCTTGAGGTTTGCAAAGTGGTTTATATATGTTAACTCATTTAATTCTTACAACAGCTTTGTGAGGTATGTAGCATAAGGGTATGCCACAGGCAATCTGCTCACAAAAGCTGATTGTTAAATTTCCAGTGAGAGCATTTACACCTCAAAAATTGGCAAATGATACAAATAAGGGCGTTTTAAAATTGTTTTATCAATTGTTGAGGTTTGAGAAATTGATGGAGAAAATGTTAATGCTGTGAATTAAACTTTAAAAAGGTGTCCTGTGTCCATTTCTCCCCCAATTCCATTCCTGAGAGCTGGTTGATACACATTTACCAGCACATCTCTGAATAGGCAAGAAGAGCTGAGATTATATTGCTCAGGGTCGCATAGCTAGTAAGTACCTGAGGCAGGTTTCAAATTAAGATCTTTTGTATTACAAGTCCTGTGCTCTCCCCTTTCCCACTTAGGCTATAATGACAATAAGCATTTATTAAGCAACTATTATGTGTTCCAGGCACTGTGCTAAATGCTGGACTATAAAGACAAAGAATAGTCCTTTCTTTCAAGGAACTCACAGTCTAATTGGGGAGACATTATGCAAATAGCTATGTATAAATGTGATATGTAAAGGGTAAAGTGGAGATGAAGAAGAGAAGAAAGGCAGCGGGATTAAGGGTAATCAGGTAAGGCTTCTTGTAGAAGGTGGGATTTTAGCTGGAAATTGAAGGAAGCTGCAGAAGCCAGGAGTGGAGATAAGCAGGGAGACAATTCCAACCATGCCTTACAGCCAGCCAAAAAGCTTATGGAGGGGAAGTGGAGTCTCTTATCCCAAGGACATAACTGGGAGGAGTCAGAGGTAATATTCAAACCCATGTTTCCCTTAGGATAACAGAGCTGTGAGTCCTTCAACCTCCTTTCCAGGACTCAATTTTCCTCCTCTAAAATTTGGGGGTTAAACCAAATCAGGAGTTCTTAATCTGGGGTTTGTGAACTTGAAAACAACAATAACTTCTTATAATTGTATTTCAATAGTTTGCTTTATAATCTTATATATTTTATTAAATTAAAATATTAAAGTTTTAATTCACTATTTCATATTATATATTTACTTATATATTATGTAAACTATATAATATTCATACATTATATCAATTATTCTATATTATATTTATTCTACATTGTTATATAGTTAATAATTAATTATTAATTTTCAAATATTATTCCAAGAATCAAATCATGAGTTTCATCAGACTGCCTAAGTGTTCCATTACACAAAAATGTTAAGAAATTCTCATTTAGACAGATAGATAAATGTGTGAATATAAGTAGCTCATTGAAAATATGCACGTTATTAATGTTATTAATGTTATTTAATGACATGTTATTAATGTTATTAATGAAAATTTTAATTCCATTCATATGTAAACAGATGACCGAGTGGGATCTATGACACAGAACCGGTTAAGGACCTCTGGACTAGGTGATATCTTAGATCTCAGTTCTCAGACCTTGTGATTAAATGCAGAGCACATCCTCACTCTCACATTGAAAGACTGTCATTTTCAGCCTCTACATGTAAGATGGAATTTGGGAGTGAGACAGGCACACCCTTTTAAATCAAGATTGAGAGATTTTGATCAAAAGTCAAAAAAGCAATGATCAGACTTAGGCATATCAAGTCTCAGTCAGATATTAAATTGCACCTAACAAGTAGGAATCATTTTGAAAAAAAAAAACTTAATAATTGCAGGCCTGCTTGAAGCCACTTTATTTTCCTTGTTCCCTTAAAAAAAAAAAAAAGATGGATACTGATGTCTGCTTCTCGGAAGAGATGAACAGGGTCAAAAATGAACTTTCTATGCCTTGTCACAGGGTCTCATTACCCTGACACTGGCTCCCACTCTCTTTGTAAGCCATGAAATTCTGGGCCACTCTCAGGAAATGAGAGCTGATAATGAAGTCTGCTTAGTACTAATTAATATGGTCAGAGGAGTGAGCTCTGGAAAATACGGGTCAGGGGGCCCACAACATGGAAAACTAGCATTAATGACACTTGGTGTCTCTCATTGAGCACCATTTTCATTCTGGAAGAAACATGATCACATTTTCAGGTAGAAAAGAGCAGAGAAATTTGTCTTACCACAGTCCATGTTAATAAAGAGCAGAATCTCCTCACCCCGATTTAGTTTCCTATTCATTAAATTGAATTTTTATGTGCTCATCTGAGACTTACTGAATTGTTTTAAGCCCATTAGAATTTGTACTTAACTCTTGGTTGTCCTGAGTAAGGGCTTATATGTGCTCTCACTTTCTCTATCTCTCTCTGTCTCTCTCTCTGTCTCGCTCTCTGTCTTTGTCTCTCTCTGTCTCTCTCTCTGTCTCTGTCTCTCTCTCTCTCTCACACATACACACACACACACTCTCTCTCTCACACACACATTACATGCATTACATATTATGTGCAATATATACATAATACATATCTGCACAGGGCTGTGGATATAGTGTTGGCTGTAGAGTCAGAAAAATCTGAGTTCAAATCTGACCTCATACACTCAATAGTTATGTGACCCTGGACGAGTCACTTCACCCTGCTTGCCTCAGTTTCCTCATCTGTAAAATGAGCTAGAGATGATAAACCATTCCAGTATCTTTGCCAAGAAAACTGCAAAAAAGAGTTTTGACCTATCTATTAAACAACCAAAATCATATATATGTGTACATTCATATACACACATATTGAGAATAAAATACACTTTTTCTTGAAGCACCAAATATTAATATATGGATAATCTGGTCTTTATTTTCATTCTCAATATTTTAAAAATAATATAACTACCAAGAATCTAAACCAATTTATTTGAGTTCACCTGATTTTCTTTGTCTTCCTCCTAGTCCAAATATTAATGAATAGTAGAACAGCTAAATACAAAGAATAGGAGGGAAAATAAAGAGATGCCAGGGAGCTGGAGATGCAGAGCTATAACTAGCAATTTTGGTGCCTGGGGTCACCCATTCATATCATGCCTGGGACAAGCAGTACAGATCTGCCTTCCAAGTAATCTTATAATAGGTTATGTGAAAACAATGCAGAAAATAATTGAGACAAATTTAACTGAGCAAGGATACAGTCAGATTTAATTACTATAGTGTTATTGAAGGAAGACACGTATTAAAAATTTACTCCCTCTAGATTTTGATGTCTTAAGACAAAGCTCTATTTATCTCACTCTAGTTGTGGGTCTGTACCTAAGGTAATGATGAGGGAGCAAAGAGAACTGTTTAAGCATTTTGGCATAGGCATAATTAAAGGACAGGTTTTAAATAGTATTTATCATGAAAGCAAAGGAGAACCAATGGAGTTTTTTGAGGGGAGGCACAATGTTATCACAGCTGTTTGTTTGGAAAATTACTTTGGCAGCCCTGTGAAAGGTAAATTGTATAAAAAAGAGACTGGAGGCAGAGGTGTCAATTTAGAGGCTCTGACAGTAATCTAGGCAAGACATAATAATAGGGTGGTGTCAGTGGGACTAGAGAGAAGGGGGTAAATTCAATGGATTTTGCATAACTAGATATAAAAGGTTTTAGTTACTGGTTATAATGAGGGGATAAGAGGGGAAAGAGTGCACATTCTGAGATTTTCAGTTTTTTTAATTAGGAGACTGGTGGTGCCATCTACATTAATGGCAAATTTCAGAAAAAAATAGAAGGTTTGATTTGAAAGATGAGTGCATCACTAAAGTTATGATAGTCAGTAGGAGAGGGACCTCTTTCCTATTTCAGCGCTAGAGCAGAAGCAGTAAAAATGGAGTCTAGTATTCAGTGTAAGTAGAAATAACATTGTGTCTGGAATAAGAGGGTCCTGGCTCAAATCTTGCTTACTACCTGTTTAACATTCAACAACTTCCTTTAACCTTCTACTATTCATTGTTTCCTTGATTGTAGAATTGGGGGAGGGGGTTGGGCTGGATGATTTCTAAGGACATTTCCAGGTAAATCTGTAATCTTACATGATCTTAATAAGCTATTTCACTTCTCTGTATAATAAAATGTTTGAATTCGAATTTTTGCAAGGTCCCTCCCTACCAGGGATGGGCACAGAATGTGAGCTGGTGTGCTGATGTGTTGACATAAGCCAGGGTGAGCATCATCACTTGTACCCAGGGAGAAGGTAAAGAAGCAATTGTAATACTTTTGCCAACATATGCCAGCACGTGAGGCCTACATGCAATATCCACCTATGCTCCTAACTCTTGGATTGATCATAATCAGCTCTAGGGACATCCACACAGCACTCTTTGGACAAATGAAATGAGGCCTGGTCCCCAAACACTTGCTTGTTAAATAGTTTCCCATTGTCTAATGATTCTATATGTAGGTTATTAAATATTGGCCTTATCTCATTTCATCCACCTGGCCATACCTTGCCTTCTGTTACTCAAATAGAAATTTAATTTAAATTCACTAAGACACTTATGACATCATGCTTGCCAAATGTCATCCATTTTTTAAGACCACTTGTCATCCAAGTAATTATTAATGTATATGCCATAAACAAGAAAAATCTACATGCAAATAATGCTTTAACATGTAATAATTATGACAATTAGATATACCTCTTCAGAATTACCTAAGTGTTTTATTGGAACTAAATAATACTTGAATTATCCTATCATTGTTAATAATTTTTCATCTATTGAGATTATCCTCTGTCCCCCAAAGTGTCTAACAGCAATAATGGCATGCACAAACCACAAACTCAGAGACACCATATCCTGGCAAATCTAAATAAAACAAAAGAGCCTCTCCATATAGGAGATCTCCAAATTTTTGCAATGTATGGGGAATTTTGTTTTCATCTAATTTAGAGCATACATATGTTCATATGTAGAGTCTGATTTGGATTTATTTATAGAGATATAAATAGAGGTTCACACTGGTAAATGGTCCAGAACTCTGATATAGGTGTGAGAACTCTCTCCATTGATGAAAGTCAACAATTTCTCTATAATGTGTATTCTTATTGCTTAGGGATACTGAGAGGTCATATTGAGGGAGAAAGGAGAAGGAAAGGTGATAAGTATTTCTGTACATCTACTTACTCTATGCCAGATACTGTGCTAACCACCTTTTACAAATATTATTTCATTCGATGCTAGGTTCAACTCTATACTTTTCGGTTTTTAAAACCCTTTACAAACTAAACCATTTCTACCTAACTAATCTTATTATACTTTTTTTCCCTTCCACATACCCAGTGATCCAGAGACACTGACTTTGCTAACCCTCAAACACTGACATCCCATCTTCGTGGCATTCTAGGTTTGGGCCTCTTCATTGGCTATCTCCTCTATCTGCAATGTTCTTCCTCTTTGCCTCCATCTCTGGACTCCTCAGGTTTTCTTCTTGACTTACTTTAAATTCTGTCTTCTGTAAGAGAACTTTCTTGGATTTGACTCATTACAAGAGTCTCTCTTTTTTACTATCACCCATTTGTAGTGTATACATCTTACACACACATAGGCGTTTGCAGGTTATGTCCCCCATTAAAATGTGGGATCCTTGAAGACAGAGAAGTGTGTTTTGTCTTTCTTTCTTTTTTTGTATTCCCAGAGAGTCAGATACAGAGCAAGCACTTAATAAATGATTGTTGACAAACTAGAAGACAATGGATTATGCCCAGAATTGAATAGGACAGGGACATTAGAATGATTTGCCTTTGGAAAATTAGAAAGTTCTTATAATGTATCCAAACATTTCCCTAAAACAAAGACCCAACTTTTAAATGCCTAGATTCTTTAAATGTTGTTATATGATTGTGAGTCATGGAACACTGCAGCCTCCAAATAATTGAACATGAACATGCCCCTGAAGTGCAGAGTGGGTGTGAGTAGGCTGCAAAGAATTACTAAAAAGAAATGACAAAGGATGACATCAAAGGAGTATAGCAGTGAAAAAGAAGTCGTTTTGGTCACGTAGCAAGAGCAAGGGATAATACATACACATACATACATACATACATACATACAAATACACAGTTTCCTTGGTTCCTCCGATTATGTCTTCACTATGCCAAAGAAAGCAAGCAGGGCCCCATCTCACTGGGAACATTGCAAAAAAGATCACATAGGCTGAGGAGGCATAGATGACTTCAATAATGACCTATATCATCGGTGGGATAGTGGAAAGGGTATGAAGACTGGAGTCAGAAAGAAATAGGTTCAACCCCTGACTCAGGCACTTATTAGCTGTGGGACCCTAGGCTAATCATTTTACTCCTCTTAACCCCAGTTTCATCTTATGTAAAATGCGGTTAATAATAGTATTTACTTTATAAGCTTGTTGTGAAAATCAAATGAGATATGTATAAAACAATTAGAAACTTTAAAGCATTATATGAATATTAATAATAATAAGATATAGTGACTAGCAAAATTAATAAGTCCACAGCTCTATTAGATATTTTTTGTTTTATTTTTATGCAAATTGTGTATCCACCCAGAAGGGTGTAAGCTCCTTGAGGCCAGGGACTTTATTCTTTTGTCTTTGTATTTTTAGCACAGTGTAGTGGATGCTTAATAAATGCTTGCTGATTGAATAGATAAACATTAGCCACTTTCAAATACCCTGATGCCTGGAGAGGAAGGGCTCGCATAATATTCTTTGTAGAACTGATATTCTGTGGGATTTCTTTCTTACAATATCATAACCTACACTAGGATACCTATGACTGCTCATAACCTACTGTGGTCCATGGCCATAGCCAAAATGGCCTTTTGGGTTAAGATGTTGACATTTTCAGCAAAAGTTCTCCCCTCTTACCCAGTGCCTGGGAAGAGCACATTTCCCATGTTCTCATTTGAAGTTCTTCAGTCAGATCTCCTCAGAAGTGTCACCAATTTGTTATCCCCAGAGGTTTTTTTTTTCTTCTTCTGGAAAATAGCTCCTAGAGGGAGAAAAAACCTCCCAGAAACAAATGATTTTAGAAAAAAAATGCACAAAAGATGCATCTCTTCAGAAATGTTGGGTCTACTGGGCTGTAGATACAGCAGCACTCACTAATTCTTAGGCATATGTAGACGGTTGACAATCCTCTGATTAAATCTTTTTCCTTCCTTCCTTTTGGGCCTGCTTAAATCAAAATATTGACAGAAACAATTTCTGAAGGGAAAATGGAAACGAACCCTGGGCAGTTGAACTCACACGAGTGGCAGCGTGTTGGTACAATTTATACTCCATCTGAAGACTATCATAGAAAATAAATAAGAATTCTAAGCATTCCTGGGATCCCTCTGAGCTATAGCATAGGCAAAATGTACCAAACAATAGCCTTTACTAGATAACTTCCCACTGTTCCTTTTATAGGTAAAGATTTTACATTACCAGGTACTTATTGACCATAAAATCCTATAGTATCATGAAAAGACATATTCATTGGATAAAATGCTGACAGTTTGAATAATAAAACTAAATCAATGCACTAAGTCCCATTAGCTTAAAGCAGAAGCCATTTTACATGGCATTTATTCACTTTATTCACAACCTTTATGTTGTACCTCTGATTTCTTATGTGTAAAATGAAGGCATCCTTCATCTCATACTCAGCAAAGTGATCAAGTTGACAAAATACAGAAATAGTCAATGTCACAGAAGATCTGGGAAGGCGGGCACAGCAATACACTGTTGTTGGTGCTATGAATTGATATAACCATCTTGGAAAGCAATTGGCGATTTTCCTGAGTGAAGTTAGGGAACTGTTCAATATCTTCTGACTTAGAGATGCCATCGTTGGATATTTACCCCAAAAAGTTCAAAGGCAGACTGAAAGAGTCCATACAGAACCAAATTTTCATAGCAACTCTTTGTACCCCAACGGAAAACTCTAAAAGCTGAGCAGGTCATCATTTCACTCTTTGTACTTGTATACCTCGGTGCTTGGTACTCTGCTTGGCACATAAATAGATGCTAATAAATACTTACTGATTGATTGAGGAATAGGTAGAATAAATTGTGTGACATGGATGTAATAGTATATTATTGTGCTATATTAAATGATATATATATATATATATATATATATATATGAATTCAGCACTTCCTAATTATATATCCACTTTTATAGTTTCAGCTTTCATCAGCCACCAGGCCAACTATCCATAAGGAGAATCTAAAAATATTTTTTTGTCTTTTAATTTACATATATATATATATATATATATATATATATATATATATACATATATACGT
>CM053626.1:28989404-29004602 GCA_028646595.1 Phalanger gymnotis | reverse complement strand
TTAAGGAAAATAACATTGGTAGCTATATGGAGGGTATATTGGATTGAGGAGATACTTGATGCAGGGATACCAATGGCAGTAGCACTATGAGTGGACAGAAGGAGCCAGATAAAAGAATTGTGAACAGATTTGACAACTGATTATGCATTCATGACAGTGAGGAGTCAAAGTTACAAAACTGAGAGTCGTTATCCACATTTTACAAATTAGGATACTGGGGCTCAAAGACATCAAAAGATTTGTCCATAGTCACACAGCTAGTTGATTATTGAGACAGGTGGAATTTGAATCCAGGTCTTCCAGGTCAACACATTATCTACTATGTACCACTATCCTTCATTATAGACATAAGCATCCTGTTGGAGAATTTGTGATTCTACTTGCCTATTTTGCCTAGAAAAGAAATGGACCTCATTAATCTGTACTGTTCAGAATTCGCTCTGCTACCCTACTTTGGGAATGGGTAAAGAAGAGAAAATCTGCCAGTCTCTGATACAATGATTGGATGTAATGAAAGGTTGCTTATACATTTGGGCTAACAGTGTTTCTATTTAAGCTCTTTTAAAACATTTGTCTGGATGCCAGTAGGTCCTGGTGATTTGTCTACAAGTTTTTTTTAATAAACCTAAAATGTCCTATGCATTTAATACCATTTGACGTAAATATCTCTCCAATATGCCTATTATCAATGATAATGGAGCAGCAGGAATCTTCCTGTCTTCCTATCCCTAAAATACTAAAGAAAAAAAGTGCTTACATCTGTTTACTATTTCCTTATCACCCTGAGTACATTTTTTTTGCTATGATCATCAAGTGGCCCTACAGTTCCATCTTTTTGATTTATTTAAAGAATAACTTATTATTGACTCTGGTACCTCTTACAAAATGGTCCTTGAATAATTTTTCATTTGGCTGAACTTTTTCTTTGTATCTGACCTGAACACTGCAGGTTTTCCTGATTGCCTCACTTGAGCAATCATCCTGTGTTTCGAAAGATGCCTTTTCCTCTATAGTATATTACTTTATTTTGCTGTTTAGCCACTAAATGTTTGCTTGTTTATTTAATTTTTATCCAAGGCCTACATTCAACCTAGGATTCCAATAAGATGGTTTTAAATAGTCTCTAGATTTATTATTGTGGGTTATTTACTTTAAAAAATGTCCCTATTAAAATATTCAAATAATATAGAACACCAATATAGGGTTGATGTTCTTCTGAATAATTTAATTAATACAGTTTTCCAGGCAAGTAGGCCATTTTGCACAAAATAAAATTAATCAACTTTAGCAGAATAAGTTAAAGGTGTTCTATTCCAGGATCTTTTCAGTAGTATTAGGTGGGCATGCCAGTAACTGAGCGGTAGAAATTAAATTTTAAAATGGCATTTTGGATGCTACATTAAATTTTGATAGTGGCTTGTGGCAATTGGAAAGCTCAGCAGGTAAGAGCAGACGATAAAAAAAAAACAGCATGTCATGTCGCCTATGGAGAGGGCCAAATGAATGGCCAGGTTACTCTGACATCCTTATGGTGTGCCATGCTGGGTATTAATAGAAGACACACACAGATGGTTGCCATTGCTTCTTTCTAGAAAAAATAATAAATGGATTTGAGAAGTTGAGAATAATTCTCTCAGAGGCTGACTGATAGACAGATGGAATTCAGGTTTCAGATACAAGAACCACTGAGCATACCTCCTATAGCCATCTCCAGCTAATGAGTGAGATTAGATGGAATAGAAAACCAATTAGCAACTGAATGTGCATTTGAATGTGTGTATTATATATATAGATGCATATATATATATATATGTATATAATTTTCCAGTCTACAAGGGCTTAAAGATTTGTGATATAGACTAAAGGAATGTGAATACTTCCCATTGCTCCTTGGCTATCAGTAATAGGGTCTTTGTGACTAGATCTGAAAAAAGAATCTGGCCCAGAAATGTAATTTTTTCACTTTTTACAAAATCCCAGAATATCAGTTTTTAAGTGACCTTAGAGAGCTTCTAAGGGCAACTTGGTGGTGTAGTAGATAGAGATCACTGGGCCTGGAGTCAGGAAGAACTGAGTTCAAATCCAACTTCAGACTCTTACTAGCTGTGTGGTCCTGGACAAATAACTTAACTCTTTACTTCAATTTCCTCAACTGTAAAATGAGCTGGAGAATACAATAGCAAACCACTCCACTATCTTTGTCAAGAAAACCCTCAATGGGGTCAAAAAGTGTCTGGTATGGCTTAAATGACTGAACAATAATAAAATAAATCATGTAATCTGATCTGATCTTGGACAAGAAGCCCTTCTATAGAACCCAACAAAGAGTCACTCACTCTGTAATTGAGAAGTCAGTAACCAAGTAAGGATAGGCATACAGGCAGCTTACTAATAGCCTGGATAGAGCATTGAATCTGGAGTCTGGAAGATCTGATTTCAAATTGAGTCTCAGACACTTATCACTTGGGTTATTCTGGGCAAGTCATTTGACCCTTGTTTGCCTCTGCTTCCTCCTCTATAAAATAGGGAGAATAATAGCAACTACCTTCTGGGCTTGTAGTGAGGGTTGAACAAGAAAATATTTTTGAAGTGCTTTGAAAATCTTAAAGCTCTATACAAATTCTAGCTAGCTTTTATATCCAAGCAGAGTTTAACTATGCAAGAGCTATCCATGGTACGCAAGTTATGCAACAGGATTATTGGAAGAACAATGATGATGGAACAGCTAGCTTGCTCATCTCCTTACAACATTTGCCTTTCAAGGGCCTAAAATAGCAAGTAATGATTTCCTCCTATGGAGAAATTCAATGGATTTTGTTCTACTTTCAAAGAACAGAAATGTAAGAAGGAAAGAAGTATTTGTTAGATACCTTCTATATGCCAGACACTGCATTATTATTATCCCTCATTTTATAGAGGAGGCAAGACATCATGAAACAAGGGAACTGAGCCCTATAAGGACCACTGAAGTCACCCTGAAATGTCTTGTTCAATCCTGGAGGCACAATGAGAAGATATCCCAAGTTTCTATAGTGCTCTAAGTCAGTTATGAGGTAGCCCAATGAATCTAGCTTCAGTTTTAGCAAAAGCTGAAATGATTATAAATATACTGATCCCTACTGTCCATGACCCTTGGCTTAACATAAGCAGCAATATCTGGATCTGGGAAAAATTTCATCTAAGAAATGTTTTTTCTCTTTCTGATAGGTTAGGTCTAACAATTGAACAGAAATGCCTAATCCAAATCTCTGTTACATGCAAGAGATGATTCTGTTTCTATTAAGTTTTATCTAAACCAATTAAATGCTTTATAATTTTGTGACCTCAAGAGAAGTAAATTAATGCTACATCAGCAATCTGATAAACTGTTGTAGGTGAATACAATGGGCTGAGAAATCACACTCCATTTCTTCGAAACATTATCTATACCCCTGGTCAAGAATAAGAGATGTGATACAGGTACCATTCATGTATAGGAAGAAACAAAGGGTAATCAGCAACCTTGTATCTTAAGATCTTGAGAAGGGAAAGGGAAATAATGTTTCATACCCCACAGCAGCCTCTGGTCTGCGGTATGCCACATCTCATTTTTGCTTTCCAGTGGGCATCAGGATATGACTACCTCATGAGGTAGCCCAGCCCATTTTTGAAAATGCTAATGGATAGTAAGTTTTTAATCTTCATAAACCAGATCACTACTCTGGTTTTGTGATAGCATTGATAATGTTGAAGAGATGTGTGTTTTCAAGAGCAATGCCAGTGGAGTGGCATGCCTTCAAAAAGCTTGGACTAGAACTAGAAACAAAGTAGATGCCTACCAATTGGGAAATGGTTAAGCAAATTATGGTACATGAATGGAATGGAATATTACTCTGCTATGAGAACTTATGAATATGAAAAATATAGAGAAACAAAGGGGGACTCATAAAATGTGAAGTAAACGATACTAGTAAGACAATATTCAGGCTACAACAACATAAATTGAAAGAACAACAACAGAAATCAAACTGCATAAGTAAAAATTATAATTCCAATATTTGGCCTCAATGAAGAAATATGAGAAATCACTTTTCCCTGATTTTTTGCAGGAGCGGGGAATGGGTATGGTGCATACAAAGTTAGGCTTTATCAATATGTTAGCTTTGCTGATCTTTTTTTCTTCCTCTTTTAAAAAAAATTCTCT
The DNA here is from genome assembly GCA_028646595.1 of Phalanger gymnotis. Taxonomy (NCBI): domain Eukaryota; kingdom Metazoa; phylum Chordata; class Mammalia; order Diprotodontia; family Phalangeridae; genus Phalanger; species Phalanger gymnotis. The sequence goes on along the minus strand of CM053626.1, from coordinate 29,000,419 downwards.
ATTGTAAAGGATTGATTTCTAGAAGGTGAAGGGAGAGAACCGAGAGAACCATACACGGGAATAAAAATGATGTAAAAACAGACATTTCTCAATGAAATATTTAAGAAAACAGAAAGACTTTGATTAGAGCCTAAGGAAGAGAATGAAATTCTTTTCTGAGAGCCAGCTTGGTTTATTTCATAGATGTTCAGAACTAATAAACTAGACATTTGAAGATGTATTATTTGACAACATCAATTTATGAAACAAACAAACCCACTACAACTTTCAGTGCTTCCCTTTGCTTCTATAGTATCAGTAATTTAGTGGCTGAAAATGAGGCAAATGTTGATAAAATATTTGTATTTATCAGTCTACATAGCTAAATTTTGCCATCATTGAGCTAAATATGATATCATTATCAATGACCAATGGTCAGAGATAGTGTAATTTTTTGGGGAAAGCAATAGTAGTTAAGTGATTTGTGTAGGGTCACACAGCCAATAAGTGTCTGAGGCTGGACTTGAACACAGATCCTCCTGACCCCAGAGCCGGTGCTCTATTCACCGAGCCACTTTGCTTTCCTCTGTATATATTATTATTGAAGGAGCTGAACCATAGCAATATTGGCATAGTTACAATAAACAAACGCAAAAGAGACAAGAATAATATGACTAAATGGAAGAATGGCTCATGGATTCTTTTTTGAGAGACATATAAAGAAGTCAACAAAGCTGATTTTATTATGAATGAAAAAGGATTTATTAAATGCTTAATAATTGAGAAAACATATTTTCCAATTAAAATAATCCCAACCTGATCAATTTAAATGAGCACTTAAATGATGAAAATGGAATGTGGACAGAAGAAATGACATAGACACTGATTACAATATTTTCATATTGAAGTTGGATTAAAGTAAATGAAATGCCATAACAAAGATAGAGAAAAGGGGTTTCCCAAATGTTTTAAGTCAGTATTTACTTTATTTACTTGCCAAGAAGTGTGATGGGATGGTCTAGGACAAAACTAATGGAATATATCATTTAGAAAAATCATTCTGATAAATATAGTGGGAGATTCTGAGAAATATCACATATTACAAAAGTTAAGTAGAAAGAAAAGATAGTTTAAAGGCAATATCAAAATATGGAACACTGTAGAGCCTCCTACGTGAGAGAGATGCATAATTCAAAGGAGTCTGAACAAAAGAATTTTAACTCCTCCCTAAAATGAAGTCCCTTCTGGTTAATACAATTTAGTTTGCCATATTGATTTTTAATATGACTGCTAGTAATGGAACACTATAGTTTTTGAAGAAATAAAATTAGTTATCATAGAAAGGGCAATAGAAAGCACGTAATAGATGTGAGCAGGCTTCAACAAATAAGGAAATACAAGACAACGAGAAGTAAATTACGTCATCAAATAATTACGTTACCCCTAAACAGCCTGCATTTTCCATCATTAGGCTTGAGATGTTAAAAGACTGAAAGGAAAGTTACCAACATGTTGGGTGGGCCTACTGTAGAGGATTTATAGGAACATGGATAAGAATCATGTAAGAACCGAAAGGGTGGCGTCATGATCAGCATCTTTCAAGGGAATGGACACATGAATGGTATCAGGAATCCATTTGCATACCACACTTGAGACTCACTCCTAGAAGCCTCAGTCTAGCATTCTGTCATTTCCAAAGCTCTCTAGTCTTTCCACCAACACCACAGTTGGCCAGTAACTACTTCTGAAAGCTACAAGCAATACCAGCGAGAATGGCCATCTGTTGAAAATTGAAAAAAGTCTCAGTGGTGCAGTGGCAGCTGTTTGATTCTGAGCATTGAACACTACAACTTATTCCTCAGATTGTGGGACACATACGCAGTGTCAGAATTGTCATTTTGTACCCAAATATATTATTTTGTAGTAAAATCATACCACACTTCTTCAAGGGCCAGAGTTCTAGAAAGTTCAAATCACTGGAATATAGTGGTGAATATTAAAAATTCTCATGAATCTCCAGGAAAGTGTAAAAAAGTTCTCAAATCAGGCTTAATTTACTCTTGTTTCATACTGAAATCATTTTTTATTTTTATTCCATAAATTAACCCATTTATTGTTGGACTATGGGCTGCAGGTATTTGATAAGAAGACTTTACTCGTCTTTCAATTCCTTCAGTCTTGTGATGGCAGATTTGACTGTGACTACAGAGGTGGTATTGTAGGTCCATGCACCACCAGCTACAGTTTTCATACAGGATCCACAATGCCAGATACCCACAGCCCGTCTCTTCATTTTGGTCTTGCCACAGAAGGAGCAGGTATACTTGGCATGCTGGCTAATTTCAATTTTCTTCACCATTTTTGTGAGGGATGCACCATAACATGTTCCATATTTACCAACAATTCTGACCTTCTTGGTGCGTTTTGCCACGTTGCCAGTCGTGGGGCTGGAGCTTGGAGAGGCAATACTGAAATCTTAATAAAGTAAAAACAATATGAAATAATAATGGAGAATTGTATCAGTAAGTTAACAATAACAATATAGATAATAATTATCAAAATGCCTATGTGGTTCTGTATCGCAAAACATACGAGGATCTCCACATAGAAGGTAGAAGAAGTAAACCTTTTATTCAGACACCAGAGGATCAAATCCCATAAGCCATCATCCCAATCCATCACAGTAGCAAAGAATTCAGTATATAATATCACAGCATGGAGCCTTGCCACCCTAAAACCTCTCACCCACCTGCTGGGGCCTTCTCACAAAACAATCAAAATTTAGAATACAGCTATCCCAATTTGGCTCTCTTTCCCTCAGCTCTAACTGTCCTTCATAGCCGTAACTGCTCTCTCAGCCTTTCCTGTGACACAACTTCCTTTTCCTCAGATTACGTTCTTCCTACCACCTGTGACTTAGGCTTCCTGTGAGTCAAGCAGGTCACATGGCTTATTAATAGGAGGGAAAGATCTTCAAATCTTAATTGCTATTACAAGAATTTAAATACTTTGCACTTCTACTTAGGGTCCTCACATGCCCCCTCATCTTAGACATTTTACCTGGTACACTGAGCACAAGCAACCTCATGACTTTGACCCAAGCCACTTAGCAATTTTCTAGTTAAACCCTCACAGTTTATCGGAATGAGAACACCAAAGCAAAATTACCCCTAGACTCCCAAAGTCACATGAGCAGATAATGGCTGAGCTAAGACTGGAACCTCTTTGTCAGCCTTACTGAGCAATACTCCCCCATCTACATTCTGTGATGCAGGCCAACTGGCTTTCCCTGTGTCCCCTCTGCCCAACCCCTGTGTTTTTACCTTTGCTTTAGTCACCTCCCATGCCTTGCACAGGGTGTTCCTAAAATCTGGACACATAGGCAAAAGTGAATATTTTTAAGAAATGAAGTGAATGAAATTTTCAACAACATTTTATTTAATTGGAATATTAACAAATAAAATCTTCAATATTGTTTCCATTATTTGTGCTGCAAAGGTTGATGCACTTTGCAAGATTCACATGCACTCAATGTGATAACTCTACATTGCTGTCAAATTTTCCTATGTGTCCAGACTTTAGGGACACCCTACATACATGCCTTCTTTATGTCCATACCTCTTCCGGTCCTTTAAGAAGCACCTCAGGTAGCATATTCTGCATGAAACTTTTCCCTATCCCCCAAATGACAAGAGCCCTATATTTATACTTAATTACATGAACATTTGTGAAATGTTATATCTATTTTTGCTCCCCACTTTAGAATGCAAGTTATTTGGATAGGGATTGTTTCATTCTTTGTATCCCCAATGCCTGTCACATAGTTTGTGTTTAATATTTCCTAGCTCATTATATGTTTTTCTGTTTTATAAGTATAGTTCCTGTCACATAGTAGGCACTTTATGAATTCTTGTTGCTTGCTTGCTTTAGAGAAGACAGTTCATTGCCTCCTTCCAATGTTCCTATCTCTACCACATGTGTCTTCTTCCAATTAGTACTGGGTACTGCTAACATAATACTCAGATGTCTTTGAAAGGAAATTGGGAAATTCTTTTTTCCTCACAATACTCAGTCTTAGAGCTGTCTCTTTGAAAGGAACATACTCCTGGGCACGTACAGAGTAGCCATCCCGTGATTCTTTCATAACATAAATTCTAATAGAAAGCCAGAGAAGCTTAATGTTCTTCAGAAGTTGAGCCCTGGGATAAGAAACCTCAGTCTCTTAAGAAGAAGGAAGTATGATTTGGAAAGGAAGCAGAAAGAATTAAGTTTTATGTTCATGAAGTCTGGGGCCCAATTCAGCATATGACTATATTTTTTTTAAAAGACACTGGATTTTAGGAAGAACTGCGAATATTTTATGGACTTAATTATAAAAATTCAAAAAGAGGCCGACTGGGCAATAGCAAAAGACAAGCAGAAAAATCACGATTTTATTGTGATTGTTTCTGGTTATTTTTAAAGTCTTTTTCTTCAAATGTAGATTTTTTTTGGGTCAAAACAAAATCCCTAAATAATAAAGAAATTTCAGCTGAGATGTCCTTGTGATTTCATGTATTTTTCTTATCTAATTCTCAATTTCATTTCAAATGACCATGTTAATTCATCAGAAGGAAAATATAATTTGTATTTGACAGTAACCAGGAAAGAAGAATGTTTATAGTAGATAGGCCAACATTGGAGTCAGAAAGATACATACTGAATTCCTAATACTGACACATAGGATCTAAGATTTAGAGTTTGAAGGAATATTAAGGGATGATCTCATCCAACTATTTCATTTTTCATATGAGAAAAACAGAGATCCAGAGAAGTTAAACGATTTGTCCAAAGTCACATAAGTTATAAGTAGCCAGACCCATGATTTGAACCCAGATGCTTTAACTCCAAATCCATTGTCCTTTCCCTGACTCTGTGACCCTGGACAAGTCATTTAACCCATTCAGTCTTCTAAGTGACTAAGTCTAGGGGCTGCAGAGGAGTTTCATTAATCTAAGGATTATGTTGTTCAGTTGTTTTCGATCACGTTTGACTTCATGAACCCATTTGAGGTTTTCTTGGCAAAGATACTAGAGTGGTTTGCCATTTCCTTCTCCAGCTCTTTTTACAGATGAGGAGACTGAGGCAAATAGGGTTAAGCAACTTGCCCAGGGTCCCATACCTATTAAGTGTTTGAGATCAGATTTGAACTCAGGAAGATGAGTCTTCATGACTACAGACCTGGCATTCTACCTACTGCATCACCTAGCTGCCTCCAAGTAGGGCATTAGCCACACTGATAAAATCATAGGTCAAGACAGGTCTCTTCTAAACCCCATTTCCCAAATCCCTACAACATCCCTCCAGAAACTGTTATGACCTGTATAATCTTGTCCAACTCACTCAACCTCTGTGGGTTATACTCTCAGGAAACATTTTAGTTTACTCATCTATTAGATGAAGGGGTTAATCTGTTTTAACATTTTTTTTTAATTTTTAGTTGACAGCACTCGGTTCTACATAATTTTGAGTTTCAGATTTTCTTCCCTCCTTTCCTCCCCTCCCCAAGATGGCATGGAATCCGATATATCTTCTACTTATAACTTAGCATTGAACTAATTTACGCACTAGTGAAGTTGTGGAGAAGAATTATGACCAATGGAATGAATCACGAGAAAGAAGAAACAGCCAAAAAAAAAAAACCCAAACCCAAAAACAAAAACAGAAGAGAGAAAAAAGAGGGTGGGAGAAGGTGAGTGTAAAGTGTGCCTCAATCTGCATCCATACTTAATAGTTCTTTCTCTGCATGTAGATAGTATTCTCCCTCGTGAGTCCTTTGGAGTTGTCTTTGCACCTTGTGTTGCTGAGAAGAGCAAAGTCTATCAGGGTTAGTCCTCACAGAATCCATATATCTGTGGTTGTGTATAATGAAGGGGTTAATCTTAAGCCTGAACACAACTTTTGTTTCATTTTCTTCCTCATTTAAATTTTCCCCTCCCCCAATTAGTAGAATTTTTTTTCAGATAGTTCTAACCAATGCATGAAATGAATCTTACTGTCCTTTTCCCTTTCCTCCATGCCAGGGTCCTGGGAGCATGTTTTGAGCCCTTGTCATCAAAAGTGTGAAACATTTGTGCTACGAGGAACTTGGTGGGAGCCCCAGATCTACTCTTAAGTCCAGCACTCAGTACCAAAACGAAAATGTCATTTCAGAAAAGGATGTCATGGCATTCATACTGAGTTTTCATCTTCTCAAGAATGGCACTGCCAGCAGGTTTCCCAGGTAATCTGTCATTTGATACAATACTAATCCCCATTTTGATCAATTAGTTGGTTGACAGAATCAAGATTTTATTTGTCAGACATGTAGAGAGCATTACACAAAGAGATTGAGGTTGGACAGCGCTCTCCTCCTACTGTCTCCGTTTACCTTCTTTCTCTAATGTGATTCCATGGAATCAATATGACTTTGTTAATGGCTTAAAAGTGCCTCCAGAGAAGTATTTCCACCCACTTTGCATAGGTGAAGGATAATATGTATGAACCACTATAACACAATGCCAGCCTTTTTTGATATGTTAGTTATGTTTTTGATATTTTCCTTCTTTATTATTTGTCATTATATAGGGGATGATTCAAGGGTTGGGAGGAGGAAATATAAGGAAATGTGAATGATGAAAAAACAAAATATATTTTTTTAAAATTATTTTTAAGAGTACCATTGCAATGTGAGAGCAGGTACACTGATCTCTGGGAAAATTTTATGTACTCTGTGAAATTCACAAGACTTCCAGTTAAGAAAAGTAGTATGAAATGGTGATTAAAGTGCCTCACCTGGAGTCAGGGGGCCTGGATTTGAATCCTACTTAAGACATTTACTAGCTTCGACTCCTGGAGAAGCTACTTAAACTCTCCATTCCTAGGTTGCCTTATCGTTAAAAATGGCCATGATTATATTATTCTACCTCATGTCACATAAATGTAAACTACACCTATTTTTTAAGACTAAGACACACACTGTATCTCACGGCCACCTTTAGTCTGATCCTTTCATTTTTATAGTTGAAGAAATTAAGACCCAGTGATGTTAAGTGACTTGGCCAAGATCACAAAGGTGGTAAGGCTCAGAGGCAGAATTTGAGTACATGGCATCTCTCATGCCAACATTCTTTGATGATGCCTCCAAATGTTTGCTCCAGGATTTGGTCATTTCCAGGTGTCCTGAGGAAACGTTGAAGAATTCACTAGTTCATAAAAACAGGGAATGGATGCTAGGGGAAACCTTCTTGGTTCTTAGGATGCCTGAAGCTGACCTGTTTTCCTCCAGGGGATCTAGCTGAGTAATAGGAGGGGTCTCCAGAGTTTCTGCATGCCCCTGCATTACCAATGGAGTGGCTGGGGATGGTTTCAGGTTGCCAGGGATTCTAGAGGTGCTTGGAGTTGGGAGAGGTTATTGAATTCTAAGAAGTACAGAATCCTAGGGATTCCAAACTTTGCCTTGACAAAGATTGAAAATTTTAAAAGTAATGGGATTGTGTTTTGAGGATTGTGTGTGTGTGTGTGTGTGTGTGTGTGTGTGTGTGTGTGTGTGCTTATTTGGGTATAAAGGAAGCTAAGCTCACCTTACTGACAAACCACTTATGTCCATTCTTCCTTCTCTCCTTCCATCCCACTATTGGGGCATCATCCCATTATTTGCTGCTCCCACCTCATCTATATTGTTTTCTATCTTTTGAAGTAGTTTACATGAACGTAACCCATGGAATAGTGAATAGTGAAGGGGTTGTAAAGGATAGACATTCCAATGCTTTTTTGGTAGAGCTGTGAATTGTCCAATCATTCTAGAATTCTGGAAATGTACTAGGAAAGCGACTAACATCTATGTCTCTTGAACCAGAGTTACCACTGTTAGGCATAATGTCCACAGAGGTAAATGATAAAAATATCATTTTATGTAGCCCAAAATATTTATAGCAGTACTTTTTGGTATTAAGACATGGAAATGGATCCCCATCAATTGAGAAATGGCTAAACAAATTGTGACACACGAATGTAATAGAGAATTATTGTAAGAAGCAATGAAGATGAAGAATTCAAAGAAACATGGAAAGATAGACAAACTAGTGAACTATAAAGTGAGCAGAATCAGAAAAAAGTATATGCAATCATAACGATTTTAAATAGGGAAAAAACCCTCAGTAACAGCAAAATAATTAAAACTGAATGCTTCAAGATTATATTGATCAAGATTGGCCTTAAATAAGAAACATGAGAAGATATTCCCTTCCCTTTTTGTGGATGTGATATGGAAGAGAGTATATAATGTTGGACTTGGATGATATTTTAATTACTTTTACTGAACTGCTTATCTACCTCTTTATTATTCTTTGTTTTAAGAGATAGCTATGTGAGAGAAGAGGAGGATTGTGTTAGGAAATAAAGATGATTTATGCAAAAAATGTATTTTGATTATGTTTTTAAAAGGAAGTGGCCTTTAGTGGGTACTTAGTGTTTTTTGCATAAAAAACATGGTACTGCCACTCTCAGACCACGTGCATGTGTGGCAGAGGAAAAAGATGTGGTCACTGCTTCTTCCAAATGAAATGGAGGGAAGACTCCTCCACTGTCCACTGTCCCATGTCTTCCTAGGAGCAACATGGAACTTTGAAGGAATGAATTAAAGCTAAGAAGAAACCAAACTCTTTCTAGTTCTCTAGGATGAACATGAAAAAGATCTCATCTAAGATATGCGTGGCATAATGGACACTATGCTGGGCTTGGTGCCAGGGGAAATTGGCTTTAGATCCTGCTGCCACTAGAGCCTACATCTGTGTGACTGTAGGCAAGCCATTTGAGCTGAACCTCCCTTTTGTCACCTACAAAATGGCACAATAGGACCTCTCTCACTGTATTTCTGTGAGGTTCAAATAAGATAATGCTTTACAAACTTAACATGTTTTATAAATGTCAGTTTTACAGTCTTCAAGGCCAGACTTCCTTCATAGATAGATAGATAGATAGATGTGTATGTGTATATGTATGTGTATGTATATATGTATATCGATATATGTATGGGTGTGTATGTATATATATATATATGCATGCACATATTATATATGTGTAGATATAGTGTACACATATATACAATGCATGTGTGTATATATACATGTATCCGTATGAATATACATGTTTGTGCATATATATTATATATCTTGAAAAAATTTCTCAAGGAAATGTCAGGAGTTATAATAATGTTAAAATTGACATATTCCCAAAGCCATATATTTATATAATGAAACTTCAGTTAATGTGAATGGCAGGAATTTCAAGGAATTCGAGTCTGACGAATTCCTTGCTTCAAGGTTAAGAACTCTAGAGCAACCCTTGTAGAAAGGTCCTGAAATTTTTCCTCTTCTCTCCTCGCATCTTCAGAGGATCTTGAAAGGAAGTATGGAGGAATGGATAGAGCCCGTCTTTGAGTCAGGAATACCTGGGTGCAACTTCCATCTCTAAGACATACTGGCTATGTGGCCTAAGCAATTAATTCACGCAACCTCTCAGTTCGCTAGACAATGCTCTAAAATTATAAATTGCAGAGAAAGTGATGACTTGTATTGATAGAAGGAATTTCCTCATCTGGGAATCACCTATATGAATGAAACACCAGGTCCAGTTACTTTCGCCTTTCCCTATATTGGACCCAATTCAAGCTTTCCTGGAAAATGTTGGCTGAGCTATAATTACATAAGATTGACTACCTGTTGCCTTGGATGAGTCATTTAACTCTTCCAGACCATCAGTTTCCTCATCTGTAAAATGAAGGAGTTGGACTCTTTCATTCTAATTGTAAGATCCTATAAAATTTCCTAGGATTAGGGAGATCACTGATTCTACTTACACAACACAGAAAACATAAGACATTGAGCTGACTTTTTATGAACATTACATATATCCTGGAAATGAATTTTTACAAACATCCCTATTCTTTTAGCACACTCCTTAAAAGCTAATACAGACAAGTAGCTCTATGTGTGGTAGAGGCAGGCACATAAGAACATAATGAAGGAAGTTTCAATGACAGATAACAAGAACACAGTTGTGGAGCTGGAATATACATCAAAGGTCATTTGAACCATCCATCTATTTTCCTGGTGAGAAAATTGGGACAGAAAATGGGGAAGCCTTGTCCAAGTTCACAGTGGCAAAGACAGAATTGAAACTTAGTTCCTTCAACCCCATATCTAGCATTATTTTCACAGAAATGAGATGTCAACCCCAGAGTTGTCAAATTGCTTTATTATTTATAGTCTGTTCAGATGCAAGTTGGATGAATCTAGTTGAAATTATTTGAGGGTGGTGGCAGAAATTGTCGAAATGCAGTCAATTGAAGCTGGAGGATGGGGTAAGGAGAATCACTGCTTTTAGAACTTGTTGATGTAGTAGAGTGTGGCATTCATTGTCATGCTATAGGTCTGGGGCTGGGAAGCCAAACATTTTGGAGATGGTCAGTTTACTCTCAGGCATGATGCCAGTACCTCAGATATTGAAGGGAAATCATCTCATTTTAAAATGTTATAGACAAAATAGCCTTTTTTTTTCTCTAGGCGTGGATAATGGAGAGAGCAGAAGAAAACACAGGATCCAGTTAATTGTGCTTTTCATACCAAAATATAATTCTTTCCTAAAATAACAGCATGAATATTTATGCATGGCAATTATTGAAATTTGCATAATGCTTTGTAAAGAAGGTTACCTTCTACCTCTCACCTTGATCTTCCTTATTCCCCTTTAAGGAGACTTTTTAACTTCATCCTGATTATAATGCATGTATCAAAGAGCTTATTCTTAGGGATCCTCTGGTAGGGGCAGTTTTCTTTTGAATACCATTATTAATTGCCGTAACATGGTACCTTGCATGTGGTAAGGCTTAACAAATGTTTGTCAAACTGGTGAAGCACAGACCTGATAACTTAAGGTCATGAACTCACCTAAAGTTCTTAAGTCCTTTTGAACAGGAGAGAAGTACCTGTCCTTCTCAAAGCTTTCTTTTGAGATAA
>CM053626.1:28927387-28988904 GCA_028646595.1 Phalanger gymnotis | reverse complement strand
GTGGTCAAAGGATATGAACAGACAGTTTTCAGAGGAAGAAATTAAAGATATCTATAGACATATTAAAAAAATGCTCGAAATCACCACTGAATAGAGAAATGCAAATCAAAACAACTCTTAGATTCCATCTCTCTCCTGTCAGATTGGCTAAAATAACAAAACAGGAAAATGATAAATGCTGGAGAGAATGTGGGAAAATTGGAATATTGTTACATTGCTGGTGGAATTGTGAACTAATCCAGTCATTTTGGAGAGCAATTTGGAGCTATGCCCAAAGGGATATAAAAATGTTCATACTGTTTGACCCAGCAATACCACTCCTAGGGATGTATCCCAAAGAGATCACACAAGTGGGAAAAGGACCCATATGGACAAAAATATTTATAGTGGCTCTTTTTGTGGTAGCTAAGAATTGGAAATCAAAGGGATGCCTATCAATTGGGGAATGGCTGAACAAGCTGTGTATATGAAGGTAATTGAATACTATTGTGCTATAAAAAATGGGGATGTTACAGACTTTATAACGACCTGGAAGAACCTACACGCCACAGTGCTGAGTGAGTGGAGCAGAGCCAGGAGAACATTATTCACAACCATAGATATATTGATTCTGTGATGACTAACCCTGACAGACTTTGCTCTTCTCAGCAACACAATATGCAGAGAGAGCTCCAAAGGACTCACGATGGAGAGTGCTATCTACATCCAGAGAAGGAACTATGAAGTATGAATGCAGATTGAGGCACACTTCATGCTTGCCTTTTTCTCCCCCTCCCTTTTTTTCTCTCTTTTGTATTTGTTGTTGGGTTTTTTTTTTGTTTCTGTTTCTTCTTTCTCATGATTCCTTCCATTGGTCATAATTCTTCTCCACAACTTGACTAGTGTGTAAATTAATTCAATGCCGAGTTATACATGGAAGTTATATGGGATTCCATGCCTTCTTGGGGAGGGAGGAGGGGAGGGAGGGAAGAAAATCTGGAACTCAAAATTATGTAGAACCATGTGTTGCAAACTAAAAATAAAAATTAAAAAAAAAGAAATCCGTTACTGAAACTCTCCCTTAGAAGCTTCCTAGAAAGAACCAGGATATGCATAGGCAGTATAGTAGTGTAGATTAAGGGTTGGATCTAGAGTTAAAAATATATCGGTTCAAGTCTCACCACTGATACTAATTCATGGTGAACATAGGAAGACACACAACTATAGAAAGAACACTGGATCTGAAGAGAAATGATTGGGGTTTCAATCCCAATTGTAATATTTGCTTCTTGTGTCACTCTGGACAAAGTTCCTTCCCTTTTCTGGTCCTCATTTCCCTCACCTGAAAAATGAGCATGTTTAACTCAATCCTTTCAACTCAACATCTATAATTCTAATTCAATTGAGCCTTTTGTGTAAAATACAACTGGAATTTTACCAAAGCTTTACTACTTTGTATATCAGAGGCTTACAAAATGGAGCCTATTTACCCCCAGAAGGCTTTGGCACAACCCCAAAGGGTGTATTATAAACCAAGTAGAGTGCAGGAAGATTGATTGCATCTGACCTTCCCTTTAGAGCTAATCACAGGCTTGTCCCCAGCAAAACTGCCTATTGCTATGTACTTTTTTACTCTTTAGACTCCTGAGTTCCCCACCTTGAGTATCTTTTTTTTTAATCCATTTCAAAACTGTTAAAGTGAGTTTCTTAAAGCCCAAGTCTGACCATATAATTCCTACTCCTTCAACTCCACTGGCTCCCTATTGATTTTAGTATTAGATTGTACTTTTGCTTTGTTTCATTCTTCTTTACGTTTCTATTTTTGTATAAGTTTTACAATATACTTAAAGATTAATGTAACGTGGCATCTTCTAATACATTGAGAAACAACCTCGAAGCCAGGAAGCTTTGGGATTCAGTCTTATTTCTAACACATTCAGGTTATGTGACCTTGGGCAAGTCACATAACCTCTAGCTGTCCCCAACAACTCTCTTCAGAGTATGCATTGCAGAGAAGCCAACCATCTGCATCAGTATGGGGAGTTCCCTCACCTAAGAGTTCCTTATACTAAGAAAATAACAAGTCTCTATAATATTTTGTACAGTTGTATCTCTATATAATTTATAAATATATTATTTATCTTGGGGGAGAGAGCTTAAAATATTTTGGGTGGTAGGGATGGGTGATCAAAAATATTTGGAGACCACCACTATATTTAATAATGATGGTATAATAATAAGCCAATTGAAGTAGCAGCAGAGGTGCCAGAGTTGATGAAATGTCAGCGATCTACTAAACAAGCGAATTGACCTTAGAATCCATTTAGAACCTCATTTTACAGATAAGGAAACAGAGACAGAGCAGTGAAGTGACCACACTATGGTCACACAGCAATTGAGTGCTCCTTGAGAGCAGGGTCTGTTTTTTTTTTCATTTTATATTTGAAGACTCATCAGTAACTGCCATGCCTGATATATAATGTGTTGAATAAATTTGCGCTGGTCAGTTGATTAATTTGTAAAGATTCTTTAAATTTTGAAAAGCTCTTGGCATCCACTATCTTACTTAAGCCCTACAACAACCCTAAGATGTGGGTTTTGTAGGCATGTTGTCATTGTTGTTTGGTCATTTTTAGTTGTATGTGATATTTTGTGACCACATTTGGGGTTTTCTTGGCAAAGAGGCTGGAATGATTTGCCATTTCCTTCTCCAGCTCATTTTACAGATGAAGAAACTGTGGTAAATGGGGTGAGGTGACTTGCCTAGGGTCACACAGCTAGTAAGTGTCTGAGGCTGAATTTGAACTCAAGCCTTCCTGACTCCAGACCTTATATTCTATTCACTGTGCCACCTAGCTGCCTTTATTGATTGTAGCATAATTCTCCTCATTTTACAGGCAAGATAGAGGTTAAGTAACTTGCCCCTAGTCATCCATTTAGTAAGAAGTAGGATTTGAACCCAGGTCTTTCCCAAGTCCAGTGTAGTGCTTTCTTCCAATTCACCATGCTAACTGTGGAGGAACAAAGAGAATGTGGCTTTAAATTAAATTTAGAATTGAGAGTGTCTTTAAATGAAAGTGTAAAACTGCTGAGGGTGACAAATTGGGTACTAGATTTAATATTTCATATTTACTAATGTTTTCTACCATTGAGCTCCTATTCTTTGATAATTGACTGTATATGAATCAAGAAAATTATGAAGGGAAGAAGTGGAAAGACAGTAGAAACCATGTAGTTCACATCATTAATTTTATAGATAAGGAAATCAAAGTATGTAGAAATATTTTTTTTGTCCCAAGTCATGCAGTAAGAAAGTAGCCAAGGTGGGTATTCCTGTCTCCATGACAAGGCATTATTCCCCCTCCCCCATCCCTCTAGCCCATGTTGCCTGACTGGTCAGTAAAACAGTCTAGAATTAGATTATAGAAGCAGAGAAAGAATGATGTGTGTGTCTGGGCATGCATTTAATGTAGGTGTAAATATCACTGTTCCACAAGGGTCTCAAATGACGTAACAGAGGACAAGAACTTTGTAAACTTTAAAGGAGCTCCATAAATCAACCAATAATTAAAAAAAAAAGACGTGTGCTTCCCATAATCATGAACTTTGTTTACCTATGCAAAATGCTATTCCTATATGATTTAGGAAAGAATATTGAGAAGTGCCCAAGGGCCAAGGTGACTAAATACTTTTCCTATGATCACACAGCTAGAAAATATCAGAGGCGTGATTTGAATCCAGGTCTTTCTGGCATTACCCCCCCCCCAGCCACCATTGCACCCATCTTCACTGCTTAAGTCTTTGGTTATGCTTTGAATTGGGGTAACATTCCCTACAGTAGAAACATTAATGGGGAAATTAATGCTAGTGGCAGAAAGTACACTCAGGTTCTTCATGTCCAAAGAGAACTTGGGGAAAAAAGGTTCCATTAGACTGAGAGTGTTGTAAAAGATGTGCTGGCTGACTGCCTCGATTTAATTTGGGGTATTATTCCTGTGGTGTCCCAGCTCATGTTCTATTTACCTGCTCATGCACCTTGATGTACTCATTTGACTTTCTCCTTGTGCAATCCATACATTACGTTGATAGTCTCGTTATTCCTCCAACCTTTGTGCTTAGTCATAGAAGTGCCAACAAAGAAATCAAGAGAATACCATATAACTGAATACCTTAATCAAGCCCAAAGAATTGTCTTTTTTGGAAACTTTTCCAGGATGAAATACTGAGAATCTCAGTAGTTATGTGCAAATTAACCTGCAGATGAAGATCTTGCCTATTTTTTGTGTAGTTCTTTTTTTTTGGTGGGGGGGAGGGGAAGGGAAGAAAGGAGAACACTGAGCATAACTGGCTTCTATTAGAATTTCTTTGAGATGCATGAAGGAAAAGGTTATGGTAGGTGATCAGTAAAGTCCCTTACAGGTCTATATCTACATGATGCTTCAGAAATATACCTCTCTTCCATTATTAGAATGTGGAATGTCTTTCCTCATGATACTCTTGCATCCTATCCTATTATATATCACTCACCAGTCATAGATCATAGAACTTGTTTCTGTCAAATAGTAAAATAACTGGCATTTAAAATTGCTGCTTGAAGGAATTTTGCCATATCAAAGTCATTAACTTAAATTTCACTAGGAGTAATGCATAAAAATCATGGGTGAATTTCCTTCTTTTTTTCCCCTTGGGTGATTCATTTTGTTTGAACTCCCAAGTGATTTCTCAAAAATTGGAAAGGGCCATTTAAAAAGGAGAGAAGATGTGGCTTAAAATGACAAGTTAAAAAAATGGAAATCACGAGAAAGTGTACTCTATAAGGGCACCGAATGGTAAGGGAGTGTCTGAGGACTGTGTAATCAGCATTCCAGAGTTATGAAACAAGAACGGGACTTAAATGCTATTTATCCTTTAAGAGATGGATGGAGGGAATGGAGTGCTCTTTCCCTCTCTTTAACTGTAAGAAATTGTTCAATCAAGGAGGAAGTGGAGTGAGTAATAAGAATGAGACTTTAAATTTTTGAATGGAAATGGGAAAGTATCACTCATTTGTCATGAAGAAGAGAGTTGTCTGATAGCTCCCTTAGACTCCTCAATTGTTTTTAAAAGTCAATAGAGTAATAAAATGTAACTGTGCTATAAGAAATGTCAAAAAGGAGACATACATAGAAGCATGGGAAAACATATGAACTGATGCATTGTGAAATAAGCATAACCAGGAAAGCAATATGTCCAGTGATGACATCAACATGGAAAGAACAATAAAATGAAAATGAATATTATAAAGTTATAATAACCAAGCTGAGAAACTGTACCTCTCTACTTTTACTGAAGGGGTGGAGTACTAGGTGTGGAATACCTTATATATTGTTGGACCCTGTTTTCATGGACACTCGTTTGTTGCTATTGTACTAGTGGTTGAGTTTTTGGCAAGGAAAAGCTCAATGGCTGGGACAGGTATATTCAATTAAGGGAAAAATATTTTGTTTCTCAAATATTTCATTTGTTTCAAGAATGCAAGATCTATCTTTTCACCTTCCCATTCTCTTCAAAATGAGGATGCAAGAAAGCGAAAACTCATTACAGTACAGTAAAACAAATTTCCTCATCGGTCATGTTCCCACTTACCCCCACCAAAAAAAAAAATTATCTCATTTTTTCATTCTGAATCCTTCATGTCTCTGTCAGGAGGCAGCTAGCATGTTTCATGGTAAGTCCTTTGGAATCCTTATTTGTGATTGTGCCAATAAGAATTTATAACAATAGCATTCCATCATATATGCATGCCATGACTTATCATCCACTCACTAATTTGTGGATACTGTCTTAGATTCCCATTCTTTGAAAGAGCTGTAAACATTTTTGTACATTCTTAGAGCTTGTTTTGTTTAGGACTAATCCCTTCTTTAATCTATCATCCTTCTAATTTCCCCTCCCTATCTTTCCTTTACTCTGTCCAGTAAAATATCTTTCTATGTGAAAGATATCTATGTGAAAGAAAATATCACTCTATGTGTCTATTCTTCCTTTTTTGACCAGTTTAGATGAAAGTGAAGTTCAACATCAACTGCTTGCCCACTCCCTTCTCTTTGCTTGTAGATGTGTACTTGTGCACTGTCATTATGTGAGATAATTTTCCCTAACTATCCTTTCCCTTATCACCACTCCCCCACCACAATGTATCCCTTTCCTTCTCTCTTTCTATTATCATCAAGATATAACAGAATCACTCTCAAACCTTGTCTAATTGGACTCCTTTTATGAACGCTGGCGATGATAGGGTTCAGAGAGGACACATGTATCATCTTCTCATATTTGAATGTAAACAGTCTATTCTTGTTTAGCCTATATCATTGTTCATTCATGTTAACCATTTTATGTTTCTCTCCTCTCTGATGTTTGAACTTCAAAGTTTTTCCATAGCTCTCATCATTTCATCAAGAATTATTGGAAGTCCTCTATTTCATTAAAGGACCATTTTCTTCCCTGTAGTATTTTACTCGGTTTTTCTGGCTAAGTTATTCTTTCCTATAAGCCCATATCCTTTGTTTTCTAGAATATCGTATTCCACGTTCCACACTACTTTATAGTGGTGGCTACTAAATTGTGTGTGATCCCAGATGTTACTTCTCAATACAAACTTGTATTCTTTCTTTCTGACATCTTGCAGCATTAGTTTCTTTAAACTTTAGATTTTGGCTCTGATGTTCCATGGAGTTTTCATTTGGGAGTTCCTCTCCATAGGTGACTGTTAGATCCTTTCTATTTCCACATTACCCTCTGACTCTAAGAGATCTTTAAAGATTCTTTACAATAGGATGTTTAGGCTTCTTTTTTGATCACAGTGTTCAGAAAGTCCAATGATTCTTATTTTTTTCTCCATCTATTTTTAGGTTAGTTATTTTTACTCTGAGATATTCTACATTGTCTTCCATTTTTTTTAACCTTTTGATTTTATTTTCCTACTTCTTGTCACTTGATGAAGTCATTGGCCTCTCTTTAGTCCTTTTGAATTTTCATGGAGCTTGTTACTTGGGCAAGATTTTGCAATTCATGTTCCAAGCTATTAATTCTCTTTCTAACACTTTCTTCCAGAGCTTTCATTTCTTCATTTTTATTCAAGCACTTTCATTCCATTTACAAAAACATTTTAAACACTTAAAAAAAAACTACTTGCTTCACCTCTTCCTGGAATTCTAGTTGAGTTTGTTCCCAAGCTGTTAGTCCCCATGTTAGTGCCCTGTTATGGGTCTGAGGGAGGCCTAGTACAGATCTGGTTCCTCTAGCCTCTCTCTGACTATTAAGATGTTCTGCATGATATATGCTCCTGCCTTGGCCCTGTCTCTGTGTCTTTAGAACACTCTTTCTATGCCATGTCTTCTGATGCCAACCTATGCCAGACAAAGGAGGTACTGTGTCATTCTTTCTGTAGTTCTCTTTCAGGATTCAGTCTGGCACATTGTGTAGATCTGTTTGGTAGCATGAGGGAAAGAATCTCAACTGTATTGCTTCCTTCTCTGCCATCTTGTCTCTACCCCCTGGACAAGCATTTATTATCTGATGTGCAGTCATTATGCTAGGTGTGAGAAAGCCAATGATTCAAGTTACTGATCTCAAGAAAAAAAATTTATATTTCATTAGGGGAGGCAATATGTTCTTAGCAAATAGCACAAATAAGAAAGAAATAGAAAAAATAAAAATTAATTCAGCAATTTATTTGCTTTATAAGCAAAAGGCATTGATGTACTAAAATTGAAAAAAATAACAGAATAAAATTTCTAAGTGGACATTTCAGTGATCTTTTAAACTTCCTCTCCCTACAAATTTCTCAATAAGTCAGGCGGTCTGTACTATGAATGGTACTTGGGCAGCTTCTTAATTTCATCAGTGTGGATATAGCCTTTAGCTGATAACGAAATCCAACTACTGCAGCATTTCTCATCCTTTGAATCCTTGGACTTAAGAATCCTTTATAAGAGAACCATTCAGTTTGCTAGGAACATTCTTCTTACTGTTGCTTGTTTGTTTTCCTGTATCCCAGGGACATGATTGTAGCCCTCAGGTTCTTTCTTATTCTAAATACAGGACTATACGTGGTCAACCTATTGGATTTTCCAATCCCTTATGTCCTTGTGTGACAGAAATGCTGGGTTTGCAGTCAGAAAATCTGGGTTAAAATTTCCATTCTGTCACTTACTGTCTTGGGGACATCTAGCTCTTCTGTGTCATGGTTTCCTCATCTGCTTCATCCTTCACTGGCCTCTGAAATCTGTTTCAGCTTTAAATCTATGGTCATCATGGTGGTCCTTTATGTCACTTCTTCTACCGTAGTCATCACTGTGACCCACTTACCCACTGTTGTACACCTTCCCATCATCCTTTGGGTTACATGAAAGTTTGACTTCTTTTGAGATCGTCAGGCTCCAATACCCACAGCTAGCATCACTGATTGTGATTAAACAAACCTGTGAGTTCACTAATAAGATGTTGAAATCTCCTGAGAGTTGTAGCCTATTTTTAGAGCTATAAATTAGATTTTTTCCCAATCTGGGGGGAAAATGTTATAATTGGTGAGTGCATGGCCTAGCATAGGGTCAGGGCATTCAGGTCCAAAAAAGAAGCATTGAGGTAAAAGACCCATTATAGTAGCATCCTGGGGTTGGGAGAAGGAGTAAAGTCTTGTTGCATGACCATGGAAGATTAAAAAAAGTTTGAGGCACCTGGATGGCATTTTTGGGCTATGACAGTGAAGAAGTATTTGTCCCTGTGTTTTGGGCTCTGGGTCAAAGGCCCAACCACTTTGCCTTCATTAAACTTTTATCCATTCTCTTCTTTTTACTAAATTCTGGGTCCAGATTCTTACTCATTTGATTCATTTTTGTTGTTGTTTCTACGCTTCCTTCTATCCTAGATTTTTAGAATCATGAATAATTAGAGGAAACATGAAGTTATTTAAATGACTTATTGACTCACCATAGCTCACTTGTGCAAATGCAAATACTCTTGGGAAGGGCATTGTCCCTTCTGCCCTTGACTCCATACTCCACTGTGAATGAAGGATCTGCTAACAGGTTTTGACCAAGGAAGAAGCATGAAACTTACCAATAAGAACAGAGAGGAGAAAAGGTTGAATATTACTAAATGGGAGAGAAAGAGGGATTCTGAGAATGCCTTCTTCACAATTTGGCCTAAGGGTAGGCCTGCTCTTTGCACTATTTCAACCTTGCTGAGTTTCCATTAGCATCAGCCCCTGTTTCAGAACTACGCAATCAGTATCTATGATTAACCAGGACAATGACATTGTGTGACTTAATTTCCTTGACTCAACCTAAATTCCCAATAACGTATCTTCTCAGAGGTCTGACTCTTCCTAAAATGGTTTCCTTTAAAGCCCCTTAGCTAACATTAATCATTCTTAGTCTTTGATGCCCAGGAAGCAGGTGTGGTTACCCCAATGTCCTGGCTGCAGCAACAGAAATAAAATGAGGTTATGGGAGCTGGGCAGGTTCACAAAGAGAGCTGTTACAACCCAGGGCAGGATCCAGGCTCTGATAACACTCAATCTGTCTCTCTAGCTCAGCTGCCTGCATACTAATTAAATAGGGATGAAAGAAAGAGACATGAATCACTGTGTTGTCTGTGCATAAGAGCTTTCTCTCTTTTTCTTTCTTTCTCTCTCTCTTTTCTCCTCTCTTCCTTCTCCTCTTCCTCCTCTTCCTTATTCTTCCTCTCTCTCAGTCTCTCTTTCTTTCCCTTCCCTCTCTGCTTCTCTTCTTCTCTCCCTCCCTCCCTCTATCCATCCCTCTTTCTTTCACACACACACACACACGACATTACAATATTTGAGGAAGCCAGAGGATAAATGGGAGAGCAAAGAGGAAGAAACAAACCTGTGAATGAAGGGTGGTCTTTTCACATAGGTATAGCAAGTGATCACCAAAACCCAATGACCACACCATTGTAATGTGGTCCTCTTTCTGACTTTCACCTTTCTATGAATGGCACTACATTTTCCCTGGCACTGAAGTTTCTAACATGGTCCAGTAGAAATACTTTTGGGTCAGAAGATCTGGGTACAATGCCCAGATCAAATACTGATTAAAGTACTGATATCCATTTGATCACTATAGGATGAATATTAGCCAGCAAGGCAGCTTGAGCCTGGATTGTGTTCACATCTATATCCTAGGGGAAGAAAGTTAGACTTCTTATTTCTCTCTTCATGATTAGCCTTACAGTTTGGGGAGAACTAACTAGCCAGGACACATATCACTGAGCTAATGGACAGTCTTTTTTGAATCCATGATTGATTTTTCAGGAAATTCATTCACTACCTACATGCCATACCCTCATGTAGTAGGAAGGCCGAATTTATGATCTCAAATATAATCATGTATATGTTTGAATGGTCCGAAATCGCAAGGTATGAGAGATTCTTTAAGGAGAAAACAACAAGAAATTTATTTAGGCCCCACCGCAGCAGAACCTTGAACCAGCCTCCCCATTCCAACATCTTGACAAAAAGACTCCAGGCCCAGAAAGCCCATCTCACAAGAGCAACCAGGAGGCCACAGAAAAACAAGATAGTATTTAGCCAAATCATGTTCACTGGCCTCACACTCCTGCTCACACTCGGGTAAGCCCTGCTTCCGCAGCTTCCTGCCTCCGCAGCTTCTGGCTTCCACACCTTCCGCCGCCGCCGAAGT
The DNA here is from genome assembly GCA_028646595.1 of Phalanger gymnotis. Classification (NCBI taxonomy): domain Eukaryota; kingdom Metazoa; phylum Chordata; class Mammalia; order Diprotodontia; family Phalangeridae; genus Phalanger; species Phalanger gymnotis. The sequence goes on along the minus strand of CM053626.1, from coordinate 28,978,222 downwards.
TGTCTCCTGGCTCACCCCCTCCTCACAGCCGAGCTTCCAGCGTTCTCAAGCCCCACCTCAATGACCAGAGACCGTTGGTTCCCGAGCTGGCCCCTCCTAAGTCACCAATCCACACCCACACAGGTTTCACACCTGACAGGGCTTAGCACTTAACAGCTGAAAGTACTTCCACTCAAAAGAAACAAAAGCCATGCTAATGAGACAATTTTGCTTACAGCATAAAAATCAGGTAGTTGTTATTAGTTGGATAGAGGGAGGCCTATGATAGTTTATCATAATGAAACAAAGGATTACACACATTAAGTAAACTCAGATTAACATTATTTTAGAGTTCTCAGTTCAAATGCTAATAATGTTGCTAAGGGAAACCTTACTAAAAACTCTATTATTTTTCTGTTAATGGTACTGCCATCCTGCCAGTCACACAAGTTCACAATACCTCAGTATTCTTTTAATGTCCCCTCTCCATTGCTTCCCATATTCAACCAGCTGCTAAGACTACCTCCATAGCATCTCTTGTATCTGCTCCCCTCTTTCTACTCATATGGTCTCTACCCTGCTTCTGATGGTCATCAATTTCTCCTAGACTATTGTAGTACCCTTCTCTCATTGGTAACCTCACTTCCATTCTATTCCATCCCCAGTCCATCCTTCACTCATCTGCCAAATTGTTATTCCTGCAGCTCAGGTCTGACCATACCCCTCGGCCATCCAAGAAGCTTCAGTGACTATCCACTTTCTCTTGGGTAAAATGCAAGCTCACCTGTTTCCAATTGCAAGCCCTTCACATCTGGTTACAGGTGACCTTTCCTGGCTTATTGTACATTGTACTCTATGTACTCTGGGGCCTAGCCAAATTGATTTTTTTTTCTTCCTATTTACAACATTCCATCTTCCTTCTCCAAATCTTCTCAGGGGCTACCCACTAGGTCTAAAAATGCCCTCCCATATCAACTCCAGTTCATCGAATCCTTACCTTCTTCAAAGCTCAGCACAAGTGGTGACTCCTATAGGCAAGCCCCATTAAGCCCCCTGCAATTACCTGACTTTACTTTACATTTATTTATTTGTGTCCATGTTATTCTACCTCAGCACAGTTGAAATTCCTTGGGAACTTAAGGGCTAAAAATCTTTCATTTTGGACTTTGTATTCCATGACCTAGCACAGTGGATATAACATAACAGTAATAAATAAAAGCTTTTCAAATGAATGGAAAAATACATAGATCTATGGATGAATGAATAGATGGTTGGAAGGATGGAACTTGGAGTGGAGTATAAAGCAGCCCAATGAGTGATAAGGAAGGGGGAAGAACAACTGAACATTTAGCATACAAATAAAGAACTTACAAATAGCTATACTTCAAAGAAAGCTATTAACCCAACATGTTAAAATTCTATAAGTTATACGTGTTCAAAAGTTCTTCTTACTTATTAAAGGAATGTGCCCAGTGGTGTTCATAAATATTTAACAACTGGCTTTCTGAAAAAATGCCCATAGGTCACACTTTTAAATTTAATCTGCATTGTTAACATTTTTCCAGTCACTTTCTTTTGTCTAAGCAACCAGCAAAACAATAAATTAAGTTTGTTTTGCAGTGCTTGCCTATTTGTGAGGTGTAAACATTCACAATGAAGTGAAAATTAAACAATAGCGTTTGGAACCAGGCCCAGCACACTCTTGGATTTACCTAAGCAGAAGTGGCTGATATTTTAAATAACCAGTTGGGATAAATGAATCCCATCCTAAGTGATGGGGTTTCACTCATCACTTAGTCTCACTTGAACAGGTAAAAATCGATTCATTACTACTTAAACCTTTAGGTGGATTCCACCAATCGAATAAGTCACTGACCACTCAGTGTTCATCTTCACTAGTCTGCCAATGGCCATTTCCTTACAGTTCCTTCCTTTTGGCATGACATTGCAAGATGAAGAGGAAAAATTGGACTAGATAAGAGCGTCATGTCACTTGGGACCCGAGAAATGGCAAAGACATTTTTTTTCTGTTCTCACAGGTTGCTTAGAGTTCGTTACCCTTCTTTTCTACTATTCTTCTTAAGATCATAGATTTAGAGCTGAAAGATATCTTTGAAACCTTGAAGTGGAAAAGAAATAGTGAGTCTGCCCAGATCCTAAGTTGCTTAAATGGATATAGAGTACCACTCAGATATTACCCCTCTGCTCAAAATTCCAATCCTTGGTCGTTGTCTCTTGAATAAAGTACAAACTCATTAGCATGACATTCAAGGCTCTGAGAGATCTAACCTGTATTTCCAGATTTATCTGCTCCTACTTTCATTTAAGGGCCCTGGACTGGGCAAACTACCTCTTTCTTTACCTTGCTACACACTTTCACACTTCAAGGCTGCAAAGATCCTTTTGATTCCAAATCTCTGATCTTATGAAGAATAGCATAAAAGAAGGATAACTGGTTCTTAGGAGACCGTGAGAATGGAAAAGCTTGTGTTTGTCATTTCCTGCTATCTTACCCTGTCCCTTTTGGCTCCCAGTGGCACCATGTTCTCATCATCTCATCCAGTGCTTTCATTTTGCAAAGGAGGAATCTGAGGCTTCGAGAAGGGCTGCAACTTTCTCCTAAGTAGTAAGTGACTGAGCCAAGGTTCAGTCTTAAGACCCCTGACTCTCTGTCCTGTACTTTCATTATCAGGTCATGATACTTCCTATATCATCTTTCCAAGAAAATAATTAACATGAGAAATATATCAATATTTTTTTTCTCAAATACAAAAGAAAACCATATTCTATCTTGGGAGTGTGCCTTCATTTGTTAGGAAGAAAATGAAAAGGGATGTGTTTTTTTGTCTTCCAGGGGAGATGGGAGAGGTACAGTGATGGAAAGAACAGGATGCTCTGGCAGAGACTCCAAGAATCAAATGGCTAGTCTGATTAAATGTCAGGGAAAGTGACATAGACAGCTAATGACTCATGCTTTCCAAAGAAATAAATAGCCAAACGGAAGAGAAATTGGTAGAGGAGGCATTAAAGGAAGGAAAATGAGGGTTCCTATCAGGGGAGGCCTTCCTGGTGCTGAGTTCATTCAACGTTAGCTCATTTGCCAGAAGAAATGAAGGAAGATAACATTTCTATAGCTTTTGGAAGCCAGACCGAGCACTATTCTATTAAGCAGGCTGATCTTGCTGCTCCTCTTAGAGGAAATTCTACCCTTTGAGTCAATATTCTGTGGCAGAAACAGCAGCAAGCATATAAGATCATAGGGTCATAGATTTGTAATAAAAACAATAACAAGAATGATTAACATTTATAGAGAACTTTAAGATTTGTAAAGTACTTTATTTGCATTAATTCATTTTCCCCTTGATACCCTGGGAGGTAGGTGTTACTGTTATCTCCAATTTTCATATAAGGAAACTGAGGCACAGATATATTAAATGACTTGTCCAGGGTCACATAGTTAAATGTCAGTGGCAGAATTTGAATTTGGGACTTCTTGACTCCAAGTGTAGCACATTCTATAGTATAGTATGTTGTCTCTCAGCCCTTAGATTGCATATGCTACTGGAGGCCTCTCTTGATTTCCCCAGATGTTGTCACTCTCTCCCAATAACCTTTTGTTAACTTCGCAAATAGGATGATAGAACCATAACTTTATAGGATGAAGTATCTTCCAAGGCCATATAGTCTAATCCTCTCATTTTATAGAGAAGGATGCTGAAGCCCAGAGATATTATGTGCCTTCTCAAAGACAACGTGTGTAGCATGGAGCATCACTGGATTTTGAACCTAGGTCCTCTAAAACAAAATTTGTCATCCTTTTCATTTTGTACTATATTTTGGCAGCATAAAGACATAGAGCATGCAATCTCCCTCTTGTGACTCCTACTTCCAGAGTTTGGTGAGTAAATGAATCAGACATTTCCTTCTCTGCTTGGCCCTGCCAATAACTGGGTTTATGGCCTCATACAAGACATTTTGCCTCTCTTGGCCTCTCTCTCTGCTTCCATAAAATACTGATAAGCAATAAAGTTCCTGGCTGAAACTCTGTTTGAAAAATAATCAGCATCAACATAGAAGGTTTTGATGGAATTTGGTCCTAAATAATGCAACAGACACCATTACTATGACAATGGCAGAGATAGAACATGCTGGAGAGAAGAGAATGATGATGGCTGGAAGGAACAGAGCCTCCTATCTGTGGCCTGGGAATCAGGAGTTTCCAATAAATGAAGTCTTGGAGCTTGCTCCCTTGTAATGTTTGACCAATTAGTAGTGACAAGATGGACTTTAGGTTACATTTCAAAGGGCTCTTTCTACTGGGCTGTTTAACTTGATGGATGATATAGGCCTCTATAGCAGCTCAACTGCTGGAGGAAAAGGCAGAGTTTTGTTGATAGCATGTAAATGTTAGGTTTAAGGTTTAAAATAGCACAAAAATACAAGCCTAATTGCTAACACACCCCTTCTATTAGACGCCTATAAATGTAAAGGAATCAGAGAAGATCCATCTTTGGGCTGACTTAAATATCATAGTTAATAAATTCATCCACAGATCAATCAATCAGCAAGTATTAATTAAGTGCCTAATAAGTAAACAAAATGAATAAATGGGTGAAAAGGTATACATTTATACTAAATTTCAAATTTGGACATAATGCAATGGAATTGACATTTTATGAGAATTTTTCTAATGAAGGTATTTCCATCACAAATGGGAATGCTTGCATTGATGATTACTTAAGAGAACATCATGATACAGTATATTGTATGCTGGATTTGGAGTCACAGTACCTAAGCAACCCTAGCTGTTTTACTTACTAGATGTATAACCTTGGGCAACTCATTTCAACCCCCTGGGCGTCAGTTTCCCCATTTGTAAAACAAAAAGGTTAGGCTACATGAATCTGATATCTCTTCCAGCTATAGATTTAGGATCCTGTGATTCATGAGCCTGATCTTCATTCAACTTCATTTTCTGAAATTAAGAATACTTAACATTCAATGATTTGATTGGCTCTCATAGAGAAGAGTAAATAGCTTAGGTGCTGATGGAAAGGTCAAAGCAGATCTAGTTGATTTTAGGGCAAATGCCCTAAAAACTAAAGTTCCTGGGATGAGGAACAGGTCGACTCATTGGATAGTGGATTTCTCCTCTGAAAATAAGCAAATAGTAATTAACAATAATATTAAGAGCTAATATTTCTTTTAAAATTAAAAAAGAGCCTTAAATATTTCATTCTTCACTCAATTGTATTTGTTTTTCATAAACTAGATGGCATAGTAGATAGAATGTTGAACTTGGGGGTCAGGAAGACCTGAGTTCAAATGTAGCCTCAGATGTTAGCTATGTGACCCTCAGTAAGCCACTTAACCACTCTCTGCCTCAATTTCCCTGTTCCATCAAATCGGGATAATAATGGCACTTACTTCTCAGAGTCATTGTCAGAATTAAATGAGATATTTGTAAAGCATTTTGCAAACCTCGAAGAACTTTATAAATATTAGCTATTAATGATGTTGTTTTGTGCTATTCAGTTTGGTTATCAGGTTGCTATCTGCAACTCTAGTAACTGATTTTAAGATGTCTTTCCAAATTGCTTTACAAGTATTACCTCACTTATTACAACAATTTCATACAGGAAATATTAAATGTATTTATTACCTCCATTTATGGATGAAGAAAAAAATTCAAAGAAAAATAGTTGATAGCAACAGCAGGAAAAAGAATACATAAAACCATTTCCTGACAACTTTCTTACCTTTCATGTGTCTTTTACTTGGTCATCAAACATCTCCCCATGATTTCCTTATTAAGCTATAAGCCCAAGACCTGTGTACACACTAGTCTTCATCTTCAGTGAATCAAACTGGCTTTACCTGGCAAGAGTCCATCCGTACAACCTGAGCCCTGAGCAATGCAATCAACCCTGGAATGCTGGACTGCTTGGCTTTAGAAATAGCTTTCTGATTTTCCCAAGGACTAGGTACAACAGCCAGAAATGGCCAAGGTGTATGGGTAGGTGATATATGAAGTATGATCTGAAGTCTGGAACCTACTAGGTGCAGTGGATTATGCAAATCTGTGCTCACTTCCATAGCTGAGGTATTTAAGGAGATGTTTTCTATAACCTGAGGCTCTCCAAAAAAAAAGGGTAAGGAACAGTCTAAGGCCTTTGGGTTCCAGCTCTGTGGCAATTTACATGTTTAAAGCTTGGAAAACTCAGCCATTTTCTTCTAATTTGAAAATCAGGTTAAAAAAAGCTATTTTAAAAAGATGAAAATGGTTCAGTAAATTCTTCTGGAATTATTATCTAATGGGGTAATAATCCACCCTATTTTCCACAACAATAAAAAAAATCAAGGGCTTAACCCTGAAAGGGCTCTTAGAATTCATAGAGGCTAAACCTCTTATTTTTTTGTACTTAAAAAAGCAAGACCAAGGGAGATAAGGAGACTTGTCCAAGACCATAGTTTTTCCTTGTTTTCACAAGCATAATGTTAATTAAAGATTTTTCTAATAGAATTGAAAAAAGTTAATTCAAATAGAATTCATTCAGGCAGTCAATAAACATTTAAGATCTAAGATTGAATGTTCCCCTTGTTGTTATGTAAATAAATACTATCCAAGTGCTTACTTTTAAAAATGTCATTTCTAAAATGTTGTTTATAGGGAGAAAATCATATTGCCATGCTCAACTTATTAGCATTCAAAGAATATTCCAAATATTATGTATACAAAATGACCTTGAAAACACAGCTTGGAAACTGTTTTTATTTGAAGCCTTTATTAATCTCCCTTCATTTGGGCTTTCCTTCTTACTCCCAAATTACTGTGCATATATACAGTTTGCTGTGTATATATTGTACTGCCATTAGAATGTAATCAGCTTGAGGGCAAGGCCTGTGTCATTTTTACTTTTGTATCCCCAACAGTTAGCACAGTGTCCAACACATAGTCAATGTTGAATACATGCTTGATCATTTGAATTGAAATGAATTGACATGAATTAGGTTTTCCATATAACTATAACTGAATTTTACAGTATTCAAATCACTTTCATTACCTAACAAAGTAATTTTCCATAGCTTATTAGGTACAGGATAAGGTTATGTCTCAGTAATTAATTGCTTTGTATTTTTGTAGTATAAAGGAACACACATTTTTTAAAAAGCTAATGAAAAAGAAATAGACTTCTCTGGAATTGGAGGGGTTAGGTTCAAATCCTGCCTCTGATACTGAAGAATTGTGTGTTCTTGAGTAAGTTTCAACCTTTCTGAGCTTTGGTTTCCTCATGTGGAAAATGAAAGTTGGTGGACTTGGTGGTCTTTTTTAGCTCAAGGGCTATGTTCTTCTGTATATTTGTAGTAAATAATATCAAAGATGCACAATAAAAATGTACCTGGGATCATGCATTTGAGATAAATGTTAGGGATTAAACTCATGGTTAGGCTGGGGGAAAAGGTAGGCATGTGAGTGAGCTCCCCACTTTTATCAGAGTTGGTATACCCTTTTTAGACCAAACCCAGTGCCAGTACAACATATGAAAGAACAAAGGAATAAGGAAAGGATTGAGGCCCTGAGAAGCCAGAAGTAGCTCATTTGGGTTGGTTTGAGTTTTTCCCTCCAACAGTGTTGGGGTTGTAATATATGACCTTAGATACTGTATGTCTAAGGAAGGATGTCCAGAGGTTGTGTGGCCTGTTTGTATTATTCTGGGCATCTTTGTGACAAAAATATGGCAATATTATGTATATACAGAACTAGTAAATTAAGTTGAAACCTAAAGTTTCAATTCAATAAGATCATTTTTAAAAATGATAATATGAGCTTTCATTTTGGTCAGAGTAAATTGCAAGTAAAACCCAGAATTTTATCAGGAAAGCTGATTTAGGGTTTTAGCTCTGCTCTTAATTCCTTGTTTGACCCTTGGAAAGTCATTTTCTTTCTCTCAACTTCAGCTTCCTCATCTATCTAAGTGAGAGGGTTGGCTAGATAATCATTAAATGACCTTTCCATCCCTAGACTTCTATTATTCTATGGATCAAATGCTTATGAGGGGAAAAATGGGAAATTATTCCCATAAGCATCTGTCCTGTTGATGTCAGTCATTAGTGTAACTGACAATCTACTCAACTGCTGTCTTACTGCTATTCCTGTTTAATTTAACACTAATGTTTGGCGTTAGACTCCATCTAGTATCTTCTCTATTGACATGTAAGTCAGGAAACATAAATCAAATAGCAAAATATTTAATAGGGACAGAATAGCAAAGTAAGTAGCAATGGAAAAATGAAGGCAGATCATTTTCAGCTCTATATACACAACTGGGAATGATCTGCCATAGAGTCATGGAATTAAGAAGGAAATATATCCTTGTAAACAGTCGCTCCATGAAGTAAGGAAAGATTTTAGCTCCTGTGTTATCTGCCTTGATTCACATCTGGGAAAACAAACAAACAAACAAAACCCTGGTGCCCAAATCTGCATGGTTCTACCTCCCACAGCTCCTTAGTGTAGTCTAGGAATTCAGTTCACTCACATGGAGATTGCAGAGCTCAACACTGCTACCTTCTGCTGCCCACTGTAATTTGCTTAAGTTTTGTTTCCCCACTGCTTCACTTTGCCTTTTGCCTGCTGTTCTGCTGCTATCCTTTGGACTTTTTCATTGCTATCTACTTCCTATCCTTTCCTAATGATGCCATGACCTTTGCCACTGTTCAATGATGTGTTAGCACTTTTTAGAATGAGACATCTGCCTCTACTCCAACATACCTGGAGCCAATCAATCAGCCATCTATTGCTAAACGATACCGTGGTGCCGCCTCTATGGCCCACAAAAAAATCACAAACACACTTTTCTTAGTCACCCTCAGTCCCCCGCAATGGAAAGTCCTCAGGCCTTACTCCTAGTGGAAGTAGAGCACATGAACTCTTTTGCCTCTTCCCTCCTCAACTTGTGTGCACATGGGGGCAACCTCTGGTTAAGTCTCTCTGAGTTAAATTATCAACACACCTCCCACTGCTCCCTCTAGAAACACTAGAGGGTCTTGGGTGGAAACAGTCACCTCTGCCAATTGGGGTTCCCAATGTGGCAAAAGTCTTTATCCACTTTACATTTTTCCCTTATCTATTTCCTTATTGTCATCACTAGACAACCTCATAATCGGCATAAGTAACAATGATCTGTTTTTTGAGACAATGTTGTAAGTAGCCTATCAGACAGATGACTGCTGAGTTCTCTCTGGTCTGCAGGTTGTTTGCTGCCAGAGTATTCAATAAATAGCGGCTGATCGAACCCTGAGTGTGCGAATGTTCCTGAAACCCTGGTGCTGCTTTCTGTTTCACGGTGGGAGCCATCAGGATGAACTCTTGAAATTGCTTTTACAGTTTTACGATTCTGCTTGTATTTCTCTCTGTTACTTTCCTACATAAAAAAGGACCATTAAAAAAAGGACAGGTTCAAGTTCACCTCACATGAACTTTTCCAAAGTCTCAAGTACCAATGAATGGGTGTTAGTTTGTTCATTATCATGCACAGTAGCCTGAATTGGGCACAATTCCACATTTATCTTACCCAGAAACAGGCAGTAGTTACAAGTACAAGAGTGAAGAATTATTGGTCCCCAATAAGTCTTATATTCAGTAAGATAAGGATGAAAAATAAGCCACATAATATTGAAATGTAGAGGCATTTTGGCATAAGGGAGAGAGTACTGGCCTTGTAATCAAGACAAGACTATCTTCTGACACTTACTAACTCAGTGGCCCTCAGAAAGACACTTCTATGAGTGTGATATAATTCCTTCTCTAGGGCCTAGGAAAGAACACTGGTCTTTGAACAAATGGCCTGGTTTCAAACCCTACCTTTGAAGGCTTACTACTTGGATGGCCTTGAGCAATTATCTAACCTCCATAGATCCTTTCCTTATCTGTAAAACTAGGAAGTAAGAACAGCTGGCCTTGAAATTCCCTTCCAACTCTAAGCCAATGATCCTATTGAAAGCCTTAAGAAATGGGGTGTAGAAATTTATCTTGCCCTACAAGAAAGGAAGGGAAAAGGGGATGGGAGGGGAGTGGGGTGACAGAAGAGAGGGCAGACTGGGGAACAGGGCAACCAGAATATATGCCATCTTGGAGTGGGGGGGAGGGTAGAAATGGGGAGAAAATTTGTAATTCAAACTCTTGTGAAAATCGATGCTGAAAACTAAATATATTAAGTAAAAAAAAAAAATAAATAGAAAAAAAAGAAAGCCTTAAGAAATGACTAGAAGCTCTCCATCCACTGCATTTCCTAGAGTCACACTATCGGCATTCTTCATCTACCTTGGTTTTATTGTATGGAGAGTTGGGCTGAACCCTTTTGAATGGTTATGGATCTCCTTCAAGAGGGTCTTCAATGTTCAAGGGCATGATAATATCAGCACAGTGCCCTCTTTGAGCAGAAACACTAAGGACATGATGATTTTTAGTGGGACCCTCCACTTAAAAGGATGCAAACCCTTTGAGGACAGAGGCTGTTTTACTTTTCTCTTTGTGGTCTCAGCACCCTGTATGTGCCTGACACAGAAGGCACTTTGCAAATGATGACTGATTAATGGAATGATCGGTATGCTAGATATTTTTCATACTAGTGGCAAATACCCTTGACAAGCATACCTCTCCATGTTTTATAACTTGTAATATTTATAATCAAAAAGTCATCGAAGACATAATAGAGATAACTTTGGTTATACATAGTGACTTAAAAATAGCATTTGTGTACACATAATGTTTGAAATTAACTGTTGACATTATTTCCCATTATAATTCATACTGGGCTTGCTTTAATGAATAGATAAGACACTTATTTTAACTTCTGCTGTTTGTACAAAATTAAGTTTGGTATTTTTGTTCTTGTAGAATAGTTAAATGAGCCCTCCTGTAATCTTGGTTATGCTATTAATTTGATTAACAAAGCCTTTCTTCACAGACAGTGTGAGAGTAAACTTCATCTCAGCCCAGGTGGAATTATCAAGAGCTCCAAATTGGTGGCATCTGAATTAATGAGATTTCATTGCAATGCTAATTCAGCACCTCTCTGACTGATGTCAACTCTTGAGAAAGAATGCTATCTATCAAGACAATGTCTCTAAGAATTACTAGGTCAAAATTACATAATGTCTTATAGGTTATAAAAAAAAATGACAATGAAATTCAGGAAATGAAGCTCCCTGAGCAGCAGGATGGAGAAAGATCTGGACTAAAGTCTAGAAACCTTGGTTCTTGATCCAGTCCTGCCACTCAACCTTCTTTATGTCCTTGGACAAATCACTGCATTGCTCTAGACTTGTTTTGTAATATGTAAAATGGAGAGAGGACTCTTTGGAAAAGACCCTGATGTTGGCAATGATTGAAAGCAAAAGGAGAAGAGGACAACAGAGGATGTGATGGATAGTGTCATGGAAGCAATGGATATGAGCTTGGACAAATATCGAGAAATAGTGGAGGATATGAGGGTTTGAAGTGCTATGATGGAATGACAATAACAACAACAAAATAGGGCTTAGATATATGATCTATGAGGGCCCTTTCTAGCTCTGTGAAGCTATTATCCCGATTTCTGGAATGTCTATGTGACAGTTGTATCCCAATTTGATTATTACTGCCTTCTACAATCAAACATTTTCAGCACTTGTTGTGCTGGTACAGAAGTCAGACACCATCCCTGGGATTTGAAATTAGTATCTTCTGCACCTGCATGAAAAACATTAGCCATCCATTGGTCTGTGGTTTGAATACTACCTGATTATTCTTTTTAAACATGTAAATACCACCAGAAATCTCTGCCTGCATTAAGCCAGGTTTTTAAGCTGAAAGTTAAGTATGGAATTTTCTGAATAAATGGTAGGAGGTATAATAGAAGTTAGTGATATGGGTGGGGAAGAAGACAAGTAAAAAAAAAATCCTTCACTGGACTGTGATGAGCAATGGAAGGAATGTCTGAAAGAGTGGTGTTACTTGGAGATCCTTGAACAGATTTGAGATATAAATCAATCTGTAAAAGGTAAATTTAAGCTCGACATAAGGGAAATTTTACTAGAAATTGGACAAATCAAAAAATGGAATGGAAACTTCAAAAGGTAGTAGGTTCATTTCACTAGAGGTCTTTAAACCAAGATAACATGATGACCATTTTCAAACTGGATGTCCTATGGGCTTCTCGAACTCAACATGTCCAAGACAGAAATAATTTTATTTTCCACTCTAGCCTTTCACTCTTCCAAAATTCCCTCTTATTGTCAAGAGCATCTCTATCCATTCATTTACCCAAGCACATAAACTGGGTATAATCTTCAATTCCTCACTCTCACTCTCACAGACTCCAAATACCATTTTTTTTCAAATCTTGTTTTTTTGCTTTCACATCATTTCATCTATATGTTTTTACACTTCTATATATATCTATGTCTCTATCTATACTGACACTACCCTGGTGTAGGTCCTTATTACCTCATGTTTAGGCTACTGCAATAGTCTGCCAGTTGGTCAACTGCCTCAAGTTTCTCCCCACTCTAATTCATCCTCTACTCAGTTGCCAACATGTTTTCCCCTAAAGGGCTGTTATGACATGTTACAGTTTACTCAATAAACTCAAGTGTCTCTTTCTTAATTATAAAATCAAATATAAATATTCTCTGGCTTTAAAACCCTTGACAAACTTTTCCCTTTTCACCTTTCTAGTCTCCTTATACCTTACTCCCTTCCACATGGCCTGTGTTTCTACAACATGGACTTTCCTTGTTCTTCACACATGACACGCCATCTCTTGACTTGATGCCCTTTCACTGTCTCCAGTCCCTGGAATTCTCTCCCTCCTGTTTCTACCTCCTGTTCTTCCTTGCTTAAGATTCAATTCAACGTCCACTTTCTGCAAGACACCTTTCCCATTCCTCCCCAGGGCTAAAACCTTCTCCCTGAGTTACCTTCCATCTGCTTAGTGTATGGGGCAACTAGATGGTGCAGTGGATAGTGTCAAGGCTAGAGTCGGGAAGACTCATCCTGCATTCAAATCTGGCCTCAGACACTTAGCAGTTGTGTGACCCTGGGCAAATAACTTCACCCTGCTTGCCTCAGTTTCCTCATTGTTAAAATGAGCTAGAATAGGAAATAGCAAACCACTCTGGTATCTTTGCCAAGAAACCCCAAATGGGGTCATGAAGAGTTGGACACAATTGAAGAATATCATCACTCTGTGTATATCTTGTATGTATGCATAGTTGTTTACATATTTTTTCTTCTATTAGAATATATGTTCCTTGAGGTCCAGGACTAGATTTGCCTTTCTTTGTATCCCTGACACTTAGCTTAGTGCCTGGCACATCATAACAAGTTACTACATTCTTGAGGACTGATGGACTTACTGACTGGATAGATTTAGAAATGTTCATGCAGAGTCATCTTCCTGATGCTCCTACCCTGCCTTCTTCTCTTAATAAAATCAGAACAGAAGTTTTGGAAATGTTTGACAAGGAGGCCCCTGCAGACTCTCCATTTCTGAGACTCCTTGAGTCTGTATTGATAAGAAAGATACCAATTAGAATGATGCATGGCCTGAAATATTGGTTTGAGAAAGTCTGAGACTCTGATCAATCTGCCATGGATGGTTCTTTTGATCAAAACTTGGACAACTCTAGGATAGTTGTTATTTTCAAAATATATGGTGGCCATGGATCATCCTTAGAAGCAGGAAAGTGTTAAAAGGATTGGAGATTGTGGACTATTGGCCATTGATAAATCTCACAGCCTGTGAAATTAGGTCAATATAAGCTCAACCACAAGCTATCGAATGGAGGATAAGAGATCCAGAGCTCTATATTGTTTTACACAACACTGGAAGACCTCATTAATTCAGAGTCATTTGCCATCACCAACGTCTGACTAATCTGGAGGCCACTTTCTCCTCTTAGAGCTTTTTATAATATAACAAGGCCTGTGTATATGTATCAGGCATGAGTCTATCATTTACTAGCTTATATTTCCTAACTTAGGCATCAACTCATTGATGTCTCAAACCATCGGGAATAATCTCTATAATTCTGATTAGGCGTTTTTATTGTCATTTATTGGTTCTACAGTTAGCAAAGTAAATGGGTTATTCTTGGTATTTGATAGAATTTTTTCAGTATTGAATATACCCTTATACTGTGTTTTCCCTGTTTGACGCTCATCCCAGGTAAGTATTACAGCACCAAAAATGTAGCAGTTGGCCAAATTTACTGTTTCGTTGCAGACTAAATTGACTGCTGATATCATGGGCTCATAAGTTTAAAATTAGAAGAAATCTTGGAGTACATCAAGATCAACCCCTTTATTTTCATATGCAGAAACTGAGGAGAGTAAATGACTTGTTCAAGGGCTTACAGTTAGTAAGTGAAAAAATGGTAACATTTGAACCCAGATCCTCTGACTCCAAAATCACTGCTTTTTAAAGCTGTACCATAAATGCTGCATTCTGTCTCTAAAATCTATAGTGCTGAAAGCAGAGGGAATATTTGAGCTTTTATCCAGTGAGATGTGTATATGTGTATGCATGCGTATGTATGCACATATACATGTATGTGCATGGATAACTGAGTGTAGACATAAGCCATATATCACTTGATGAGTATGAATATATACATATCCCTTGATGAGGACTCAAGTAATACGTATATGTGTATATATGTGTCTATTATACACACATCTGTGTGTATTTACATAACAATACAAATAATCTTAAGACAAACTATCCACTTGAAAATCAATGTATAGCACTACCCAGTGGGGGCAACAGAATTCCGACTCTCTTCCATGTACCATGTATCCAAGACTTTTTCAGGGGAGGAATTATGCTCTGGCTAGTAGTCAGTGGACCTCGGACTCAGAAAGACTTGAGTTCAGATCCCACATTCTGGCTGTGTGATCATAGCCAATTCAACTCCCCTCTCATTGTCACCATCCCAGTCTCTAAAACCATAGGTTTAGAGAAGGTGCCAATCTGCTTTGGTAGAAAAAGGTCATCCACTGGGAATTTCTTATATTAGTGGTATCATATCTGTTCCAAAATTTTTGTTATTTATTCACTTCAGTCATGTCTGACTCTTCATGACCCCATTTGGAGTTTTGTTGGCGAAGACACTGGAGTGGTTTGCCATTTCCTTCTCCAGCTCATTTTATAGATGTGGAAACTGAGGCAAACCAGGTTAAGTGATTTGCTCAGGTTCGCACAGTTAGGAAGTATCTGAGACCTGATTAGAACTCAGGAAGATGAGTCTTCCTAACTCCAGACCTGGCTCCTTATCCACTGCACCACCTAGCTGTGCTAACAACAACAACAAACTAGAAAACACCTACCTACCTACCTGCCTGCCTACCTATCTACCAGTAATAACAAAAACCCTAACAGAAGAAACATGTATTGAGGTTTGCCTTATTCTCCCAATTTTTATTCTCTTTGATCTTTAATAAGATGATAGAGAAAATTCATCCATCTAAGGGATCCTCTACTCTCCCACTTACCCCATAAACATGCTCGGGACATTTCTATTCGACTGTCACTTTAAGAGTAGAATGTGACCGTGTGGGGATCTATTTTAAAACCATCCTAAGCCTTGCTAGTTAGCTTCCCTTTCATGTAATAGAAAAAGAGGTTGAATGAGTCATGTGAAGCCAGGCATGAGATTAATATAGACAAAGATGTCATATCCTCATGCATGCAGCTGTGAATGACATATCTGCTCTGCCATCTGTGAATTTAATGGACACAATGTCCCAGTGGCTGCTGCAGGCCTCAGTGTAACTCAGTTATCATCAGCCAGATTTCCTGTTGCCTAATACCCAAATACAATACCATGGGGAGCTCCAATGTCTGGTTTTGGAGCAGTTAAAGAAAATCTGCTCACCACATTGGGCAGCATCAGGGCTGGATTTGAACAGCCTGCAAGCTAACACTGAGCAATGGCAAATGCTATTAAACTGGAGAAAATATCATTTTATATGAATTGATACTCATCTTTAATTTGTATTCTAGCCTAGCATTGGAATTAGGGAAGACTGTACATCCATCCATTAACAATGGGGATTGTTTTCCCCCTGTCATATCGTGTTTTCTTTCTTGAATTCAAAATACATATTTCTAAACAGTGAATCCTACTATTTACAATCCAGAAATAGTATTCCCTTCATTAAATACTGCTCTTCCTTATGGCATAGAGGTGACCCTTTGGCAGGCTCTACCAAGCTGGAAATGCTTGGAGTTTAGTTGGATAGAAGAGCGGCTATTGTTGTCTGCTACTCAGTGCTAAATACAGAGGGAATCATTATGGTAGTTTTCAGAGTAAAGCCTGTTTTGGTCATAATAATCCTGGGGACCAGCTACTAAGGGAAGAAATGGGGTGCTCCAAACAATGAAAAGAGCACTGAATTTAAAGTCAAATGACCTTGGTCAAATCTCAGCTTTGTTCAGGTTAACTTGAACAATTCACTTTACCAGTGGACCTCAGTTTCCTCATGTTATATAATAATAAAGATGATGAACATTTAAGGGCTTTAACGTTCACAAAGCACTTAACAAATATTATCTCGTTTTATCCTTAAAAAATTCTGGAAGGTCATTGCTGCTATTATCTTCATTTTACAGATGAAATAGCTGAGGGAACTAGAGTTTAAGTGACTTGCCCAGGGTAACACAGCTAGCAAGTAGCTTGAGGCAAATTTAGAACCTCTACATTTGTACTACCTAGCTGCCTTAGATGGAGGGATCAATCTCAATGACCTCTAAACTACCTTCCAGCTATAAATCTGTGATCTAGGGTTGGTGATTTGTACTGGAGAAGAGAATATCTGCAGTGATGTAATAACAGATGCTTGAAAAGTAAGAATAGTTAGCTGGACAGAAATATATATATATATTATATATATATATATATATATACACACACACATTTGTGTATATACACACATAAGGAGACAGAGAGAGAGAGGGAGGGAGAGATGTTAATTTTTTGTTAGGTTATACATTTCCTCTGATTTTTACTTTTATTTTTTCTCATTACACACAAAACAATTTTTAACATTCATTGTTCAAAATTCTGAGTACCAAATTCTCACCTTCCCCAAACCCCTCCCCAAAAAGACAAGCAACTTGATACAGATTATATATGTGCAATCATGTAAAACATTTTCATATTAGATACACTGCAAAAAGCCCACAGGTCAAACAAAACAAAACAAAACCAAGAAAAATAAAAAACTTTTTTTAAAGTATGCTTCCCATCAGTTCTTTCTCTGGAAGTGGATAGCATTTTTCATCATAAGTCCTTTGGAATTGCTGAGAGTAGCTAAGTCACTCACCATACAATATTGCTATTGCTGACTACAATGTTCTCTTGGTTCTACTCACTGCACTTTACATCAGTTAACGTAAGTCTTTGCAGGTTTTTCTGAAACCATTCTGCTTGTCATTTCTTATAGCACAATAGTATTCCATCAAAATTATATGCCACAACTTGTTCAGCCCTTCCCTGATTGATGTCCATCCCCTTAATTTCTAATTCTTTGCTACCACAAAAAGATCTGCTACAAATATTTTTGTACATATGGGTTCTTTCTCTTTTATTTTCCACCCTTTGGAATACAGACTTAGTAGTGGTATTGCTGGATCAAAGGGCATGTAGTTTAATAACCTATAGTTATTGGGCATAGTTCCAAATTTTTCTCCAGAATGGTTGGATTAGTTCACAACTGCACCAACATTGCATTAGTGTCCTGATTTTCTCACCCCTCAAACATTTGTTATTTTCCTTTTTTTTCATCTTAGCCGATCTGATAGGTGTGACAGTCACTTTAATTTGCATTTCTCTCACTAATATCAATTTACAACATTTTTCTCTCGTGACCATAGATGGTTTAATTTTTTCATTTGAAAACTGCCTGTTCATTGCCTTTGACCACCTCTGAATTTTTTACTGGACTTGTGATTTCACTGGCAGAGGGAGTTCCAAGTAAGGAACTTTCTCTACCAATGCATCACAGTACATACTTCGCATAGTCTTGGAACACCTTCTGGCAGAATGAGGTGCAGAGTAGCTTGAGCAGGATTCCAGATGCCAGTGTATCACATACAGGTATTAAACTGTTCTTCTTAACTTCAGGGCTGGCGCTATCCCTCATACCATACTGCCTTATTTTCTCTGAATAATTATAAAACTACACAGAAATGCTTTATGCCAATTAGTAAACCATGTTCCAATAGAATGCAGGCTTCTCATATTTGAGTCTATCTTTATATCCTCACCACAATTCAGATTCTTGGTCCTAACAGGCACTCAATAAATGCTTGTTGAGTTAAATTAAATATATTTTCCAAATTGAAATGCTAATTTTTTGTTCTCACTCTGGATTTCACTTATGAAATAGAGATTCTTTTCACATTTCAAAAACACACAAGCTACAAAGGCCAATTTGAAAACACAAATTTTGGCAATTTTGTTAAATCATTGCATATTGTAAACTGGGTATAATCCCAATATAAATTAGAAAAAATATAACCAGTGGTTCCTGCAGTGACCTTATGCAGGTTTCAATCCCTCCTTCTTCTGTTGCTAAAAGCATAATAGTAATTGGGAATGTTAACAACACCATTCTGTTTTATGTTTTCAGAGTGGCTTGGCAGGCAGACATCTAGTTAGATATTGCTTTGGGGGAGTTGGAGATATAATAGGAAAATAAATCCGATAAGGAGACCCAAACTTAAATTTTCTGCATGACAAGCTATATAAACACTGCTAGGAAACAGGTGATTTTTATAAGGCAGAAATGACTTTTCTATTTCCTAGTTCCTGCTCTAAACCTCTGATGCTGAGGAGACCGATGATGCAAACGATGACTGGCACTGAAGAAATGGAGTAAAAGGCATTAAGGAGATGTATGATGGGAAAAGGAGACAGGGCAACACTAGAATGAGAGCTGGGCAGCTGAGGTGTTTTACTGGTATCCACAAAGTATTAAAAGAACTAGTGAGAAGAAAGGCCACCAGTACAGCAGTTAGATTATTTATGCTAGGTATTACATGATGAGGAGGCCTTGGGATAGGAGGAGCGATAACCTGCATTAATGAAAGAACCACCTCCCCATAGATGGAGTCACTGACACCTCACAATGAATAGGTGTTAAGATCTCCAAACTGTCGTTCTTGCCATATTTTCCTCTTTTAGAAATGTATCCAGTTCTAATCCACTTGCAGAGATATTAAGTAACATGATTTTTAAACACCCATGACCATGTCTTATGTATCTAAATAAGTTAAGCTTTTCAAAGGAGTCACCTCAGGAGACCAGAAACTTATTCCCAAAATGCTGTCATTACTCAGAATATAGTTAGAACTTAAAATTGCCTTTGGAACCTGTGCCACTTTCTTCTTTCCCTATGACCTCATTGGTGGCTTGTCTTTGTTCTTGAAGAATGGATTTAATATTTGGAAACAGCCAAATAGTATTTAAACTAAGCCTAGAAAATTAAGTGGGGGACCAAGCTGGGCAATGCCCTTGGGAGTCAAGAGAAGGAGAGATTGTGTGTGCTATTTCCGAAAGAGATTTTTCAGCAATTCCTGAGCAATGGCAGCTTCACTGGAAAAAGGGTAGGACTTTGCAAGAGGTCTATACTCATTGGGATTTGTAAATTTGAATGTAACGCAATACTCCACAAAGTTAGTACTCTATGGAATAATGAAGACTGAGATATATGCCTTCTAACGCTGTGATTTTCCATGTGCTCTCATAAATTCTCTACTGAGGGCAGGGTCCACTCCAAATTCTGTTAATTTCCCTCTCAGTCTTTTGACATGTCGATGCCAAAGAATTGTCCATAGGTTATCCCTTAAGCTAGAAGGAGCATCAGAGATTACCTATGCCAATACTCCTGCTTATTTCCCAAATGACAAAACTGATGCCCAAGAAAGTTAAGTCACTTGTCCAAGGTGAAAAATAGAGTAAGTGGGGGGGGGGTGGGCAGAGCAAATACGGCCACGTGAAAGCAGTGTCTTACCAGAGCTCTCTCACAAGTTCTGTCAGATTCCCGCAAAAAAGTGAATCCGGGCAGATCTGAGAGAGTTAGAAGCTGCTAGCAGTCTGAGTGGGGCAAATTTCCAAGCCAGGAGAGTCTGAAAGGTCGACGGGGAAGATGTGTAGACTGGGAGAGCGCTGGGCGTGCAGAGCTGCACCAGACAGCACCAAAGCAGAAGCAGCCATGAAACCAACCAGAGAGACAGGCTGGGAGAAAGCTGGGTGCCCCAAACTGGCAGAGATTCCCAGACCTCCCAACAGAGGATGGCAGTCTGTGGAAGTGACAATGAGAGGCAGCAGTGTAATGTCTCTGGCCATGAGACATCGACTCCTGAGGCTTGCAGCCCAAAGGATTGAATCGCCCCTTCTTGAACTTCCGGGAGACATAACGGCCGGGTAAACAGCTCTTATCCTTCCTCCACTGACCCAGAGAATTCCTTGGGAAAAACACTGGAATAGAGAAGACAGAAGTGGGGCTTCAGTGGCTGAGCAGTGGGAGTTCCTGAGGCCCAGAGGGGCAGAGCCAACAGGTGTCAACACCAGGAACCCAGACGTACCCTTGCACCCCCAGGGGAAGTGGCAGGCACTAGCACAGACAACGAACAGCTAAGACCATTGCTGAAGAGCAACAGTGCTAGAGATAAGCCCCAGGGGAAAAGGAGAAATCAATCAGCCAGACCCCTCCCCACACCACAGGAAACTGAAGGCTATAATACACAAAGCCAGTAACTAGACTTATAATCCCCAGAACAAGAAACCTGGGACAGAGAGCCCTCAGCCCCAAAAGCAGAAATTCACTGTAAATTCACAGAAAAAAAGCTAACCAACATGAAGAAGAATACGGAAAAACCGAGGACCATTGATTCTTTTTATGGAGACAGGCATGGTCAAAATACCAATTTGGAAGAGGATAGCATTGATACTATACCTACACCTCACAACTCAACAAGGAATGTAATCTGGTCTCAAGCCCAAAAAGCATTCCTGGAAGATCTAAATGAGGATTTTAAAAACCAAATTAGGGAGGTAAAAGAAAAAATGGAAAAAAATGGGAAAATAGAGTAAGTGGTAGAGGCAGTATTTGAATTCAGGTCTTTTGGCACCAGATCCAATATTCTTTTCACTGCAACCACATGTCCAGCTCACTTCCTGTTTGTCTTGATAATATGCTGTGGTATTATTTAAATCTACCTCCCCATTTTATCTTTAAATTTTATCTATAATGGCTATCAAAACTTTCAGCAGTGTATTTATGCTTTTTAATTTTTAATTTTAATTTAATATTTTTAGTTATCAATATTGATTTCCACAAGATTTTTCGTTACAAATTTTCTCCTCATTTCTACCCTCCCTCACCCTAAGATGGCATATGTTCTGATTGGCCCTTTCCCCTGTCTGCCCTCCCTTCTATCACCCCAGTCGCCCCCCCCCCTTATCCCCTCTCCCCTTACTTTCTTTAGGGCAAGATAGATTTCTACACCCCACTGCTTGTATATCTTATTTCCTAGTTGCATGTAAAATCTTTTTTTAACATTCGTTTTTAGAAATTTGGGTTCCAAATTCTCTCCTTTCTTCTCTCCCCACCCGCCCTCCTTGAGAAGGCAAGCAATTCAACATAGGCTATACATGTATCATTATGCAAAACACTTCCATAATAGTCATGTTGTGAAAGACTAACTATACTTCCCTCCATCCTATCCAGGCCCCCTTTATTCAATTTTCTCCCTTGACTCTGTCCCTTTTCAAAAGTGTTTCCTTTTGATTACCTCATCCCCTGATCTGCCCTCCCTTCTATCATCCCCCCCTCTTATTCCCTTCCCCCTTACTTCCCTGTAGAGTAAGGTACCCAATTGACTGTTTATGTTATTCCTTCCTTAAGCCAAATCTGGTGAAAGCAAGATTCACTCATTCCCTTTCATCAGTGGCATATTTATTAATAGAATTGATGTCATTAGGGTCTCTTCTTGACCTCATTCTCACATGTCAAATTATAAACTGTGTACACTCCCAATAAGAATTAGAAAAAAAATATAACCAATGGTTCCTGCAGTGTCCTTATGCACTTAATAAATGCTTCTTTTTTATCCTTGATACGTCCCTCAATAATTGCTTTTTGTTTGAGGAAAAGCATCTAGGTGTCAATGGCTCCCCTTAGAGATTACACAGCTAAAGAAACCATCTTTCTCTTCCGCTTCAGAGTCTCCATTCTTCCATTCTTTGTTTTTAAAACTCTTACTTTCTACTCTTTCATAATCTCTATTTCTTCGCTGAATTTTATCAGTGCTGGGCTAATTTCCTAGTAGGACAAAGATAAGTGGCAAAAAAAAATGCTTGCTAGTCCTATACACACATACACACACACTGAAGGCGTAAAAACAGAAAAAAGGTCTTCCTATGTCTATAATTTAACTCCTTATCTGAGTTGTTCATCTATGTTGAAAAAACTAGATTGATTTCCCTAAACCCCTGAGGCACAAAAATGACCTTTGCTAGATATTCTGTGGGCCATAAAAATATTATCACTACCTAATAGATAGTAAATAATATTGTTTACAAATTGTACAAGTAATTCCATATTTATAAGAGTTTGGGCAAAGCATTTTTTCTCAAGTAATAACTTCCAAAGCCTCTAAGTCAATAAGCATTTATTAGGTGCTAAATTTTGGGAACATAAATACCAATAGAAAGAATGGAAAATAATTCCTGACCTCAAGAAACTAACAGGCTCAGAAGAGGATGATAATAATTATAAGGGGTAACTAGGTGACTCAGTAGATAGAGTGTCTGACCTGGGGTCAGGAAGACTCATCTTTCTGAATTCTAATCTCACTTCAGACACTTTCCAGCTGAGTAACACTGGGAAAGTCACTTAGCTCTGCTTGCTTCAGTTTCTCATCTGTAAAAGGAGCTGGAAATAGAAAACCCCTCCTGTGCAAAGAAAACCCCAAATGGGGTCACAAAGAGTCAGACATGACTGAAACAAGTGGACACCAAAAACAACAATTAAAAGAAAGCTGAGAAGGTGGAAGCGAGAAAGGTACTTGGGGGGGAGTTAGTCTGAAGAGCCATGGGTGGAGCCTGGGGAGGAACGTAGACATGACTGATCGGGTCATGGAGGCACTGGAAGGAATCAGCCAATCAGAAAAAGGAGGTACAGGGACAAAGAGGACTTACCATGTGAAAAATCCAGAGGTAGAGTAAACTTGCAGGGCAAGCAGGCTTTTGTGCCATGGTGGAAAAAGAATTGAGAATCAAGAATGGAGCCGGGACAGGGCGGGGGTTGGGGGGCGGGATTCTGCCCACTGTAAAAAGAAAGGATTAGTGGGCCAAAGGGTATGCACAGTTTAGCGACTCTAGGGGCATAGTTCCAAAACGCTTTCCAGAAGGACTGTACCAATTCACACCTCCTCCAACACTTATTGTTCCCATTTTCCCATAGTTCCTCCAACAGTTGTCATTTTCCCTTTTTTTGTCAACTTTGCCAAATTGATGAATGTGATATGTAACGTCAGAGTTGCTTTAATTTGCATTTCTCCAATTATGACTGACTTGGAGCGGTTTCTCACCTGACTATTGATAGCTTGGATTTTTCCCTTGATAACTGCCTGTTCATTTCCTTTCATTATTTATCCATTGGAAAATACCTTCTATTCTTATAAGTCTGAATCAATACCTTATAGATCTTAGCTCTGAGACCTTTGTCAGGGAACCTTGCTATAAAGATTTTTCCCAGTTAACTATTTCCCTTCTAATCTTAGCTACATTGATACAATGTACATTTGTACATTGGTACAAACATTTTTTTTTACTGTACATAATCAAAGTTGTCCACTTTATTCTCTAGTCTCTCCTCTGTCTCTTCACTGTAAACTCTTCTCTTATTCTTGGTTCCAATAGGAAATTCCTTTCTTGTTTCACTGAATTGTTCATGATGTGATATTTTATATCTAAGTGGCATATGGTGTGAGGTTAGGATCTATTTTTTTTGCCAGACTGCCTCCAAGTTTTCCCAGCAGATTTTTGTGAGAAAGTGAGTCTTCAGTCCATTAGCTAGGATTTTGAGGTTCATAGAACAATAAACTACTAAGTTCATTTACTTCATGTATTGTGTACAAATCTGTTTCACTGATCAACTTTTTATTTTTTAACCAATACAAAAAAGAAAAATAAACTATGTGTAAGGAAATTTTAATAGCAACTTTTTGTGTAGTGACAAAGAACTAGAAATTAAATGTATGTCCATTAACTAGAATAATTGCTGAACAAATTATGATCTAGAAATGTAAAAAGATTATAATGTTCCATAAGAAATGATGAAGGGGGCAATTTCAGAGAATCCTTTGAGGACATTTAAAAACTGACGTAGATTAAAGTGAGCAGAACCAAATGGACAACTTATACTGTAACAATAACATAGGAAAATGAGAAATTTTGAAAGACTCAAAAAACTATGGTCAGTCCAATGATTGATCATGATTTCAGAAGACTTATGAGGAAGAATTCTACCCACTTCTTGATAAAGATGTTGAGACACTGATTTTTAAATATTACCAATGTGTAAATTTGTTTTCCTTCTCTCTCTCTCTCTCTCTCTCTCTCTCTCTCTCTCTCTCTCTCTCTCTCTCCCTCTCTCTCTCTCTCTCTTTCTCTCTCTCTCTCACACACACACACACACACACACACACACTTTCTATTTCTCCATGTACACATATGTGTGTATATGTTGGGTAAGGTCTTGCTTTTTTCAGCAAGGAGAGGGAGATATAGAAGAGACAGAAAATGAATGATTGTGGCCTAAAAAATTGAAGTTCAGGTAAAATATTTTTAAAGTACAAGACTATAAGCAGATAAAGGATAGGTTTGTTTGGGAAAGCCTAAGACACGGAAGTTACATTTTGCAGGAGGTGGAGGATGTCAGTGTTCTCTTGGCATGGGACTCCATCTAGGGACCTTTTAATATCTCTATCACAGAAAACATTGCACCAGATCCCTGACTACAATACCCTGTTAACCTGCTCACAAATATAACCGCAATATAGCAAAAGAATATAGTATCAAAAAGGAATGATGAACCAAAGAATTTTGAGGATTCTGGAAAGTCAAAGGGCTCTCAAGTTCCTCTAGTGCTAGTACTCAGGTGGTGGCATTCAAAGTTCCATTTCTTTCATATACCCCTTCAGCTCTACACTGCCCTCTATTGGCAATGCTTACATCTCTCCACTGGTTTAAAAAGCTACTTTATAATTAAAGGGGTTTAGAGTTGGAAGGTACAGATCTAAACAGCTATTCAGTTTAAATCAACAAGGATTTATAAAGCACCTACTAGGTAAAAAGGCACTGTGTCAAGTGTAGAGATACAAAGACATAAACAAAATAGTCCCTTCCCTCAAAGAGTTTACATTCTACTGGGAGAATGACTAGTTAGTCATTTCAGAATTTGAGCAAGAACCTTTCTACAATACCCCCTGGAAGTAGTCATCAACCTGTAAGATCTCTAGTGAATGCAATCCATATTCTTCCTTTAGATTTTCTAAGACAAATTTTGTATAACTTTTGCCCCCAAGACCTTACTTTATCTACCATCTCAACACTAAACCAATTTTCCTCAGGCTTTGTGTTATCATCTCTGGCTTTCATAGAATTTGTCTGTCCCTCAAGAAATCCCTACATAAACCCCAATGGCCTTCCCCATCATTTTGTCTCTCCCCTGTCCCCGACTCTGCAAAGACTGGAACAGGAAACAGGGATACAGTATGAGATAAGTACAGGGTCTGATCTAAAGGCATGCCATCTTTGTATAGTCCCTCAACTGCATTCATTTAAAAAAACCCAGTTGATTTGAGATTGTCATCCATTCTGTTGGTCAAGAATATATTTTATGTTATTTATCCCAGCTTCCCAAATTTCTTCTTGCAATACTGTTCTTCAAATAGTTTTCTCTCCTAAAATCCTCTTTTCATTCCCCATCATTGTGGGAATTAAAGGATTCTAGATTCAGGGCTAGAAGGAACTTTAGCAGCCATTTAGTCCAACTGTTTCATTTTATTGATCTGGAAAATAAAGGCCAGAGAGGTTGAACAATTTACCTGAGATCACACTACTAGATCTTCCCACATACAAGTCTAGCCATTTATTCACTGTGCTTGACGTCTCAAGGGCTATCCTAGAGTGCCTGTCCCACGAAGATGGAATGACATTGAGTAGATTCTTGCCTTTGTATATGTCATCCCAAAAGCAGCTTAGATAAGTTTGAGAACATTCATCACTGGTATGAGCATAGGATGATGAATGTCTTGGCCACAGAAACCTTCAAAAACTATTGAAGATGTCATAAAGGAGTTGTGATCAATGTCCATCTGGGAACTGCCTATATCAATGAAACCTCAGATCTTAATTTCATTGAGGTCTATAAAATTCAATTCAGACCTCCAGAGCAAACTCAGATTATTTAATAGTAAGACCCTCCAAAATGGTCACCCTAACTCTTGCCTCTCTTTTCCAATGCATGCCTCAGATAGTTGGCAAAATAACATCTAAAGCATAAGTTTGACCACATCACTCTTGTATGCAATAAACTCCAGAGGCTCCCTATTGCCTTTAAGATTAAATACAAACCATTATTTTTGACATTTAAAGTCCATAACAACTGGCCTCCAACTTCTCTTTTCTTGTTTAATATACATCACATGGAACTGAGTTCTACGAAACTGACATTGCTGTTCCTCATATGTATTATTCTATTTCCCATCCTCCTGCCTTTCCATGTCAGGAATTCACTCCCTCTTCATCTCAGTTTCTTACAGTTCAAATGTCCATTTCTTCCGAAGCTCACCTGAAGTGGCAACCTCACACCTGATGCTTTTCCTAAATACCCAGTTGCCAGTGACTGTACCATAAAGTTACCTTGTAATTATATACATATATAGATATACATACATACATTCACATATGTGTATATGTGTATATATGTATGTCTTTTTATGTGTGTGTGTGTGCTTTTCTTCCCCAAAGAATATAAGCTCCTTGAGGGGATTATTGTTTTTGTTCTCCTTATGCATAACAACTGGACCCAATATCTGACTCATAGATGTAACAATCATTCGTTGTTGATTGATTGATTGTACTAGACAATACTTCTAAAATATAGAACAATAGGATTGTTGAGCTCAAAGAGATTTTGGGGAGCATCTAACCCATTGCCCTTGTTCTCAAGTTGAAGTCCCTGAGGTACAGAGTGGGAAGTGACTTGCCCAAGGTCAAAAAGCTAGCGGGTGGTAGCCACTTTGTTCTTTTTTGTGTCTTTTCTCCTCGTTCAGTAATCAGCTGCTTTCCATGTTTCTGTCCTATAAAATCCAAATTAGTGGGGGCATACTGAGCAGTTAGTGATATGCTCTTCCCTTTATGTATGTGTGCAATACCCATTAAGACTAATGGAAGTTAGCCATGTGCATCAAGCTGAGCACCTCACTTCTTCAGATTTTTAACATTTCTGTAGGAGTTTTGCTTCCTAGAATATTTGATTTTCCTGGCAGTCTCTGGTGGCAAAATGATTTTTTCTGACATTTTGCTGATCACAAGGCAGCTGGTCCCATCTAAAAAAAGTGATGGAATGACTTGGGGGAGGGTGGGAAGGATGCTAGGCTATGTTTGAGACTGCAGCAGATTGTCAGCCTTTTTTAAAACCTTGTGAATGCTGAAATGATGGACACTGAGAGGAGGAAGAAAGGAAGACGGTGGTTCAGATTGGGGGGACAGCAATTATTTTCTCACAGAGATTGCCAACAAAAGATGGCACTTAGATATGTTTTAATGTGACCGCTTCTCAGCTCCAAGGTTGGCTGAGATAAGAGGAGGAAATTCTGTCATGTCTAAAATGGGATGAAGATCCTCTGGTTAAAATAAGAGTGTAGGGTGGGGTAAGGAGAAAATTAATTAATTCACTGTTGTAAAAATCCTGTCTCACACATTTAGGAAAAAGATTCTATTACTGTCATATGACATCTGTTTTGTGGGCTTTGTGGAACAAGATGGAATATGCTGTCCACTGTTGGGATACAGGGAGAATGCATCATCCAAGGTATTATTGCATAGTACAGTGTGCGTGGTGAAGGCCAGGATTGAACGGAGAAAGGAACTGAGCCCATAGTTATGCAATGTCCAAACTTCTGGATGAAGGGGATGGTTCAGTGCATCATAGGGATGTCTTATATGTGTCACAGGGAAAAAGAAACCCTAGGTTAAATTCCAATAAACAGAAAATGGTTACTAGCAATTGTGAGTTAGGGAGCAATCTGGTATGGGACTAGCTTTTTTCTCATCTATGACCGTTACCTTCTATAACTCCTGCCTACTGTCTTCATTGGTATTTTCAGATTCATTCTGGCTTGCTTGATGACCCTGGGCAAGTCAGCCTGTTTCCTCCTCTGTAAAATGAAATGGTGACTTATAAGGACCCTTCATGATTGAAGTCTGTGAAGTTATAAACTTGTTTGCTCCTATGGTTTCTCTTATATAAAATACTGCCTCGATTCTCCAAACTCAAAGATTTTACTTGGGGCAAGGGAAGGAGAGATTGGCAAAAGACAAAACACAGCGATGTCAGCTTCTGGAATATGTATGATACTCCCTCATGGCCCTGCCCTATTTATACCTCTGCTCTCCCCTATTACTTTTTATCTTGATGAGCTCCAACTTTAACTCTTTTTATGTCTCCCAGAATTCTTTTGTTGACCTCCAGTATATTCTAGAGCAAATACAGACTTATGTTTGACTTCATTGAACAAAATATACCTGGCTGCCATTAAAATGCTTGTTCTGAAGGATCATCATAGAAATATAACCTCATACCCTATGAACATTGTAATTCTGGAAAATATTAGCAATTCCATCAGGCTTGCTATGAAATAGGAGAATATGTATGACAGCTACCTATGAAATTCACACGTATTATCTCCAAGTGACATCGATAGTCATTTCAATAAACTAAACATATAGACAGTGAAATCAACTTAGACTAATCTATTGTTACCCATTGATAGAATTCTTTGGTTGCACTAGCACCATTGGAGCAGCTAGATATTGCAGTGGATAGAGTGCCAGGTCTGGAGTCAGAAAGACTCATCTCCCTGAGTTCAAATCTGGCCTCAGACACTTACTAGCTGTGTGACCCTGGGCAAGTCACTTCACCCTGTTTGCCTCAGCTTCTTCATCTATAGAATGAGCTGGGGAAGTAAACGGTAAACCACTCCAGTATCTTTGCCAAAAAGACTTCAAACAGGGTTATTAAGAGTCAGACACAACTGAAACAACTGAACAACACCAACGCCATGTTGACCAAAGGTTGAGTACAGGTTAAAGGGAAAAGTTGGAAGGAAGGATCCCCAGTATATTTCTCACCACCAGTATATGTACTTTCCTATTTGTCCATGAAGGACTGTGCCTAAGTGGAGCTTCTTGAACCCTCACCGGTCTGTAGATGGAGGCAGAGAAACACAAGTAGGGACTTGCCACAGAAAATTACTTGAACAGGTATAGCTCAGAATTATGATAACTAATAACTAATTGATAACTAATAATGAATTGTGGAACTGAAAGAATGTGAAGTCAGAGGGTGTGTAGTACCTTATGAATTTGGGTTCAATTAATTTCTCTGGATACTAGTTTCCTGTCAGGAAAAATGAGAATATTAAATCAGGTTGAGCTCTAACAAAAGCTATAACTAGAGTGGGGCCAAAAGGACTTTGTAGAGAGGTATTGGCATCCAGGAGTGTTGTATCAAGATATTGGCATCCAACACTTCCTTTAGCGTTCTAAATTTTCTTTCAGCTCTGAATCCTAGGATATTTATGAAAATCAGGAATAACAACAACTAAGAGAGACCTAGTAAGAGATAAGACATAGGGTCAGGCTGCAATGTTTTGGTGCAAGGCAAAGTACCAGGTACTGAATTTCACCAAGAAGAATCCTAATTTACTGCATGACTCTGTTGTTATTATCTTCCCATTCCTTCTGCAATTCCTTCAACTAGAGATCTCTTACTGTTGTTATCTCCATTGCCCTCTGTAGCAAAAGATCACATCACATCACAGGCATACACATACATACCACACACACACACACACACACACACACACACACACACACGTATACACATACATAAGCCTTCCAGTCTTTCCTAGAATCAAAGGGTTTGAGAACTAGAAGGGACCAAAGATGTCATTTGTTTGGAGCCCCTCTAACACTCTCTTAATAAGTGGTCTTCCATCTCATTGGAAAGACTTCAAGAAATAAGGATTCTCATTCCTTAAAATGGAGTCCATTCCACATAGAGATTGCTGTAAATATAATGAAGTCTCCCTCCTTTGATTTTTACAATACTTATTGATGGATCCTAACTCAATCCTTCAATTAGCTTTAAATTTATAGGTGGGTGTGTGATTGACAAAGAAATCTCATGAAATCATTGTGAACAACATTGGGCAGGGCTATGGTTCTAACTGGGTTTTACATAGGAACTCCCCATTGTGATCCCTTAATGAGTTACTTGGTAGGTCCATGGGATTTTCTTCTTTTTCCTTTGAAGGTGGGGAAAAAGCTTGATTATCTCTTGCTCTTAGTCAAAACACAATTCACTGCTGTTGATTAGTGGCTGTATCTTAAGTGTCCTTTATCCTTCTAATTCCTTTCCTGAAGTGGGGTAGCAGTGAGAGCAGAGTGGAAGTGATTACCAAATAACAGAAGCCCTGGATCTGGGTTGGTGCTTGCATCACATCTATTTATGTCCTTGATTTGAAAAAGCACCTCAGGATTGTAAAGGCAGAACAGAAACACCAAGACTGTGTTAAACCAGTGAGCTTTCAGGTCCTGTTAATACTCCTTTCACAACATTTTTTGGCGATCATCTTTTCACTACTCACTGGGTCAATATTCCAGTTCAGGTCCTCCTTATTTCTTACCTGGAATATGAAATCACCTCTTCATTGAACTGTCTGCTCCCTCCAATCCATCCTCCACACAGTTGCCAAAGTGATCTTCCTAAAGCCCAGATAGGACCGCAGCACTCCCTGACTCAACAACCTCTAGTGACTCCCTGTTATTTCCAGGACAAAACATGAACCCTTCTCTTTGGCATTTAAAGCGTCTCACAACTTGCCTTGGACATTTGTTTCCAACTGGATTTTCCATTATTCCCTTTCACCTAACCTACATTTCAGCCAAACCAGCCAACTTGCTGGTTATCGCTCATGTGGCTCCAGGTCTCACCATCTTGCCTTTGAATAGGTGTGGAGTACTTTACTTAAGACTCATTTCAAGGATCATTCCATACAAGAACATTCCCTGATTTTCTCACTGCCCAACCTCCAAATTCATCTGTTTCTTTTCTACATATATTATATAGACTGCTCTATATATGTATTGTGTTTCACAGTATCATGTAAAATCCTGAAAGGCAGAGACTAGACCACTTTTATCTTTTTATTTCTAATGTTTAGTTTAATATCTAGCACATGGCTGTTATTGTTGTTTAGTCATTTCAGGCATATCTGACTCTTTGTGATCCCATTGAGGGTTTTCTTTGCAAAGATACTGGAAAAGTTTTCCATTTTCTTCTCCAGTTCATTTTACGGATGATGAAACTGAGGCAAACAGGGTTAAGCAACTTATTTAGGGTCACACGGCTAGTGTCAAAGGTCAGATTTCAACTCACGAAGATGAGCCTTAGTGATTTCAAGCTCATTGCTCTATCTACTGTGGTGCCATAGTAGGCATTAAAAAAATCCTATCATTATTGAATTGGAGTGTTTTCTCACTTGATGAGAATTGAATACATTGACCAATGAAGTATGGTAGGTGGTTAACACTTACTGGCCTGCTTCTGAGGGTCAAGGCATTATGGGAAACTTATCTCATTTATTTCAAGGTGATCAGAAGAAAAACAGAAAATTGGGGTAAAGGATATGCTTCTGAAAGTGTATCCCTTTTCATGGCTCATCAACCAAACACTCCTGAAGTTTTTGAGGTTATACTCTATGGATTCTAAAAGAGAGAGAACCCAGGCCTGAGAGGCAGGGACTTCAGGCAGAGTTAGTCAAGATTCTGCCACTAAGTAACTGTTTAGGCTTCAGCAATTTAAACCAATAGATATTTATTTAGAACCTACTATGTGCAAGGTTTAGTAGGGCATGGTACTTATTATAAGATCATAGATTTAGATCTGACATTGAGATTAACTCTTTCACTTTACGAATGAGAAAATTGAAGCTTAGAGAGAGGAAATGATCTGTCTAGTCCCACCCAGCTAGTAAGTGTGTGATGTGGGATTTAAATGCAGGACTTCCTGCCTCTACATCCATTGCCATATGCACTATGCTACCCATGTCCAAAAGACTCATTTTCCTTACCTATAAGATAAGTGCACTGCACTAGATAATTATTAACATTCCTCTGATACTTCCTACCTGGGTGATGTTGGCCTCATCACTTGCTTCCATGGACCGCTGTTTCTCAAAATACAGCAAAGCTAAGGTTGGTAGGGGGCCCATTGACCAACTAGTCCAATGCCCTCAACTTACAGATTTATCTACAGTAATTTGTCCAAGATCATACAGGCAGGCATTATAGGCAAGATTTGAATGTAGGTCTTCTGTCTCCAAAACTAATTTTCTTTCCCCAGTATATGTCTCATCTATAAAATAAGTAACTCTAATAGATTACTTCAGGCCCTTATATCTCCAAATCTGTGTTGCTGCGATTCTTTCCAGCTCTGTGCCTATGTTGCTAGAATGGACATCCAATATATTGCAGTGAGCTGGTGGGTGACTCCCAAAATGACATTCCTATCGGTAAAGGTTGGTAGAAAAAACAAAAAGCTTAGCCAACCTGTCTAGAATGTTAGTTAGGAAAGTGTCCTAAGTTGAGGAAACACCCATCTCCCTTTTTGCCTTAAGAACAATCCATTTGTATGACTGATTTAGGGAAAAGTCTGTGAACTAGGTTCTTTTCTTAATAGATACTTTTAACAATTGTATTTCAAAATATATAGTTTGCTTTTTAAACCCATGTGTTTTATTTTATTCATTTAAAAACATTCTTCTGAGAAAGGGTCCATAGGATTCATCAGACTGCTAAAAAAAAAAACTCATGACATCAACGTGGTTAAGAATCCATGACTAGTTTTTAATATAAAATACTCATTTCCATACATTATTTCATAAATCCATCACAACTTTAGTTCATCATACCCTCTCAACTGAAGTTTTATTAATGGAAAATCTACAAAAATGCTCATGACTTGAGTCTCAACTCCAATTAAGATTTTTCATCTCTATTGCAATTAATGTACCCCAAAGGAAAAGATGCTCATCTTATATTTTTAGTACGTTTCTTGCAAGAATCAGACAACTAATAAAGCACAAAATTGAGACTCCCCAAATAGTTGCTTGTTGATTGAAGTCCACTTGACCCTACAGGACAGAATTCAGAAAGTGGGCAGAAGTTACAAAGGATAAAAAAATATAGGTTTCATATCAGAAAAGGAAAACTTCTTAATAATTAGAGCTGTCCAAAAGTGGAATAGGCAGGCCCCTTCTCCTCATTAGAAGTTTCCAGTCAGAGCCTGAATAGCTACTTACTTTTCAGGTAGGTTGTGATAGAGATTCTTTTTCAGTTATGGATTGGACTTGATGGTCACTGCAATCCATCTTAACTGGGACATTCTGCAATTGTTATTACAACTTGACAAAATCTGATTACAGTCACACACCACTCAGTGGTATTCCTAGTACCTGTTAGGTGGCTTCTCTCTAAGACAAGTGCCAAGTCTTGCCTTCCTTTCCTGCTGGGAAGTGAAAAAAGTGTGGTTTCTGCTTAGCTTTCTTTTTATCCAGTCCCTGATTTTTCTCCCTCTTTGAATTTTGCATCCTTGCCATCACATTTCTGATTTGCCCTATCTGTTGGAGAGATCTGTAATGATCTATTTCTCAATAGATTGAAATATTTAGATATTTAATGCAAGAATGTCTCCAAATACACAAACTCATTTATGCTTTTTTATAGCACTTGAATAGAGAGTATCTTGTTAATCTACCTAATGGGTGTATGAAAATGCAGATACCTGGAGTTTTTATTATGGCTGATTATTCAGTACAAGATTGGGAAGCCACAGGACTCAGTTTCCTTAGAATACAAGGGTTTTGCTTTTCTTTTCTTTTCATTTAGAGGAGAGATGGGAGAGAAAATAAGTGCTCATTAAATGAAAAATAACTACTAATTTTAAGAAAGCAAAAAAAAAAATGAATCTTGAAAAACTATTGAAATTTCCCAGCCTAGGCTATGGAAAGACTCTCTGTCCATGGTTATGTGGGGATTTATCTTAGGAGGAAGGAAGGTAAAGGGTCACATATTCATAATGTTTATTCCCTGTGTCTGACATTCCAACTTCCTCTTCCCTTACTTTGCCCAGGCTGAATGCTCTTCCTAGAATGTTCTCTCCTCACTATCAACTCTTTGAGCACATTGCTGTCCCTCAAGGCTCACCCTTCAAGGGCACCCTCTTAAAAGAAGCTCTTCCCCATTCTCCCAGGTGCTTGTGACCATTGCCACCAAAATGACTTTGTCTCTATTTTATATATGTATTTTGTATGGATTTGTTTGTGTAAATATTTTACCCCCCGCCAGAATGTAAAGTCCTTTCAGGCAAGGGCCATCTAATTTTTTTTCTTTATACACCAATATTTGGTACAATGCCTTGAACATAAATGACAAATTCACTCATTCATCTAATCAGGAAGCATTTAAGTAGCCACTATGTGCCAGGCATTGTTCTTGAGATGCAGACATAAAAATGAACCAATTCTTGACTAAAGGACTCACATTCTAAGAGGGGAGATGACACACA
Organism: Phalanger gymnotis; assembly: GCA_028646595.1. Classification (NCBI taxonomy): domain Eukaryota; kingdom Metazoa; phylum Chordata; class Mammalia; order Diprotodontia; family Phalangeridae; genus Phalanger; species Phalanger gymnotis. The sequence goes on along the minus strand of CM053626.1, from coordinate 28,943,268 downwards.
GATACACTCCTAAGAGCCTCCAAAGTGTCAGGTATTTTGATAGATTCTAAGGATGCTAAAAACAACCCATCAATCAACCAAAAAGTATTTATTAAGCACCTACTATGTGTTCAAGTGCTGTGCCAGACATGGGAATGACAAATACCTTCTCCCTCACTAACCCATCCTACCAGTTGGACCAATGACCAGAAGAAACACTCTTCATCAATAGCCTGGATAGCTATGGACTACTCCCTCCTTCCAGCCCCTCTCACATGACAATGGACAGCAGGATGATAGACCAGCAATATTTTCTGCCAAAGAAGGAAATTATGAACTAATCTCTTGTCCTAACCAGCTCTCTTGCATCATTGCCCAGGACCCACCAGGTGCAGGATGCCCATTGCCATTTCGATTCTCACCCTTTGATCTCTACCTCTGCTGGTAATATCCCATTGCCTCACTCTACCCATTTATATTATAATGGGAGAAACAAGTATATACCTAATTATATATAGAATGTTTGTCTCAATTTCCTCATCTATAAAATGATCTGGAGAAAAAGATGGCAAATCACTCCACTATCTTTGCGAAACAAGCAAGCAAAGGAACAAAAACCTGAAGGAGGTCATGAAGAGTTGGATACAACTGAAAAATGACTGAATGATGATATATGGAATAAATGTAAATAGGTAAACATATTTTGATAAGTGATCCTAAACTGATGGTGCTATCATAAATCTCATGTTGTTGGTTTTTTCGTCTTTCTTTTTCAGTTTTTCTTTAGCAGTGAGAGGAGGGAGACAGTTCAGGTTTATTGTCATTTACCTTTCTATAAGGGTCTAGTATTAATGAAGGAGGTGAATACTCCATGGGGGGGGGGGGAGAAGTGCAGTGGAAAGGCCATAGGTTCAAATCCCACATCCTAAGCTGCTGCCTCCATGAACTTGAGCAATATCAGAAATTGATATGATTTAATCTGGAGAAATGGCATTAAAAAGACTCACCATCTGCTTTGCTGATGTACTCAAAGGACCATGGAATGTTTTCATCTGACTTGTAGCTGAACCCTCTTCTGGGTGTTTTCTCCCCCATTAGAATGTGAACTCTTTGAGAGCTTAGATGCTCACACTCTTCTCTCTGTAGCCCTAACATTCAGCTTTGGGCTTTGCACATAGTGAGATATCAATAAATGGGTTTCAATTGGTTAATTTAAGTCTCTTTCTTTCCCTGGGTCTCAGTTTCTTCGCGTCTAAAATGAGGGGCTTGGGCTAGATCATCACCGAGGTTCCTTCCAGCCCTATGTCTTGGATCCTATTGGTTGTACCACATGCTGCCTGAGGCTTCTTTACATTTATAGATTTATGATGATGTTCTCTCTTCTGTAGCAAGAAGGGTACATCACTAGCACTTTCCTTGCCTCCAAGGAGGGAATACAGTGCATCACTCTCCAGGGGTCAGATTCACCCATATATTTCAGCATGATTCTGTGAGTTAATCTCAGTGCCTGACAAACTGGTGTGTGGCTTTTGTTCTGGGGCCTCTAGTCTCAGAATTTACAACTCAGATATTCTGGTTGGTGGAGCTGTTATGTGTCTTATTGATAAATTCCTTTCCATCTTCCTTCCCCCATGGAACAGGGTAAAAATAGATTTTTATTTGGTTTTGAGGGCATCTGTGGTCCTACCACAGTTCCAGAACTGCCTTTTTATTTTTAAAATAAAATTCTAAATGTTCTCAGACTATCGTGAACAAGAGACCAGGATCTCATGCTGTTTAAAACATTTTATGTGATCATAAATCTACTCCAGGGTTACCTTGTCCTCCCCTAGTTCCTTCAGTTAATTCAAACCACAAAGGCAGTGGTAGACTGGTTTACCTTTGTTTAGAAAATTCACGGTTTCTGAACTTTAAAATTAAAAGGCACATGACCAGCAGCCATACCATGGGCTTGTTGGCATCTCATTTATATTAATAAGAGTCACCAGAAGAGTGTCTAACTTGCTTGGTTATGGCCATTTTGTCTTAAGCTAAGCAAAAATCCAGGAAAGTAATAATTATTTACTCTAAGAGACTGGGGTCATAGTGGTACTGGTATTCTGATGGTTGCAGCTTTTAGCCCACTAACTCCCAACCAGACACCACTAAACCCCACCCCACACCCTTACCCTGGCCTACCTGGTCTAGTTTGACTTCTCTTAGATCCATCTTTGGCTCCAAAGCCCAGATCTCTTCCTGGTTTCCCATGCATCTGGGTTTTAATGCACCCCATTCCACACTGGAAATTAACATATTTGAACTGGCAGTCCTAATGGAAACAAGATTTTTCCAGGACAGAAGTCTACAAAGAAGCTTTAGAATGGCTTGACTCACATCCTGTGACTCTCCATTAGAAAAATAATGCAGAACATTTTTCATTAACCAGGAAGCACCTTCTTCTAAGAATTTCAAGAGCCTCAGAGTCGTTATTTTCAGGAATCCATTTATCATTTTTGAAGGAGGGAAAGAGAGAGAGTAGAGTTATGAATAGGAAGCCAATTTTGTAGTAAAGAAGACTTGAATTCAAGTCCCACATCGGATGTGTGGTGACTGTAAGACCCTGAGCTTGTCAACACTTTTCAGTGATTCCACACAAGTCTCTAAAACTATGAGTTGCAGAACAGATGACAGTTTGCATTGGTAGAAGGAGTTTCTCCACTAGGGGTTCCTTTCATCACTGAACTTAGAAATCACCCCCTCCCCCAAAAAAATCAAGGTAGTAACAAGGATTAGGGTCTTGGCTTTGTTTTCATGTTGGAAGTATATAGAGGACAAACAGCAAAGTTTTGCGTTTGCACTTATGCTGTTTATTTCAAGTCATTTCACTCTTGTGTGACTCTTTGTGACCCCATTTGGGATTTTCTTGGCAAAGACACTGGCGCGGTTTGCTATTTCTTTTTCCAGCTCATGTAATGGATGAGGAAACTGAGGCAAACAGGGTGAAGTGACTTGCCCAAGGTCACACAGCTAGTACATGTCTGAGTCCAGATTTGAACTCATGAAGATGAGTCTTCCTGACTCCAAGCCCAACACTCTATCCGTTGTGCCACCTAGCTTCCCTATCTTGTATATACTTCATATTTATTTATTTGTATATGTCCTGTTTCCCATAATAGAATATAAGTTCCCTGAGAGCAAGAACTATTTTATTTTTGCCTTCATGTTTCTAGTGCCTAGCAAAGTATTTGAAACAGAGTAGATGTTTAATATATATTATTGATTAATTGGCTCTAATCACAGTCACCTATGGCACCACTCTCCTCTTTTCTGTGCCTTTCTGCTCTATTCTGCTCCAAGCTCTGACCTCATCAGCTTACTTCCCTTTTACTCAGAGCCAAGGACTTGTCAAGAAGGTCTAGTTGCTTAAACTGAATACAATTTAGACTCCCTTCCCTAGGGAGGTCTTTAGTGTTTGGGGGTTCTCTAAGGTCTTTTTATATTAATTGCTCTTAATGATGGCTTGGATCAAATGTAACTGGTTTGGTAATCTAATTTGTGAGAAAGAGCCAATCAATTGGACAGCAGAATAATAATTTTTAAACATCTTGTAAAGCTTGTAGAATAGGCTAGATAGCTGTAATGTTAAGCAGGGTGGAATGTTTTTTTTTACTGTTTTGTCTTTTAGAATGCTAAAGTAATCAAGTGCCTTAGATTAAGTCTTGCTAGGTGCTACGCCCAAGGCCCACACCCTTTTGCTCATTAGGTGTGAAGCCTTCCAGCCCTAAGAAGATTATATAAACTCAGCAGTTAGCATTTTGTTTGGGGCTTTCACTCACTGGAAGAGTGTTGTATGAGTTTTCACTCACTGGGCAGCCGTTGTTAAGAGCCCTCCAGCTCTGGAAAACCCAGCCATTGGTGTTTCTCTGGTAACTATGTATTGTAATTTGGTCTGTTTATATTGTCTTTGTAATTTCTGTTTGTATTTGCTCTGAAGTTCAGGGTGCTGGCTTTTCCCCCTGACCTAAGTGAATGATATATGTATGTTTGATTAAAGTGAGATTGTTAACCACTTAAAGTTTCTTTCCTTAGAAAAGCAGATCAAAGAACCTGTGCTGACAGCTCTTATTGCTGGTCTCGTTGGGTCTTACACCTCAGCAGCAGCTGCTAGCAACATTGTTGTTATGATAGCATATAGTGAAATCTGATGGAGATGGATATATATCACTTTGAGAAGCAGCATGACACGATGGAGAGCTGACCCGAGAACCAGGAAGACCCAGGCTCAAGGACTTTCTCCAGTAATGTGACCCTGGGCAAGTAATTTAACTGCTAAGTTCTCTAGGCTACTCTGTATCATAATAATAGTTGAGTTTCCTCCCTTAGATATTCCTCATACCATTGAAATCACGGGTCCAATGCCTATCTCTGTCCTTACATATTCACTTAGGTACATTGTACCTGAACATAATGGGACTGACATGGCTTGAGAGCTGTTCATGTGAAAAAGACAGTAGGTGGGCAGGGCCAAGAATTAGTGGAATTCAAGGTCAGTATTGGTTAACTGTCTGATGTACCAGCCAACAACAATAACAACAAATCTAGTGCCATTAAGGAAAATATGCTGTCCTAGAAGGAGACAGATGCTAGTCTCATTTCAATGGGCCCTAATTAAGCCACACTTGGAATATGTGGACATTTCCGGGAGCACATTTTGAGAGGTCAACTAGAGCATGACCAGGAATGAGAAGAGAAGTTTCAAAATCTGCCATGTGAAGATTGGTCGAAGGTACTGAGAATACATTGTCTTGGAGAAGAGTAGGCTAAAGGGAGACCTGATAGCTATCTACAAATGTTTGAAGGATTATCTGTTGGAAAAGGGATCAGTCTTCTTCTACTTGATGCCAGAAAGCATAATTAGGAGAGATGAGTAGAAGTTAGAAGGGGACAGATTTCAGCTTAATATCAAAACTGCCCCCAAATGGTCAACCTTCAGAAACAACAGCAAACTTCACTGAATGTGTTCAAGGAGAGTTTGGGTAGGTCCCTGTTGAGATGGTGTACAAGGGGATCCTATTTGTTTTATACCAGAAATTCATGGCTGGTTCAATATTAGGAAAATTATCAGCATAATGGGCAGTTAGACAGCACAGTAGAGCTCCAGGTCTGGAGTCAGGAAAATTCATCTTCAAATCCGACTTCAGATGCTTACTACCTGTGTGACCCTGGGCAAATCACTTAACTCTGATTGCCTCAGGTTCCTTCTCTGTAAAGTGAGCTGGAGAAGGAAATGGCAAACCACTCTAGTATCTTTGCCAAGAAAACTCCAAATGGGGTCTTGAAGAGTCAGACACAACTGAAATGGCTGAACAACATCAGCATAATTGCAACAGTCAACATATCAATAACTAAACCAACATAAATCATATGTTTATCTCAACTCAACAGATGCAGAAAAAGTTTTTGACAAAGTTCATATTCCTATTAAAAACACTAGAGAGCATAAGAATAAATGGAGCTTTTCTTAAAATAAATTCTATTAATCTAAAACCATTAGTTAGCATTATATGTAATGGACATAATCTAGAAGTCTTCCCAATAAGATCAGGAGTGAAGCAAGGATGCCCATTATCACCACTATTATTCGATATTATACTTGAAATGTTAGTTATTGCAATAAGAGAAGAAAAAGAAATTTAAGGAATTAGAAAAGGCAACAAGCAAACAAAATTATCACTCTTTGCAGATGATATGATGGTATACTTAGAGAATCTTAGAGAATAAAGTAAAAAAAAACTAGTTTAAATAATGAACAACTTTAGCAAAGTTAGAGGATATAAAATAAACCCACATAATGGCAGAATTTCTATATATTACCAAGAAAGTCCAGCAGTAAGAGATAGAAAGAGAAATTCCGCTAAAAATAGCTGTAGACAGCATAAAATACTTGGGAGTCTAACTGCCAAAAATAACCCAGAAACTGTATGAACACAATTACAAAATAATTCTTACACAAATAAAGTCAGGTCTATATGATTGGAAAAATATCTATTGTTCATGGATAGGCTGGGCCAATTTACTCTTTGATTAACTTACTTCTTTACTGCCGTCCAACTAGAAAAAAAAATTATTGAGCTAGGAAAAAAAATAATAAAATTGATCTAGAAGAACAAAAGGTCAAGAATAGCAAGGGAATTAATGGGAAAAAAGTGAAGGAAGATTGTTCAGCTGTACCAGATCTCAAATTGTATTTTAAAGTGACAATCATCAAAACAATCTGGTATTAGCTAAGAAACAGAATGGTGGATCAGTGGAACAGATTAGGTACATAACACACAGTAGTTAATGACCATAGTAATCGAGTGTTTGATAAACCCAAAGACCCAAACTTTGAGGGCAAGAACTCACCATTTGACAAAAACTGCTAAGAAAACTAGAAAACAGTATGACAGAAATTAGGTATAGGCCCATATCTTACACTATATACTAAGAAAAGGTCGAAATGGGTACATGATTTATACATAAAGGGTGATACCACAAATAAATAAGGGGAGCAAGGGATAGTTTACCTGTCATATCTATGGAGAAGGGATGAATTTATGACCAAGCAAGATATAGAAAGCATAATGAGATATAAAATAGATAATTTTGTTTATATTAAATTAAAAGGTTTTGCACAAACAAAACCAATGCAAGCAAGATTAGAAGGAAAGCAAAGAGCTGGGAAATGACTTTTTACAACAAGCCTCTCAGATAAAGGCCTAATTTCTTAAATATATAGAGTACAGAATCAAATTTATAAGAATACAAGTTATTTTTCAATTGATAGTCAAAGGATATGAACAGGCAGTTTTTAGATGACGAAATTAAAGCTATCTAAAGTCATACAAAAATGCTCTAAATTATTGTTGATTAGAGAAACATAAATCAAACAACTCTGAGGTACTACTTCACACTTATCAGATTGGCTAATATGACAACAAATGAAAATGCTAAATGTTGAAGGGGATCTGGGACACGAATGCATTGTTGGTGGAGTTGTGAACTGATCCAACCATTCTGGAGAGCAATTTGGAACTATGCACAAAGGGTTATAAAACTGTGCATACCATTTGATCCAGCAATATCACTACTAGGTCCATATCCCAATGAGATGTTTTTAAGCATCTATTTTAGTGGTTTCAAAGAACTGGAAATTGAGGGGGTGTCCATTAATTGGGGAATGGCTGGACAAGTTGTGTTATATTATTGTGATGGAATACTATTGTGCCAAAATAAATAATGAGCAGGATGATTACAGAAAAATCTGGAAAGACTTACATGAACTGATGCAAAGTGAAATGAGCAGAATCAGAATAACTGCACACAGTAACAGCAATATCGTATAACTGTGTATGACTTATTCTCAGCAATGCAATGGTCCAGCACAATTCCAAAGTACTCATGATGAAAAATGCTATCCACCTCCAGGTAAAAAACTGATAGAATCTGAATAATGAATTGAAGCATGCTATTATCTCTTTATTTTTTCATGGTTTTTTGTTGTTTTTTTTGGGGGGGGTTGTCTGTGTTTTCTTTTACAATATGACTAATATGCAAATATGTTTTGCATGATTGCACCTGCATAACCTACATCAGATTGCTTGCAGTCTCGGGGAAAGGGCAGGGGAAGGGAGAGAATTTGGAACTCAAAATTTTAAAAAATACAAAAACTAAAATTGCTTCTACATGTAATTGGGAGAAAAGATAATATATCATTCATAGAAAAGAGGTTGGACTAGATGACCTCTAAATTTTCTTCCAGCAATGAGATTCTATGATGATATTTTCTCTATGCAATATTTGATGTGCCTTGGACTCTGGTGGCAGGGGCTTCCATAAATAAATCTGAAAATCCCAACCTGGTAAGGAGAAGAGTAAGGGCAAGAGTCTAGTGAAAGCATTTGAGGGAAACTGAATTTCGTGAGTTTGCAATACAATGTCTGTGCAGAATTTACAGGAGATGTGATATAGAGGATTCTGTCAGAGGAAAACAAAGGCTGTAGAAAGGGAGGTTGGAAAGAAAGAGATGAGCATATATTAATTGCTTACTATGTACTAAGCACTATGCTAAGTGCTTTACAAATGTTAATGCATTTGCCCCCCATGACAACCACAAAAGGCAGATATTAGTATTATCTGCATTTATAGTTGAGAAAACTGAAGCAGACAAAAGTGAAGTGACTTGTCCAGCTAGTAAATGTCTGAGTATGGATTCTAACTCAGGTCTTCCTGACTCCAGGTCCAGCTCTCTATCCCTTGTGCCACCTGGCTGCTTCGGCATAATCAATCATGTGGTGCTCCATTCACATTCTTCCTCAAGGTGGAATGGAGGAAGTGACCCAGCATGCCAAGTGGATCCCCTGGGTTGGGTTCCCAGAAGAAAATGAATTGCATAGGATGAGAAGACATGGAATGGTTGCAATCAGAACACCTGAAGGTACTACCCATCACCTTCTAAACATTAGATCCACTAAAAGAATTAAGTCCTGGATATTGTCCCTGTGGAATAGTGCTATACATTTTTATTAATTAAAAATAATCTTGTCCTTTGTCTAAATAGAGACATATGAAATTGGTCTTTGGCTCTCTCTCCTAACCCTTATGACTCTGGAGTCACAGGACCTGCCTCTGATATTCTGCCTACCTAAAGTACATCACCTAATCTCCCAGTCTTAGTTATTCTCATCTGTCAAATATGGAGGGTGTTGGACTATGTGACCTCTGAGGTCTCTTTCAGCTCCAGATCAAGGATCATCTGGTAACTGTCTTCACCCCTTACTTCTTCTTAGTTTCATATCTGTCCATATTACTCATCCCCCAGCTCCCTCCTTCAGTTATATGTTAGTGGATCCCTCTTAAGTTGCTAATTGATAAAAAAAAATGTTAGCTGTTTCCAGAATAAGGTATGAGTCTTCCCATTGGAGTTTCCAATTTCAAAAAGGAATATTTAGATGGAAAAACTTCAAATAACTCAAGGAATGCATATGTAGTTTTGGAATAATGGTGAACAAGGGAGTGCTATTTGGTGTTAAGGAGTCATGCCTCTCATCTTCTAGAGCCACAGTATGTAGGTGGTTGACTTTTCATCCAATGTGAGTTAGTACATATATATATATATATATATATATATGTGTGTGTGTGTGTGTATATATATATATGTATATATATACATATATATATATAATTTGTATATATGTATGTATATACATATGTTTCTCTCTGTTTCTGTCTCTCTGTCTGCCTCTGTCTCTCTCTCCCTCTCTTATACACATATACACACATATGACCAAATCATATACTTCTTTGCTTATATCCTTTACACTAGCTCTTCAGAGTTTCTTATTGCAGTCCACTCCCACATCCACCATAGACCTTTATATTACCTTTTGAATTACTCTTATTTTAATTCTTCAGAGATTATTATGTTCCATGTTTTGTATACATATAACACCAGTACGATACTGGTAGTAAAAATATGGACCTCTGTTTCTCTGAGAAGTTTGGAGTGATTAAAGAAGATTTGTCATTTCCTTAAGGCAAAACAATCTGCTCTCATTCTGTTTAATCTATCTGCAAGGAGAGAGAGACAGGGAGGGAGGGAGGGAGGGAGAGAGAGAGAGAGAGAGAGAGAGAGAGAGAGAGAGAGAGAGAGAGAGCGAGCAGTTGTTAAACTGTATAGGTTGCCCAAATAAATAGATATCATAATCTGGTCAATAGGTTTTGGTCATCAATTTTTTTTTTCTTGCAAGGGTGGTCAGATCAAAGTCTTTTGTGATTACAGATCTCATCCAGAGGTTTTCTGGGACTTAATGAAACCAATATGGTCGGCAAACATCTACAAACAGGAGCATCTGGGGTCTTCACCATCTATAGAGATCCCCTTTTAAACTTCTGAGAATAACAATTTGCTGTAATAAAAGACATAGGTGTAGGATATTTTTAGTCCATGCCTGAAGATGCATTAGAGTAGAGGCTCTTTGAAAGATTCATAGTTGATGTCTCAAACAAGCTCTAATGTCTCATGGAGCTACTCCTCATTAGTTTGAACTAATTCTCATCAATTCAAAATGGTTTCAGCCAGTTCTAACTGTTTTTTTGCCTTGTTCTTTGACTTTGTTGACTTTTTCTGGCTATATATTTTGATCTTCTTTGTCACGAAAGAAAGATTCCAAAGTCTGAGTCTTAATCTAAGTCCGTTTTCACTGCCTGCTCATTTTCCCAGCCAACTACTTGACCCTCGAGCTTTTCGGAGGGGTATGACTGCTTGTAGAGTAGAGAGTACTTTGTCTCCAGCTTAAGGGGCTGTGCTGCTGTTTTCAGAGCTACTTCTACACAGCAAACTCTGCCACACTAGCGCTCATCCTGCCCTAAGAACAGCCAACCTGGACTGCAACCCAGATCCAAGCAGGCTCTGTACTCCCACTCTGATCTGTACTTAATTTCTCCCACAAGGTGGGCCTGGGGCTCTGGGAGCAGCCCTAGAGCTGCACCACTTCTGCTTCCCTGGGGCTAGGGCTAACAGCACACTCCTTTCACTCCAGCAGTTTTTCCACTAACCTTCTCTGTTGTCTTTGTCGTTTGTGGGTTGAGAAATGTGGTAGCTGCCACAGCTCAATGATTCAGGGCCCTACCTCCTGTTTCACCTGGCTCCCAATCTGATTGGTCCTGGAGCAGCCCATGCTGGGCTGTGCTCTGCTCCGCTCTCAGCTCAGTGTGGTAGACCCTTCCCAGCACAACTGGAGCCCTGCTTCCCTCTGCTATTTCATGGGTTCTGCTGCTCTAGAGTTTGTTCAGAGCCATTTTTTATGGGTGTTTGGAAGGACTTGGGGGAGAGCTTAAGCAAGTCCGTTTTCCGCCCCTACCTCTGATTCCTCTATTCTTGCATGGCTGCTTTACTCTACAGTGGGCTCTGTGTGTCTATGTGAGTATGTGTACGTGTGTGTATGTGTGTGTGTGTGTGTGGTCCATATGTATATAGGTATACTTGTGAATATGAGTGAATCATGCCTTCTTTGGGTTTCAGTTTTCTCAACTGTGAAATGAGGGCACTGAACACATTACTGCTTGGATTTTTAAAAGACACTCCCTTTAAAAACAAATGAAAATACATGCTTTTGTGACTTGAGTAATCTTTCACACAGTTAATGATATATGCCCTCAGTATTCTTAAAGGATTTTCTAAATTATTGATAATGCCTAAATCATACCATTTAGTGGCAACTCCACCCACCTACCTCTGCAAGTCTCCTTCCCAGGGAGCTCTGCACAGTGACCTGAACAGTAACTAGGATGTAGCCAGTGGGCCTATGCCTCTAGATATCAACTAATTATCAAGACTAGGAACTTGGAATAGGAAACTGGTAGATAGTTCACTTCTTCTCTCTTCCCTGATGGTAGCCTTCCTAAAGTGAACTATTTTGTCCATAGAACTCTGCTCATATGCCTAGGGTTCTAGGATGTCTGTCTTGTACATTGCACCTCCACTATGGAGTGTCATACTTCAAGGTGTGAAGTTTCTAGTTGTTATGTATACCTACTACCCTCCCACCCCTTGTTCTACTGAATTTGTCTTAAATAGTTGTTTTAAAGTATCTTTCCTGCTTCATGTCCCAAGTCACAGAATTATTAGAAACAGCTTTATCAGTGGCCTGGGTCTTAACTCATTGACCCAGTGAGGGTCAGCTTCCTTTGAGGGGCTAGTTAGACATTCCTCTACATGGATATCCCCAAGTACAAAAGATGTTATTTATCCTTCATTTTCAAAGAGTACCAATGACATCACAGAGTGATGTCTTATGTGTGAATTGGATTTAAGTGAGGCAGAGTCATGCAAAGTCATCAGCCTCCCCCTCTCTTCTAGAATCATTGAAGTCTCGTGATGAAACATAAGTCAAGATGACTGGCTGTGGCCCAGAATGCAGTGGATGACCTTGGTGTCTTTCAATGTCTGACCAAGCTCTAAGGGCTCCACAGGACCTGCTGCCTTCAGGGCCATTGGTACAAATTTTGCTCATCAATATGTTTGGCTGGGGAAAGTCTTCACCCACTTGGAGTAGACAACTCCATAAATCTCCAGCGGGTTTGAAGCGTGTCAGTTGTCCTTAACCTGGTTTAGCCTATCTGTGAGATAGCTTTACCAATATGTGGCTGCTATACATGCTACAGCTTCTTGGAGCCATAGGTGAGAGTTGAGTGCCAGGTAGACACCAAAGGTGGATGAGGAGTTCTGAAAAGGACTCACCAGTCCTCATACAAGAGGTGGTAGTCCTCCTCAAATCCCTCAAAGAAACCCTCCCTTGGTCTTTTAATTTGTTAGTCAGTCTCCTTTGCTCTTCGTTGTTCTCATCAAAGTCAAAGTTAACATCCTTAACTAACAGGGATGCCCAATTTATAAACAAAAGCCTTGAATTCAAATGCCCGTTCTGCTACTTACCAGTCACGTGATCTTAGGAAATCACTTGTCATGCCTGTGACTCTGTTGTCCATCTATAAAAATAAAGAGGCTTCACCTCTAGTTATAAATCTATGATCCTATGACTTTATGTAAATTAAAATGACATCTATGCACACACGTTTTAAAGCAGAGATGTTAAATATAGGCTGCAACACTCCTGAGTGTGAATGAATCAGATTAAAATGTAATTGGGAAGTATTTAAAAGTAATAATACAATTAAACATAGCTAATGTTAATATGTGGTTTTCTGAGTCAATATTTAGCTCACAAGGATTCTTGGGTACAGCTTAATTATCCAGTTTCTGTTTGAGTTTGACACAACTGTTTTAAAAATTATTTTTACAACATTTGGACAAAGCACTGGGGCAAAAGACTCTATGGATTACCAATCCTACATATGTCTGTTTGTCAGCAGAATGTGTCATCCAAGAGGACAGAGTTTGCCTCAATTGTATATTTATCCTCCAAGTGCCTAGCACAGTACTTTTCATATAGTAGGTGCTAAATAAATGCTCGTTAATTGATTTGCACCTCACTAGAATTAATGGTTGAAGCAGTTAGGTAACACAATGAAGAGAGTCAGAAATATCAGAGTTCAAATCTGATCTCAGATAGGTACTAGTTGTGTGACCCTGGGCAAGTCACTTAACACCTGCCTGTTTAAAACTGGAGAAGGAAGTGACAAACCGTTCCAGTACCTTTGCCAAGAAAACCCCATGGATGGTTGGTCCATGAAGAGTCAGACATGACTAAATGACTAAACAACAATAAAATTAATGATGAAATGATATTTACTTCTTCCGAGTTCATTATTGATGGACAAAAGATGAGCAGCGTCATTCATTAAGCATTTATTAAGAACTTATGATATTAAAGCCACCATGCCAGGTACTAAGAATACAAAGACAAAGACAAACCAGGTCCTTTCTACAAAAAGCCTATGTTTTATTGGGGTTGAGATACAACATTTACACATAAGAAAATACAGAGTAATTTACACATCATAGGACAGGAAGTACTTAATGAGTATTTGTTGAAATGAGAAACAATAAAAATGTTGTTTTTTCCTATGGGGAACATAGGTGGAAGGCCAAACCTAAAACTTCATTGGTATTGAGAATTCCCAGTACAGAAATCATTCTACAAACTCAAATCAATAACCACTCTGCCATTAGTATTTCTGGAGAATTGCCTAAGACATTAAAAGATTAAATAATTTCTCCAGGATGATACTGCCAGTTTCAGAACTTGAACTAAGAACTTCCTGACTTTGTGGCTGAATCTCTAGTTGCTATATTATGCTGTCTTGAATATGTCTCCTCTGCATTTATTAAAAGTCTTGGCTATATTTTTATTCCAGAAATAAAAGTATCAACATTATGCTTTATGTACACCAGTCTTGTAAGAGACCACCTGACTTTGAGACTCCCAGCAAAAGCCTTTGCTATAGGTAGCTATAGGAATATCTTATTAGAATTATAAAGTGTGCTAATCAATCATAAATGTTGTATTATATAAAATAATCAAATAAGGGCTAGAGTGAGCCAGCCTTGGCATTAAGAAGACCTAAGCTCAAGTCTGCCTGAGAAACACACCATCCATGTTTATCTGAGCAAGTCCATTAACTTCTCAATCCCTCTGTCAGACAAGCCTCCAAGTTATTGCCTAGAATAAAGATCTGTATTGGTAGAGGAAATTTCCATACCTGAATCTTGCTACCAAGATGAATCACAAGCTCAGTCTTTGGCTCTCAAGCCCATGGTCTGAATTTTTTGATACATGTAAATAACACTTATTGTGACAATATTAATGCCAAGTAGCTACTAGATTTTTTCTTGATTCATAGTTTGTTAATATTATGAGCAGTCATTTCTGAGTAGTAACTACTTCAGAGGTCCAAGGAGGGAAGACTGGTGGTCTTTTATTCATGTATAATAAATGATAAATTCTATAAATATGTGACGTCCCTGTGAATATGAAACAAATTTATTGTAATTAATGTTATTACCGTGAACGGGAAATAAATTCATGACACGCGATATGTAAATAGTAAGGGAAGTATGTAATTTGTCTCTTTTGAAATTACATCTCACATTCATATTAATAACAAAATGGTGCTTATGATTTATGCTATTGTGATATATACTAGGCCACCCGAATTTGAGCAGCAGTGATTAGCTCTTTATTACAGTGTAGACTTTAAAAGTTATCATGTGCTAATGGTGCACAAATATCACTTCTAATGAATTTCAATTCCTGATGTTTTTAAAAACAACTTGCTGAGTTGATCTTGGAACATGCAGTTATGGAATAAACATAAATCTGATGAAACCTGCAAACACTGACCTGAAGAACCCTTTGGATAATTGGCAAGAATCCATTTGCCACCTCCAAAGGCAGCCTTGTCATAGTAGCAAGTGAAGAATTAATGGGTATGGATTATTTTAGGTTTTTAAGTACTTCTCTTAACCACACTAAGAGGAGGATTTACTGGAACTTGGACTAAGCTAACACTTGTGTTCCCCCACACTTCCTGTAACAAGGGGCCTTTCTACACTTAAGTGGGCAGTGTTGGGGTTGTCACATTGTTTTGAAAAGTAGATTATGTGAGCCACTTTTAAGGAAGGAGCTCCTTTCACCTTCTGTGTGTGTTCAGCAGCCAGAACTTCCTGACCTTTCAACATTAAATGGTAAGCTCTGAAAAGGAAGAGGGGAAATAAACAAGCATAATTGCTATCTTATCCACTCTGGGGGGAAAAATAAAAGATGATCAGAGAAATGTTGTCCCAGCTTTCTTGTTTGCTCCTACCATGCAACCTGCAGGGGTGGGACCATGATTCATATCATTTAGACATCCCACTGGTGTAAATTTTAATTGTCATTTCTACTCCCCCATGAAACAATTTTTCACCATCAGATACGAATTTCATTCTAACTTTGAAAGTGAACATAGGCAAAGTAGACAATCAAACAAAAATATTTATTATGAACCTACTATGTGCCAAGCACCATAGTGTGCACTGGAGATACAAAGACAAAATGGAAGAGTCCCTGGCCTCAAAGGGTTTACATTCTCTCTAGGGAGACATATGCAAATAACTATTTACATGCAAAATAAACACAAACAAAATAAATGCAAGTTACTGTACTATTTGGAAGGGAAGGCCAGCAACCTAGAGGGGATCTGGAAAGGCCTGAGAAAGCTGAGCTTTGAAGGTAACTAGGAGTTTTATGAGGCAGAAATGAAGAAAGAGATAGGGAGAGAGTGAGTTAAAAGGCCTTTCCATTAGAACGTAAGCTTCTTGTGAGTAAGGATTTTTCCATTCTTTGTTTTTGCATCCTTATCTCCTATCACTGTGCCTGGCTCATAATAAGGGTTTCATTCATGTTTCTTGATTGACTGTTCATGGAGATAGGGGTGGTGATGGA
>CM053626.1:28879401-28926887 GCA_028646595.1 Phalanger gymnotis | reverse complement strand
CAGGATTAGGCAAACATAAAATAAATGACTTGCCCAGGGTCTAAGGATGGATTTGAGCTCAGGTATCCTGACTCCAGGCCTAGGGCTCTATCCATTTAGCCACGTAGCTGCCTCTCTCCTTCCCTTAGAAATACACGACTATATTCTGACAATAAAACGCATTGTTCTAAATGGAACTATTTTAGGTAGTTCTGTATTGAAACATCTGTGAGGATCCTCCTCCACACTGCCCCCTTCCCCAGTCAAAGCCACTTCACCATGGTGATCATCTCTTTTTAAACATTTTTAAAGATGAGTTTCCCATCAATGCTGTATGAGATGAGATACAAGTTTGATTGAATAACTCCAGGGTGGATGGCATGATCAGTGATTATTCCTGGGCTCACTTCCGGTTAGATTCCCTTGGCCCCACACCATCTTCAAATCTTTCAAATGGCTATGTATTTGACAGTTACATTGCAATGAATTTTTCAAGGCTGGCCTTGATATGAAGACATCCTAATGGAAACTATGAAAATGTGACTTGTTTCTCAGATACTGCTATTCTTCTATCCATTATTAAATAAGATACAGTTTTTAAAGTGTTTAGCACAGACCCTGACACATAGTAGGTGCTTAATAAATGTTTGTTCCCAACCACTTCCCTTCCTATTAAAAATAGCAATCGACACAGCAAGAATGTCTGTGTTTATTTTATAATAGCCTCATGGAACAGAGATTTAGAGACGAAAGAAACCTCAGAAACAAATGATTCCAGTGCCGTCATTTTACAGATGAGAAAACCACGTACCTAAATTGCAAAGTGACTTGTCCAAGATCCAGCAAGAAGTGAGCAGTGGGCAGGATTTGAACCCAAGTCCTGCTACTCCAAGTTCATCATTCTTTTTCGTTCCAACTGCCTCTCATGTTAAAACAACTATCTTTTGGTTAACAAAGATTTAGGAATAACTGAAACATTTTTAAAGTATTTTTTAATTGTTTACAAAGAAAGGAACTTTGTTTCATGTGTTTTAAATACATCCAGAGAGTAAGAATTAATTTCAGATTGTAAAGCAAGATATGGTGCCGCACTAAAAGAGAATGGAATAAAAGTTTAAGGAAGACGGTGAATATGATGCTAATTGCATTATTGCACTTCCAGAAAGTGGGCTCATATTGTTAAAAATCTTCTGTACTTGGCATTGGATCAGGTGCTGATGATGAGATGTAAAAGGTGATCTCATTAATCCACTGTAGCTTGACTCATTCCAAGTAAACATTTTTCTATTGCCACGGTCATAGCCTTTTAGCCACTCTCATGCACGGTGCAGCCAATATTCAAGACACCCAACGTTAAGAATTTTGTCATGCAGATTCATAGCTCCTCACAAGCAAAACAGGCTGGGAACACCTGGACCATCTTTGTTTCCACTTTTGAAACCTGTTAGGGGTAAATACTTGCATTTTATAGGCTCTGAATGGGTAACTTTCCCCCAGTTTGCCCAAAACGATGTACTGTATTTGAAAAGCATCTTTCCACTAAATGTTCTTTGGATGAACCTGCCACAGCAGACATTCTGACAGCTGTCACTGTGCGAAGCCATCTCCTTGTGCAAATCGTTCCCTGAAAGCCATCATTAAATTCAAATTAAAATAAAGCTGAGGTTTTCTGAATAAAACTGTCAAAGAAAATAAAAGTTTCTACATTGACAGTCAAGCAAATGATTTTTTCCACTCTGTTGAGGTTTTGTAATAGTATGGTATATCTGAGTGACTTATGGCCCATTAATGACAGATAACAGGTAGAGAAAGCTTTCCAAGAAGAGCCTTTCAGTAGATCCAGAAACAGAAATAAATATGCATGTATATATATACATAAAAATACATATAGTGTATATAGATAAATGTGTGGTCATAGGTATGTGAGTGTCTTGTCTGAGTTGGTAGATTTAGGAGAAGGAACTTATAAGATCATACTTTTTAATAAGTGAATATATATAATATACATATATCATACATATATGTGTATATACATAGACATACATAGATGCGTACATACACACACATGTTTGTATATCACTGTGAGCCCTGTGTTCTGAAATGTATTTTCCACATTTCCTGAGGCAGAAGGTCAAGGTCCATATAGAACATCCCTAGCAACTGCTGCAGTGGTATAGTGAGACATTTATTGTTTCTAGTTTATCTTCTTCATTCCTTTCCTACAACCCACCCTCATTTCATTTGCTCAAGCTGTTTAGTTAGTAGGATCCCATTTGTATTTTTCTGGATCTATTCACTGAGACCCAAATGAAAGTCCCTCCTCCTCTTCTTCAAGCAGTATTAGATTCTCAGAGGGGACCTTAAAGGCCATCAACTTTAACCTGAGGAATCACATCTCTAATCCCTTCAGCCACTTTTCATTCACCCTTTACTTAAAGACCTCAACTAAAGAAATCCCACTGCATCTCTAGTAACCCATTTTTTCTTGGCATAACTAATTTTAGGAAGTTTTTTTTTTAAGTCAACCTCCCTATAACTTTCACTCACTGCTACTGGTTCTTCCCCCTGAAGTCAAGTAGAATGAGACTTCCTTGGACAAGCAGGACAATGAATGAATTAATGAATGGATGGATATATGGATTGATGGATGGATGGATGGATAAATGGAGAGCCATTTTTTAAACACTTCTCTGTACCAGGCAGGAAAGGTATAGGTATACAAATATCAAAGGGGGACAGTCTCTGACATCAAGGAAAGTATAATCCAAGAAAAGAAGAAAGGACATACAGGAGAATGGTGTCCAGGGTAGAATGTCACAGGGATGATAAGTAGAACACGAAGGCAGAAGATGGATAGACCCTTTCCAGAAGCAGTAATAGTGTTATTTTCATTACTGCTCTCAGAACAAGAGGTAGAAAGAGCAGATGCTAGAGTGGGAAGAACAGGAGGCAGTAATCGTGGCCAGGGAGTCTGCAGCTGACTTGGTTTATTGGGTTCTTCCCCAAAAGAACAACATTGTGCCAAGGTAGCCATCCCAGTAACAGTATCGTAAACAATGGCAGGGGAACATACTAGAGGACGGTTTAGGACTCAGGGGTGGGGAGCATTAGGTGAAGCAAATCTAACTTCTCTTCCAAGTGATTTTCCTTCAAATACTCGAGGACAGCTGGCATTCTCTCCACCCACCCCATACACATCTCTTCTCTTTTCCATTCTAGCCATTCTTTCAACAGTGCCTGCATGGATGGATGACCCTCGTCTGGATAGGTCATCCGTTCTAGATCTGGCCTTTTACTATTCAGGCCTAGACCCCTCAGAACTTTCTGCAGAATTGTTTGTAGATTCTTTTCTGAGGGGTCACACATAGTGGGACAAATAAGGTATAGCAAAAAATTAGCGGGTTAAAAGTTTCAAGATCTGAGTTGAAATGCTGACTTTGCCACTTACTATCTTTCTGATCTTGGGCAAATAGCTTCCTTTGCTTGGGACTCATTTCCTTACCTATAAAATGAGTTGATTCTGTTGTTCAGTCATTTTTCAGTAATGCCTGACTCTTCATGATTCCATCTGAAGTTTTCTTGGCAAAGACACTAGAATGGTTTGCAATTTCTTTCTCCAGCTTATTTTACAGATGAAGAAACTGAGGCAAACAGAATTAAATGACTTGTCCAGTGTCAACTAGTCACTCAGTGTCTGAGGCCAGGTTTGAACTTGGGAAGATGAGTCTTCCTGACTTCAGGCCTGCCACACTATGTGCTGAACCATCTAACTGCCTCATAAAATAAGTGGGTTGGACTAAATCACCTTAATAGCCCTCTCCTGTAATGGTGCTAAGACGGCTAGGTGGCACAGTGGATAGAGAGCTGGGCCTGGAGTCAGGAAGGCCTCAGTTCAGACATTTACTAGCTGTTTGATCTTAGACAAGATATTTAACCTCCATCTGCCCCAGTTTACTCAACTATAAAATGGAGATAATTACAACACCTACCTCATAGGGTTGTTGTGAGGATTAAATGAGATCATATTTATAAAGTACTTATCATAGTGCCTGGC
Source organism: Phalanger gymnotis (assembly GCA_028646595.1). Taxonomy (NCBI): domain Eukaryota; kingdom Metazoa; phylum Chordata; class Mammalia; order Diprotodontia; family Phalangeridae; genus Phalanger; species Phalanger gymnotis. Next base: position 28,922,854 of record CM053626.1, on the reverse strand, counting down.
ATGTAGTAGGCACTTTATAAATACTTATTCCCTTCTTCCATCCCCTTAACGTACCTTAAACTAGAAGGAATGGAATCGAACAATACTTCAAACCTGCCTCATATTCAAGACCATGGCATCCCTGCCCTAAACACAATGATACAAGTTATCACTCATTCTTCAAATCCCACTTGAAATGTTCTGCTGGACTTTACTAAATCCTTGGGTTGAGGTAGGTCTGAACTTCAGTGACTAGTTGTCCTAATTGTAAGGTCAATAATAAAATTTCTCTTGAGTAATCCATTTTGATCTGAAATAGGAGATAGCTTGGTGGCTTTTAGGGTGATTGACTTTTCAAGCAGAATTGTATGGGTGACAAGGGGCTCAAAAGAGAAGTGTACCCCTCAGTTGGAAGACAACTACTCTACATGGGAAGGCAGAGAGGACCCAGGACGCCATGAGGCTACAGCTAGGAATGCTCTAGCATACAATCAATCAATCCATATTTACTAAGTCCCTATTTTATGTGGTGCAAAATAAAATCAAAGTCAGAATTTGGGTGGATTCTCTTATGTTATTTAATAGGAGAACACGAGTGAAAGTTGTATTCAGCGGCCAGCCATATTGATATCTGTATCACTGAATGGTACATAGACATCAGTAAGATTTTGTAAATGAACTTCAATATTATAGTACAATATTTGTTGTATGTCTTCTTATGCTAAAACCAGTTCTGTACACTAGATAGGATAGAAATTTTCTCCAATACAGAGGTAACATGTTAAATTTCATTGAGGCTAAGTGACTCCAATGAAATCCCTCATACAGTCAAGGACAGGGCTAGGCTTCTAACTTCCTATGTGGTGATGTTTCCAATAGACAATACTTTGGGGGATCTGCAGTCTCAAAGGTATTGACACTCCTTCCCAAAGGTATAATTCACAACTCAGTCATGATTTCTCATCTTGTGTGATTCTCGTCTATAACTATCTATACAGCTTTCAATGAGCATCTAGCCAATATGTATCCAAACAAACTTAGGCTTTGGGTACCAGTTCAAGCCATTCTAGGTGGCCCTGATGTATACCACCAACTCGGATACACACCTATGTATTTTTGCTCCCAACATTGTTTAAAACAAACCTACTCTGAGTCACCTGCAATTTTTATTCTTTTGGGATCATGTCATTTCATAATTCAAAGCCATTTATAATTACTTTGAAAATTTTTATGTAAAGATGTATTTTTGTGTCAGGCAACAGTTTCATGTCATTGAAAGTATTCTGCAATTTCCTAAATGAAAATACTATTTGCTCTATTTCTCCTACTCACTGCCAGCTCATTAATGATGGACTAACTCAAATTGTTGTCCATCCAACTACAAGTCTGGTGTTGATTATTTTTCTACCATTGCTCCCACATGCCTGCAAGGCAGAGTGGAGGGAGAGCCTGACTTGAACTCAGAATGAGGTACTTCAATCCTGCCTGTGACACAGACTGCTGTGTAACCCTAGGCAATTCATGGAATGTCTCAGAGCTCCAGGCAACTGTTTAAGACTATAAGTTATAGAGAAGGTACCACCTTCCATTGGTAGAGGTGCTCTTTTCACCTAAGATTTCCTACTGCCATTGAAGCCAAGGTTCTAGTCCCCATTTTGCTCTCAAAAAGCACATCATAATGTTGTTCTTTTTTCTTGGTGGGACTCACTTGTCAGTCACCAGTCATTCTCTTTCCATGAAAATTGAATACATTTCATTTTTTCTTATGTTGTTTGATAGCCACCATGTACAATGACCCACAACTCCCTTCTTAAAGAAAGCATGATATACAATATGGAATGATATATGGACTTGTGATTAGTCCATGAGTCTTTGGCTTCATTACTTAATCTGGAACCATATTTCCCCAAATAACGGTTTTCTCTAACCTTCCAAGGCCCACCTTTATGTATATCAAGGTACACGTTTACTTGCTTTGCAAGCTTATGTCAATTTTTTAAATAGAATTTCTCTCTATGCATGGCAACAGATGTTGGAACACAAGCTGCAGTTATCTTTGTAGTGGTCTCTTCCCTTATCCTCATGATACCTTCTGAAAGGAGAGTTGATCAAATATTGTATGAAATGATGTTTCTTATGGTCTTTGAGTGGATGATAAAGTTAACACTTCCAGACCTTTTATTTTCCTCTCCTAGTAGAACCTCTTAGCTGGCTTTCCATTTAGTTGTGACATTTCTATTTTCTGGTTTCCTTTAGTCTGGCAATCTCAATATTTATGTGGTTCAGTTCTTCCAGTACTATGTCATTTTTTTATGGTTGTGGTAGAAGTAAGATCTATTACACACAAACTAGACTAATTTTTCCCTATAACCGTCTTTTTCTTTGTTTCATGACTTTTCATTGCCAAAGCATTATTTGTGTACTGGCCAAGTGAATTGTGGTTGCCATTTTTTTTTTTTGTACGTAGCTAGGTTTCCCTTCAGGGAAGAGGCAGAACCTATGACCAGGATTGTACCTGAAGTCTCTCCAAACTGAACTTGTTCCATACCACCAAAGCTTTTAAAAGACTCAACTCTACTACATGCTACAATGAAAAGTTAGAACAAGACTCTTATGTAGATACCTAAAGTTGAAAAGATTTACCCAACCTCACTCAGTTAGTGAATGATATGGCCTCAGCTTCCATACTCCATGAGCCTATTTGTCTACGTTTGCATTTTCATCCCTTTCCCTCCCAATCAAGGGTCAACCCACATTGACTATATTGCTGAGTCCCTAATGGTGCTCTGAATTGCCATATATGAACGTGTGCTCAATTTACCTGTGCACCCCTCTGCAAGGCAATTAGCCTTCCTAAACCTCATTTTCTTAATCTTTAAAACTGGCAGAATAATCTCTGTCTTGATATACCTTAAATATTTTTGTGGTTGCCCAGTCATTTTTTAGTAGTGTCCAACTCTTGGTGACCTTATTTGGGGGGTTTTCTTTGCAAAGATATAAGACTGGTCTGTCATTTCCTTCTCCAGTTCATTTTACATACGAGGAGCATGAGGTAAACAGGGCTAAATGATTTACCCAGAGTCACATAGCTAGTAATTGTCTGAGGCCAGATTCAGATTTGAACTTAGGAAGAGGACTCTTCCTGACTCCAGGCCTGCCACTTCATGCACTGTCCCACCTAGCTGCCAGTCTTCATTATAGGAGGAAGAAGGAGGAGAGGAGGAAGAGGAAGAGGAGGAGGAGGAGAAGGAGGAGGAGAAGGAGGGAGAGGAAGAGGAGGAGGAGGAAAGGAGGAGGAAAAAAGGAGGAGGAAGAGGAGGAGGAAAGATTTCATTCTGACTGTCTTTCTGCCTCTGATTCTAAACCTAGTTCCACCTCAGCCTAACCCTAATTCTGACTCTTTTCATCCTGCTAATTCTCTTATATTTAATGTTCTTTGACCTCTTGCACAGGTAGAAAAAAAGACTGCTTTTCGTAATTGAATAAAAGCATTGGGATGTAAACTCATCTCCTGTAGCCATATTGAACATTTGCAGGATACTTCTAATGGCTGATAGGATGCTGAGGGATGATCTCCTGTTCCTATATATTTTTTCTTTTTTCTGCCAGATATCTAAATTTAGAAAGTTTTATAATTTTTTTCTATTATTATTTCTACAAGTTCTGTATTGTATAAATGTCATTCATTATTATTAATAGTATTTTTATAATCGTGTTACATATTTTGATATAACAACATGTTATATATGTTTGAAGCCTGTATGGTGGGTCCTATAAGGATAGTTATTGTCTTTTTACAGAAAAGGAAAATGAGGCTTGGGTGGATTCTATGACACACCTGAGTGCAGTACATATTCAAGGCATAATTTTAACCCAACTTTCTGTGGACTGAAGTAGATATGCTGCAAATTTTTAAAAAGTAACCATTAAAGAACTTTTAAGAAGAGAATGATCACTTCAGTTTAACTTCTTAATTTGGACAATTCTATATTTCAATATATAAGCCAAGGGTAAGAATGCCATTGAGTCACCATGGACTTGATCCCTTGTGAGAGAGAAAACCTTACCTTGGGCAAGGACTCCTTCCTTGCAGGAATATGCGATGACAGAGTTTATTGAGGGAAACTGACTTTTGCTTGCAAATAACTTTAATGGAAACTATATTTTAAGAAGAAGAGTCGATTACTGCTTTGATTGTTACTACTATGACTACTAAGTAGAAGAGTAATAATCAATTACATCTGTCATGCATATATTGTTTTATCCTCAAAATTACTTTACTTATATGATTCCATTTGAACCTCACAGCGATACTCAAAAATACTAGAGTGAAGAAAAACCTGAAATTGATAAAGTTAAAATGACTTGCCCAGGGGCATACAGCCAGGCAGATGTAGAGGTCAGGGATGAACTCACATCCTTCGATTCCAAACCCAGAACTCAGAGAGGGAAAGGGACTTCTCCATAGCAACATAGATGGTGATGGCTGATAGCCAGGATTCACGAATTCTTATCCTTTTCTGTGTCACGGACCCCTTTGGCTATTTGGTGAAACCATATCTCTTCTCAGCTTAGTTTTTAACCATGGAAGAAAATGCTAAGTTCTAGTTAGTGGTTACAGAAATAAAGATACAGTTTTCCCATTCAAGTTTACATACCCCTTGAAATCTAGCCACAGACTCCCCAAGAGAGATTAATAATCTCACAGTTAAACCTAGCTCTTTTTCCACTATATCTAACAGCTTCTCTAAACAATACAACAAAACCCTTGACATTTATTTTAGCTTATTTTTATTTATTTATTTATTACCCCCTTGTGGAGGCAAGGCTTGTAAAGGCATTTTATATGTGTTGCCTTATTTGAGTTTTATGCTAAAATTACTAGCTCACTATAAGCAAATTAGGAGAGGAAGGAATAGTTTACCTGTCAGATCTATGGAGAGGGGAAGAACTTATCACCAAACAAAAGATAGAGAACATTATGAAATGCAAAATGGATAATTTTATTACATTAAATTAAAAAGGTTTTATCCAAACAAAGCCAACACAACCAAGATTAGAAGGGAACCAGAAATCTGGGAAACAATTTTTTACAGCCAGTGTCTCTGATAAAGGCCTCATTTCTAAAATATGTAGAGAACTGAGTCAAATTTATAAGAATACAAGTCATTCTGTGATTGATAAATGGTCAAAGGATATGAACAGGCAGTTTTCAGAAGAAGAAATTAAAGTTATCTGTAGTCACCTAAAATGCTCTAAATCACTATTGATTAGAGAAATGCAAATTAAAACAGCCCATCAGATTGGCTAACCTGACAAAACAGGAAAATGATACATGTTGGGCATGTGGGAAAATTGGAACAGTCACACATATACTGGTAGAGTTGTGAACTGATCCAACCATTCTTAGAGCAATTTTGAACTATGTCCAAAGAGCTATAAACTGTGCATACCTTTTCCACAGTAATACCACTTCTAGGTCTGTATCCAAAGAGATCATAACAATGGGAAAAGGACCCACATGTACAAAAGTATTTATAGCATCTCTTTTTGTGGTAACAAAGAATTGGAAATTCAGGGGATGCCCATCAACTGGAGAATGGCTGAACACATTGTAGTATATGAAATGTAATGGAATACTATTGTTCCATAAAAAATGATGAGCAAGTGGACTTCTGAAAAACCTGGAAAGACTTACATGAACTGATCCTGAGTGAACCAGGAGAAAAATGTACACAGTAACAGCAACATTGTGCAATGACCAACTTTGATAGACTTAGATTTCTCAACAATGCAAGTATCTAAGACAATTCCATAAGACTCATGATCCACATCCAGAGAAAGCATTATGGAGTCTGAATGGAGATTGAAGCATACTATTCTCTCTCTCTCTCTCTCTCTCTTTCTCCTTTATTGTGGTTTTTCCCTTTGGTTCTAATTCTTCTTTACAACATGCCTAATGTGGAAATACCTTTAATATGATTTTACATGTATAGCCAGTATCAGATTACCTGCTGCCTTGGTGAGGAGGGAGGAGAGGGATGTGGATAAAATTTATAACTCAAAATCTTAAAGAAGTAAATGTTGAAAACTAAATACATACACACACACATATACATAGGTAGGTAGATAGATAGATAGATAGATAGATAGATAGATAGATAGATAGATAGATAAATAGGATGTGCCTAAAGTCTGGACGTATAGGCAAAAATGCATATTTTGAAATATTAGGAATATTAACAGACTTTAGCCCCCTTGAGTTCTTTTTTCTGGGGTATGCTAAAATGGAAGGCATACTCAATGAAAATCACAGATGCAACATACTTGATTGAATGCATAAAAAGTGAATGTGCTAAAATTGATAGCAACGTGGTGTTATTGCATTGAGTTCACGTGAATCTTGCAAATCGTATCAACCTTTGTATCACAAATGATAGAAATCATATTGAATATGTTATTTGTTAATATTCCAATTAAATAAAATGTTTTTGAAAATTTCATTCATTCCATTTCTTGAAAATATGCATTTTTGCCTATGTATCCAGACTTTAGGAAAACCCTGTATATATCCCATATTGAAAAAAGAAAAAAAATAATAAAACTATTAGCTTCCCCTACTCACCTAGCCTCTCTCCCTAGAACAGATTTAGCCTGCCTACTCATTTGGGTAGAGAGCAAGCCATTCCATCTTCTGGTGGTTCCAGGAGATGATGAGCTATCTGGGCAATCTGGAATCCTTCTCACTACAAGGACCAAGTGGGGTTCTGGCTCTGCTGACTTCAGAAAACCACAGGGATGTGAGAAGCAGATGGAGAAACTGGATAAGAGCCAGTTCTCAAACTCAGGCATTAGGAGCTGAACCAAAATGACAGGCTCACCCAATGAGAATTTCAATTCTTCTCGGATCACATGAAAGAAAACCTCAAACAGCATACATCATCATCATCATTACTATAGCTTACTAAGGCAGAATAAAACCTCGAGGAATTGAACTCTAAATAAAACATCCTATAGGCTACGTCCCAGGCAAGTGGTCATCCAGCTTCCACTTAAATAATGGTTGACATTTATACGGCACACAAGAGTTTACAAAGTCCTTTGCATATGTTATTCCAACACAGTCATGGTGGACTTATATTTTTGGTCCAGACCTGTGATCCTGTGATTTGTATACAAAACCTCTTTAGCAGTTAAAGCCCTTCACAGTCTATCTCTCAGCTGCTTTTCCAGTTGGATTTCACATCGACCCCCCCAACACACACACACACACACACACACACACACACACACTCTTCATGCCAGCCAAATTGACCTTCACAAGGCATATACTTTTGCACATGGACAATGTGGGAATCCATTTTGTGTCATTATGCAAATGTGTTACAAGGTTATTTTTCCCCTTTCATATGGGGGGGGGTTGTAGAGAAAATGAATGCAACAAATAAAATTAAATGGAAAAAATCACCTATTTGTTTATTTTCCAGATTTGTTATTCTATCCCCTTCCTGTTAGTCCTTCAATGAGTCATGCTCCCTATCTGAAATGCTTTGCTTCCTCATGTGTGCTTTTCAGAATTCCTAGATTTCTTCAGGGTTTAGCCCAAGTCATACATGTCATCCAAGTTTTTCCTGATCTCCCCAGTTATTAGTGTTCTTGTCCCCTGTAGTTACTTTCTTTTTATAGCTAGTTTTTATTTAGTGTGAACAAATGAAGTGGGCATGTGTATTTGAACTCATAAGATTTGAAGTTATAATTATTTAAAATGTGGTAATTGATTCAGCCCAATGGAACTATGCTGTGTAGATTCGTATAATGTAACCACTTTATGGGATTCGTTGTTCAAACTAAGTGGAACCTAATTGAAAGTGTATCTATGTTCCCAGTGTATTTGTCCACGTACGTGTCATCCCCCTACTCCTTCCCAGTTGCGTGTAGGCTACTTGAATGTAGGGACAATTTTGCTTTTATCTTCTGGTGCTCTTAGAACCTCACACAATACCTGGCATATTTGAGGTGCCCATTCGGGGCACAATATGTCATGGTGGAGAGAGCATTGGATGTACGGTCCGAAAATCTAGGTTCAAATCCTTACTCTATTACTCGTAAGCTCTGAGACCTGAGGCAAACTGCTTTCTCTGTCTGATCCTGAGCTTCCTTCTCTCCAATAAAGGGATTGGCCTCGGAGACATCGAGGCTACAAACCCAGCATCCTCTGGTAGGAGAGAGATGTCAACTGAAGTGGCAACAACCTACTTAGTGCATAGCCATAGCTAGAACTTGTGTGACATGAGGAAGCAGTAAGCAGGTTAAAAAAAGGGAAAAAAGAAAAACTCAGACAGGAAACGCAGCCAATTTTTATAAATAAGAGAGCATGACTCAACAAGCGAGCAAATCAATCAATCATGCAAATCAATTTCTGCAATCAAGCAGAATCATGCCTCCAAAAATGAATGGGGTAAAAATAGCACAGCCACTTTAACTGAGATTCCTTCACGTTCTAATCCAACAAGCATGGATTAAACCTCTACTGCACACCAGACACTGTAATACGAGCTGAGGACAGGGACGAGACTTGTGATTTCATGGATATTGGGAACTCCCAGATGAAGCAACTCTCCTGAAACAAGGTGGAGACTCCTTTGCAATGTATAGTCTACAGGAGTTGCCTGGTTGACTGATTGACTCCTGGGTTACACAGTCTGGATATATCAGAGACAGGACTTGAACCCAGGTATTCATGACTAAGACCAAGTCTCTATCTATTATACCATGGTGCCCTTCATGTACTGGGGATGTGGAAAAAAACATTTAAAACATTCCCTGTCCTCCAAGAATTTCAATTCTGAGGCAGCAGGGGAAAAGAAGTAGTAAATAGTATGTAACTATAAGTACCAACCTGATCATCTGAGGCAGAAAAAGGGAACACCAAGAGGAGTAGGAAAAGTTTATAGGATCAGAGATTTAGGACTGAAATAGATTTAGATGCTGTCAGGTCCAACTTTCTTAGCTTACAGATGGGTAAACTGAGGGATGGGGCAGACAGATGGCTCAGTAGATAGAGTTCTGGGCCTCAGTCAGGAAGATCTGAGTTCAATTTCAGCCTCAGATACACTAGATGTGTAACCCTGGTCAAGTCACTTAATGTTTATTTGCCTCAATCCCCTGGACAAGGAAATAGCAAACCACTCCAGTATCTTTGCCAAGAAAACACCATGGACAGCATTGGCATGATGTGGTCCATGTGGTCACAAAGAGTCCGATACAACTAAACAACAAAAACTGAAGCACGGAGAGGTTAGGGTACTTGCCCAGGGCTATACAGCTAGTGATTTATGGGGGAAGATTAGAATACATGAGTTCCTGATTCCAAGTCTAGCATTCTATTTACTAAAACAGCCTGCCTCTTGAAGTTGTTGGTTTCTTTTTTTTTTTTTAGTGAGCAATATGAGTTGATCTTTGAAGGGAGATATGGGTTATAAAGTAGAGATGAAGAGGAAGTGAATTTCAGGCAGGGAAAACTCCATGTACAAAGACATAGGGATGAAATTTTGAATTCAGGGAACAGCAAATAGAACAGTCTTAGGAAAATTATGAATAAAAATTTATTTCATATCTAATAATATTAAGTAATGATTATTAAGTGATAATTAAATGATAAATAAGAGTGAAATTACAAGAGTTCACGTCCTACCAATCTACTTTCGTCTCACATTTTATATGTACCCAAAAAATTATTTTTGTGTGTCAGTGAGGGTGTTTGTGCCTCTGTGTGTATGTACATGAAATTACTCTTGATGGAAAATAGTTGGAATGAGCCCCTGATGTTGGCAGAGAACTCACAAACTCAAATAGTAGCAGAGAACACTGGATAGACTTCCTGAATTCTGCCACTCACTGCTTGGGCCACCTTGAGTGTGTTACAAGGTCTGTGAAATTGGAATCCTTCCTAGAGTTTTTTAAAGTGACTGTACAACCCAATCGTACTCCTTTCTGAGTCACCTTAAAGTATCTTGAACACTTAAGCCAATTATTTATTCAAACAAAAATCAAACATGTAGAACCTCTCCTTTTCTAGAATTAAGACAGCAGAAAAATTTAACAACCATTTTAGAACAGAGTCTCATTTTCTTTAGCTTTGGTATCACTTTCTTAGCAATTGGTTCTTTTCCTTTCTTCTTTTCCTGCTTAGTCCTGTTTCCTTCTGATGTTTTCTTATCTTTTCAGAAGGGAAAGGTGAAGAATATACTTGGTTCTGGCTTCAGTGCAAAGAAAACCATGGCAAACAAAAAATAGGCCTGTTTAGAAAAATGACAAAGCTCCTACACCTGATGAGGGGCTCATCCAAATATAGAAGTCTAAATGTGTTCAACCGAGAAGAAAACCAGAATCATTAAAAAAGCGCGGGGCTTAAGGTCAAGAAGACATGAGTTCAAGTCTAGCTTTGTGACCACGGGCAGATCATAACGCCCCAGTGTATCAGGCAAATCTAATCAACCAACAAGCACTTCTATTAAGTATCCACTAGTGGCTGGACACTATGCTAAGTGCTGATGATATAGCAAGATAGAAGCTAAATAGCTCCTACCTCCTGGTAGTTTTTATTTTGCTAAGGAAAACGAGTACATCAATGGGCATTATAGCTACCAATTAATTATTACATTGGAAGGGAAGGTAGAAATAATATCACAGAAGAGACAGGAGGGGCCTTCCTAGGCAACTGTTACTTTGTCTGAGTCTTGAAGGAAACAAGATGTTAAAGGAGGTGGAGATAAGGAGAAGGTTGATCCTAGGTATGGGGAAAAATCAGAGCAAAGGAAGAGAAGTAGGAGACAGAAAGTTGGGTGTGAGGAAGAGCAGACAGAATAGGTGCGACCGAGAACATGGAGGGGAGTCAAGTGCAAGAAAGCTAGAATGGTAGTAAAGGGCCAAGTTGTGAAAGGCTGTAAATGACAAATTGAGGAATGTGTATGTGGAGGGTTATCTGTGAAGGTTGTTTGTATAAGGTGGAAAAAATTCACTTGCTACTTCAATCAAGAAAAGGAAGGGTAATCACTCTCTCCTCTTAACCTCACCCTTGGAATGTGATCAGCCTGTTCTAGTCACTCTTCTTCTCAAACCAGATATATCCTAATCTCTATTCACCTCCTTGGTTCTTCCTCTTACAACCCCACACCAGACAATCACATTATATTCAGCTCCTAAGGGAGAAAAACTCATTTTTACTCCACTTCGGGAGGCTTACAAAATAGGAAATCGATATTGATAAGATTCTCTCTCATGTAACTCCTGAGCCTCCAGCAGGAAGTGGAGGGAGAAAAACATCCATCCTGGCAAGTCAAAGTATCTATTCTTCATCTCTCTCCATGAACCCATACATATAACAAGATTTCCAATGTTTCTTACTCTTTTGCATTTCCCTATTCACAGATAAATACATAGACACATGAGGCAAGGAAAGCAAAGCAATTTTGATTGACCAGATTTCTATCAAAATTAGTCATAGTGTTAATTGAAATAGCAAGTATAAGCAAACATTAAAGAACAGAAAAGCTTTGATATCAACCTGTTTCCTTTGGAATGAAGATGGGTCAGGGGTCATTTTTATCAGATCCACCATGGAGAGAAGTTCCTCAAGCTTTAATTGGCTCTACCCACAGACTCCTCTAGGAGACAGCAAAGTTAGCTGTAATAGAGCAAGCTTCTCCAACACCAGCCAAGTGAGCTGATTCCGCACCTTTGTCTCCAATACTCTTGCTCCTCTCCAGGTCTCCTCTCCACTCACTCACTTTAATTTCCATATTTAATCTCACACTTAGCTGTTAGTTCCCCAGGGCCTCGGTATTTCCCTTCTCTCCCACTAGCTTCTCCAGATGAGGGTAAACAATGATATCTCTTTAAAGGTCACCTAAAAATATATTTGTTATAAAGGATTGCACTTTGCATAGAGGTAAAGGGAAGGATGCAAAGGGAAATTTAGGGAATGTAAAAACAAAAGACATCAATAAAAATTATTAAGACAAAAAGGACTATTTGGTTCCTATGTCTCCCAGAGGGTCAGGCAGCCATCCACTTAGGACCTTCTCTCTGCTCACAGAGAATTTGCCTTCATTGCCTTACTGCCTAGACATTCTCCTTGATATAATAAGGAGCCACTGTAGGTTATTGACTAAGGGGGTGGCATAATCAGATATGTACTTGTTATACACAAGCATTGGAAGTAGTTTCTATACCAAGAGTACAGGATACATTTTGTTTCCTACTAGCTATATTTCTTGGACTGAACTCTATCATCTCACAAGAAACTCATCATCCTTCCTTGGGGTTAAAGGTTAGAGCATAGAACTCCTCCCAAAGACTCCATTTAAAAAAGGCTCCTTGGCCAGCCGTCTCTTTGTTTCTGACAAACTGTAATCCTTTGGACTGGACTCCATCGCACTCCCCTACTCAGGTTCTTTCTTCACCACTACCCACCACTCCTTTTCAGTTTCCATTTGTGTGTCAACTTCTCTCATTAGATTGTAAATTCCTCGAGAGTAGGGAGTATCTTTTTTCATAGTTGTACCCTCAGTGCTTAACCCAGTGCCTGTCACTTACTAGGCAGTTAATAAGTGATGTTTAACTGACTGACCACGCCCTTGAAATCACAGCTCTGGATGCTCTTCATAAAATATGTTCTTATTATGGTTTCCATAGCAACTCATTGGTAGTGTCTACACTGAGAGTGAGCATTTACACGCGTCCACATGAAGAAGCTCTGTCCTAAATCTCTTCTTTCAGTTTCTTTCCAACCTCACCTAAGCAAGACCACTATTTAGATGGATAATGGATTTCTGTCTAATTAGTCCAACTCACCTGAAAACCAAGTCCATTGCATTTGAAAATGTCAGGTAGGCTTGAACTTTGATATCTTTAAGATGAGGCAAAGGTCATCCTTTGTGGACTCCCCCCACCTCCTTTAGGTTAGCCTGACACTAAATGAAAAGGAGCCCTTCCTCGAATCACAGCTGGGAAAAACAAACAAACACAACCCCAAAACTTGGCTGTCATGATATTGCCAATTTTCCCCCTTTTTTTACAAGAACTTAGTTGGAGAGGTAGGGTGAGAAGCAAAGGGGGGAAGGGAAATCATGTCTTTTAGGGTAGGAGTCCTTGTCTTTAGAATCAGAAGTCTGGGATTTGAATCCTGTTCTGGATACTGACTGGCTGTGAAAGCTGGGCAAGTCTTTTCATCTTTCTAAGCTCAGTTTCCTCATCTGTGAGATGGGGACACCTACCTCACAGGTTTCTTACAGGGAGCCACCGAGTTGAGGTGTCATAAAGTGCTTTTCAAGCCTTAAAGGATTCTATAAAGATCGACCATTTTTGGTTTTGAACCTTTAATTTCATCAATATGGGGAAGTCCCGGTGGGGAAGGCCCCTTTAGTGATGAAGACCAAAAATTGCTCTAGCTTAGCGTCTTAGAGGGTGACTGGACACTGACCAGAACTGACATGCAACATGACACATCTCCTGATCCCACATCCAATCAGTTTTTGTTTCTCAACTGATGACGAGGTTGGAGTTATCTCTAATGTGGCCTTGCTCCCTTTCATCTTAGGACGGAGAAGGAGGCCTTCCCTCTGTTACAGACCCTGCTGAGTGTAGAGAAGCACAGAGCCAGGCCTGTCACCTTCAAAGGCTTTGAATCTCTTCAGGGTGGTTCATTCCCCAAGGGAACGAGTGTGGCCTGGAGCCTGACTGGAGGCAGTTGGAAAGCAGTGAGCAGCTGAGATCATTAAGCCATCCAGTAGGTGTGTGGGGGTGGGGGGGAGTGGGCAGGGAGACAGCAGAGGCTCTCTTCAAAGGCCTCTCTCTAGCATGGTGGAGAAGCAGGTGGTAAGCAAAACTATGGAATTTTAGGTTCAAATGTGAAAGACATAGAGGTTGAAGGCAGGAGTATTTTCATTTCTACAAGGGACAGCAATAAAAATGATTAAATTGACAAAAATAAGATCAAAGGGACCACATGGAAGAGAGGCCAGAGTGCTAGATATGGAGTCAGATATCCTGCTTTCCAATGTCGCTTCTATAACCTGATGCAATCTCTCTAGTCCTGAATTTCCCCATCTATAAAATGAGAGGATTGTACTAGATGATTTCTTTAATTTCTTCCAGCCCAAAATTTATGAATCTATCCCTCTCACTCTTGTGCCTTTCCCATAACACCATGCACTTTTGGGAGAGCCTCAGCTCAGTGCTCACACCCTCCAGTAAATCTCTCCCAAATCCATTTCTATGGAAACAAATGATGGGATTGAGGTATTGTCTCCTCTGTACTGTTGATCAATACAGGCTCTTCATACGTGCAGCATTCATTTGGAAGCACCTTATGAAATCGACCTGCAGCCTCTACCATTTGCCTAATTAGACATCTAGGGAGTTCAAATATACTCCTCAACCAAAGCCAGAAATCATTCTGGAAAACACAGGTGCAGGAGATAAACAACCTCTCTCAAAATAACATGAGGGCTGGAATTTGGGCCGAGAATAATAGCTTAATTTTTTCTAGGATTATGCGTAGGGTCACTACAGCTTTATATGTGGTCTCTTGTTTGATTCTCATGACAACGATGGATGGCAAAGTAATTCAGTAATATCCTTACTTGGCAGAGATGGAAACTGAGGCTTCAATGAATTGATCAGTGTCTCATAATAAGTGGCAGAAACAGAACTCACACCCAGCTCTTTTGGATCCATAGCCAATGATTTTTTTTCTGCTCTATCAAAAGTCATGGGATATAAAGCCAGAAGTAACCTAATCTTAATAGCCTCAGTTTTCTCATCTGGAAAAAGGGTAATAAATAATGTCTTTAATACTCACAAAGTTTCATGAAGTTCGAAAGACCCAATGTACTTAAAAAGTGCTTTGCAAAATTTTAAGTGATGAATCAAGCCAAGCTCCTCTTTTGAGGATGAAGGTTGTGACCAAGGTCATATGTAACCTGGTACAGTGGAAAGTTACATTCAGAGCCAGAGGACCTGAGCTCATATCCTAGCACCACTATTGCCTATCTGCGTGGTCAGGGGAATGATCTAACCTTTCCAGGCCTCATTTCCTTCATCTATAAAGTGAGGAAGAGATCAAATGAAATGACCTTCGACACGCTTGGCACCTCTAAGGCTCTGCCCTTACAAAGCAAAGCTGCTAAAGCCAGGATTGGATGGCAGTTCTGTCTACAAAGAGCACCTTTTGTGCTTCATGACATCACCTTTCCATGACGATCAGTACAACTGAGCCATCACATGTCTCAGGTTGAATTGGGCCATCTTCACGGTGTGTGAGCTGCCCCATGATGTATTTATTCATTTCTGGGTGCTATGTGTTGACAAAGCAGCTGGCTGAAATTACTAAATTGCCTTGGAAGCAATCTGCTGGGGCTGCCTTGAATAAATACCATCTTAAATAGACCTCCATATTCAGTGTGTCACACAAACACAGAGTCACCCATCTAGAGATGGAAAAGTTAGATATCTTGTCTCACTCCCACATTTTACAGATGAGGGATCAGAGGCCCAGGAAGACGGAAGGACTCTGGATTATAAATCTAGAAGGTATCTCAAATGTCATCAAGCCCAATCTCTTTATTTTGTAGATGAAGAAACTAAAGTTCATAGAAATTAAGTGACTTGTTCAAGGTCACCTAAGTAGCGAGTGGCAGAAGTGGGATTTGAACTTGGGGTCCCTACTCCAAATCCAGCACTCTTTCTAGCACCCCACTCCACCTTTGAACATAATATCTTTGTGGAGAATTGTGGCATGGAAGGGACTCTGCATGGCTAAAGCTTTGCCGGTAGAGTGAAAGATCTGCAGGTGTCACCAAAGAGAAAAGCTTCCAGCTTGGGAACAACAATGAATGATTATTGGGGTGGCTAGATGGTGCAGTGAGTAGAGCACCGGCCCTGGAGTCAGGAGGACCTGAGTTCCAATCCGGCCTCAGACACTTGACGCACTTACTATCTGTGTGAGCTTGGGCAAGTCGCCTAAACTCAATTGCTCTGCCTTCCCCCCTCCAAAAAAAACCACAAAAAAATACCCAATGAATGATTCTTTATACTCATAGGACCAAGTTTAGAGAATTCAATTCAATGCTATTCTATTTGCTTCAACAATTATTCATTAAGCAGATTTTATAGGCCAGGCCCTGTGCTAGGCACTGAGGATTAAAAAAAAATGTCCCTGTTGTAAACTAAAAAGAAAAAAAAATCTTAATTAAAAAAAGAAAAAAAATGTTCCTGCCTTCAAGGAACTTACAGTTTACTGAGGAAATACCACATATACCTAGATAACTCAATATAAAGTCATGCAAAATAATTTTTAGACAGATGGAATACTAAGAATTGAGGTCATGTGGAAAGACATTGTAGAGGATGGAGGTGGCCCCCCAGCTGGGCCTCAAGGAAGATAGGATCTTTGGAGGTGGATGTGAGAAGGGCGTATGGTCTGAGACATGATAGAAAGTGCTTTCCAAGCCTGAAACAGCTGGATAAAAGGTCCATCATTTTTGTTTTTGAAGCTTTTATTTTATCCTGTACAAAAGCATCAAGGAGATGGATGAACTGTGACTGGAACCAGAAGATGGGTCACTAAGTGATTTTTTGTGTCACAATGGCTCATAAAAGCATACAAAAAAGGCACAGAAATAGTGGCATCTGCAAATAATAATAACGAGTGACATTTATAGAATACCTTTTATGTACGAAGCACTAGACTAAGCGCTTGTTGCACCAATTCGGCTAGAATGCTTTGGGGGTGAAAGACTAACACAAGCCCAACAACAGGAATGCTGCCATCACAGGTTCTTTTGATCTGCTTTACTAAAGAAAGTAACATTAAGGGGTTAACCATCCTATTTCAATCCAACATACGAATATCATTCACTTAGTTCAGGGGGAAAAGCCAGCACTCTGAACTTCAGAGTGAATACAAACAAATTACAAACATACATTTATAAACAGAACAAATACAATTCATAGTTACCAAGAAACCATCAACAGCTGAGTTCAGCCAGAAGGCTCTTAGAGCGGCTGCCCAGAGTCCCAAGCCTCCAGGAGTGAGATCCTCAAGCAAATAGCTCTGTTCCCTCTTTTTATACACTCTTTAGCCTTCATCAAAAGTCATCTGAGTGACCAGAACTCGGACTCCTACTATTGGCTCTGGTCTTAGCAAATCTGTTAGGACCATGAGGGCTTCACACCCACAGAGGTTTAGCACCTAGTAGATAGGGGTTTGGGCCTGAGGCTTTGCACCTAGTAAGGCTCAATCAAAGATACTTAATTAATCATTCTAAAACAGTAAGAAAGTCTCACCTTTATTACTAATGCAGCACTTTACTAATATTGTCTTTTTTGCTCCTTATAACATCCCTGGAATTGTAGGTTCTATTATTATCCCTATCTTACAGTTGAGGAAACTGAGGCAAACAGGTTTACTGAATTGCTCAAGGTCATACAACTAGTAAGTTTCTGAGGCCAGAGGTGAACTTTGGTCTTCCTGACCTGAGCTCCAGTGCTCTATCCACTACATCAACTTGGCTGCATACTTCCATCTGTGCAATGTGTGCCCTCACCACACATATCACAGATTCTTGATATAAACAACATTGTAGAGCAAACCCCAGCTTCTTTCGATTGTCACACCAAATGAAAAATTAAAGTCATTTTTTATTTTATAACAAGCGGTAATGCATATGTCTGAGAGAACAAAGCTCTAGGCCTCTTGTGAACAGTCATAACCAGGGCAGGGCAAACAGGATATTATTTCACAGCATCGACATTCAAGGTCCTGTTTTATCCCTGTGGTGGTCCTCCAGTCTTTTTGCTCCATCCCTCTAGGTCTTCTATCCAGTTACTCCCCATGGGGTCCTGTTACAGCTGTACCCATTCCCAGTCTGCCTTGTACCTCACCTTGCTCCCTCCCCCAAAACCTGCTGCTTCACATCCCCTTTGCCTCCTTCCAGGGTTTGGGGATCCAGGAACTAGTGACAGACAAACACATGTATATACGAACACATACTGTACATATCCAAATGCATACCTACCCTATATAGTATGTTTAGTACATATATAGTACTATATTATACATATTTAGTACATATATACTATATATATTATAATATTATATATAGCATTATACATATATAGTATACTATATATACACTAGCTATAATATAAATAGTATATATGTATTTATACTCTATATAATATGCTTATATTAGATAGATAGATATATATAAACATATGTAGTCCCTATGCATTTATACTAGATATCACATGTTTATAAGAGTACATACACGTAAATATACATATATATGTGTTTATATGTGAGTATACATATAATACACATATAGTAGGCAGCTAGGTGTTACAGTGGATAGAGCGCCAACCCTGGAGTCAGGAAGATTTGAGTTCAAATCTGGCCTCAGACACTTACTAGCCAGGCAAGTCACTTTACCTTGTTTGCCTCAGTTTCCTAATCTATAAAATGAGCTAGAGAAGGAAATGGCAAACTACTCCACTATCTTTGCCGATACATACATACATACATATATATATGTATAATATGTATATATGTGTGTGTATACATATATATTATGTATATATACATTATATGTATATAGAGAGAGACAGACAGACAGACAGACAGACACAGACACAGACACAGACAGAGAGAGAGCATTTGTCTTCTGTCAGAATTCCCGGTTATGGCCTTACTTCTAAGAGGGGCAGCATTAAAACTTTGCCCAGGCCTCACAAAAGTCCTTTCTTACCTCTCTTTGGAGATTCTTTGTTTAGGATATAGGCACATGTGACTAAATTCTAGAATAGCCCCCAGTACCTCTGAAGAAGCGGGGATGCTCTCTGGTTGCCTGTAGAACAATAAGATGGAATCTTCTGGGGAAGAAGAAGGGCTGGAGGTGGGCATATAGTGGAAGTGGAAAGCATGAAACTACTGGTACATTAAATAAGGAATTTTGTATCCCTTGATCTCTTTCTGAAAAAAGAATTGCAAGGCAGTATGATACAATGGTAAGAACCCTAGACTGAAATTAAGTAGGGCATGGCTTCAAATCCTGCCTCTGATACTTACTAGGCACATGGCCCTGGACAGGTCACTAAGTTTCCTCATATATAAAATGGAGACAGTCTCTAATGCACAGGCGTCTTCACCAGATGGTTATGAGGCTAGAATGAGATGATGTATTTAAAGGACTGTATGAAAGATTTCAATTTTTTTATAATATCCTACAATAACCTGAGTGTCCAAGGAGATTCTGCAGAGCCTCTAGGTGGCCAGAGTTATGATTACACTCTCCCACTGGGCTGTCTAGACAAAGTCTCAATTGTGCGGTATGGCATAGTCTGGGGACATTCATCCTGCAGGTATATTGTTGGAAGACGAGCCTCTTTTCTATAAATATTCTGGCATTCCTTAGAATACACTTTAAAAAATGTTCTTGCATCTCCTATTAATGGTATTGTCACTGCTACTATCTCTGGATTTACTTGCCTGTTAACCATGACATCTGGGCCAATCACTCCACTAATCTCTTTGTTATTTGTCTTTGAATCTCCAGCCAGGCTATGTGAACTTGAGAATTTTTCTTAATTTAAATTAACACTTTGTTTTCTTGTGTTTTTCCCCATCCTTTTTAAATTGACCTGACCTATTCTCCTGCCCTTAAGTGAAATCGTGCCTCAGCTTCAGAATATCTGGACAATCTTCATGGGGTCAGGAAAATTCAGTAGTGACTGTGACCTTTAATGATATCACTGATGTGTGAGTTATCATCCTCCCCCATCCTCATTCAGGAGTCCTGTGGCAGAATGTGAGCCCAAATGCCCACTTTCCCCAATATGCAGATGTATGCCACTTTTATTGTAAAATACCCTCAGTGCCTCTGTGTCCACTTAGGATGTAATCTTCCCTATTTCTTTATGCCCCAAGATGTGAGAGACATACATGCATTCACACACACACACACACACACACACACACACACACAGAAAGAGAGATATAGATAAAGAGAAAGAAACAAAGAAAGAAAGAAAGAGAGAGAGAGAGAGAGAGAGAGAAAGAGAGAGAGAGGGAGAGAGGGAGAGAGGGAGAAAGAAAGAAAGAAAGAAAGAAAGAAAGAAAGAAAGAAAGAAAGAAAGAAAGAAAGAAAGAAAGGAGGAAAGAAGGAAAGAAAGATGATGGATGGATGAATGGATGGATGGATGGATGGATGGAGATATATATATATATATATATAAACATATATATATATAAATTTATCTATCTATAGATAGACATAGAAATACATTTTTATATCTCTATCTATTTAAGCATAGCCAGAGAGACAAACAGAGACAGACACAGATTACTAGACAGAGGGAGACTGTCATAGATATAGACAAACATAGAGAGGAGAGAGGGGGAAAAAGGAGAAAGAGTAGGAGGGAGGAAAGGAAGGAGAGGAAGGAGAGGAAGGAGAGGGGGAGAGAGAGAGACAGACAGCCACAAGAACATATACAGAGATAGAAACAGAGAATCTCGTTCATTACACTCTTCCAAGGCCTTTGTTAAAGTCTCTGCCATTGTGACCTTGCCTGTTCTACCTTCTCTCCTAGTTGCTGTCTTTGGAAAGAAGAACTTTCCATTTCCAGAGCCTTCAAATGTGCATTCAGAAAATAAACCTATCTGTAAATACGTTGTTTGTTTTGAGTGAACCTTCTGTTCCTGTTCTATTTGATTAACAGGAATAATCAAACATCTAAATAAAAATCAGTGTCTGTTTCCACTGGAGCCCAGCCAATGGAGTAGCAGGCAGCTCGGAAGGTTGGCAAACTCTGAGAGGCTTTGTGTGAGGGGACATCCGGGCCAGCTTGCAGGGCCCTGTGCTGCCATCTGCCCCTCCTCTTCTGCACAACTCCCAGGCCAGTCATTTTAATATGATTACAACTCAATTCTTTTAAAACCCAAGACTGACTGAGACTTGTCTCAGAAACATCCGCTAGAATAGACTAATGAAAACAATAAGGTGCCAACACTGCTGTGATGGTAATTCTGTCACCTGGGACAAGTAGCTCAGATCATGCCATCAGGTCAACTTTGGAAGAGAAATTCAGTTGGGTTGTGGGAGAAACCTTGTATATCATAGGAATACAGGTATAGAACAGAAAGGGACCTCAGAGGTCATCTAATAAATTAAGCCCCTCATTTCACAAGAAAACCGAGGCCCAGGAAAGTTAAGTAAATTGTTTAAGATCATACAGGTATTAAGCGTCAAAGGTCAGATTTGAACCCATGTCCTTTGGTACGCATCAACTTTGAAACTCAGGGCACAAAGACCTGTTGAGAGAGGTCCAGGGGCTCTGAATTGTGAGGGGGAGACAGAGCCCACCACAAAGCTGTTACTCTGGTAGACAGCTAATGATTTTTTTCCCTATCTAAATGCTAAGTTATTTCTCTTTCTTGAAAGAGGACATGATTTGCCAATGAGCTCTATATTGCAACATGTAAAGACAAGGCTCCAGCCTTACCGCCCTCATTATGGAAATGGTTCCTGAGCCCGAGATTCTCATCCTTTCCCTGTAGCCTCATTCATGGCAGCTGCTAGGGGAAGCTTTTAGTAAAGGTGCCACAGAGGGTTAAACTCCCTAGAGCCTCTGGTTTTCTGTTCCATGACACTTGGCTGAGATTGCAGCACTATGTTTCCCTCATTTATAAGCCTGAAAAATTGGATGTATCAATTGTGTGGGGACATGGAGAAGCTGATCTCATCCATGATGGATCTTTATGGACCTGGATTTGCCAGGCAAACTGTGTTCAGGGAAAAAAAAACTGAACTGAGACCATTTCTCCACCCAAATAGGAAGGATTCCAGACACCATACTTAATAATGACATTCAGCCATTCTCTTCCCATCTTGCTTACTCCTCTAAGTCTCTGCTTATTGGCCCATTATGTTCCTGGAACATGAAAGATGACAAGGAGATGAAATTCTGGCTCAGCAGTTTCCAGTTCCTATGCCCCCTCCTCATGTTCTCCCAATCCTCTCATCTCCCCTCCTCCCCAGCCTCCTGCTGCAGAACTCTCTCTCCGCTGCCTGGCAACGAAACTGTAGGCAATGGCCCAAAGGATTTCTTAACACGGTTTCACCAGGCAAAGAAACAATGAACAGAAAGGCTCACTGCCATGGCAGGGTCGAATGATGTATAGGCACGAAACCTGGGTAATTTGGGGTATGGTGTTGCAGGATTGTCACCATAATGTTTATCCGCCCCAGTCTTCCTGTACACACAGATGGTAACAAAGGAAGCCTGTTTTCTTGGAGTTTCTCCTCAGGTCCCACCCTCTTAGGAAGACCTCTCAAATCAACATGTCAATAGCCAAGGGCTATTTTTTCAATCCATCCTTCAATCAGCAACCACAAAAGTAAGATCTGAGTTCTGGAGCTAGAACGACTACATAGTCCAATCTCATTTTGCAGATAAGGAAACTAAGGCACAGAATAGTCATGTGACTTGCCCAAGGTCACATAGTATTAAGTGGCAGAGCTGGGAATCAAACCCAGCTCCTATGCTTCTGAATCCAATAGTCTTTCCATGAACACACGTTGCCTCTTTTTTTTTTTTCCTAAAGCTAAAGTTTGAGGATGTTACTTTTCCGCTTAAGCAGATTCTGAGATTCCCTAAAAATCTTGGATAAGATAGGGACTCTTCTATTTGGAATTTATAATTTGACATCAAACTATCCTTCAGGCCTGAACCCAGGTTTACTCCCTCAAACACTCTTGGGTCTAGTCAGAATGACATATAATTAACCTTCCCACAAATTGACATCGAATCCCTTGCCTCATGCCTGGAATGTTTTCTGTCCTCACCTCCACCTCTTGAATCCCTAACTGCCTCCATCCCACTTGGTACCCCCATAGAGGAGACCTGTCCTGATTCACAGTTTGAATGTTTCTCACCCCAAAATTATCAACCAATTAACCATCCATAATTTATTAAGCACTTAATATATGCTAGGCAATACACTAAGCCACAAGGATTCAAAGAAAGGCAGAAGCAGTCCTGCTTTCAAAGAGCTCACAGTCTAATGAGGAAACAATTTATAAAGAACTAGGTACAAATCAAAAATATAGAATCAATGGAAAGTAATATGAAAAAGGATGGCACAAGTAGAAGAAGGGATCCTGAAAGACCTTCTGCAGAAGGGAGAATTTGAACTGAGTCTCGAAAGAAGCCAGGGAGGTTAGCAATATTTTAATTTAATTATCTGTGTGCATGTGCTTCTAGATGCTGTCCCTCTCCTGTGTTGGGACTCAGTTTCAGACTCTAAGTCTCCTCTAGTCCTCTATAGGACAGTTGGGCTGCCCCTCTCCCACCCAGCCTCCCCAGAAGGCCAGCCGGGGTGCAGGAGAAGAGAACGCCAGGTGTTTGGTAGAAGAGTAGGGAGTCTAATGGATGTCAGAGGTAGAGGGACACTAATTAGTAAGGTTAATGGGAGATAGCTGTTTCTAATAAATATCCAGATTAATCTAGTATCTAATAATTAATTCAATGTCTAATCTAATCCAGTATCTAATAATCCAGAATAGAGGGATTCCTGAGAAGGGGTAGGAAGGGTTCATGAAGCCTTGAAGTTCATGAAGAGGAAAGGACTCACTAGAGAATCCTGGAAAAAGGATAAGACCCAAAAACCTGAGAAATTCTTAGACTACCACTCTGCTTGGATCCTCATTGTGATGATCACTAACTGGGCGGGTCTCTGAACGTCTCAGAGACCCATTTTCATTTCCTCATATGTATATGAAAATGATCATACTTATGCCACCTACCTCATAGAGTAGTTATCAAGAAAATACTTTGTTAACCTTAATATTCTATACAAATAAATGGAACTACATTATAACAATGACAGATCAATAAAGAAGATGCCAAGGGTGATCTCAAGTTAAGAACTAGCTATCTTCCAACATATTTGACTCAGTCATTTTCTAAAAACAAAATGTTTTCCAAAGCCCTATAATATTTCTCTTTTTGTGGAGATATGGATGGGGAAGAGGCCTATCAGGCATTGTGCTAAGTCCTAGAAATACAAGAACAAAAATGAAAGTATCTCAAGCCTCGAGGAGCTTATATTTTTCAACCAGGTTAGATGAAATGCACACATACAAGTAAATACGAACTTATTTACAAAACAGATATAACATAAGGGTGGAGGAGGTTAGGAAAAGCTTTTGATGGAGGGTCTTGATTGTTCTGTATCTCAAAGAAAACTCCACGTTTTACAATACAGAGCTGAAGAGGAACTGAAGTCCAAGTATGAAGGAGAAACCCAATGCCAGTCAGAGAGAATGTCGTGTGAAAAACATTAAATAAGCCAATATGGTTGAAACTTAAAAGAGTGATATGAAATAAGGCTTAAGTGGTTCCAAGTCAGCATCGTCCCTGAAATGTGGGTTCTTAGCTATGGAATCTGAAGGCAGAGAGAAGCAGACTATTTTCCTTTTTTTGTTTTGTTTGTTTTTCTTTCTCATAGTTCCTCCCATTCATTCTAATTCTTCTATACAACATGACTAATGTGAAAATATGTTCAATAGGAATGTATATGTAAAGCCTATATCAGATTGCATATTGTCTTGGGGAGGAGGAGAAAATTTAAAACTTAATGGAATTGAATGCTTAAGACTAAAAATAAATTAATTAATATATATCTATATCTATATCTATGTCTATATCTGTCTATGTCTATGTCTATGTCTATATCTATAACTATCTATAGCTATAGCTAAAGAAATGTGTGTTCTTAGACGCCAAGGACACTGAAAATTAAATAACACCTGGAAAGTCTCCCCACAAAAGGTGAGATTCAACCTGAAAAATTCATGTGGAAAGAGGATCGCAGAAGGGAAGGTGAGTCAATAGTCACCAAATTGTTCTTCCCGCCCAAACCATCTAGTCTATCCCCAATCTAATATATTCAGCTGCCAAAGTGATTTCCTCAGTGACAGATCTGACCACATAACTCTCTTAATAAACTCCAGTGGTTCTTACTGTCAGAATCAAATACAAAGTCATCTATTTATCATTTAAAGCATTTCACAACCTGGTTTCTTCCAGACTTTCCACCTTTATTATACACTACCCTTCTTAGTCAGTAAATAAGTATTAAACATCTACTATGCTAAGGGCTGGGGCTATAAAGAAAGGAAAAAGACAGTTCCTGTCCTTGAAGAACCCACATACTACAGTGCTGTCAACTGAGCCTTCTTACTATCTCTAAGACATTCCGTATCTGTGACTTTCTACTGGATTGTCTCCATAACTGGAATGTTCTCTCTTCTTCATCTTTGCCTCTTAGCTCCAATGGCTTTTTGAAATACTCAGCTCAAAGGCTATTTTCTGCAAGAGGCAATTTTTTTTCTGGTCTCTCAATCCCAATTGTTTATGTTTTCTTCTCTAAGATTGCCTTGTATTAGCTTGTAATGATGTTGTATGGATCATATATGTGCATGTTATTTCTCACATTAGAATGTAAGGTCTTCGAGGACAGGGACTGTTTTCTCCTTTTTCGTTATATTACCTGCACTTAGCACAGTGCCTGATGTAGAATAAAAGCTTGGTAAGGGTTTTTGATTGATTTTAACTTTCTCATTTAACATGTGAGAAAACTAAGGACTAGTGAGGGGAAAAGCCTTCCCTGGTGTTATTGAACTACTAAGTAGCATCTCTACTAAGCCAAGAATCCAATATTTTTACAACCGGAACACAGACACTTAAAAGAAAATAAGGGAAGTGAGCAAAAAAGAAGTTGAGTGAGGAGGAAAATCTGCGTGATGATCTGGTTAGCAGTTTAGAATGCAAGATAAAAATGGCCTGACTGATTGCTGATGCTGTGAGAAGCTAAAGCTAGTCCTCTGGGGGTTGGTAACCCTATTGTGATACAAAAAAATAGATTCAAAGCAAATGTCCAGTGAATCTGTCTCCTACTCAGAATTCACGAGGAGAATGGGACATTCGGTAATGTTGCTGAGGAGTGAGACAGTGGAGTATCATGGATAGAGTGCATGCATAATTTAGAGGGAGAAAGATGCTCTAATTCCATCTCCGACAACTATTAGCTATGAGCCTACTCATTGGTCTGTTCACAGGGCACATCGTCTCCCATCTCTGTGTATTTGAAATGTCTATCCTCCACGCCCAAATGCTCTTCTTCCTCAGCTCTGCCTCTTCAAATCTGTGGTCACTTTCAAGGCTCAACTCTAGTGACACAATTCACAGGAAGCCTTTTCTGTTGCCTCCAGCTACAGGTTTACAGAACTAAACCTTCTCTTCAAACTGCCTCATATTCATTTTGTGTGTGTGTGTGTGTGTGTGTGTATGTATGCACATGTATATACATAAATGTGTATATAGTATATAGGTTTATATAGACATATGTGTATATACATATACACACGCACACACACACGTGCATATATATATGTATATATATATATATATATATATATTTAGAGAGAGAGAGAGAGACAGAAAGAGAGAGACAGAAAGAGAGAGAGAGAGAGAGTCTCCTTCATTAGAATGTAAGTTCCTAGAGGGAAAGGATGGGTTGGCTTAGTCATTCATGTTTCCCTAGTGCTTAGCACAGTACCTGGCGTATCGTAGGCACTAAATGAATACTTGTCAGTTTGTTTATTGGTATCTATGGAACCATGGCATGGGCAAGTCAAGTCACTTAACACGTGTGGGTTTCTACTTCTTCATCTGTAAAACAGAGAAGCTAATAGCTGTCATGCCATCCTCACAAGATTGTTATGAGGCTCTAACAAGACCATAAAAGTGCAGAGCTATAGGAATGGCAAGTTTCATTATTATAGCTTGATTTAATGCTGGACACAAGTTGAGCTCAGTCCCTGCTTTCCCACTCCATTCTTTAACACCCTCCCATTATAGTAGAGACTCAGAGTATAAAAAAAAAATTTATCCCAGTCCAACAAGCCTTGAGACCATGTATGCTAAGGATAGCTGATATTCAGATGACCCTTTAAGGTTTGCAAAACATTTTCTATCCATGATTTCATCTGAATATCACAACAACCCCAGAAGGTAGATGCTATTGATGGGGTGGTGGGACTTGGACCCCAAAAGGCAAAGACCGTTTCTCTGGAAGCAACCCAGAATCCCAGCGAAGTCCCCACTGTGAGAAAATCTTTGTTACAAGCGCAAAGTTGATCCTGTAATTTGTTGGCTAAAAAGCTATCAGCGCAGGCACAAGGCGTTTGCCCAAGGACCGTGCTCTGGCAACCCTTCTATCTTGTTCCTTCAGCAAAGCTACCTGTGTTGACTCCCTGAGTTTTCCCACACATTCCAGCAGCCCAGCATCCAGACTACTTGCATCTATTGACCACTCCCTAATTCCTCCATCACCTCATCAGCATAATTGGAATTGTTTTTCACTGTCTCTTTTCCATATAAGCTTTAGTATCACCCCCATGAAGTAGCAAGCTCTCTAAGGAACTCACCAACTTTATTGGCATCACAGTAAACTTTGCCACTTGACTGGAAGACAGTTTGAGTGTATGAATTCATTCAAGGAACCACTGCCCTGTAACCTGACATTCTGCAGTCCCAGCACCACTAAACTGTCTCAACATCCATAAACTGTGTCACTATTATTAGCATCCAATGTTTATAGATGAGAAAACCAAAGCTGTGAGAGATGGTGACTTCTCCAGGGTTGGTTGCATGATTAGTTATGTCAAAGGCAGGATTTGAACTCAAGTCTTCCTGATTTCAAGCCCAGAACTCTCATTACTCTTCTATGCTGCCTTTCTAATAACAACATGGTCAGGTTTAATGATACAGAAAGCAAGAATGGTTTGGCATTATGAAGTTGGCAGCAGCAAGCCAGGGCTCAGAACTTTACATGGCAAATGACAGTTATAGATGGAGGACCTTACCCAAGGGCATCAGGGTATTTTCATGATGAGTCAAGTGCTTGCCCAGTTCTGAAACAAACAAACAATACCAAACAGCTACTGAACAGGCTTGATCATTGGCACTGCGCTACATCTGGAGGACTGCTGGTCTAGTTGCTTTACAATATGGTTAGTACCAAGGGCAATCTAGCTAAAGTAAAAATAGTTTGTTTCTTAGTTAAAATGAATATAAAATGAGTTTCATAGTTGCTGATACAGGTTCTAGTCAATTCTGTCTAAAAAATATTTATTAACCACCTATTATATACCTATGTGAATCCTGGAGCCAAAGGCAGTAAAACGATCCTTGCCCTCGAGGAGTTTGAATTCTGGGCTCCTCTGTATAAGGTAGTACAATAGAAGGGAAGGGGAAAGACTGTAGCAATTGAAGTCTGAGGCCCTAGATTCACCTAGCTCTGCTCTTTCCCTAATAGATTGATTTTCTTTGGTTCTCTATTTTCTTATCTATAAAGCGAGGACGTGTTGGACCACATAGACTCTAGAGTCCCTTCCAGCTAAGTCTATCATGCTAAGAAGGGCACTGCAAGCTGTCCTCCCACAGCCCCTCAATGAAATGTAAACTCTCTGAGGACAGGATCTCTTTGTTCTGTCTTGTATTCTTACTACACAGCAAACTGCCTATAAGTTACGAGCTCTTTCATTGGACTGGAAAGTTTATTGTTAACTTCCTTCCTCCCCTCCCTTTTTTTTAATCTGTGATTAAAAATCAGATTGAAAGTTTGGCAGGCAAAAGGTGAATTCCTTGAGGAAGGAATCTACATCTATTCCTGACTCATAGGTAGCTTGAAGGAAGTCAAGTCAGATCATGCTAATTAGAGCAGCTGGAAGTTCTGGGCATTGGGGAGCGGAAAATATAACAAATGTAACTAATGGTAAATGAGGGCTAATTTTCTTGGTCTGCCAATTTCTTGCACAGTATTTTTAGGCACATAATAACAGGAGGGGAGGGGTAGGGTCGGAGGGGAGTGGGGGGAGAGAAATAAGGCAAAGACAAGTAGAAGATACATTTTAGGAAGAAGGGGTATAAACTTTCTAAAGAGAAGAAAGGAAGTCACTTGATTGTGTGCCCACAAAGTATTAAGGTTCCAGCTTAGAAATGTTACTCATTGGCTACGAAGTACTGAGGAGTCAATATGCCATTGTTCAAGACATTCTAAGGCAACAGAAAGACACTGAGATCTGCCCTTCACAGTATCAGCCCCAACAGACCTAATCTCTCTGCCACCATACTCATTGATTCCAATCACTTCCAGGATTAATGTTGACTTTTTGTTGACATTTAATTACTTCCTTCATTAAAAAAGTGTTAGTCAAAGTCTGTCCCTGAATAAGAGATGAAAAAAGCATCCTTTCTCTTCTCTGCAGAAGCAGCAAACAATGATCTGCTGACATTGAATATACTATCATCCTTGATTGAAGTCTTGGTTCATTTTTTTCTGAGCAGCTTTGCTGTTGTTGTAACAAATGATATAAGGAAGAATATATTTGAAAAAGAAAGGCATTTCAAACCAAAAGGTATCTATTTATTATCTTTTTATCATATGTCTATCTCTATGTATTTATCTATCTATCTATCTATCTATCTATCTATCTATCTATCTATCTATCTATCATCTACCAATGTGTCCTTCAACTTGAAGTGACTCCTGGAGAGAGAAGCACTTGTAGCGACTGCAGGGAAGGAAAATCTCTAGCTCCTACCTAGTCTGAGGAAGTTTTCTCTCTGAGTAAATTTGAATTGACCAAAATTTGAATTTTCTGAATTGATCAGGACATGAATTTATTTCACGGAAGTGGAAGTCTTAAAATGAAGGTATTTTTAGGTTGCAGTGAATGGGTTATGAGGCAGCAGCCTTCCCCCACCCCTGCCCCATCGCCTTCTGCCTTTAGTACCATTCTGAAGACATAAAAGACACTATAAATATTTGTTAAAATGGCATGAATTCAGGAGGGAAATGGCAACACAATAGCAGCTCTGATCCCCAAACCTCCTGTTTCCTTTTCCCTCCCCTGTCAAAGAAATTTACCAGGAATTGATTCATTCAGCTTCTTCCCACCTTCTTTATGGGTAAGGGATTCCCTAAGCAGGTTTCCTTGTAGATACATGATCTATAGTAAAACTTCACTTATCTGGAGGTCCCTTACCATTAACTGTGAATGTACAGAATAAAATTAAAAACATGAAAGTAAGTAACACCTAGGACAATACCGTAAAGTCATTGCCCTGAAACTCACGCCATTACTTAGAGCCTTTTGATTCATACCTTTAGAGATGGTTTGAATGTGCTTAGTTATCTCTACCTTTTAGGTTATAAGAGACCAGAAGGAATAGATTAGAAGGGATAAAAAGAAGTTGCTATAGGCAAGGACACAGAAGAGCTATAAAAATCAGACAAGAATTCAAAAAGAAAGCAATGCGGGACCATCGAGAGTAAAGGCAGACAACACTTCATAGCTCAATAAGCCTTGTAGACATCATCATAGTTAAACAGCAGTTTTCAGACCTTTTTGGTCTCAAGATCCCTTTATACTTAAAAATTGTTGAATACCCCAAAAAGCTTTTGTGGATCAGATCTATCAATATTTACTACATTAGTAATTAAACCTAGTAAAAATAAAATAAAATGTATTTATTAATTAATTTAAATAACAATAAACTCATTATATTAACATCAAAGACACATTAATGAAAAAGAAATATTTCCCAAAACAAAAAATAATGAGAAGAGTGGCATCATTTTCTATATTTTTCAAATCTCTTTACTGTCTGTCTTAATAGTAGGTGGCTAGATTCTTTTATCTACCTTTGTATTCAGTATCTTGTAATATGTTGTTTTGATTGAAGTATGTGGAGAAAAGGGTCAGCTGGGTGGCACAGTGGATAAATGCTGGTACTGAAGTCAGGAAGATTCATCTTCCTGAGTTTAAATCTGTCCTCAGAAGCTTACTAACTGTGTGACCCTGGGAAAGTCATTTTACCCTATTTGCCTCAGTTGTTCATCTGTAAAATGAACTGGAGAAGGAAATGGAAAACCCCTTCAGTATCTTTGCCAAGAAAACTTTAAATTGAGTCATGAAGAGCCAGACATAAGAGAACAGCAATAGCAACAACAATGTGAATAAAATCCTGCTTCACACATAGACAAATAATATTTTAGTATAATTATGAAAACTGTTTTAACCTCAAGTACTCCTGGGAAGGATCTTAGGACCTCCTGCCAGCAGTCTGAGGACTACACTTTGAGAAGCATTATACTACACTAGAGATATATGTTATACATACATACACACACACACACACATACGTGTGTGTGTGTGTGTGTATAATCCTCTGCTTTAAAAAGCAGAGGATTGTGCAATACATTTTAGAATTTTTTTTGTTCTAGTACTTAAAAGGTTAAGTTTTATTTATCTCTGAAATTCAGTTTTGTTCAAATCCCTCTTCAATGATAGTACTCCACCCATTGGATACTAATGTAAAAAACCTGCTTTGTGCCACGTTCCTGATTCTTCAGAACATAATCAATCCAAAACCACAATCCATGTTCACAGCCCCTGCTAGAAGGTTGACCACTCCTATACTGTGCCAAGGAAATTGATTCTACTGTTCATTTGTGGATCTAGTGTCCCTCTTCGTTTGGGTATAGTTCTTAAGTACATAATCTGTGAATGTCTCAAAGGAGCAAAATACAACATGATTTTTCATCTGTGTTTGGAATCAGATGCTTGGAAACCTTTATCTCTTCCTTTGTCTATTCCTCCCCCAATTCCTACCAGTAGGGCCACTGACAATGGACAGACAACAAACATTTTGTAAGCACTGATTGGAAAACACATGCGTAACCAAAGCTATCTTGAATATATTAAAGTTACAGGAAGGTCTCAGTTCCTGTGGAATCTCACATTTGGAAAAACCTGAAAGTCTGTAGTCCAAAGGTCTAAAAAGAACCCACCATGCCAACAAACCAACCAACATATTGTCATCCAGTCTTTTCTTGAAATCCTCCAGAGAGGAGGAATCTACTGAATTGCTCTAATTGTTAGAAAGTTTTTCCTCTAATCAAGCCAAATCTGTGTCTTTGTATTTCCTCCTATTGCTACCAGTTTTGCCCTCTGGGGCTAAACAGATCAAGTCAAATCCATTTTCCAAAAGACAGTCCTTTAGATTATATGCTAGAATGGAGAGGAGGTGAGGCATGGGTAATCTAAAATGGCGGACCACCCTTAAATCATTATCTTTTGGCTTTGGAATGTGTTTTTCTCATCTTGTTCAATTATGGGTGTGTCTGAAGTTCTGGGAATTCACTTCAAAGGGAAAATGAAATGACACAATGAAAACTTGGCTTGTTTGGGTCTGGGAAGCTATCCAGTTTCCCTAACCTGACCCATTGGAGGCAGGAAATAGACATCAGATTAAGTGGAACTGCCCTCTTTCACAACTTCCCTTGATCAAGGACTGGATATTAATTATAGAGCTTTCAAAGGGCTTCCCTCAAAGAGGTATAGGGCCACATGTGAGATAAGGATAAATAGAAAATCCAGATGTTGTCAATAGAAATATGGGAGTAGAGTTCTAGATAGCTTTTATCCATTTGTCGGTGAAGAGTAAAATAGGCAGAGAAGAAAATTATACAAAATAGGCCCAGACTCATGAAGCATCCATTTGAATATGGTAGTAGTGAAACCAAGTTAACCTTTTCAATTCTCACATGAATCTTAGAATATCAGAGCTGGGAGAAAAAAAAACACATCAATAAAGATCATTTAGTTCAACCCTCTCATTTTATGGAGAAGAAAATTGAGGAATGGCTTCTTCTAAGGTCACCCACTTGGCAAATCTGAGGCTATGGACAAGGTCTTCTGAATTCTAATCAGAATTACAGCCTTGACACCATATTCTGGTGGCTTATTTTTCAAATTATCCCTTGGAACCGCAAGGTGTTCTGAAAGCATAAGATCAAAGATTTAGAACTGAAAGGTATTTGGAGAGCAACAAGTTTTGCCCTGTTATTTTATAGATGAGAAAGTGAGGCCCAGAGAGCTTTAGTAACTTACCCAAGGTCACACAGGTTGTGCATAACAATGCTAGAATTTGAACTCAGGTCTACTGATTCCAAATCCAGCATCATTTCCAATGTACCATGAGTACAGGCACCATGACTTATCTGAATACTTGTTATCTCCTCAAGTATTCCCTAAAGAACTCTGGGTATGTAAATCAATTATCAATTCAACTCTTAATAAATGCTTGTTGAAAGAACATTTCCCAATTTATAAATGGTAAATATATGAACAGTTATCAAGGGAATAAATACGAGCTGTCTTGTGACATGAAAAATGCTCCAAATCACTAATAATTAGAAAATTTAAATTAAAGCAACATTAAAGTTCTACTTCACACTCTTCAAATTAGAAA
The DNA here is from genome assembly GCA_028646595.1 of Phalanger gymnotis. NCBI lineage: Eukaryota > Metazoa > Chordata > Mammalia > Diprotodontia > Phalangeridae > Phalanger > Phalanger gymnotis. The sequence continues at coordinate 28,889,428 of CM053626.1, read as the reverse complement.
CATTGATAGAAATGAAAAATGACAAATGATTGGGTATCTTTGGGAAAATGGGAACATTGATGCACTGCTGGTGGAGCTGTGAATTACTCTAACCATTCTGGAAGTCAATTTGGAATTATGGCAAAAAATTACTCAAAATTTACTAAACTATACATATCTTTCAAGTGAGCAATACTATTGCCTTCACATCCAAGGAGATCAAAGAAGAAAGTGGTCCTATATATACAAAATATATTTATATTAGCTCCTTTTGTGGTGGCAAAGGACTGGGAACTAAGGTGATACCCATCATCCCCTTAGGGAGTGGCTGAATTGGGGAATGGCTGAACATATAAACGTAATGAAATATTTTATTATAAGAAATTGTGAGTATGATGGTTTTAGAGAAACCTGAGATGGTTTTTCAAGGAATCATGCAGACTGAAGTGAGCAGAAGGAGAACAATTTATGCTTGAACATCAGCATTGTACAAATGAACAATAGTGAAAGACTTTAGAACTTGGATAAATTAAATGATATATCATAATTCCATAACAATGATGAAAAAGAATGCTAGGAATAGCTCTTGACAGAGCTGATGGATTAATGTGCAGAATGAGACACATTTTTGGACATGTCAATACTGGGATTTGTTTTGTTTGACTACGCTCATTTGTTACAAGGGTTCAGTTTGTGGTTTTTCTTTTTCTGTTGTCTTTCTCCTGTTCCCTCCTCTCCCATTCTTTTCCCTCCTCTCTCCTCCTCTCCTCCTTTTGTTTCACCTCATCTTTCTTCTGCCCTGCCTTCTTCTCTTCTTTTCTCCCTTTTCTTCTTTTGCCTCCTTCCCTTTATTTTTTCTCTTTGCCTTTTTCCTTGGTTTATATCTTTCCTCTCTTCCTTTCCTAAGGATTTGCAACTTTAAAATGGGAGTTTAGAAGGCCTAAGGGAAATTAGACAAATTAAATACACATACAGACACATGTACATACATACATATCATATATATATATATATATCTTCATAGGGTCATAAATTTAGAGCCAGAAGGGACCTTAGATATGATCTAAAACAGGGGTTTTAAACTGTGGTCCATGAACTTGATTGTTTTTTTTTCTTAACTGTATTTCATTATACTTAGTTTCCTTTAATGTTATATATTTTATTTAAAGCATTTAAAAATTTTTTTCACTTAAAACATTGTTCTGAAAAGGCCTCCATAGACCTCACGAAACTGCCAAAGGAGTCCTTAACACACACACACACACACACACACACACACACACACACACACACACGCACACATACACACACTGAAGAACTCCTGACCTAGTCCAATATAGTCATTTTAAAGATAAGACAAACAAGATACCAAGAAAAATATACTCCTGCTCCTAAAGCAATTCACATATTATAAAAAGAAATTGCAAATTTTCCTTCCATTGGATACAATCCAACATACTTTCATCTTTGTAAGAAATGAACAGACTCTGAAGCATCCCTCAGGAACATTTCTAACTATGGAATGGCATGATGGAAATACAGGCTGTCCCATCACACTGCCCATGCCACTGACCAGCAGATATAATCCATCCACTGTTAATCCTCCTCTCTCTTGCACAAAAGTGTGGGGGCAGTAGCATATTTACTGCAAAGAATTCCAGGCTTGAAGTGGGTACCTTGGCTTACCATACAATCAGGCCTAATGTCTCATTCTTCAGTATGTCAGCAGTTCAGAGCAGTCCTCTATTCTTTGGCCCACTTATCCGTTATTACTTTAGACAATGAGTATCTGATACAAAATAAAAGTGATGGATGCCAAGTGAACTGGCAAGTGTGTTCTCAGCAAGAACAAACGAGGAAGACATCGTGGTTCATTGCCTAACGAAATTACTTTAGGCTATTTTAATACCTCTTGCATTAGCTTTTGCATGGGTTGTTGAATGTGAACTCTGAGAATTCCAACTGGGAAAATTAACTCCTTCCTCCTGCAGAAAAATTGCCCAATCCATCCTCCCCCTCCCCCACCAAAAAAAAAATGTAGATGCTTGAAGCAATTACTAGCTTCTCAAATTTGCAGCTAAAAATAGTCTTCTTGGGCTGCTTCAGAAGAGGCAGAGTCTATAAGACACGAGGGGGGACAGTCCTATCAAAATATTCCAAGTCAGATTATCTCTAGAGCACTGTATTCATTTCTGAGTGACCCAAATTAAAAAGGTTATGGATCAACTGGAGAACTTCTAGAAGAGAGTGACCAGGATGGCGAAAACCATGTCATAGGAAGCTCAGCTGAAGAAACCTGTGTGTCTTAGCTCAGAAAAGAACAACTTTCTGAGAAGCATCTTAGGTATCTTCAAACATTTGAAAGCATACCATCTAGAAGAGGAATTAGCCATGTTCTCCTTGGCTCTAGAGGGCAGACAAAAAGCAATGAATGGAAGCTACAGCAGGGTAGCCTTGGCTCGATGCAAGGAAACCAAACTAGACAAAACCTGCATGACATTCTAACATGCATAACATTCTAACATGCATAACATTCTAACATGACAAGCTAACAGAAAGTAAAAGGGACTGCCTCATCCCAGGTCTTCAAACAAAGCTCAGGGGACCTCTTGTCAGGAATATCATAGAGGATTCTTCCCATCTAAACTGGCAGTGGATAGAGCACCAGGCCTGAAGTCAGGAAGACTCATCTTCCTGAGTTCAAATCTTGCCTCTGATACTAATTGTGTGACCCTGGGTAAGTCGTTCAACCTTGTTTGCCTCAGTTTCCTCATTTGTAAAATTATCTGAAGAAGGAATTAGCATATTAGAAGGAATCTTTGTCAAGAAAACCCCAAATAAAATCATGAAGAGTTGGACATGACTGAAAGGCTGAACAACAACATCAAACAATAAAGTGTGTTTATATTTCTTGACTCCAACTAGAGCGCATGTTGACATCTTTCCATACATTCTCATGTCAATGCTGTCAAAGTTAAAACTTGTGAATTTTGGGAAATGCATTAGAATCATTCTGACACCTTCCCCATCCCTACCACCTTCACCACAGTGATGTCTTCCTCCTATGGATTTTTATATTACTTACTATAAAGAAGATTGACACAGGTGAAAGCCTGCTGCATATAGAATCATGGGTGCTGAGTTCAAATCCTTTCTCTGCCACTACTCCCTTTGTAATCTTGAGTAAATCACTTAAATCTCTCAAAGTCTTGGTTTTAATTTGATGCTATCTCTGTCACAATATGGCAATTTTCAAGCAATGCCCCACCCTTTTAGCTGATTTCCATGCATATACCATATTGTCTCTCCCAGTTTCCACTGTGTAACCACAACTCAAATATATAGTTTCATTGTCCATTATGGAAAACCCTAGCATAGGATAAGGCAGGAGGTGTTAGTGATCAAGATGGTAGAATGAGCAGTGACTCAAAGTGCTAAGTGTCTATACCTTTGAGTTGCTTGAATCCTCTCTTCATTTCTGGTTTCCAAACTACTTGCCTTACTCTCAGCCATAGCCGCAGGTTCCGTTGTCATTAGATCCAGTGGCTCTAGCTCTGCTAACACGCATTTCTGTACCTGTCACGGACACCCTCCTTCTTGTCCCTCCTGCCTGTTTATTATCTAGTGAGAGACTCCTAAGGACATTCCAATTTGTTCTGATCCTCTCTGAATAAACCTGTTATTTCAATCCACACCTCCAAATGAAAACAGGCAGAGGACTCACAGTTCCAGCTCCTGGTCTAACTTTACCCCAAGGAGAGTAATATAGACCAGTTGCATACAGTGCCTCTAACTGCTAAAGGACCCAAATCTCTCATGTACTTTTGGGTTTACTGGACCTAGGATGACATTGGTATAAGATGCTCCCTCTCTTGATACAGATAAGCAACAGTTGAGAACATTATTGTTGTAGCTTGGTAGCAGATTGGATAGAAAGCTTCATTTGGAGTCAGGAATATTCAAGTTCAAACTGACTTCCGAAATTTACTAGCTGTTTGACCCTGAGCAAGTCATTTAATCCTGTTCAGCAACTCGGTGGAACAGTGAATAGGGTGTCAGTAAGACTCATCTTTATGAGTCCAAATCTGGCCTCAGATTCTTACCAGCTGTGTGACCCTGGTCATGTCACTTAACCCCGTTTGCCCATTTCTTCATCTGTAAAGTGATTTGAAGAAGGAAATGATAAACCACCCCAGTTTCTTTGCCAAGAAACCCAAAATCAGAGACTCAGATATGACTGAAAACAATGATGAAATAATTCCGCCTGCCTCAGTTTCTTCATCTGTCGAATCTGGTTAGTAAAAGCACCTCTCAGGGTTGTTATGAGGTTAAACAAGATAATATTTGTAAAGTACACTCCAGTTTCTTTGCCAATAAAACCTCAAATTAGGTCACAGAGACTCTGGACATGACTGAAAAAAAATGATGAAATAATTCTGCCTGCCTCAGTTTCTTCACCTGAAAATGGGGATAGTAAAAACATTTACCTCTCAGGGTTGTTGTGAGGTTAAAGAAGGCATTTGTAAAGTATTTTGCAAACTTTAAAGTACTGTGTTAATGCTAGTTAATCTTAGAGAGTTGACTGTGAGGATGGGGGATTTAGATATTCTTCCTAGGATCTCACAGCCCTCATGTACTAAAGGTAAAACTTGAACCCAGGTGTTCTTGTCTTCAAGGCTGACACATCATGCATCATGCCACTCTGCTTCTCATATGTTAATATACCTCATTTTGGTAAGTCACCTCTATATAGGATCTCAGTGCTTCACTCCTATAATATTTTAGAAAATGGAAATCACTGCATTCCTGAAAGAACCTTTGGGATTTGGAATCTCCACGTTTCAGGCATATAATTCTAATAGAAAAAAGTAGGTGCTTTCCAAAGCAATATGCGTATAAAAGATAAATTTGCATTTACACTCACTGGGGGGGAAGGATGCGGGAAAATCTCCTTTAAAAATGAATCCCTTCTAAAATAACTAATTAGGGTGCTGAGATGTAACTTAAATTTCAATATTGATTTGTCAAGGGAATCGATATGTGATGAATGCATTTCCACTTGCCAATTCAAAGTAAATTTCCTCAAACAAATGGAACCTTTTAAGTGCTGAGTCGGTTAAACTACTTCTATGAGCTCAGGTACATTCATCTCAGGAGATAAGTATTCAAATATTCAACTTGCCAGGCTGTCTACACAGTACAAAATATTTGACCTAGCTAACTAAGCAAAACACTGGGAGCTTTGTAAACTTTTAGCTTCAAATAGCAGCAGCTACAGCAGCTAGATGCCTCCACTGCCACTCCTTCTCTCTGTTGACGGCCTGTGCCAATGATGCCGCTCTGCTGGCTGTCTCTAGTGCTACTCTTCTCTAATGCCATTTTTCTGATCTCCAGCCACGGTTCAGTTTCAGAGAGAGGAGTCTATAAAGTCTTTAGTCTGATAGACTCTCTATCCATTTTTAGTTCTTTTGGGATGCAAAACCCCCAGCCAGCTGTACCCAGCCAGCTAGCTAGAGAAACCCTTATGCATTTTTAAATCATTCTTTTGAATGTTATTTTTCTTCTGGTACTCAGGGTACTCAGAGTACACTGGTCTGTATTTTTATCTGAGTTACTATCTGAAATTCCTTTTGATTCATATCACATCCTTGAGTCACTAGCTTGGATCTCCTTCAAATAATCCCTGAGACTCCATTTAGCAAAACTTCAAAGCATGCCATTGGAATTGTGGAAAAAGAAGCCATCCAAGCCCCATCATGCCCCTACATACCCAGCAACCCAGTGTGACAGGTATGTCCACTCTTTGATTCAGAAATTGAGAGCCTTCTAAGACTTACCAAAAACAAAAATAAAAAGATGAGTTTTTATTAGTATGAAACACATGAAGTCATTCAGTCGACCATCTACCTCCCCATCTAACACTTCTTGTGCAAGTTATTCCTATATAAAAAGGTGGGACTACTTCAGATGGGTAATGACTACTGAGCCGTTAGTGAGATCACTGTCCATAATCAATACTCTCTTTCACTAAACCTCAACCTCTTAGATCTGAATTTAAATCAAGCTGGCTCCCTAGGTGGCCTGTAATCTGTTGTACATTAAGGAAGATGAAGAGGGGAAAGCAGGGCTGTCTTTTGCGCAAATTAAAAGCATTTTGAGTATCTAGTCATATTTTTGGCTTCTGTAAAATCCCATTGATATTTGAACTTTTTGAACACTATTTGCCAAGATTTTCCACACCATTATGTTATTATTAACTTCAATAATACCTTGATCTTTTTCCCCCTGATGTCCCATTACATGTGCACTCTACGTCTAGGCAATGCTGACCCACCTCTGGAAACACAAACTATTTGAAGCTACAAATTTGGGAGTTTGATATCACTTATTTTCAGTTCTTAAAATCCATCTTCAGCTACAGCGTATACATGTGAAAGTGCAAAAGTCTGAGCTACTTGGGATTGGAAGACCCACTGAGAGCAAAGGAACCTCAAATTCTTTTTGAGACTTGTCAGATATTGCTGGTCTTTGATCCCATTAATTTTGCTCTGATCAAGCCCCTCTCCAATGTACTGTGCAAGCCCTGGTTGGTTCAGATTTCAGAAGTCTCGAAGAATACAACAAAATTGGAAGATCCCCGACCACAGATTCTCCTTGGATATTCCTGATGGGGTGGTGAGAGTCAGGTCCTACTAGTGTGGGAGTTCATGTAGCCAATTGCTTGCCTGAAGAAAAATTGTGTGGAAAGTACTGACTGCAGAACTCTGTTAAATGTTCTGTGGGGGAGAAATCATAACTATTATAGAGATACAGATTTAGTACTTTTCATGGTAAAGAGACAAAGTAGATGCCTATCTGCTTTGGCTAACAAAGTATGGTACATGAATATAATTGAATATTACTATGTAGTAAGGGATGACAAATGTGATGAACGCGAAGAAACATTGGAAGATTTACATGAATTAATATAAAAGTGAAGTAAGGAAAGCCAATTAAACACTGAATGTCTTCAACAATATAAATATATATGCATATGTAGATGTATATGTAGATACATAGATACATATATACATGACAGAGAGAGAGAGAGATAGAAAGAGAGAGAGAGAGAGAGAGAGAGAGAGAGAGAGAGAGAGAGAGAAAGGGAGAGAGCCAGGTGGCATAGTGAATGTAGCATTTGGCCTAGAGTCAGGATTACTCATCTTTCTGAGTTCAAATCTGGTTTCAGACACTTACTACCTGTGCAATACCAGGCAAGATGCCTAACCCTGTTTGCCTCAGTTTCCTCATCTGTAAAAAGAGATAGAGAAGGAAATGTCAAACCACTCCAATATCTCTGCCATGAAAACCCCAAATGGGGTCATGAAGAGTCATAAATGACTGAAAAACAACAAATACAAACATATATTTTACATATACATATATATTTCCTATATATATAATATGCTATGCATAAAGAATGGCTATGAGAAGACATTCCTTCATTTCTTTGCACAGCTGGAGGAAGAAAGGTCCATGGGAGTGGTACATTGCATATGTTGTCAGATTTTTTTAAACTATTGATTGGTTTTCCTTTTTTCCTTCTCTCTTCTTTTTTTAAAATTTTATTTATTACAAATAATGGCTCTCTGGGAGGAGGAAATTTGGGTGGTGTAAAAAAAGAAGACATCAATAAAATTATCTTTTAAATATTCCTGGTCTTTGACCGTCTTCATCCCATATTGTCTTGACTGAGACCTTGACTCTAATTTCCTCCTGGGAACCGTTCAGTAACTATTAATGAGTTTCCAAACTCAGCCTGGTCCAGACCCATATATCTGATGCTTTCTGGCCAACTTCATACCACACTGCTGCACTAAATATCCACATACTCCCTCCTCACCCCTTCAAAATTCCACCACTTATCCCCTGTAGCTCTGGGAACAGCAATCAAATCAGAGCACTACCATTCTTGGAAAGGCCATACCAATCAATTACCTTCTAGCTCCACTCACCAGCTCTGGGACTTCTCAGTTCAAAACACCCTCCCCTAGCTACTTTTGGCATGTTATCTTCCCTATTAGAATGCAAACTCCTTGAGGACAAGGTTTGGATCACTTTTGCATTTGCTTCACACATGCAGGTCTTAGCACAGGGCCTAGAAAGTAGCAAATACCTAATAAATGATTTGTTATTAATTCATTCACTCAATCGTAAAGGCTAAGTTCAAATACTTCTGTCCATGCCCATATGAGGCCCATGCCCTTTCCTTATTTATATTGATGATTATAACTAGACAACTTACAGATTGAGTACTGACACATTGATCTCTGTCCGTCTTAGGATATCTGTCTGGTCTCTGTATCCTAGTACTTTCCTTTTTGGTCGTCTCTATCACACACTGTCCATCAAGCTTCAACATTGCCCCTCTTTAGGGGAGGAAAAGAGGCTCTGATTTGTTTAGTTGGGTGGCAGTATTGAAAGTTTGCACAAAAAAGGGAATAAAATAGAATGGCCCAATAAGCACATGCATCCAGCAAATCCTGGGATCACTAAAATGAACGAATAATGAATAGATAAATAATGAGCTCGTGTCCTGTTGAAAAAAATCGAAATCCATACTTTCATGAACCATACCAAGGATACTTTAAATTCCAGAGACAGAATGAGTAAGAAAACAACTAAAAAATCTACCTAACTTATGGAACAAAGTCTAAGAATCAGCCTGGCTTTCCCACATGTTCAGCCTAGCACAAAAACACAGTTCTAACTTTTCAGCCTTAATTCAGTTTTTCATGTAATCAATCTAGTCATCTCTAAGATAAACATTTCACGTTATTCTCACAGTACATTGGTCTTTCTCATTCCCAGAAAGAAATCAAAGTTGGTATCTATGCTCAAACAAGACTCAAACCCAAACCCAAGCTATTTGAAATAATGTAATTGATTCAGAACTTTCATAAATTCAAGCATCTGGAGTCATCAAACATAAAATCTTTTATATAGGAGGGGTTATGGCTCTGAAAAAGAGATCTGGAAACCAGCTCATAATTTTCATGATTCCTATTTCATCTACCTCTTTTGTCATCACCACCCAACCAAATAAGCATCAGTACTAGGGCCTGAAGAATAACAGGACAGGCCAGAAAGGATAGTACTGTGATACAAAGGCTAGATAGATATGGCAAGATGGAGAATGGGATCCAGGAAAGTCCCAGTTATGGGTACTCTGAAGAAGTCTGGATAGGTGTGTTGAGAGACTGAAGAATGCAACAACGTATCATTGCTGCTGTTTGTCCTTCATTCTTGAGGAGGATTATGACATCGGGGCAGGAGGGTGGGGTGTGATGCCATGACATGCAAGTGAACTTGATTTAAGTGAGGCAGGGCTGTGCAATGTCATCAGCTTCACTCTCTCCTCTGGAGCCATTTGGGTCCAGTGACCAGATATGGATCAGGAAAACTGGAGATAGCCCAGGATGCAGTGGAGGACCTTCACTTTTTCAAGCTAACGTCTTGAACAGGTCCCAGTTTGATTGAGGCAGGACCCATTCAGTGATTAAGGCTTAATAAAAAATGAGGCAAAGAATGGCCTTTTTTTAAAAAAAAATAGATCTGGGAGGGGAAGGTCCTCATGGTTTCTGGCCAAAACAGAAACAAGTGTTATTTACGTTCATTTTGAGCCAATCAGGGGCCAACAGTGACCAAGTAGGGCTTGATCTAGGACCAGAGTAAGTTGGGGTTAAGGCTGGTCTTTAAAAGAAAAAAAAACAAAGCAAAACAAAACAAAAAGGTTCAGAGATTAAAATTTATGTTCCTTTGGGGCTGAGCACTGTCAGGTAAGGGTGTGGTATTCTATGTGGAGAGAGAAGAAATAAAAGAGAAAAAAGAGAGAGAAGAGAGAAAGAGAGGAAGGAAGGCAGGCAGGCAGGCAGGCAGGCAGGCAGGCAGGAAGGAAGGAAGGAAGGAAGGAAGGAAGGAAGGAAGGAAGGAAGGAAGGAAGGAAAGAAGGAAGGAAGGCAGGAAGGAAAGCAGGAAGGCAGGAAGGCAGGAAGGAAGGCAGGAAGGA
>CM053626.1:28854938-28878901 GCA_028646595.1 Phalanger gymnotis | reverse complement strand
CAAAAGAAACAAAAGCCATGCTAATGAGACAATTTTGCTTAACAACACAGTAGATAATGAAGTAAAACCCAAAGTTGGAATCTTGGGGGAACACCCACAGTTATGATTTGGTTGCTAAGTCAGGAAAGGAGACTGAGAAGGAGCCATCAGACAGGTAAAAGGAGAACCAAAAGAGAATCATGTTGGTAAGAATGGTCAATGATGTCAAATGCAGCAGGGAGGGAGAACTGAGAAAAGGCCAAAAGATATGGCAATTGAGATCATTAGTAACTTTGGAAAGAGTAGTTTCTGTTGTGATGAGTTTAGAAGGCAAATTGCAAAAAAGGTGGAAAGTGAATGAGAAGGGAGGAAGAAGAGTCAGTAAGTGTAGAAAGCTTTGTCTAGGAGTGTGGATGCAAAAAGAAGAATACAGCCTAATGGGAGCTTAGGTTCTGGTGACTTTTTTAAGTTTAGAGAAGATAAGCATGTTTATAGACAAACAGGGAAGGATCCATTGGATAGGGAGACTAGAAGAGAGAGAAGGAAAGATTGAAGTGATAATCTCCTAGAGAAAAGGGGAGACCATTCAAGGGCACATTTTGAAGGGTGGGTTTGGTTAGGATTAAAGTGTAAATTCTTACACATCTCCTCCTGCTGATTCTGTGTGGTATGTCCTCCCATAAATTGGTACCAGAGGAATCTACCCAGTGAGCTCTGGTCACCCTTAGATTTCTAACCATTTGATAGATATCAGTGAAACATGTGTGTTACCCATTGCTTTTCCCTTGCTCTCACTATGTGACCGGCTCCTATTTTTTTCCTGTCATACATCTTTCTGATGACATCCTTAATGTCTTTCCCTGTGTAATCCTTCATTTGTAATGGCTTGCAGTCTGCTCAGTCCCAACATGTGCTTCTCCATTGCCCTTTGAATGACCCTCAACTGTAATTATTTGGGGACTCTGCTATTCCAAGAATAGCAATGATCCACCATCACTTGCAGAATATCGGGGTTTAAAAAATGAGCTGCTATTTTGGGGAAGAATTTGGACTCACTAAAGCAGGCTGCTAAAATTCAGAGTCAGCTTACGTGGTTGATTTCCTCACCCCTAAGGATATAATAGTGAAAGAGGGATAATTAGAGTTCTTTTTATTTTAATGAAAAATACATTATCGTGTTTCCATGTATAAGAAGCAGTTATGTGTCACATCATCTCAAAAAAAAAGCCATGTGCAGAAGGAATCATGTCTAACTATCCCCTCACTGTTATGCCTTTCTAAAAGCTCGAGTCATGATAAAATAATTATCTAGTAATGCACTATGATTTAAAATGAAGAAATGAAGGCAACTTTCGATGTTTAACAAAAGAGATGATATATTTTAAAACATCAAACAGATTTATTGAAAGGTTTTGGGGTACTTTTTGAGGCGATAAAGGGGGGAGCAGAATAAAATTTAAAAGATGTAAAACATCCTGGCACTTATTTGCTCAAAAGCATTATTAATTTCTTCCCCTTAAACATATGGAAATTATATAAATACACACACACATATAAATATATACACATGCTGATGTGTATATGTATTTATATGTATATATGTATGCATGTATACACATCTATAAGTATATATACACACATATACACATATGTATACACACACATATATTATGCATATATATGTGTGTGTACATATGAATATACATTTGCATGCATTAATCTGGAGTTCTCAGAGTCAGGAAGACATTAGTTTAAGTTCTGTCTATGACACATAATAACTGTTTGACCCTTGGGAAGTCATATAATCTCATAGTGAGCCTGATGGCTCAGAGTGATGTAAATAGTAATTGTTTCTGCTTTGGCCAGAAATCCTGGGGATGTTGCCCTCAAAGACTGATCTTTTTTAATAAGGTAAAAGGGGCCATCCCTTGGTTCACTTCTTAACTAGCCTTGATCACTGGATAGGTGTTGCCTCAGTCAAAGGGAGAACTTGGAAAGACCTTACAGTATCTCTCACTGCATCTGGGCCATCTCCAGTCATTCTGTTCTATATCTTGCCACTGAACCCAGATGGCTCCAGAGGAGATGAGGCTGCTGGCTTTGCACAGCCCTCCCTTACTTAAATCTGGCATCATCTTCCTGATGTAATGATACTTTTTGAGAATGAAGGACAAACAACAACAACAACAACAAAGGTCCGAGGTAGGATTTGAATGCAGGACTTCTGGATTTGAAATCTGGGACTCTATGCACATACACTGCAAATAGAGAAGATGATAATTACATTTTTTTTCTTTATCATATTTCAACTCTGTTTCAAAACTTTCTGGAGTTGGAATTGAGAGCAAAGGGCTTGTAGTCTGATGGCCTGATTTGAACCTCATCTTTACCTCTTATTACCTATGTGACCTTGGACGAGTCATTATATCTCTCATTGGCCTCAGTTTCCCCCTATGTTAAATGAGGGAAATGGTGGACCAAACATCACTTAAGTTACCTTCTAGCTATACCTCTATTATCAGTTTATTCATTTTTTGGCTCTTCATGTACTAGCCTGGCCATTAACTAGCTGTGAGACACTGGAAAACCAGGGAAATGGGAGATGTCATTTTATCTCTTTCAGTCTCCATTTCCTCATCTTTAAAACAAAGAATTTAGACTGAGAGGAAAAAATGACATTTTTTCACCATTTTGACTCAAAAGTGATAAGTAATTCAATTGAAATTAAAGCAGTGTGAACCAAACATTGATCTTTTCTAGGAGGTAGAGGTTTTTTAATGTTTTTTTTAAATTTTTATTTAAAGTTTTGAGTTCAAAATTTTATTCCTCCCTCCCCTCTCTCCTCCCTGAGATGGTAAGCAATCAGATGGTCAGCAATATAGGTTATACATGTTCAATTATGTAAAACATTTCCGTATTAGTCATTTTGTATAAGAAAACTCAAATAAAAGGGGAAGAATGAAAGAAAGTAAAAATAGCATATTTCTGTCCATATTAAATAAAAATCAATTCTTTCTCTGGAGGTTAATAGTATACTTCATCATTAGTCATTTGGGATTGTCTTAGAGCATTGTATTGCTGACAATAGCTAAGTCATTTACAATTCTTCATCAAACAACAATGCTGTTGCTATATACAATGTTCTGGTTCTGTTCACTTCACTATGCATCAGTTCATGTAAGTCTTTACAGATTTTTCTGAAATCATCTTGCCTATAATTTCTTATAGCACAATAATATTCCATTACAATCACATACCAAAGGTTATTTATCTATTGCCCAATTGAAGGATAGATATCCCCTCAATTTCCAATTCTTCGCCACCACAAAAAAGAGATGCTATAAATATTTTTGTGCAAATAAGTCCTTTTCCCTTTTTAGATGCCTTTGGATATAGCAGTCATATTGTTGTATCAAAGGGTATGCACAGTTTTATAGCCCTTTGGACACAATCCCAAATTGCTTTCCAGAATGGTTTGGATTAATCCACAACTCCACCAACAGTGCATTAGTATCCCAGTTTTCCCACATCCCCTCCAACATCCAATATTTTCCTTTTTTTGTCATAACAGCCACTCTGATGGTTGTGAGGTGGTACCTCAGAGTTCTTATAATTTGCATTTTTCTGACCGATACTGATTTAGAGCATTTTTTCATATGACTATAGATAGCTTTGATTTCTTTGTCTAAAAATGGCCTGTTCATATCCTTTGACCATTTTTCAATCAGGGAATGACTTGTATTTTTTTAATAAATTTGACTCAGTTCTCTATATATTTGAAAAATGAGGGCTTTATCAGAGATAACTTGCTGCAAAATGTTTTCCTCAATATTCTGTTTTTCTTATAATTGCCCCAGGCTTGGAGCCTTGCAGCAGGCCCCTGCTGCGAGGCTGGCTGCTGCTGCTGCTGCTGCTACTCTTGGACCTATCTCTCCTCCTTCCTGGTGAAACAGACGTTCCCTACCATTCTGGTAAGCTGCTTCCATGCTCCTAGATCAATTCTGAGATAGCTTTCTGATTGTTTGGAGGGGAATTTGGGAGGGCTTCAGAGGGTTCCCTCCTCACTCTGCCATCTTAGCACCAGAAGTCTTCAGGTGAAGGTTTTAAGACTAATTTTCTAGATGGCCTAGGGACTATCTCCATAATATACCTTAGAATTCTTGAATTTTAGATGTACTGTTTGAAAAAGTCCCTAATCTCCTATTGTCTTGATTTTTCAGGCTGTGAAATAGAAATGATAACATTTAACTACAAAAACTTATTTTAAATAATGTGTGGAGGTACTTCTATTCCTGGAAACACGTCATGGGAAAATAAACAGTGATCGAAGATTTGATATTTGGAAAATGTAATTAATCTGTATTTCTCAAAAGATCAATGGTGATGAATGAATAATGCACCCACATATAAGGTTTATTCTATAATAATTAATATTGCTTATCCCTCATGGTAGAATATGCATTGTTAAGCATAATCTAGGGATACGGTAATTCTTTAAATACATGTAGGGAATATGTGTGTCCCATACATACATCGCCCTTCTTCTATTTGATATTAACGAGTGGACCATCTGGAATTGTTGGACCAAAGAGGCAGAATGCAGTCTTGATGGATAAACCAAAAAGCACCTGGCGGGTTATTGGGCAACCCTAGCCTTCTGAGTAAGGTCATGATGATCCCAGGGAATCTACCTCAGTGTTCTATCTTGGAAAACTCGAGGCAAAATTATGAAGTTCGTAGAATTTTCCTTCCATGTTTCTCCTCAAGACAAGAATTACCCATAGGCAGCATAGAAAGTGATTTATGTGAAATGACTTCTAGGAGGCCGGTGTAACTGGTGAATATTTGATCCTCAATACTGCCCTCTCTCCTTTGTCAATATTATTCTGCTGCCCTTTGGGCTTCTTTGGTCCAAGGCCTTTCTTCTATTTCCCCACCCACCCCTGCAATTGTCTTGAGAAGTGAGATCACTCTTTTAGAGTGAGATTGCTGGGACTTCATGCTTCAGTTACTTAACACCTCTTAGCTCCATTGTTGAACAAAACCCAGAGTCTACTCCACTGGTGTAGGAAAAAGCTACTGGGACCATGGAAGTGGCTTGACTGGCTTGTCCTTCTCTATGGAACGTCCTCTAGTTAATATGAAAGGGGACAAGAAATTCGGGTGGCTTAAGTTGTTAGAGCCTTTGTCCTATATGCATACACACACACACACACACATGCACACACACGCATCCATCAACACATACACGTATGTACACATGCATATTATGTACTCACAAAATGTGTATATATATGTGTGTGTTTGTGTGTATTACTCATATACATGAGTGTAAGATTGGTGTAATAACTGGAATATTAGGCTGAGCATCAGGAAGCTCTGAATTCAAACTCCACCTCTGAAAGTCAGAAACTAAACAGAGATGGACGAGTCATTAACTTCTCTGCTCTAGGACTGGTTGTTCTGAGTGATGAGTGGGTGACTACATTTAGCAAATTCTAGCTAGATAGCCCCATCTCATGCTTATATCATACCCCAGGCATTTTTCCCCACGTGCCCTGCTGTTTATCTCACTTCCCTCCACCCCTGATTTCTACCTCCTTTTCTGGGAATGATCACCAAATTCATATTCCCAACAATTGAGTTTGGCTCTCCCTGACTACCATATTGCTATATGTGGCCTCTTTCCTTATTAGAATTTAAGCTCCTTGAGGTCTCTCTTATTTTGTATTCATATATGTATTTTGCATTTGTATATCTAAGTTCTACCAGAGTGTCTGGCATAGTAGGCATTTAATAAGGATTATTTGATTGATTTGTATCTCTAGTACCTACTACAATTCCTAGCACATAGTAGGCACTTAATAAATGCTTTTTCATTCATTAATTCATTTATTAATGTATCTATTCTCTGAGCTCCAGTTTTCTATTCCGTAGAATGAGGATAATAACACTTATAGCAACTACATTAGAAGGTTACTGTGAGCTAAAATGAAACAATGTATGAAAAGTACTATGTCAACTGATATATGTATATGTATATGT
The DNA here is from genome assembly GCA_028646595.1 of Phalanger gymnotis. Lineage (NCBI taxonomy): Eukaryota > Metazoa > Chordata > Mammalia > Diprotodontia > Phalangeridae > Phalanger > Phalanger gymnotis. The sequence goes on along the minus strand of CM053626.1, from coordinate 28,872,877 downwards.
ATATGTATATGTATATGTATATGTATATGTATATGTATATGTATATGTATATGTATATGTATATGTATATGTATATGTATATGTATATGTATATGTATATGTATATGTATATGTATATGTATATGTGTATGTATGTGTGAAGAAGACTCCAGCCTTACTAGCTGTGTGACCTAGGCAGGTCACTTAACACTATCTCAATTTCCTCATCTATAAAATGAGCTATACATGGGGTAAACTACTCCAGTATCTTTGCCAAGAAAACTCCAAATGGGGTCACAGAGAGTCACATGACTGAAAATAACTGAATAGTATATATTACAATATATTACACAATACATATATTTGTATGTTTGTATATGCACACACACACACACATACACATACACACACACACACACACACTCTAAGGAGGCAGGGTATAGTTTTATAATGTGGTTATCCTAGAGGGAGTCTGGGAGAAACCACAGCTCTCAGAATGGATTTGATGGTCCCATTCTTGAATCATGAACCCAGCAGTTATGAGCTGTCCTCTTACCACTTTAGCAGGAATCAAATAATACTGTCTTATCTTTGCCTCCTCTTATGATAGCAAGATGTGAAGGGAAGATTAGCTTACAGTTCAGTGTTCTTTATCTCCCCCCACCCCCACCACCAGCAGGAGCCCTGCAAATCAGAAGATGGATGCTGGGTGCACCTTGGGATTCTGAGTAATCCTTAACTTTCTCAAATAAGAAATGTTATTAGATATTTAAAATAATTATATGTATTGAAGCCTGGGGCCCCCCAGTGAGCCTGCTGGAGCTCAAAATGTGGAAATGGCAGATTGCAGGGAGATTTTGCTCTAATTAAGATCAGTCAATTCACTTAAGCACTGACTCATTTGTAAATATCAACCAAAGTTGAAACTGTTTAATTAGAAGGAGTTTTAAAGCTCTGGAAAGACTAGGAAGACCTTAAGGAAATTAGCCCTGGCTATGTGTTTGAAACTAAACCATGGAGCCCAGTTGTCAAAGCATGGGGGTAGAGTAACTAGTTGGCCCAAATATTTTTATAGGAAGCTCTTCTAGGAAACCTCCTTGGTTCCAGCTCCTAATTCAAGGAGCCATACAGTTCTGAAAGGAAATCTAGCCTCATCATGCACACCTTTGCCTGTAGCTACAGTAGGGAAAACCATTGCCTTTCTAGGCAAAAGCAACAGCAACAAAAGTACCCAGACACTGTGTAATTATAATTACAAAACTTAGTAGCAGAAAAGATTAGGGGTCTGCAATTCTCCCTCATTGCCTTCCTTGCTCTGCCCTGTCAGTCAGTCAAATAAATACCTATTAATCTCCTACTATGTGTCAGGCACTGTGCTGATCTCTGAGGAAGCAAAAAGAAGTCCCTGCTCTCAGGACCTCTCACTAGGTAGATAACATTCAAACAATTATTTTTATAGGTTATACATGTGTCTTTTTAAAATATATTTTTAGCTTTCAACATTCATTTCCACAAGATTTTGAGGTACAAATTTTCTCCCCATCTCTATCCTCCCACCCCAAGATGGCATGTACTGTGATTGCCCCTTTCCCCAGTCTGCCCTGCCTTCCATCACCCCACCCCCCTCCTTATCACCTCTCCCCTTACTTTCTTATAGAGCAAGATAGATTTCTATACCTCATTGCCTGTATATTTATTTCAAAGTTGCATGTAAAAAATATTTTTAACATTGATTTTAGAAATTTGAGTTCCACTTTCCCTTCTTCCTCCCCGCCACCCTCCTTGAGAAAGCAAGCAGTTCAATATAAGTTATACAGGTATTGTTATGCAAAACACTTCCATAATAGTCATGTTGTGAAAGACTAACTATATTTCTCTCCAGCCTATCCAGTCCCCCTTTGTTCAATTTTCTCCCTTGACCCTGTCCATTTTAAAAAAGTGTTTGCTTTTGACCACCTCCTCCTCCAATTTACCCTCCCTTCTATCATCCTCCCCCTTATCCCCTTCCCCCCTACTTTCTTGTAGAGTAAGATACCCAATTGAATGTGTATGTTATTCCCTCCTTAAACCAAATCCAATGAGAGCAAGTTTCACTCATTCCCTTTCATTCAAACAATTATGTACAAATAAGAAATAAGGTAAACTGGAATTAATCTTCAGTAGGAAGACCTTAGCTTTAAGAGGGGCTGGGAAAGGCTTAATATAGGAGGTGAGATTTTGGCTGGAACTGGAAGGAAGTTAGGTGAAACTATACTGAGTCCATATCCTCCATCTAACACCTTTTCATAGGCCTGAATTATCTAGTCATCCCTCAGCTGGAGACCTGAATGTCCCCCTGCCCCAATTCTTGTACCTGTGGTCCAAGCATGTAGAAGGAACAATTCTTTTGCTCTACAGGGAGAATTCTGGCCATCAAGCTCCAGTTAGACAAAGTGGGATCTCTAGGTAGATCCCTAGTGTGCTAAATCAAGAAGCTAGAACTGATTTTGCTAGAATGTGTGATCTTTATACTCACTTTTTGCAAGAGGGCAGTTAAGTGACATAATAGGAAGTTAGAATTAGAAAGGACTTAATTGCAATCCTACTTTGGACACTTAGTACTATGTGACCCTTAGTAAATTGCTTAATCTCTATGACCCTGAATTTCCTCATCTAGAAAATGGGAATAATAATAGTTATCTACTTCATAGGGTTGTGAGGATTAAATGAATTAACCGATAGAAAATCTGATTTAGCAGTTAGGAGATCACTGGCAATCTTTGAGAGGTTTTCAGTAGAGTGGTAGACATTGAAAGCAAGTTACATAAGGTTTCAAAGCAAGTGGGACATGAAGAAGATGAGGCAATAAATATTATCGATGTTTTTCTAACACTTTAGCCATGAAAATGAGAAAACCTAAAATGGCAGCTTAAGAGGATCGTCACTTATTTTTTTTTTCCTTTTTAAAAATTCAAAAAAAAATTAGAAGAGGTGGGCAGGTGGTGAATAGTTATACTAGGGGTGGGGAACCTATGGCCTCAAGGCCACATGTATCCCTCTAGGTCCTCAAGTGCGGCCCTTTGACTGAATCCAAACTTCACAGAATAAAATAAAAGGATTTGTTCTGTAAAACTTGGACTCAGTCAAAAGGCCATACCCAAGGACCTAGAAGGCCACCTGTGGCCTCAAGACTGCAGGTTCCCCACCCCTGCAAGTCCTGGTTGCTGAGAAGGCTGAGACAGAAGGATCATTTCAGTTTGGAAGTTCTGAGCTCAGTAAGACTAAAATCAATTGGGTTTCTGCACTAAGTCCAGAATTAATACAGGGAGTCCTTTGGAGTAAAAGGCTACTAGGCTTCTTTAAGAAGAGTAAAACAAACCAAGTTGGAAAATAATGCAAGTTAAGCTTTTGTGCGGATCAGTAGTGGGATTGGCCCATGAATGGCTGTTAACCGAGAGAGAGAGAGAGAGAGAGAGAGAGAGAGAGAGAGAGACTTGGATATATTGGTAGGCAATGGAAAACTCAATATAATGAAGAAATAAGTAGATAGGAAGAGACAGAAAATATGAGAAAAAGATAGATACAGAGACAGACAGACAGAAAAAGAGACAGAGAAACAAAGAGACACAGAGAGAAAGGGATGGGAGACAATTGGAAAGGAAGTTTCTGGAGAAAAGTAATGAGATGAAGGCATAAGTAGAGTTGGCCTTGATAGAAGATCTCTTCAGAAGAAATAGAACAGAAATGAAAGCGATATCAAGAGGTTTATAAATGGGGAGTAGAGGAGAATAGGTTGATAATGGGTGGCCATTTTTCCGGTAAAGTAGAAGTCAAGGTTTGTTGCCATACAAGAAGAGTCAAAGGGAATGGGATAGGGTGCTTGAGTGGAAAGGCAATGGCTGGAAATAGTCCCTGTAAAGAGTGTGATAGGGAGTCAATTAGGGCATGGTAAGAGTATCTTTTGAGCACTAGTGATCTGTATTTGGCCTCAATCTATATAATTTTTGTCAATCACTTTGATAAAGGTATTGGTAGTTGACTTAGCCACTTTACAGGGGGCAAAAAGTTGAGAAGGATTGCAAATATCCTGTATGACAGTCAAAATCTTAAATAAACAAAAGAAAAAGATCTTGAGAAGCTAGAGCACTAGATTGAGTCTAATAAGATGAAATCAAATAAGAATAAATGTAAAGACAGACTTTGGCTCAAAAAATCAACTTCAGAAATAGAAAATGCAGAAGACATGGTTAAATATTTTTCTTCACAAACATATGGGGATTATAGAGGACAGAAAGTTCATTATGAATAGATCCATAATGTCACATGGAAACTCCCAAAGCTAATGAAATTTGGGGCTGAATCAAGAAAGCATAGTGGGGAAAATCAGGAAGTGCTAGTTGTTTTTTTTTTTCTGTATTCTGCTCCATTCAGACATTTGGACAACTTTGTTCAATTTTTTGTGACACCTAAATTTGGGGAGCACCTTAATAAACTTGTATAGTGTCCAGAAGACAGTTATGAAGATTGTGAGGGAACCAGATGTGCTTAAATTGGAGAAGAGAAGAATCGAACACATGATAATTCTATTAAAGTATATGAAGGGTCATTGTGTGTAATAGAGACTGGAATTGTTCCTTTTGGACACAGGGCACCAAACCATGAGCCATGGGTGGAAATTGCAAAGTGTCCAATTGATGATGATTGTCAAGAAAAGTTTTCCCAACAGCTGCAGCTGTCCTAAAGAAGATTAGGCAGCCTTAGGAATGGAGGGCCTCTCCTCTTTAGAAGGTAGCCTTCAACTAGAATTATTATATGGTCTTCATCCATATTATTATAGATGATATTCTTTTCATATATATGTTGGACTCCATAGCTGATAAGGTCCCTTACAGCATTTAAATTCTATGATTCCCATTTATTCTGTTCCATGTCTGATGTCTATTCTAAAGAATTGATGCCGTATCCACCCTATATTTTTGTTTCACTTGCAGTGCCTAATGAAGTGATGACATCTCAACTGAAGGACGCATGATTTCATTGATGAAAATAGTTATTTGGGTTGGTTGGTGTCAAATACATCTTAGCCCTCCAAAGGAAGATGAGTGTCTATCTCTCTGCTTCCAGATTGATAGGCTGTCAAATGAATTCCAGATATGGATAATTAACATTTGCATATTGCTATTGATGAAGCTAGTTTAATGGGTTTTTTTCCTCCAGTGGGATAAGATTTGTGAATTACAGAAGTTGTTTAAAACAAATGCCTCTTCAAACTGTATTATTCATGTAAGCAAATTACACAGTCATTATCCATGATTTAATTCCATAATTAATATTTACTGTAACTGTAAAAAAGCATCTTATGAAAGTGGAAATCAGCATATAGATCTATATAGTACAGTGCATTTATCACAGTGGGGAAAATATGGAGGATTTTTAGTCATAATTTTTATAAAGAATCCTATCATGAGCATGCTGTAGTATACCAAATTATTTAGTCTTACTAATTAGAATTGCCTTATCATTCAGTCCTTCAGTCTCAACCTTACTATCATCATTTTTCTGGGCTTGTCTCTAGCGTCATTTAAGCAACATTTTTGAACACAAACTTGCGGGCTGTGTGAAGCCCACAGGACTCCCAAGTGCCAACCTGAACCAGGTTAGAATGCAACTGGAAAATATTTAGCTAAATAAATAAAAATAAAATAAAATATTAAGCATGTACACATGTGGTTTTCTAAGTCAATAAGAACCCACAGGGTCCTTATGTTTAACTTAGCGCTCCCCTGTTTCTGTTTGAGTTTGACAGCACTGATCTTTGTCGCTCACCTTGTCTGTATGGTCCATAACCTGAGGGAAACATTTGTGTGATTTCTTCCTAGAAAAGTAGAGTCACGGAGTAGATGGAGAATTGCACTCGAATCCAATATAAAGTTGGTCCAACTGCTGCCTCAGACACTTACCAGCTGTGGATCTTTGGCCAGTCATTTAATTACTCTACCCCAGTTTTCTCCTCAAATAAGGCTCAAATGGGGTGATTTCTGCAAAGTACTTTATAGCATGATTCAAACGTGACTCTTCCTCCTTCCACCCTTCATCTTATTAATTAAACCTCTAGTCTATAACCGAGGCTGTGTTTTCATCCTTTGATTATCCTGAGGTTATGATGAAATCTAACTTCTCTGTCAGTAGGGATTGTTTTATTCTTTCTGTACCCAACATATAGTACAATTCTTTTCACATAGTAGGCATTTAATAAAGGCTATTGATTGCTTGAGTGATTCTTCTCTAATGTAAATTCTTTTCTCCTAAAAATTAATTTATTTTTAGTTTTCAACATTCACTTCCATAAGTTTTAAATTTCCTCTGTCTCCCTCTCCTCCCCAAGATGGTGTGCGATCTGATGTAGACTCTACATACACATTCTTATTAAATATATTTTCACATTAGTCATGTTGTATAGAGGAATAAGAAATAATGGAAGGAACCATGGGAAAGAAAAAAAAAGAGAACAAAGAGTATGCTTTGATCTGCATTCAGACTCCGTATTTCTTTCTCTGGCCGTAGATGGCATTTTCCATTACGATTCTTTTAGAGTTGTTTTGAGTCCCATTGCTGAGAAGAGCTAAGTCTATCAAAATCAGTCATGGCATAACGTGGCTGTATCTGTGAACAATGATGTCCTGATTCTGCTCACTTCACTCAGCATCAGTTCATATAAATCTTTCCAGGTTTTTCTGAACTCCATCTGCTATATTTCTTGTAGTATACAAGTATTCCATTACTTTCATATACCACAATTTGTTCAACCATTCCCCAATTGATGGCCATCCCCTCAATTTCCAGCTCTTGGCCACCACAAAAAAGAGCTGCTATAAATATTTTTGTACATGTGAGTCTCTTTCTCATTTTTACGATCTCTTTGGGATACAGCCTTAGAAGTGGTATTGCCGGGTTAACATAATTCTTACTGTTCAGATTTGGAACTCCCCCTCTCCCTTTTGAAGTATCTAAGTTTAAACTCACTTCACTCCTTAAGTGTACCAAAAATACCTACCCATTCATTACCCCATCTTCTGAGCCCACTTCTTGTACATGGCCATCCACCTTCACTTTTCATTTCCATCTCTTGCTTTGTAAACAGTATCAGACTAATACTAATATCTCTTCTGAAAAGGCTATGCCGATCAACTGTTCTATTGTTCCAAGACCAAATTACACTTTCCTGGCCACCTGTCCCTTATATATGGCGTGTTCTTCCATTAGAACATTAACTCCTTGAGGGCAAGGACTATTCAATGTTGTCCTTTGCATTGCCATCATTCAGCACAAGGCTTTGTGTACAGGAGGTGCTTAGCCAATACCCGCTGATTGATGGATCAGATATCTGAGGTTTTAAAGGATCATGAATTTAGAGCTAGAAGAGAGTTCACCTCCTTATGGGATCATTGATTTAGAAGTGGGAGAAAAAACACGTACAGGTCATCCAGCCCCATGTCCACATTTTATAGATGAGGAAACTGAGGCCCTGGAAGTTAAGAGACTCAGCCAAGTTCATACAACTAAAAAGAGACATAGTCAGCGACTCAGCCAGGGCTCTCTGACTATGAATCTAGCACTCGTTCTACTGAATTGTGGAACTTACAGATAGGTTGGTTTCAGATGGTGAAAGTTTTTTACCACAACAACTTCTAAGACCTATTGAGGCATTTGTCGTTCAGTCATTTCAGGCATGTCTGACTCTTTGTGACCTCATTTGGGGTTTTCTTGGCAAAGATCCTGGAGTGGTTTGCCATTTCCTTCTTCAGCTCATTTGACAGATAAGGAAACTGAGGCAAGCATATTTAAGTGACTTGGCCAGGGTCACGCAGTTCACACAGCTAGTAAGTGCCTAAGGTCAGATTTGAACTCAGGTAGATGAGTCTTCCCTGACTCCAGGCCTGGTGCTCTATCCACTGTGTCACCTAGCTGCCCCTCTATTAAAGAATAGAGTAGCTTTGAGCTACGCTGGAAGAGGATGTATCCACAATGAGGAAAACATAGTTCTTTTGATACACAAAAAAACAGCCAAAAAACAATCCATTTCCACCCAATGTCCCATTTGGGGTATTTGGTAGATGATGCAATTAATAAAACGTTGGACCTGGAGTCAGGAAGACCTGAGTTCAAATGTGACCTCAGACGTGTACTAACTGTGTGACCCTGGACAAGTCCCTTAACTCTGTTTGCTTCACTTTCCTCATCAGTAAAAAAGGGACAATAATAACGCCTACTACCAATGTTGTTGCGAAGATCAAACGAGATAACTGTAAAGCATTTAACACAAGAATCTGGCATGTGGCAATCTCTATATAACGTTTATTATTCTTAATCATGTTTATTGTTGTTTTTATAGACACATTCCTCATAAAGTGTGGGTAGTGGACTAGATGGCCTCTAAGGTCACAATCACATTTAATTTGGTTGGGACTCATTCATCTTTCTTCTGAGTACTATTTAGAGCTTTGGTGTTCTGCAGAAGCTTAGTACGGCGAATGTTGTCCCTATTAATAAAATCTCCTGAGTGGCCTTGGTGTGCCGAGTGCACCAGGGGGTACTTGGAATCCCGGGGTTGATTCTCCCTCATTTCACTGCTCTGGTATCATTTGCATTCTGATAGCGAATGTTTCAGACACACCATGCGAGCCGAGATGCTCTTCATAATCAGTCTTCTATTTTTTTTCCCTTTGGCTTTCTCACAGTGGAACGAAATGAGCATGTAATGAAATTATTCAGGCTCATGGAAGGGAGATTTTCAAAGTATTGAAAAAGGTTCTTGTGGATGTTTGTTCTCATGAAGTTTGTTGAGAATGAAATAAATGCAATCTGTCTAAAACTAATCTAAAGGAGACTCATAAGGAGATGGATTCAGGACCCGGACCAGTTGCGATCCCTTCAGATAACAAGAAATGACAACTGGTTTTAGCTCTTAATTTCTTAGTCCTGAACTGAAAGATGTAGATTGTTATAGGGACCTTAAAGAAGAGCTCCTAGTTTAGACTTGGTGTATCCATGGTGGGCAGTAGTGGGGAGGGAGGTTTCTAGGGTTGCTTATAAGCCCCTAAAGATATGTCAGATTGGATTGGATGATTTTAGACATGAGGATGGTGAGGCCCAGAAAGAAAGAGAGCCTTCTAACCTCACACATCTATATAGTTGCTCAGTAGACTCTCAGTCTACTGTCCTTTGGCTGATCCACCACCATTTCTTTGACCTCTCCAGGAAGCATTCTACTGGTTCATGAATGGGATTCATCTTGGACTTAGGACTTTAAAGTGATAGACAATTATATTCATAGGATCACTAGGACACAGACTCAGAGATGGAAGGGACTTTAGAGGTCATCTTGTCTGGCCCTATCCTTTTATAGATGAGACAAATGAAGCCCAGGGAAGGGAAAGATTGTTCAAAGTCACACAGGTAGTAGGAGACAAAGTCACAATTTGAAAAGAGATCCTTTGAAACCAGTGAGCTTCCCATGACTGTCTCTAGCCTCTCATTTCACTAATGAGGTCTAGAGGTATCATTTTAGTTTACATTCTTTAAAAAGTCATGCTAAATGCAGAAGTGTTCGTAAGCCTTGTTGGGGATTGGACTGATATAAATGGAACCTGTTCCCAGAAAGACATGTTTGGTCAGATAAGAGAATGGTCCCTATTTCTCCCACATCTTTTTGTTAGGCTGCCTTTGGGCTGACCTGTAGAATAAGCAAAAATAAAGAATAGGCGACACATCAGGAAAGGTAGCTGGGAGCCAGATGAGCCACATTCTGGACTTTAAATTCTAGGATGAATAGTTTGCATTTTATCCTAGGGGAAGATGAGAATTACTGGTAATACCTGGGAGAAGAGTGGCATGGCAAGGCCTGGTTTCAGGAAAATGACTTTGCTGGTTATCGGGAGAATGCATTGAGGAGGGAGTGTCTCATTATTTTGATTGGTTTTTATATTCTTTTTGAATATATGGATATGGATATGGAGTCAGTATACCTGCAATTTATTCTCAAATTTATGTAGATCAGTTCAGTGGTCTGGGGTTGCACATCACTGCTTTACAGTTTTAAATGTTCCTTCTGGTCTTGTTACCAGGCCTAAAATAAAACAGGATGACTAAGACCTTGGAAATGAAGACAAACAGAGTTCAATGAATGACCAGGGAAAACATTGAAGAAACATGAAAATGCATGTTCCAATGTGACATATTTTATTTGAGCATGGAACAAAAAGTGACAACGCTTCAGAGCTGAGCTAAACTTAGGTTTAGAGTTTAGGTCAAGTGAATAATTTGGAGGCAGCCACGTCACAAGGAATACATAATCCTACACAGGCCTTCAGAGGAAAGGGGCATTAAAAACCACTCAACAATAAAAAAGAGTGGATATTTGCAAAGTTTTTGAAAATTTTCAGTGTATGACATGTATCATCTCATTTGAGCCTCACAGAAACTCCAGGGAATAGATTTTATTCTTGTCTCCATTTTATAGATGTGGAAACTGAGCCTAAGAAGTTGAGTCATTTGATCAGGTTCACAAATACTAAATATTTAAGGTGAAGTTGGAATCCAGGTCTTCCAGAAAGCCAAGACTGCAACCACTGCAGAGTCAACAATGCTCCCCTTAGCTCAGCATTGATCTAGTTTCCTTTGATGCAGTACTCTTTTCTGCTTAGGTTGCTGAGCAAGGTAGGTGTGGAGTTGTGGAGAACTCACAGAAGCAAAGAAGGACAAGGTTTATTCAGCCTTGGATTGGATTGGCAGGCAATGATCCAACCCTCCCTGGTCAAGATTCCTCCAACCAATGATCCAACAAATGGGTATCCAACCTTAGCCTAAAGATCTCCAATGAAGGGCAGCTTCTATCTTCAGAGGTTGTGCCTGGTACACAGTAAGCACATAATAAATGCTGATTCATTGATTGCTGTGAATGGGTCCTTGGATCTCAAGGGTGAAACGTCTGGTTTCAATCCCCACCTGAGACACCGTTGGCTTCTCTGCACCTCAGTTATACGTATAGTATTAGAAGGCCAAACTGGATTTAATCATCTCTAAAGACCCTTCTATTTCCAAACCTAGCATCCTCCCAAGGAATCCCATTTCATTTTTAGGTAGCTAATGACAGTATTTTTTTCTTTTGTCCTTTGTCTTTTTGTCACTACTGTACATTGTTTCTGTTTCTTCCCTCCAGGGCTAAGCAAAAAAACATCTAAACCATTAAGTAGGTGACAGCTTTCCAAAAACTTGAAAGTGTCTGCCATGGCCCTCTCCCAAAGGCTTTTCCTCTTGAGACTGAGATCATAGGATTTAAAGCTACCAGAAGCCTTACAGTTTATCTATTATCTACATAATCAACATTCTTCTTCTCAATGGAGGGCTTAAAAGCAAGAAGCAGCCCAGCAGCATGGGGCATGTGAACTTCCATTTTTTTCCCCTGCAAAAGCATCACTGTTAAGATAACTCCAGGTTCCCTGTCCCATTTGTTGCAGAGAATCAGGTTACCTGTCCCATCTGCTGCAGAGAATGGGGGATTGAGAGCTTCTTTGAAGAAGTACCTATAAACAAAGTTAACAATGCAATGTAGTACTTAGTAACTTTGATGTGGGTCAGCATAGGGGAGGACAGTGAAAGAAATATGTGGTTAGAGATATAAGGATTAAGAAACTAAAGGAGATAAGGACTTGTAGACTACTTAGAAGCTTCATGCAATCAGTGTCAGGGAACAAGCAATTATTAAGCGCCTACTATGTGCTAAGCACAGGAGATACAAAAAACGGCAATAGAAAGTTCCTTCTCTCAAGAAACTCAGTCGAATCGGGGATATAACATGCAAACCAATGTGTACATGCAAGATATATAGGATATAATGTAGAAATTTAACAGTGAAAGCATTAATAACAAGGATGACTGGGAAAGGCTCCTCGAAAGAAGGTAGGATTTTAGGTGAAACACGAGGGAAGTCAGAGAAATCTGAAGGAGAGAGAATGTTCGAGGTATGGGAAAGAGCCAGTGAAAATTCTCGATTGGGAAATGGAGCTTCATGTGTGAGAAACAGGAAGGATGCCAGTGTCACTGGATGACAGAGTACATGGGAGAGGAGTAAAGTCAAGAAAACTGGAAAGGTAGGAAGGAGCCACATTGTAAAGAGCTTTGAAAGCCAAAGGCTTATGCACTAGATCCTAGAGACTATAGGGAGCTACTAGTATTTATTGGAGGAGGGAAGTGAAAGGGCAGACCAACCCCTAAGGAAGATTAATGCATATGTGTATATATCTAATACAAAGATATGTATATATATACTGCATTATGTGTATATACATACATATACACATATCTATCTAATAGTGTATATCAAATAGATGTGCATATAAGAAAAGATATATACATATGTACACATATTTTTGTATATGTGCATATATGTGCAATTGTGCATATATGTATGTATTTATGTGTGTATTATGTATGTATATGTATCTATAATAATAAATGCTTAACAACCAGGTTCTCTGGAGGAATATATATATATATATATATATGTATATATATATATACATGCATGTATATATATATTTGAAATTTAATCTGCATTATTGGCACTTTCTTAAGTCTAGACAGGCAAAAATAATAATAAATCATGCCCTGATTTGTAGCTCTTTGGGGCTACCTTAGAGACCATCAAACTTGGATCTTTCATTCTGTAACTAAGGAAAGCGAGGCCAAGAGTTACCCAGAGGCTAAGACTTACCCAGAGTCACAGAAAAAATGAGTCTTTGGGGTAGGATTCAAACTCAGGTCTTCCTGACTCTAACTCCAATGCTTTCTTTACTGAATTTCACGGGAATCCATCTTCTACTTCTTCTCCCTGGCATAGAGATTTTTCTTCAGGGCAAAAAGAATGAAGGTAGTATCTAATGTTGTATCATTCCAAGTCATTGGAAAATACAGTCTCCAAAGAATGGAAAATGAATGCCACCCAGTGGACAATGGAGTGGCATGTGGTGGGTATGAGCAGAAGACTTTATAAATAAGGACTTAGAAAGAACGAGTATAAAAGATGTCCTTAAATAAATATATGAGTGGAAAAGAAGCTCCACATGATGAGAACAAGGGGTTATTGGTGAGCAGTCCATGAGATGTTGTTATACTCGTGATATCATGAGAAACTGGGGCATGACCTAAGCTCATTGCGCATACCCCGTGTGATGAACTTATTAGAAGATATGGACAAAAGTCACAAAGCACGGGCAGGCATGGATGGACTCCAATCTGCACCAATAGAGGGAATATCTATATCCGTGAGATCACAGCTCCATCAAAATACAGAGCACTATTGTACCCAAGGGAGAGAGAAAGGTAATCAAGATGAATGATGGGCAAAGTCACGTCTGTAAAGGGTTCTGAGCTTGAAAGGATTTACCATCAATACAACTATCATTATCACATTTTTCATCATTTTAATGGAAGGGCAAAAGTGAAAGAAAAAAGCATGATAAGAAGATCAGAATTGCCTTCTGGGTATTAATGTGGACTCTGCAACTCACTCCCCTCTGCACACAAAAGACCTTAAAATGGCTCATTAGTGAATCTCTTTCATAACATTGGAGCAGGAGTTACATTTGATTTGCAATCTCTCTGACAGCTCTCCGTGGTTTTTTACAAATTCTGGAAGCAGATGAAGAATTGTTAATGACACTAATGAAGAAGTGTGAAAGCCCCTGGCAATTGGGTGTTCTGTTCCAGCTCAGGAAGAACACACAAGAAATGGAAAGTCATTTTTTTCTCTCGCCCTTGGCAATTAGTTTTTTTCTTGAACCATATGTGCTTTTAAATTATTGTAGCGATCCATACCAGTTCATTGAAAATATACAGGATGTATTTATTGGAGATAATATGATTTTCCTCGGTATGTTTTCTGAAATAATCACACCCAATATGTATCAGGAAATAAGGCAATTATATAATAATGTGTCTATTTAGGAGCTGCATTTCCTTCTGCCAGAGTTTATGAAGCATATAGAATTAACATATGTAAATGTTTATCTGAGATCATATGGAAAAGTCTTGGAACATGATCTATTTTCATCTATCTTTTGAAGACAACATGTGACTCTTGTTTCTTCCCAGGAGAGTTATTTTAAGCTGATTTCAAGATTTGGAAATGACTCCAACTCACTTCCTCATGACAGTTTTGACACTGGCATTAAGAAGGACATGTTTAATTCTCATAAAATCTTCATCACAGAGTATGAGTTCCATTTCCATTTCCAAGGGAGGAGCTTTTTGGATCACAGAATTAGAACTTTATGGGATTCCTTCAAGACTCAGCTCACATGCTCTACAGGAGGCAGAGTCTCTGAAATCTTATTAAAATGGAAGCTTTCTCAAGGCAGGGGACATTTTTGTATTTCTTTGTAACACTTAACTCAGTGCCCGGCAAATAGTAAATGTTTACTAAATCCTTTTGACTAACTGATCTCTTGATACTTTTGGAGCTCACTTAGGAGGTTCTGAAATTCTGGGGCTTCATGAAATTAACACACTGTCTTTCACAAATAAGTATATATGGAGGATTCATATGTAAGCATCATTCCACAAAGAAAATCATAATTGTGGTTTGTGTTAAACTGTTCTAACAACCACAGGACAATAGATTGATCTACAGAGAAATCTTTTCATAAGGACTGAAAGAAAGAGAAGTATCTGGCTAGTTTTGTGTTATTCACACCTGCGTTTTCTGAGAATTGGGACTAATTACGATTTTATTACCACCCATTATTTTTTAAGATTGTAAAAAATTCTCTGAGTTTTCCTCTATATGTTTCTTCTGATAAAGCACTACTTTATCACAAAGGAAGAGTAGGCACCTCTTCCAGCTTAAGTGGAAGACTATTAAGAGAGAAGAACTTGGGGTGGCTAGGTGACACAGTGAATAGAGCACCAGCCCTTGAGTCAGGAGGAACTGAGTTCAAGTTTGACCTCAGACACATTAGCTGCATGACCCTGGGCAAATCGTTTAAACCCGATCACCTCCACATCCCATCCCTCAAAAAAGAGAGAGAAGAACTTGAGTTAAGCAAGAAGGGGAAGAGGTTTGTTAGATGAGTTTGGCCTGGTGAAATAGCTATTGAGGCCAATTTGAAAGATAGCATATCCACATTCATCTTTTGGTTTGAAAGTAGAGCAAAATCAGAGATGATTAAGGAAAATAAATAGCATTAAGGATGAGCAAAAGGAATAGGGAGTAGAAACTTACTAAGAAGATTCGAAAGGGAAAAGGGAAGTGGTGATGAGGGCTAGAACAAGTATAGTGGATGTGCCAGTTGAGTGAAGGGATGCAGGAGACATCATGTAGATGACATTATAAAAACTAGCAACTGATTTAATAGGAGGAGTGAGATAAATGAAGATTAAAGAACAACTCCAGTATTTTCAGTCTAGGTAAATGGGAGGATGGTGTTATCCTCAACCACAATTAAGGAATTTAGAGGATGGATGAATTCCATAGGGAAGGTGACAAGTTCAATTTTGGACATGTTGAATTTGAAATGTCTATGAGATGTATAGATAGAAATGTCCCACAGGCAAATGGAGATACAGGACAGATGAGCAAGAAAGAGGCTAAGGTTATATTTAGAGTTCTGGTATCATCTGTAAAGAACAGGTGACAATTAAATCCATGAGAGTGGTGAGGGAGAGGGAAAGAATGTGACCAGAAAAAAAAGAAGGTCCAAGACAAAGACTGGAAAATACCTAAACTTCGGAGTCTGGAGACGGATGATGAAGGAGTTGTCAGACAGGTAAGAGAAGAACCAGGAGAGAAGAGAAACACAGAAGCCAAAGGAGAAGAGAGTATTTAAGAAGGGAGCAGCAGTGTCAAAAACTGTGGAGAGGTAAAGTAAGATGAGGATTGAGAAAATGCTATTAATAGGAGCTGACATTTAAGGGAAGTGGTAGAAATAAATTAATGAATTATAACTTTTATTTTCCTTGCTTAAATATGTATTTTAAAATGAAAGTAGCAAAATATTTTAAATAACAGCAAGTGACACAATTTGGGGAAACTTAAAATAGTGGCATGTTAGAATGGGTTGAAAACTGGCCTTAGAATCAGAACTAGGTTCTCCTCCAGCCTCTAATGCTCACTGACTATGTGACCCTGGGCAAGTAATTGCTCTTTATTCTCCACCACATTGCAGAAAAAGTCCAAACCACTTGCCTTGATGATCAGAGTTTCCTTGTCTGGAGATTTTCTGCATCACTGAAATCATGCGTCCAGTCTTTACCTTTATCCCTATGTAGGAAAGCATTTTCCCTGGGGCTTTTGTTGGATCTCAATGATGCATTAAGAAAAGGTGAAGTCATGACCTGTTGGCAGTTTGTTACCATGGAAAGAGTGCTGAATTTGGAAGCCGAGGTTCAAAATCCTGCCTTTGCTACTTACTCCTTGTGTAATCTTGGGCAAGTCATGAAAACCCTTTTGACCCTAGGTTTCTTCACCCACAAAACAGAGTCCTCGACTAGATGGCCTCTGAAAGACCCTTCTATCCTGAAATCTATGAGCTAAATTCCCAGTTCATTATCAGAGTGTAAATCAGGCCTGGGGAGTCTGATATTTGTGTTGGTCACCAACATCACTTATACTTAATGACCACCTTTGTCAAACTACATGCAATAGTTTACTTCTCAAGAAGAATGAAGATAGAAGTGGACATAGGGACTGGATCTATGTTGTTATTGGTATAGGAAACGTCTGGCAGAGGGATCTCTCTCTAGCAATGCAGGTTGGTATCTTCTCTGAAGTTTTAGAGTGTTATTAGGGGCTCGAGATTTTGAGTAGCTTGCCAGGGTCTTACAATCTGTATTTGTCAGAAGCTTGATTTGAAGCTAGGTCTTCCTTTTGCTGAACCAGCTTTCTATCCACTATGTTTTCTTTTATCTTAATTTGCCCTTACCTTAAAAACTTAATTTATACTACAACTTGTCTTACTTCTGAAACATTTTATTTATCTGAGTCAACAAAACATCTCTTAAACCATTTTATCCTATGCTAACTGTAAAGGCAAACACTGACAGAGGGTGGCTAACCTAATAAGAGCCTCTATTCTCTAATTTATGTCAGTGAATCTGACTTAGCTTGAAGCTTTCCTCTGTTATTCCATCTGTTCTATTAGACACTTTCTGACTTTAATATGTAATTGCCATTCTGGCTTCTCCCATATTGGTCTGAATATAGTATGAGAAGGAAGGAAGGAAGGAAGGAAGGAAGGAAGGAAGGAAGGAAGGAAGGAAGGAAGGAAGGAAGGAAGGAAGGAAGGAAGAAAGGAAGGAAGGAAGGAAGGAAGGAAGGAAGAGAGAAAGAAAGAAAGAAAGAAAGAAAGAAAGAAAGAAAGAAAGAAAGAAAGAAAGAAAGAAAGAAAGGAGAAAAGGAGGAAAGGAAGGATATGTAAAAATTATTATCCTGTTTTATTGCTATAGATGTAATGCATCAGTATTTAGGTGTCTTCTCCAAGCTCATGGACTTCTAGGGATGGGTCTCATAAAAGAAGGCTGATTCTGTTGTGGGGATATCTTATTTAATTTCCTTTCACAGGATATGGAGCCAAGAACATTGGCAGAACAGGGTGTCACCAGAAAGGTTCTGGGACCTAAAAAGGTAACGGGAGGAATGATCCCTCTCTGGTATCTCAGCTCTGGTCCTTCTGCCACCTGGAGAGCTGCAAGGCAGACCACCAAAGGAACAATGTTCTATGTGGATCAGGTGGGAAAATTGAAGAAGAGTCTTGCAATAGGCATTCGAAATCTCTGCTTCAAAACCTTATTTAACTTTTATGCTTCAAAATCTGGTAGCTAAGGAACACTTGTATTTAGATGGAGAAATCTAGGTGACACAATGGATAAAATACTTAGTCAGGAAGACCAGAGTTCAAGTACTGCCTCAAATACCTGGCTGTGTG
>CM053626.1:28838694-28854438 GCA_028646595.1 Phalanger gymnotis | reverse complement strand
TCTATACCAAAATAAAGTCAAAATGGGTTCATGATTTAGGAATAAAGGCTGATACTATAAGAAATTTGGGAGAGCAAGGAACAGCTTCCCTGTCAGATTTATGGGAAAGGGAAGAATTCATGACACAACAAGAGATAGAGAGCATTACAAAATGCAAAATGCATAATTTTGATTATGTTAAATTGAAATGTTTTGTATAAAAAAGCTAATGCAACAAAGATTAGAAGGGAAGCAGAAAATTGGGAGAAAATCTTTATAATCAGTATCTCTGATAAAGGCCTCATCTCTAAAATATACAGGGAACTGAACCAGATTTATAGGAATACATGTCATGCAGTCATTCCCCAATTGAGAAATGATCAAAGGAAATGAAAAGGCAATTTTCAGAGGAAGAAATTAAAGATATCTATAAGCACATGAAAAAATGCTCTAAATCACTATTGATTAGAGAAAAGCAAATCAAAACAAATCTTGTCAGATTTGCTAACATGACAAAACAGGAAAATGATAAATGCTGAAGAGGATGTGGAAAAATTGGAACACGGTTACATTGTTGGTGGAGTTGTAAAGGGATCCCAGCCATTCTGTAGGTCGATTTGGAACTATGCCCAAAGGGCTATAAAAATGTGCATACCCTTTGACCCAGCAATGCCACTTCTAGGGCTGTATCCCAAAGAAATCACAGAAGTGGGAAAGGGACCCATATGTACAAAAATATTCATAGAAGCTCTTTTAGTGGTAGTAAAGAATTGGAAATCAAGGGGATGCCTATCAATTGGAGAATGGCTAAACAAGTTGTGGTATATGAATGTAATGGAATAGTATTGTGCTATAAGAAATGGGGAACATATGGACTTCATAATAACCTGGAAAGACTTACGTGATATGATGCTGAGTGAGGGGAGAAACACCAGGAGAACATTTTATCCAACCACAAATATATTGCTTCTTTGATGACTAACTTGGGTAGACTTGGCTCTTCTCATCAATACAAGGTTCAAATATATCTCCAAAGAACACATGATAGAAAGAGCTAACTACATCCAGAGAAGAATTATGGAGTCTGAATGCAGATCGAGGCAAACTATTCTCTCTTTTTTTCTCTTCTTTTTTGGTTTTGTTTCTTCTTTCTCATGATTCATTCCATTGGTCATAAATCTTCTTTACAACTTGACTATTGTGTAAATAAGTTTAATGAGAAGGTATATGTAGAACATATATCAGACTCCATGTCATCTTGGGGGGGAGGAGGAGGGAAGAGAAGGGAAGAAACTTTGGAACTCAAAAAGCTGTGAAACTGAGTGTCGTAAACTAAAACTAAAATATCTTAGTTTTTAAAAAATGAAATAGAATTCCCACATGTGTTAACAAGAATTTGCCCTCCTGTGTTTACATGACAATGCATGTTTCTATGTCACTCATAATCTATTTGAAATTGGGGGGAAAATCTTTTGGATAATGTGAAATATAATGTTGGATTGTTGTTTGGAGAACCTTCATGTGCTTTTGACTGTTTTGCTTACATACTTCTTATTGTTCGGAAGCCAGGGGACATGACTTGTGAGATCCTCTAGAGGTAAACTTCATTTTGGAAAGTGTCCCCATTTGGGAATTGTCATTTTATTCCAGTTTCTTATAATGAGAAAAATTCATGACAGTTGCCATGGAAAAATCCATTTTCACAACTTCTTGGCAAAGTAACGATCCAAACTATATCCAAGGGGCAATCAAACTGTGCTTACTCTTTGATCCAGCAATATCACTGCTAGGTTCATATCCCAAAGAGATTATAATAAAGGGAAAAGGACCTACATGTGCAAAAATATTTATAGCAGCCTTTTCATGGTGGCAAAATATTCAAAATTGAGGGGATGCCCATCAATTGGGGAATGGCTGAACAAGCTGTGGTATATGAATGTGAAGGAATACTATTATGCAATAAGACATGATAAACAGGCAGATTAAAAAACCCCTGGAAAGACTTGTAAAACTGTTGCAAAGAGAAATGAGCAGAACCAAGAAAATATTGTACACAATATCAGTAAGATGTGATGATCAACTATGAATGACTCAGCTTTTCTCAGCAACACAGCAATCCGAGACAAGTACAAAGAACTCAAGAAAGAAAATGCTATCCATATCCAGATAAACAATTGATGGACTCAGAATGCAGATGAAAGCATATCTTTTTCATTTACTTTATTCTTTCTCATGGTTTTATTTCCTTTTGATATGTTTTTCTTCCATAACTGTGACAAATATGGCAATAAGTTTTACATAATAGCACATGTATAAACTATATCAAACTGCCTACCATTTTCAGAAGATGGGAGGGAGAGAAGAAGAAAAATATTTTTAAAAGTAAAGATCCAAGTTTCTAAATATGATAAATAAGACTGGAAAAAAAAGGAAAATGAATCCTTTGATAAGAACTAAGAACCACTTTCAAAAGCTATAATTATCCAAAAACTGCAACTTAACTCTGGCTTTGGGCTTTCTTTTCTTAGGACTGAGATGATAATCAATAAATCCATCAATAAGCATTTATTAAGTACCTCTTATATGCCAAGCATTGAGTTGGGCACTGATGAGAGAAAAACAAAATTGAAACAGACCCTGCCCTCAGGAAACTTATCTTAGATTGAGGGTTACATATATGCACACATAATTATATGCAAAACAAATACAAGGTAATTTTAGGACTGAAGGTGCTGATAGATAGGACTATGGAAATGCTTTGTATAGTAGGTCACACTTGAAGGAAAGTAGGGATTCTAAGAAATGGAGGTAAGGAAGGAGTTCATTTCTAGAATGGAGGAATAGACAAAACTTGCTCTTGACAGAGTATGTATATGTATGTATGTGTGTATACATACATATGTATGTATATACTGAGTATATGAAGACATCAGCGTCTTTCTATCACCAACATAAGCTCCCATTATAGAATATTGCCTGACGTATTTTATATGTAGATTAAATAGTATACACCAAAAGTATTTTTATATGTGAGTGTGTATGTACCACACATACACACATATACCCACACACATACACACACATACACATGCTCACAGAAAGAAAAAAACTTCAGAACATAAAGTGAGTTACCCAAGTGTTTAGTTTTAAGATGACCCCTTTAATCATTTTGAAAATGCTTAGAATGAAGAACATCTATTAGGGCACTTATTCTTAGCTTTGAACTGATCTCTTACAACTCTCCATGAAGTCCTACTACAGCTGTGGAATATATTTCATTACAATTTCTATGAAAGTTTATTTGCTTGTTATGCCTTTGTTCAAATACCAGCGTAGAGTCAAGAGATTAGAGAGACACTAAATCCACAGCTTCTGGTGAGGTTCTAAATTGTGGGTAACTAGTGTCTGTGGTCTTCTTCCATTTACAGAATAAGAATAGTGCTCAGGTCCCAAGGTAAGATTGGAACAAGATGCAAAATAATTTTTCTTGGCATTTTAAGTGGCATTTTCTTATGCTCTCCTTCATCCAGCCAACACTACTAAAAGCAAGGAAGTTGACATGTCCCTATCATTCGCATTTTATTGAAGAGCCAGGATGAAGGGAAATGAAATGACCTATTTTAGGTCAGAAAGTTAGTTGATGAAAGTATGGAATCAAGAACATGAGGTTGTTAGATCTCAATACAGTGCTTCTCTCACTCAATAATACATGTATATGTGGATGTATAGATATAGATGTACATATGGAAGATATATATATATATACTATATATATAAGAATAGAAATACACATATATGTAAAAAGACAGTAAAATAAGGTTGTTTCTATACTACCCAAATAGAATTCGAAGTGAACTGAAATACAAGACAGTATAGTAGACTCTTTAAAAAGAATTATTTTTAGCATTGTTAATTAAATAAGCATTTGCTAAGTGGGCATGAGGCCTGGGCCTGTGATTTCATTGGTGTAAGGAGAAAACTCCCTCTGCCAGTGTGTGTTGACATTCTTTCTTCAGATCATCTTTGAGAGTTTCCTACAGCACCAAGAGGTTAAGTAACTTATCCAGGGTTCCATAGTTAGTACGTGTTATGGGTACAACTTAAACCTAGGTCTTTTAGACTTCAAGGTAGACTTCTACTTCCATCTAGATCTTTAATTCAAGATTACTATGTTCCCTTATATTTGAAATTTGTTAGATTTATTTCATTGATGAAAATACAATGAAACTAATCATCAATCCATGAATTCTCATTCTGGTTTCCATTTTATCATATTTTTCAGATGAGGAAACTGAGTTCTAGAGAGTTGAAATAATATTCAATGTCATATAGGTAGCATGTAGTCAGTGGTTCCCCCAGGAAGTTAATTTGTATTTAATGTGTGTATGTGTGTGTGTGTGTGTGTGTGTGTTAGAGAGAGAGAGAGAGAGAGAGAGAGAGAGAGAGAGAGAGAGAGTACGTATGTATATATATATATATATATATTTATTATATTATATACAAACACTTATTTTGATATATCTGTATATGCACATGGTCTTCCCCAGGAGAACATGAGCTTTTTGAAGGAATGGGTTATTTCATTTCTCTCTTTGTATCCTCAATGCCCACCAGTCTTGGAAAATAGTGGGTACTTATTGAGGGCTTATGGAATTGAATTGAATCCAGTTCTTTTGACTCCAAATCCAGTGTTCTCTTTGTCCCTCTTTCTTAAGTGATCATGGCAGCATGTCTCCTTCACCTGTCTACATCAATTATGGTCTATAATCTCCTCTTGAACTTTGCTGCTGAGAATTATAGACTTATCTTGCTTTTTGATGGGCCTCTTGAATCCTTTCTATATTAACTGTAAGGACTGCTTTTTTCATTTGGAAACTGTACCTTCAGTTTCATTTCCATTTCTGTGTTGGCCATTCCCTTCCATGATTACTGCATTTGGAAAGTATTGGAAGCAGCATGGTATACCTGGAACAGATCTCAGTGGCCATGTAGTCCAGTCTTTTAATACTATAGAAGAGGAAAAGGAGGTCCAGAGACATTGTCCAGGGCTGCACAGCTGTAAGTAAAAGTGGCAGAATTTGAATTCAGGTTGTCTGACTTTGGAGTTAATGTTCTTTCTACAATATTTCTTCTCAATATCAAGGGAAAATACTCTTAACTACTAAACTTGTCCCAAAGAGGAATGGGTTGCCTCTATAGCTAATGTATGTCCCTTTCACTGAAGGCCTTCCAGAAATGGCTGAGAGGTCATTTGCCAGAGGGTTCATTGAGGACATTTCTACTCATGCACATGTTGAACTCAATGGCCTCTGATATCCTTTTCCATCCTGATAGGCTGGGGTTTTATGAACCAAAAAACAACCTAGATATTGACAAGGAGGATGCCACCACAGAACACAATCACAATAACTGAATGAGGGGAGTTTGTTATTGTTGTTAGCTGAGGGGAGTTTGTTATTGTTGTTAGGGATAAGGTGTATTGTGGTAACTGGGGATAATGAAAGTTCTTTTGATGCACAGGCACAATCCAGGCTGAGTACATGACACTCAGCTTCCCTCTGTGGCTAACCATTTTATCTGGGCATGAAGAAGCCTTGCCTTGGACACAGAGTTCAGCATGCAGTTCATTTCTTTCATTGGGGTGAAATCAATTGAAGAGCACTGGCAACATGAGTCCTTGGGTTCCTTGGACTAATTTGACAACAAAACACCCTTTAGCCCTCTTATTATTTATGGCTGAGGAAATTGAGGGTGACATTTTCTATGTTTAGCCTTGCTCATCAACAGCAGCCGAGCTATTCTTAGCTCAGTCTTTCAAGACAACGCAAGACAAGTGAAAATGTTTCATGTCAGGTGGAAGCTTCATGCCACTGGGCCTGGGGAACATTTATGGAAAATAAGAGGATTTGGTTATGGAATCCCAGGACTACAGGGGAAAAACTGAAGTGGAAAAGACAGGAAAAAAAGAAAAGTAAAGTAAAGGAAGAAGGGGAAGGGGGAGGGATGGGGAGGAGAGGGGAGAGGAGAGGAAAGGGGAGGAGAGAAAGGAGGGAGAGGAGACGAGGAGAGGAGAGGGAGGTGAGAAGAGGGAAGGGGAGGAGAAGGGAGGGGAGGGGAGAGGAAACTAAAGGAGAAGAGAGAACGTAGGTGAGGGGAGGGGAGGGGAGGTGAGAGGAGGGGAGGGGAGGACTTCCTGTTGTTCTGAAAGCTCTCTGCTACATTTTCCTTTAATTTATCTCTCTGGCTCCATTCCAAAAATGTGTCACAGAAGACAGATTGTTTTTCCCACTCTGTCCTTGTTTTCCACATCATTTTTCATGTTCTCCTCTTCCCTCCTTATAGTACACTTCCTGTTTGATATTTTAGGTGGTCTTCAAATATAATTTTTCATTTATTAGTTTTAATATGAAAATATATTTTCTTATGGAAATTATAATTATTTTCATTTACAAATAAGGTCATGAATATAAAGTGTTTTGAAAACCTTCACTGGTTATGTAAATAATAGCTATCATTATTACTGTAGTTATTTCCTCTGCATAATACGGCCTGGGAAGTGAACTCTTCTGCACAGGAGACCTTTATTCAGTGATGAAGGATTGTTATTTAAATGTACAATTGATGCATTCAAAAAAGAATTTAATCCTTCTTCCCATAATTACCTGAGGTGGACATCCCATTTTCTTATCTATGTTGTTTAAAAAAAAAAACCTTCTGAGTTCATAAATGGCAGTAACAGTGCCTTGGATGCTACATATAAGAAGAAACAGAGATTTTTCAGCTCAAGACTGTGGCGCTGGAAGATGCCTCCAAAAGTTAATTGGAACTTCTCTTCTAGATCTTTCTAGAACTCCTTTATTCCATTCCACATCTGGATAACCATCCATCACAGTCTACATGACCAAACCTTGATTATAATGTTTTTTTTAAATGGGAGAGAACTTTGGAAGTATTTCAACATCTAAATAAGTAATTTTACATGTTCTTCCCTCATGCAAAGCTACGATTTCCTTAAACGTGCATATATGTTGTTCATATTGTTAAAAAACCTAACTCTTCACCATCAGCATTCTAGCCTAGACTATATATATATATATGTATATATGTGTTTGTATATATATATACACTGCATTTCCCAGTAGACTACAGTATCCTTGAGGGAAGGAATCTTTTTGGTGTTGCTGTTTTGTTTTCTGTAGCTACTGGGATACATTTACCTCACTGAGTGGATCACCCCAGAAGAGCTATCCAATTTTAAAATTATCATATGTGTTCATATCTCCTTAAAACCACAGGTCATGAGCCACTTCCCCCGTGCTTTATTAGCCAATTAGGGAACATAATTAATTCAAAGCAAAGGCATTTAACAAAATATCAGAGTAAGAAATGTAGCAAGAAAATATTTACCCCATTAGCCTAGGGCACATGTTTCCAGAAACATATTCATTAGTGGAAAGAGTGAGCACATCAAGGAATTATGCATAAAAGGTCATACATATAGAAAACATATATTACCAGGTCCGATGTCTGATAGAGCAGGCACATAAAGAACATGAGTACACCAGCTACTTGAGTGGAGCACATGTGTAGGAAATGCATGTTACCAGAGTACATTGTACAGAGGCTTGCATGTAGGCAACATTGTGGCCAGGTGACTTGTGTAGAGGGGTGTAATTCATGCCTTCTGTGCTACCTAATTCTGCCTTTTCTGGGACTGTCTATACTACTCACACTGCACTGCACCCTGTTGTTCTCAAGCATTGGGTAGTCTACACCAGATCAGTAGTGTCTTCTGATGATTACTTCTTGCTGGTCTTGAGGGCTCTTCCTGGCCCTTTCTCTATGTTGTTCCACCAGGAAAGTGATCATCATGACTTATCTTCTAGCTTCTGACTTTATCCGTCTTCTCAAACTAGGGTGAGAGCTCTCTCATAACGCGATGAGTAGATTTATATTTCCATAGAAGGCAACTCTGAAAACTCTGAAAAGTCAGAAAACAGATGACTATATTGAGAGTTTAAAATAGTTGACCAAGGTAACACAATGACTAAATAGCTGAACTAGGATTTGAACCCAGATCTCTTGTCTACAAACCCAAAATTTTCCCCACTATGCTACAATAGTCTTCTCTTCATAGTTTAAGATAAAAGATTATGAAGAACAAAATGCTGTGAAGCCTCAGTCTCTAACTCCGAGGTCAATCCTAATGCTTTCACTATTTATGCCAAATTTTCTGAGGTTGCCTTTTCATTCAATCCAATAAGCTTTTATTAAGTACCTATTTTGTACTCTTCATAAATATTTCTTGCCTTTGAGGAACTTAGATTCTACTTGGAGAAAATTACAGATACATAAAGACTTAAATACAAAATATAGAAAAAGTTAAAAATAATCAAGGGGATGCCCATCAATTGGAGAATGGCTGAACAAGTTGTGGTATATAAATGTAATGGAATACTATTGCGCTATAAGAAATGGGGAAGATACAGACTTCATAATGACCTGGAAAAGCCTATACAATATAATGCTGACTGAGCAGAGCAGAACTAGGAGAACGTTATACACAACCACAGATACATGGATTATGTGATGACTAACCTTGATAGACTTCGCTTTTCTCAACAATACAAGGTTCAAAGACAACGCCAAAGAACTTATGATGGAGAGAGCTATCTACATCCAGAGAAAGAACTATGGAGTCTGAATGCAGATTGAAGCAAACTATTTGCTCTCCCTTTTTTTCTTTTGTTTTTTTGTTTGTTTGTTTTCGGTTTTTTGGTTTTGTTTCTTCTTTGTCATGATTCATTCCATTGGTCATAATTTTCTTTACAACTTGGCTATTGTGTAAATAAGTTTAATGTGAAGTTATATGCAGAAGATATATCGGATTCCATGCTGTCTTGGGGAGGGAGGAGAGGAGATGGGGGCAGAAAATCTGGAACTCAAAATCATGCGGAACTGAGTGTTGTAAACTAAAAAATAAAAAATTCTTAGTAAAAAATAATTCTGGAGTGGGGGTAAGTAGAACTAACAACTGTATGGGCCTGAAAGGCTTTGTAGAGATTTTGTCATGTGTCCGAGCTTTGAAAGAAGCTAGGGATTCTAAAATTTTGAGGTGAGGAAGAATATTCCCAACATGGGGAATGGGTTGTGAAAAAGCATAGAGCGATGTAAAAGAATATCATGGCTGGAGAACAGGAAGTAGTCCTGATGGGCCAGAAGGCAAGATGCAAAAGGGAGAATTTCAACTGTGAAATCAGTCCAAAAAGTGAAATTAGAGCCAGACTATGAAAGACTCTCGATGCTAAACAGAGGATGTAATACATCTTGAAGCTACAGGGAACTGTTGATGCTTCCTGAACATGGAAATGCTATGATCAGATGCATGCTTTCAAAATGACCATTTGGTCAAACCTGTACTTTGGAAATATCCATTTGGCAATGATATGGAGGGTGGATTAGAGAGGAGAGAGATTGGAAGTAAGGATCACAATTAGGAGGGTACCACAATAGTGCAGTGAGAGGTGGAGGGGCTATGTAAATGGAGAGAAATGGAATGGATATCCTTTTAAGAATGATGAAATGATATTCTTTCATCAATTTCTTTGGCCTGAAAAAATATTGGGTTCACTTCCAATTTGTTCATAAGTAGCTGACAGGTTCTGTCTGCTCTTCACTGTATTGCCAACTAAATTGCATACTGGATAGAGTGCTGTTTCTGGAGTCAAAGACAAGTTCAAGTCATGCCTCAGATGCTTGCTCCACAAAGCTAGGTAAATCCCTTAACTTCTCTGCCATAGTTTCCTCATCTTTAAAATGGAAGTGCTGGACTTGATGGCCTCTAATTTCCTTTTTCAGATCTAAATCTATGATCTTAAATCTTTCACCTTCATTCAACAAATGAATGTTTGCTATATGCACAACAGTAGAAATATAAAATTTAGATAAGACCAGTTCCCTCCTCTCATGAAGATCTCAGTCTCTATTCCTACTCATATTCACACAACCTCTTCTTTATTTCAGGATATTGGAGGTTCTTGTGGCTGATTCCATACATTACTTTTTAGACCTTGTATTATGCTTCTTATGCCAAGCTGACTCCTTCACTACAACTCATCCATCAAATGGTCTTCCAGACTTTCCTTAAAATCCTTCAATGAAGGAGAATTCACTACTTTCCATCCCCAAGAAGACATGCTAGGCCCTTTAGTGGAGCTCAAAATTTAGAATCCTCTACCCTTGATCAATGAACACATCTGTGATTAGAAAGATTTGGATCTTGAAAGAGAAATGTCATTCTTGAAACCTTAGAGAAGACAATAAGAGACAGCCCACAAAGTTCCCTATTCTCTATGAGAAAAACACCATTGAGACCATGCCTGATGGTTTATATTACTAAAATAGGAGCAAAATAACCAGGAAATGAATGAAACACATCATGTTCTTTCCCTTTCCCATGGCCTGTGCTGCCTTTGTCCTGGAAAAAATGACAAGTTCTACTGAGTATACAATCTGTTCATTCTTAAAAACCTTTTTGGCATAGTTTCATTTCAGTGAGCAAAGGATTTTGATTTATGTGTATTGCAGAAAGGCTACTCCCATGTAAGGGATTTCTAAGTAAAAGTTGAATAACTGAAGCTTAAAAGGAAAAACTAAACACTGGTTTTTGAGTTAGGAGACTTGAATTCTAGTCTCACCTCTGTCATCTAATTTTAAAAATGAAATCAATTTGAATTAAGGCTTCTCTAACGTCGCTTCCAGTTCTCATGAAGTTCTTTCGGTTCATGATCGTGTTGGCTTCAGAAATAGCACAAAACTCTGATGTTTCTGGTCTTTTCTGCTCTTGATGCCACACAAACACTATATGGGGAAAAACAATGCAGTTTTATGTCTGCTGAACTCTTAGGTTACTTTAATTATTGTGTGACAGTGTGAGAGAGAGAAGAAGAAGAAGGAGAAGAAGAAGAAGAAGAAGAAAAAGAAGAAGGAGAAGAAGAAGAAGAAGAAGAAGAAGAAAAAGAAAAAGAAGAAGAAGAAGAAAAAGAAAAAGAAGAAGAAGAAGATAAGTGAGAGGAATAGGAAAATGGAGGGAGAGAGAAGAGAGATCTATGATATGTAGGAATAAAGAAAGAATAAAGGCGGGGAGAGAGATTAGAGAAGCAAGAGAAACAAGAAGGTTGAAGAGAGGAGAGAGAAGTTAAAGAAAGAAGAGAGAGAAAATGAAAATGTAGAGGAGAAAAATTAGAGATGAGCTTGGGAGAAGAAAAAGGAAGGAGAATTAAAAGAGAGGAAAAAAGGGAAACAAGATGAAGACAGAAGAAAGAGGACAACGAAGCAAGAAGAAAGAGAAAAGAAAACCTTGAATTAAGGGGTGGGAGTTAACACCTGTATCCATTAAAGGGAAAATACTATCAGGAGAAGCTAAATTAAACTATAGCCCCCAGGGAAACAAAATGCCAGCTCATATTAGACCAAATACTCAACAAATGATACTTGAGTGACATGTTACCAAGTAGGCTTTATCTCATCCTCTTTGAGAAGACAGCTTATTAATTACAGGGGTAGATTTTCATACCTTTTCATGAAAGTTGCTCTATTAAACAAAGCCCAAAGCAAAAATAACAACAAAACAGTAAAAACACATCCTCCTTCATCCTCCTCCTATCACAACTTGTGGTATTACACCTCTCAAACTCTGTGACAGGAAGCAATAACCAGTTGCAGCACATGTGTGGGATGGTAAGAAGCAAGAAAGAAGCATTCTAATGGTGACGGGGGAGGTATTGTCAGTTTTATATAAGATACAGAACATGCCTTATGTAGGGCATCTAATCAATAGAACTGTTCTATAACAAGTTGGAGAATAAACCATGGTTTAGTTCATTTAAAAAGTCTTTTCCAGAATTCCAGGGATCTTTCCAAAACATTCATCAGTTGAAATATTCCTGCACAAAGTGCTTTTTCTCTTTATTCTTCCCTCTTTGGACCCAAAGAGTCCCTTCTCATTCAAAGAAAGCAAAGTAACAATGAGAAAGAAGTGGGGATATGAGATTCCATCAATTTCAAACTCTTTTATTTGCAGAGCCATGGGTATGATTGGCCTACTGTGGGCCAGTCACTCTCAACTTGATTGGGTGTCCAAGGAGAAAATGATCCCCCATATGAGGCACTTTGTTGGTCCGCACTTCTAAAGCAAAAAAATAAAACAAATAAAATAAAATTAAAAAAAAAAAAACATTTCCTCTTATAAATCTTGGGGACATTTTCTGACAAATACACATAAAATAAGCAGGAAAAATGAGCACACATAGATTACAATAGTAGAGAGGTACACACATAAGAAACATTTAGATAATGCAAATCACGGCTCTGGTCCTGCAAAATTTCAATGTCCTTTCCATTTTTACTGATGGCCGTCCTTTATGAAGTAATCCTTAAGGTGCTCCCTCCTGGGCACAGAATCCTTGTTGGATGTAATACTTAGCTATGCTCTCTGACCCTTCTGCTATCTGCAACTCAACTTCTGATCTCTAAGGTTAACCTTCTCTTGACTCACAAATTCAAATTCCTCTGGTTTTATGTTTTGATGCACTATGTTTGCACCCTGTTGGGTGTCCTGTTGGGTGAGTGCCTCCAGTAAAAGAAGCCAAGTACTATGGGTGTATGATAAGAGAAAAAAAATCCCCATCATCGGTTAATAAACAAACATTTGTTAAGTGCTTACAATGATCCATGAACTGTGTGACGAACTGGAGATTCAAAAACAAAAAAATGTAAGACCATGATTTATGCCCTCAAGGAAATCACATTCTAATAAGGGAACCCAAATACTTACAAGATTCATAAACACAAGGTATTCTCAGAAGAAAGGCACTAGCACTGGAAGCTCAAAGGGTGATGGTGGGGGGGTTTGTCTAAAGAGCTCTTATCAAGGAGTCATCCTTTGGAGTAAAGATATACAAATAAAGCTGGCCAGCTTAGGGAAAGCAATAAATTGAGATAGGAAGATAGAACCACCCAAGGACTTGACTCCCTGAGCTTCAAGAGAGAGGTAGTAGGATCGTAGATTAATGCTTTGGGGTCATCTAGTAAAATATAATGGTTTTATAGATGAGGAAAAAGAAGTCCAGAAAAGCAAAGGGGCATGTCCAACCATCATGCAGTTGTGAGAGCCAGGACCAAAACCCATATCTTTGGATTTAAAATCCACTCTATCCTGATGCCTTCCTTTGGACAGAACTTGGCAGATATATTTGGTAACAGACAAAATAGTACAGAAACAGAATTAAAGAGCAACTGTTTCTATTGGTCCTGGGCTTCCCATATCTCATGAAATATGAAAGAAAAATTGTTCCAATGTATGAAAATTTCCAAAGAGATCATGGCTGTTTGCAGACACTCTGGATGCTACAGACCCTGGAAAAATTAAACAAATAAAGCCCCAGAAGCAATGCTCACTTTTTTATAGTATTATCATTTGAATACA
Organism: Phalanger gymnotis; assembly: GCA_028646595.1. Classification (NCBI taxonomy): domain Eukaryota; kingdom Metazoa; phylum Chordata; class Mammalia; order Diprotodontia; family Phalangeridae; genus Phalanger; species Phalanger gymnotis. The sequence goes on along the minus strand of CM053626.1, from coordinate 28,840,973 downwards.
ATTGGAACTTAGTTAAATGACTTGGTGTCCTGTCAAATTCATTAAAATGGGATTATGCCTCCCTAGCAGAGGATGTTCAGGGACTGAGCCAGCCAAAATGAGAGCTTTTATGGCTAACATACAAGTTATCTGTATGACTAGAGCAAGTCACTCAACCTTTATTGGACTCAATTTCTTCATCTGAAAAATACGAACTAGAGCTAGACAAACTCTAAAGTTCCTCTCATTTTTGGAAACATGATCTTAAGTAGGGGAGAGTTAAGTCTTCTTAAAAGCTCTTAAGAGCCATAGTAAATTAGAAAGAGTGATTGGTTGGTATAGAGGCATAAGACCTATGTTAAAATCCTGTGGAGGCATTTGCATGACTTTAGGCAACTCACTTAGTTTCTCTGAGCCTCACTTTCCTCAGCCGTAAAATCCACATAATAGCTTATATTTAAATAGCACTTGAATGAGAGCTTCACATGCATTATCTCATTCTTTCCTCACAACAGCTTAGTGAGGTAAGGATTATTTTCCCCATTTTATTTTTTTTAAAATTTTTAGTTTACAACACTCAGTTCTACATAATTTTTAGTTCCAGATTTTCTTCCCCCCACCCCAAGATGGCATGGAATCCGATATATCTTCTACGTATAACTTTGCATTGAACTTATTTACACACTAGTTAAGTTGTGAAGAAGAATTATGACCAATGGAATGAATTATGAGAAAGAAGAAACAGAACCAAAAAAAAAAAAAACAAAAGAGAGGAAAAAAAGGGGGAAAAAGGCAGGCATAAAGTGTGCCTCAATCAGCATTCATACTTCATAGTTCTTTCTCTGGATGTAGATAGCCTTCTCCATCATGAGTCCTTTGGAGTTGTCTTTGCACCTTGTGTTGCTGAGAAGAGCAAAGTCTATTAAGGTTAGTGCTCACAGAATCCATATATTTGTGGTTGTGTGTAATGTTCTCCTGGTTCTGCTCTGCTCACTCAGCATTATATCACATAGGTTTTTCCAGGTTGTTATGAAGTCTGTATCATCCCCATTTCTTATAGCACAGTAGTATTCCATTACCTTCATATACCACAACTTCTTCAGTCATTCCCCAATTGATGGGCATCCCCTTGATTTCCAATTCTTTGCTACTACAAAAAGAGCCACTATAAATATTTTTGTACATATGGATCCATTTCCCACTTGTGTGATCCCTTTGGGATACAACCCTAGAAGTGGTATTTCTGGGTCAAAGGATACGAACATTTTCATAGCCCTTTGGGCATAGTTCCAAATTGATCTCCAGAATAGCTGAATCAGTTCACAGCTCCACCAGCAATGTAACAATGTTCTGATTTTCCCACATCCTCTCCAGCATGTATCATTGTCCTATTTTGTCATTTTAGACAATCTGACAGGAGAGATGTGATACCAAAGAGTTGTTTTGATTTGCATTTCTCTAATCAGTAGTGATTTAGAGCATTTTTTCATATGCTTATAGATATCTTTAATTTCTTCCTCTGAAAACTACTTGTTCATATCCTTTGACCATTTTTCAGTTGAGGAATGACTTGTATTCCTATATATTTGGCTCAGTTCCCTGTATATTTTAGAGATGAGGCCTTTATCAGAAACATTGGTTGTAAAGATTTTCTCCCAATTTTCTGCTTCCCTCCTAATCTTTGTTGCATTGGTGTTTTTTTATACAAAAACATTTCAATTTAACATAATCAAAATTATATATTTTGTACTTTGTAATGCTCTCTATCTCTTGTGTCATGTTGTGTCATGAATTCTTTTCTTTTCCATAAATCTGATAGGTAAGCTATTCCTTGCTCTCCCAAATTCTTTATAGTATCAGCCGTTATTCCTAAATTATAAACCCATTTTGAATTTATTTTGATATACGGTGTAAGATATTGGTCTATACCCACTTTCTGCCCTACTATTTTCCCATTTTCCCAGCAGTTTTTGTGAAATAGTGAATTCTTGGCTCAGAAGTTGGATTCTTTGGGTTTATCAAAGAATAGATTGCAATTTGACTTCTCCATCTTGTATACTTATCCTAATCCACCGATCCACGACTCTTTCCTAGACAGTACCAAGTAGTTTTGATGACTGCTGCTTTATAGTACAATTTAGTATCTGGTACGGCTAGGCCACCTTCCCTAGCATTTCTTTTCGTTCATACCCTAGACATTCTAGACCTCTTGTTCTTCCAGATGAATTTTGTTATTATTTTATCCAGCTCTGTAAAATAATTTTTGGTAGTTCGATTGGTGTGGCACTGAATAGATAGAT
>CM053626.1:28810979-28831893 GCA_028646595.1 Phalanger gymnotis | reverse complement strand
TAGAACCGTGTGTTGCAAACTAAAAATAAAAACTAAAAAAAATACAGAATTGTATTCATCCACATGGACATGTGCTCATTAGACCGTCAACTCACAAATCTTAACCTGAAGCCCATGTAGCACACTGATCTGACAGAGCTCTATAGAATGAGGTCGTTAGTACTTTAGCTCAGGCTACACCATCATTATCACTGCCATTTCAACAGTGCTTAAGCTTTGCAGAGTACTTTACAAATATAATCTCATTTTATGTTCTTGACCACTCTAGGAGGTAAGTGCTATTAGCATCCCATTTTATTGATGAAGAAACTAAGGAATACCTAGATTAAGTGACTTGCCCAGGGTCACACAGCTAATAAGTGTCTGAGGTTGTATTTGATCTTATATTTTCCTGTCTCTAAGCCCAGTGCTTTATTCATTCTTCCCCCTAAACATTATTATGATGATAGATAAATAGATGATACTTAGATAACAGGTAGGAGAAAAAGAGAGAGTGAGAGAGAGAGAGGCTGGGAGTGGGGGGGAGAGGAAGAGAGAGAGCTCTTATTAAATGCTGCCTATTAGCTAGGCACTCTGCTAAGCCCTGGAGATCCAAATGCACATAAACAATATAGCCCTTGACTTCCAAGAACTTACATCCTAATGGAGGAAGACAATACAAAAAAAGCAGTAGGGAGCTGGCAAGGGAGGAGGAACAGTAGTATGTTGTGAATATGATAGGGAAGTGCTTTGGAGGACTGTTTCCATGGAAAATGAGAGCTGTATTATCAGAGTCTGAAATCCCAGGAGTAGGACTGAAGGTTTTGTTGGAATAGGTGTAAAGTAGAGGAGAGAGGAAGATGGTGAGTGGATGAAATGTAGGCAACACCATGTAGAGATCATCAGGAAGAGGATGATGAAAATGAAGGTGATAGCTCACATGTCGATCATGTATTAACATTTGAAAAACACTGTGTGTGTGTGTGTGTGTGTGTGTGTGTGTGTGTGTGTGTGTGTGTGTGCTTCAGAGGTATTGTATGTAATTGAAGTAGGGATAGCAGAAAACCTTTTTTTGACCCAATTTATCAAGGTAAAAGGCAGACATTGAAGAGCAGTCCATGCTACATCATTTTGAAGAAATCATTCTGAGGTTTATGAACAGGAGGGTCGGACACCCTCTTGACCATTGCCTCACAGGATTTCCAATAAGAAAGGAACTTCAATGGCAAAGAGAATAGAATAGAATAAAAGGATAGAATGGAATAATGAATAAAATGAATTCTATTTCCTTGAAAAGGAAAGCACTAAATCCTCAGAAGACACAGCAGAATCATCGGACCACAGATCTAGAGTAGGAAGTGATCACGGAGGCAGTCAAGTACAACATCTTCATTTACACAAGAGGAAGCCAGGAGTTGAAAATTACTTCTCCAAGGTCACACAAGTAGTAAACATTAGCTTGCATTTGGAAAGGACTTCAAATATTTAGCCCCTTAAGATGTATTTTGTTTTGTTCTAGACCAGATCACTAATTGACTGGAAAGGTGTAGAGAGAATTTGTCTTCAAGTACAGGTTAGACTAGGTGGTCCTTCTCTTTTTCTGAAATTCAAAGATTTTAAAATGCCTTGAAAGGCCACCATGTGAAAGAGGGATTGGATTGTTTCCTTAGCTCCAGAAGAAAGACCCAATGCGTAGAAGTTTTAGCCTTGATATCAGGAAAACAGGAAAACAACTTCCTAATAGAGCTGTACAAATGAAGTGTGGGTTGCTTCAAGAGGGGCTGAATTTCCCTTTGATGGATACTTTTAAGTTGAGATTGGATAAATGCTTGTTGGATATACTAGACAGGGGACTCCTTTTGTGTATGAGTTGGATTAGGTGGTTTCTAAGGTCCCTTCCAGTTTTCAAGTTCTGTGATTTTGTGTTGCTCTGGACCTTTTCTGCCATTCTCATTCTCTCTCTGTCTCTGTCTATCTCTCTCTGTTTGTCTCTCTTTGTCTCTGTCTCGGTCTCTTTCTCTCTCTTTCTCATGCGCGCGCGCGTGCACACACACACATACACACGCCTATTAAAATGAACAGTGTGGGATAGTGGAAATAACACTAACCTCTCAAGTCAGAAGATCGGGGTTTGAGTCCCAGCTTTGCATTTTATTTTTAACCTTTTCTTATTCGTAAAATAGGAATGATAATGCTGACGATCCTTTGTCAAATATTATACCTGCTTCAGAAGGTTGTCATAAGTTAAATGTTATGTGAGAGAAATTATTATTTTCTATTATATTAATAACCAATTATTAAATTAAGATTAGGACTTTTTATGTCTATTTCTTCATTCAGGGACCAGCCCCTATAAGTCAGTCTCTAAAGAACATTGCTGATAGATGAGATTGTCCAAATCCTCTGGGAACAAGTTGATTTGGGGCAGGACCTCACCTAAATAGGAGACTTTATTTCTGTTTAGTGTGTAAACAGAATCTAATCTAGGTGAATTCCAGCCCCAGAGCTGGAATTCAAATCTATGCCCTTATACCACTCCCACTGGAGTTTAGGGCAACCCAGCTCATGAAGGAGAAAGCCATTCAGAGTGGTCTGGGTAGGGATGGATTCCTTTCCCCACCTTGCCAGAGGCAGCTGAGTCTCATGATCAAATCACTTTCTCAGCAAGAGCTGAAGGCTTTCAGCCCAGCTCCTCATTTGAAAGTCCTCTTCTTCATTAATTATTCACCAGAGTTGATTTTCACCTGTCAGGGCACCCACCTTTTCCAAAGGTATTTAAACATTCAGTGATCTCCATAGTTCTGTTTTTGGTTATTGTGAGAAACCATTGACCATCAATTAATTGATTGTCAGTTAGCCTGACTAATAAATTGATTATTAATTGCCCAGAAACTGTGTCTCTCAGGGTTTTCATTCACCTCATTTGTAAACCCTAAAGTACTACATAAATGTTTTCATTCCTGACACCTTCAATTTGCACCCAAAGTCCCAACAGATATTCGATGGATGTTAAGAGTAAGAAAAGAATTCTCTTACTGTAATTTTTTTATTCGTCGCCAACTAACAGTATTACAAGTTGATTGCATGTTGGACACGGAGCCAGGAAGATCTGAGATCAAATTCTGCCTCTGACACTCCCTAGCTCTGTAGAAGAGCTTTTCAGTGAAGAACAATGGAAGGTAAAAACAGTAGATATATTGTCATAAGATTTTACTACAGACTTAATTAGCCCTTCTTTGCAAAAATGTTCAGAAAATGAATGAATGGAAAAGTATTAAATACGATCAGGTAGTCATTGAGCTAAGTGATTGGAGTGTAAATTCAAGCAAGTGAGATAGCTCTTGCCCTCAGGATTGTATTCTGATAGGAAGAAGGTACATCTGGAAAGTGGTATATGATATTTTTGACAAGGAAAGCAGGGAAGAGTGATTTCACCAAAGAAACTAGGGAAAATGGTGAATGGAGTCATAGGGCAGCCAGGTTGCAATTCTTTTCCAAGAATGATGGTGTTTGTTTCATTACTGTTGTCAGAGTTAAAGGTAGAAAGTAATGGGTGGTTTGGAGAGATAAGGGTGTCATGACCTAAGGATGACCAGAAAGCAATATGGTGCATCTGGGTCAATGGTATATGATGACAAATGATCATGAATCCAAAGTCCAGGGACCTAGGGTTAGAGATGTGAATTCTAGATTGAAGGTGAAGCCTGGAGCTGAGACACATGGTAACTCAAAAATGAATGAGAAATAGTGAATTATGGATATGTTCTATGTTATTCAGCTTGACCCATACTAGGCAGGAATCTAGGGTGGAGTCCATAATGTGGAGGCAAAGGGTCTTCCACTGGTGTTTGAAGTAGACCAAGTCTAACAATTGATGGTATGTTGAGGGAGGAGCAGGAAGTGGAGCTTTTCTTTAGTAGAGAGATAGTCAAAACAGTTTCAAAAGGTCAAAGGCAAAAGGAGTTTCTGTTTAATATAGTGAAAGTGTCAATAGGAAGGAAGCCAGGAAATTCAAGGGTGGAGACCATCAGAAACAAAGGTCAAAATAATGTCAGGGAAATTGGAAGTAAGGTTAGAGAAAAAAGGGAAGTATTCAAACATGCAAAGCTGCTAGAGAAAATATACTTTTCTGGGAATGCCCATAGACCAGTAATCTATAGCACACAGAGCTGGTCTTTCCTTAACTGTTCTCCTCAATAGACTCCCTCTATAGGGGATGCTAACTCATTCCCTCATTCATTTCAATTGGTGGAAATTCTAAGCTCCATCAGTGCTGGGATGTTTGCCAAGGGCCCAACAATGTGTTGATTGATTATTAAGACAGGAAATTCACATTCAGCCTAGTTCTTCTCATTCTTTCAAGTTCATGAATTAGGTCTTTGTGGTAGAATAGTCCTGCTCAGTTATTAGCACAGGAGGTGGTAGTGGGAGTATGGTCATAATTCAATATGCCCATGAACTCTTACTCATAATGATAATAACAACTCACCAAACTTGGGCAGGTAACTAATGATTCTGAGAGAGGTGAGGAAATGATTTAGTTTCCTTAGCTTCTTTCAAGACTGAACTCAAACCCCACTTTCTGTAGATAGCAGAAAATGACAGTCCACAGGCTTCGTTAACTATATCAGTTCCTCCTGTAGCTGTTGATGGATGTGTAGAAAAGTCAACATTTGGTGCAAATTTTCATTGGCCAGTACCTCCCTCAAATTCAGAGTGGTGGCCCCTACTTGCTCCAGTCCCATGACTCCATTCAGCAGTCCGCAGCAGGAAGCTCTCATAGACACATCACCTGCCTTCAGTCCCTCCAGTATCTGATACTGTCTCTCAGATTATCCTCCATCCACTAGATATAGCCATAGATGACATAGATATATTTATACATACAGATAACATGAGCAGCTAAGTGGCATAATGGATAGAGTGCCAGATCTAGAGTCAGGAAGACCTGAGTTCAAATCTGGCCTCAGACACACTTATGAGCTGTGTGACCCTGGGCAAGTCATTTAACTCTGTTTGTCTCTGTTCCCTCCTCTGTAATATGATCTAGAGAAGAAAATAGCAAATCATTTAACTATCTTTTGCCAAAAAAACCCCAAATGGGGTCACAAAGAATCAGACACGACTGAAACAACTGAAGAACAAAATAGATTACATACAGATTACATTAGATAAATGACATAGATATATAGATACTACAGAAATAAATGATATAGATATATAAGAGATAAAAATATAAATAATATAGAAATATGTATACATATATGTAAACATATTATAATCCCCATTTTATAGTTTAAGAAACTGGAAGAAAAAAGTGATTTTCACATATACATGCACAGAATAAATATAAAATCATTGCAAGGTAATTAAGTACAAGATAGTTTTCAGGGGCTGAAGTTGGTATCACTAAGAGTTGGACAGATCAAGAACCTTCCAGAAAAGGCAGCACTTGAGGTGCGTCATAAAGAAAAACAGAGAATCTTTGAGGCCAAGGCAAGGAGGGAGTGCGTTCTAAGCCTACCTAAGGCACAACCTGTGCAAATTCCTGCACAGAGGATAGGGAATGTTGTGTGTGAGAAATAGAGAGACAGCCTGTCTCCTTTCTCCTGGTCCTGGACTTTTGCAAAGGTTGGATCTCATTCCGAGAATGCTCTCCCACATTTCCTCAGCCTCCTAGAAACCCTGGGTTCTATCAAGGCTCAACTCAAGAACACTCTTCTACATGAGCTCTGTCTTGGTGCTCACACTTACTAACCTCTATAATCCCCCCGCCCCCTCACTCCCAGCCCTGGAAATTCATTTCTGTTTATTTTTGATACTTTTTATATTAACTCGTATGTGTACACATTGTTTTGCCCTAGTAGACTATAAGTTCCTCGAACATAGGGATGATTGCCTCTTTTGTCTTTATGTCTCTAGCTTCCACTGCAGTGCTTGGAATATAGCTCGGTGGCCCAGTGGATAAGATATAGGACCTAAAATTAGCAAGAATTGAGTTCAAATCCAGCCCCAGACACTTACTAGCTCTGTAAACCTGGGCAAATCACTTAACTTTTCTCTGCCTCAGTGTCTTCATGGGTAAAATAGCACCTACGTCCCATGGTTGTTGTGATAATAAAATGAGACCTTACTTGTGAAGCGCTTTGCAAAACTTAAAATGCTATATAAATGCTAGCTATTATTATCACAGATATTATTTTTGTTATCATTCTATGCTACAGTGAAGGATATAACACTGGGCCTGGAATCAGGAAGACTGGATTTCAAATCCAGCCTCGGACAATTAGTCTATGATCCTAACTGCTGCCTGCCTCAGTTTCTACAAATGTAAACAGCACTTACCTACAGAGTTGTTGCGATGATCAAATGAAATAGTATTTGTGAAGGGCTTAGCATAGTGCCTGGCATAGAATACACACTTAATAAATGCTAGTTCCCTTTCATTGTCTTTCTGATTATGGTTATAATTACTGGAGAACTGATATGAAGGTTAAAGGTGGCAGCCTCTGACTCCACAGTCTTTGTCCACAAGGCATATACCATGAAACATACTCTACTGTATGTAGGCAGCGATAACTATGTAGAGTCCTATCCATAAAAGTGGAGAGGGGTTAGTATAATGAAGAAGATGGCATAATCTCTTCCTAAGCACACATTCTGTTTGCAGTGGCTCTTTGAAATGGAATGAGTCTAGAGGGGATCGGCTACATTCAGAAGGGCACAGGTCTTAACTTGCTCTTGGTGTGAGTTTAGTGAAAAACACAGTCAGCTTTTCAGAGCTGAAATATGTTGTGAACACAGCTTGCTTTCACTGGGGAATTTTTCCATATATTAGTACAAATTTTGCATATACCCTCCTGCTTGTGTTCCCTCTAGTATTCCACAAAGGGTAAAGATATTTACAGGGAAAACCCATTGACATGTGATCCATTCTGCTCATCAACAATAAGCAGCCTAGAGTTCATAGGATCAAGGGATCATAGAAGCTAAGCTCCTGCTGAAAGGGACCTCAGAGGCCGTCTCATACAAGACACTCATTTCACAGATTTAAAAAAAAACTCAGAAGTCAATTGTCTGGCCTAAGGTCTCAGAGCTGATGAGAGACAAGATATGAGCCAGGTGCTCTAACTTTAGGTGTCTCATGAGCTTCTTTTTACTATCAATTAAAACCCAAAATGCAAAATGCCTTTGGATGGGGCAACCAGGTGACATGGTGGAGAGAATGCTGGGCCTAGAGTCAGGATGACTCATCTTCCTGAGTTTAAATCTGGCATCAGACACTTACTAGCTGTGTGACCCTGAGCAAGTAACTTAACCCTGTTGGCCTCATCTGTAAAATGAGCTGGAGAAGGAAATGGCAAACCATTTCAGTATCTCTGCCAAGAAAATCCCAAATAGGGTCATGGAGAGTAGGACATGACTGGAAAACAACTTAACAACAACAAGATGCCCTTTGAAGGTCTTTTGTGCTTAATATATCTTTCCTAGTTACATCCTATGCCATTTTAACTTTTATGATAAGCACACCAAAAATATTGCCTAGGTTGCACTCAGTACAAATTTTTGTATTTCATTAGAAAACTCCAAAACTGGATTTTTCTAGGGTGGGTGGGGGAAGACTTCTTGATTTTAAGTCTCATAACTATTAAAGACAAGAGATTGGTTTCAAGCCAAAAGTCAATTTACAACTTGCACTGTGGGTGTGCCTTTCATATATTGGCTGAATCATTTGTAAATGGCCGTCTTTCAAAGAAGTCTTCTCTAGAAAGGGGAAATTAATTGGGGACAATAGCAGAGACTCTCTCAGGATATTGAGCATATGCTTAAAAAGGAAGGAATGCAAAAAATATGGTCGATTTTTTTTCTTTTTTTAATTATTTGACCTCAATCTATAATACATTTTGGCAAGCTGTCCTGGTTAACAGGCTGTTTCGTATTAGAAAAGAGGATGGATTTATTGTGAAATTGATCTCTATCCAATCTAGCACTAAAGGCATTAATGATACTGACATCAGTTGCCTGGGCATTTTAAAAATGGACTACTCCAAGTTCTCTCCCTGTGCCATTGTCTTTTTCATGAGTGTGTAGAAAACAGTCCTAAAATGGGAACAAAGAGAAAAAGTTTGAGTGATCCCTAAGGGCTCTCCCAGGTCAGGAATCCCATTCTGTTTCTTCCAGCTCTTCCTGATTAGTGTCAATTCTTAAAGAACAAAAGTTCTTCAAAGAAAAAATGTGTTTCAAGCTACCAATTACTCCACAAGTAACTACTAAGAACCTACTATATATGACACCAACAACCATTTATTAAGCACCTAATGAATCAATCAATAACCAAGTACTTATTGCTCTCCTATTATACGCCAAGTGCTATGCTAGGAACTGGTAATACAAAGACAAAAGTATAATATTCTCTGCTCTCAAAAAGCTTACATTTTAGTGGTAAACACAATAGATATATATAAAAATATTCAGAATATACCTTAAATGAATGCATGCTGAGCACTTGTGCTGGAGACTCTGGATATGAAAAGTAAACATATCCTACCCTCAAGAAATTTACTTTCTAGATGTATGTGAACTGATGCTGAGTGAAGTGAGTAGAACCAGAACATTTTACATAGTAGCAACTGTGTGTGTGTATGGTATGATGACCAACTTTGATTAACTTTGCTCTTTTTAGCAATGCAATGACCTCAGACAATTCCAAATGACTCACAATGGAAAATGCCATCCACATCCAGAGAAAGAACTGTGGAGTCTGAATGCAGATTGAAGCATACTATTTTCTCTTTTTCGTGGCTTTTTCTTTCTTATAGTTTTTCCCTTTTGTTCTGATTCTTCTTTCACAGCATGACTAATGTGGAATATGTTTAATACGATTGTACATGTCTAGCCTATATCAGATTGCATGCCATCTTGGGAGGGGGGATGAGAGGAGGGGCAAGGGAAATTTAGAACTCATAATCTTATAAAAGTGAATGTTGAAAACTAAAAATAAATTAATTAATTTTAAAAAGTAATTTATTTTCTATGTGCAAAACCAAAGGTCCCAGGTACTATGAAAGATATAGGAGAAGTAAAGAGTGCAATTTCTGCCTTCAAGGAACTCACAGTCAATCTAGTCATAATGCTGTCCCCTCCTTGTCGTATCCTCCCCACTACATTTTCCCCATCCAAATCATTTTCTCTAACATTGTTTCCTTCCCAACAGGTTCCATGTTGGGGCCATAAGATAATGTCAGGGTTGGAATGCTCATGAGAAAAATACTCATAAAAAAAGTTAAGTGATTTGTGAGAAAAATATTCGTGAAAAAGACAATGGCATAGGAGAGAACTTGGAATAGTCCATTTTTAAATACCAAAGCCTTCCAATCAGCTTGTTCTTCAAACTTTATTGAAAAAAAAAGTCCTTAGCAAGGTCTTTTGAAATGTCATCAGAAAAAGTAGTGAAATTCACTCATATCAAACCAGTTTCAGTCCATTTGCCAAACCTTGATCAATGTGTAGGTGAACTACACACACATTCCGAAAGTAGTTGCTAAGAACTGTATTACTGGGCCATACAGAAAAGTTACAGCTTCTGCCCAGAAAGAGAAAGGAGCAGGGAATGGGAAGAGAGAGGAATACTTGATTCTTAAGTGTAAAGGCAGGCATTTCCACTTTCTAGCTGGAGAGAATCTAGATGTTCAATGCTTTTTATATTCTAACAGCATTATTCTGTCTCTATCTATCTTGCTTTTCTCTTTCTGCTTCTAGTGTATGGAAGAAAAAATGGTAGAGCATGTGAATCAAGAAAGCAAGAAGAGATCATGTGCTTCATCCTCTCCTCTGCACTTCCCACTGGAAGTTTTCCCTCTGGCAGCTGAGAGAGGAAGAAACCAGGGAATGAACACAGAAGTACCAAGTTAGTATGACACCCAAGGAACCCCTAAAAGGCCCATACAAATGGTAATTCATTTTTTTTCTAAAAAATACAAAAAGTTCTAGTCAAAGACTTGGTAGAAAATTAGGATTAAAATTAATTAGTAAGAGTTAAGTGATTTGTGAGAAAAATATCGAAATATATCCCATTTTATTCCTTTAAACAGTACTCTAAAATATAAGATTTGAAGCTAATAATGGGTTAATATTATTTAAAATCTCTTTGTTGTAGTACTAGTTCTGTCATTAACTGCTGCTGAGACTTTGGGCCAATTATTTAACCTCCCTAGGTGTCAAATCCCTTACTTATATTACAGGAGTTAGACTGAATAATCTTTAAGCTCCCTTCTGATTCTAACATTCCACTCTAAGAGCTGTGGTTTTGCTATTCAAAAATGTAGGGAAATTAAACATGTCTTTAGTAGGTATTTAATATTTTTTCTAAAACAAATAGAAATGATTTACATTCATGTCTTGTGACCTGAGATATCACTTATACCTGGTGGCAAGAAAATAATATTATTTTGAGGTGTTTATCTTTAATTCTGTTACTCTTGGAAAGATAAGGAAGTCCCTTTTTAAAAGGTTGGATTTGCAGAACTAAAGTTTTGAAGTGACAGCAATGGTCATGCCCACAAAAACAGATGAAGGAAAATTAAAGTTTAAAAATATTCCAACAAATCCACAGAAGAAATGTATACCAGAACTGACATAACTGACCGGCTACTTGACAAGGTTGGTTTAGGCCCATAACCAAAGAAGAGAGGCTATTTAAGATAATACATATGGGCTCATGTAGAATCTCACTTAGATTCCCCTGGGAAACTCAGTCATTGATATGTTTACCCTGTGGGGTTCATTTAATCTTCTGAGCAGACAGCTAGAAAATACAAGAGGTCTATGTCCTCCTATTCCAAATTAGTTTTAATAACAAGGAACATAAGTTGATCAAGACGTGTCTCATACAACCTCACTATAAAAATGTCATGGAAAAATAAGCTGGAATTCATCCTACAAATTGTAACTAGGAATGAGAAAATGCCAAGCTGCCTACGCACTCAACTCATGAGTTCTGAAGTTTTCAGACTAAGTTTCATCGTCTTGAGGTCCAGGCTCCAGTTACAACCAAATGTGATTTCCTGATTCTATAAACAGGGAAAAGCCTCCAAATTCCTTTGGACATCAAATGCATCTTGCTGAAATGCATTTTGATGAATTAAGGGTAAATGAATCAGAAACAGGAAGATTAAATTTCTTTTTGAATACACATTGGTTAGAAAATGAAGGGGAGAAGGTTGGCACAGATTCCCTCAGGTTCTGCCAAAGCCCAAAACATTTGGAAAGGTGGGGATAGAGGGAAAGAAAAGCAGAGGAGAATTGGAATTTTTGCCAATCCCCTAATATGGCTGGTTCCTCCATACTTCAAATATGGGTATTAACTCTTCCTGATATGAACTCTAGCCATTAACCCACAGGACCTTTACAAGAAAGAAATTCTTAATTGGCAAAATTAGAATACAGTCTTCATAATATCATTTGCTCAGGTTGTATGTTCAATACAATAGCCTCCCACTTGACGGGACTCTAATTTGAATTTCACGACATTTTCCTTTCCCTCTTTCTCTCAGTTTGGACAGATGTTAAAGAATGATCTTTATTTAACTATGTGAACACACTAAGCAAACCCAGATAATTCCAGCATTTCTTGGCAATCAGATCTAAATTTTACATTTGAATCTACTCCATTATAAATCACAATCAAATTCCATACCACTAGACAAAGGCCTGGCAACATGAAATAAGACTGAGAGGTGTGTTGGCTTCTACTTAGTCCCTTTAGTTGAGCAGGTACAAGGAGGAGTAAATATTTTGACCTAGTGATAACATTGCTATACCTCAACTATATCAAAGAAAGAGGAAAGGGATCCATATTACAAAAAATATTTATAATAGTTCTTTTTGGGGTTTCAGAGAAAGGGAAATCAAAGCAGTGCCCATCAATTAAGAAATATTTGAACAAGTTATGGTATAATGGCTGTGATAAGATAGTGTTATGATGAAGATGGTTTCAGAGAAACCTAGGAAGATTTATATGAACTGATGAGGACCCAAGAAAGCAATTCATATAATAACACTATTGTAAAGGTAAACAACTTTGAAAGACTTAGGAACTCTGATCAACAAAATGACCAAAGAATTCATTATTTAAAATGCTGCCCACTTGCAGATAAGAGGGAAGGGATTCAGAGTGCATTTGGGGTGGGGAAGGGAACATGGATAATATGGAAATTTGATTTGCTTGACTATACATATTTGTAATGAATTGTTTTTCTCACATTTTCAATGGATTGAAGGGGAAAATAGAAAGGAAAAAATTAAAAACTGAAAATAAAATTGATTTCATTTTAAAAATATGCATTAGAATTAGGGAAATTGAGGCAAATAATTCCATGAGACATGAAGAAGTAATTTTTAAAAATCAAAAGAAAGAAAAAAAACAGAAGAAAATGTGAAATACTTCATTGGGAAAATGACTGAACTGGAAATAGATGAGGGAGAAATAATTTAAAAATTATTGAACTACCTAAAAGCCATGATAAAAAAGAGCCTATGCATAATCTTTCAAGAAATTACCAAGGAAAACTGTCTTGGTAATCTAGAACCAGAAGGTAAAATAGAAATTGAAAGAATACATTGATCACCTCTTGAAAGAGATCCCAAAATGAAAACTCCCAGGCATATTATGGCCAAATTCCAGAGTTCTCAGGTCAAGGAGAAAATATTGCAAGCAGTCAGAAACAAACAATTGAAGCATCATGGAGCCACAGTCAGAATAACACAAAATTTAGCAGCTTCTATATTAAAGAATTTGAGGGCTTGGAGTATGACAGGAGGACAAGGAGCTAGGATTACAACCTACACAGCAAAACTGAGTATAATCCTTCAGGGGGAAAAATTGAAATTCAATGAAATAGGAGGCATTAAGCAAACTTGATGAAAAAACCAGAGCTGAATAGGAAATGTGACATTCAAGCAGAAGACTCAAAAGAAGCATAAGAAGAAAAAAAAAGCAATCATAAGGGATTCAATCAGATTAAACTATTTACATTTCTACATGGAAGATACTTGTAACTCCTAAAAACTTTCTCCTTATTTGGACAGTTAAAAGGAGTATATATAGGCAGAGGACAAAGGTATGAGTTGAATATGAAGAAATGATAAATAAAAAAAATTAAGAAGGGAGAAAGAGGAATGCACCAGGAAAAGGGGAAAGGGAGAGGTAAAATGAAAAAAAAAATTATCTCATATAAAGGAGCTGCAAAAGAGCTTTTACAGTGGAGGAGGAAATAGGGATGAGGGAAGATGAGTGTTTGAACTTTACTCTCATCAGAACTGGCTTAAAGAGGGCATAACATATGCACATAGTTGGGCATAGAAATCAATATTACCTCACAGGAAAGTAGGAGAAAAAGGGGATAAAGGAAAAGGGAGAAGGAGTGATAGAAAGGAGAGCAGATTGGGGGAGACAGCAGTCAGAAGCAAAAAATATTTGAGGCTGAAAGGGATGAAAGAAGAGAGAATGCAGGATAAACTGAAGGAAAATAGGATGGAGGGAAATACACAGTAAACATAACTGAAAAAAATTATAGCAAGTTTCACTAATAAAATCCTCATCATATTTGGAAGAATAAGAACTATTACCTAATTAACAAATGGTTAAAGGATATGAACAGGCAGTTTTCAGATGAAGTAATCAAAGCTATCTTATAGTCATTTGAAAAAATGCTCTAAATCACTATCGATCAGAGAAATGCAAATTAAAATAATTCTGAGGTGCCACCCCCACGAAGGAAAATAATAAATATTAGAGGAGATGTGGGAAAATTGATATACCAATGCATTGTCGGTGGAGTTGTGAACTGATTCAGCCATTCTGGAGAAGAATTTGGAACTATTCCCAAAGGGCTATAAAGCCATGCATACCCTTTGCCCCAGCAAAACCATTTCTAGATCTGTATCCCAAAGAGATTAAAAAAAAACAAATGGAAAATGATCTATATGTACAAAAATATTAATGGTAACTCTTTTAGAGGTGGCAAAGAATTGGAAATTGACAGTATGCCCATCCATTGGGGAACTGCTGAACAAATTGTAGGATATGATGGTAATGGAATACTATTGCACTATAAGAAATGACAAGCAGGATGTTCTCACAAAAACCCAGAAAGTCCTGCATGAACTGATGCAAAGTGAAATGAGTAGAGGCAGGAGAACATTGCACACAGTAACAGCACTATTGTAGAATGATCAACCAGGAATGACTTAGCTATTCTCATTAACACAATCTAAGACAATTCCAAAGGACTTATGATGAAAATGCTTTCCATCCTTAGAGAAAGAACTAATGGAGTTTGAATGCAGATTGAAGCATATTTTCTTTTACTTTATTTTTCTTGTTTTCTTTTTTTGTCTGTATATTTTTTCACAACATGACTAACATGGAAATATGTTTCACATGACTGCAAATTTATGACCTATATCAAGCTAGTTGCCTTCTAAATGAGTAGGGAGGGATGGAAAGAATTTAAAATTCAAAATTTCAAAAGAAAACAAATGTTAAAAACTGTTTTACATGTAACTGGGGGAAAACAAGATATTAAACATATTTTTAAAAAATAAAATATGAGTTAAAAAAGAGAATTTCCAGTTCATTAATCTATTCAGGAGTGCATCTGAAAAAAAAAGATTTTGAGGTTTTAGTGGACTTGCAAGATCACAATGAGACAACAGTATGATGTGCTAGCCAAGAAAGCTCATATGACTTTGGACTATAATTAAGAAAACCCCATCTAACTGGAGAAGGAAATGGTAGTTTGACCATCTTCTTTCCTATTCATACTACCTCTGGATTACTGTGGTTACACTTAAACACTATGTTGTAGAAAGGGCCTTCATGTTCTAGAAAGCATGTAAAGGATGACAAACAGAAAGCTGAAGGGTATTGATACCATACCATAAAAGAATTAGTTGAAAGAACTTGATCATTTATCCTGGAAAAAGAAAAAACTCATCGTAGGAGCATGGCAGGCATGATACAGGGTAGCTAGGTGGCACAGTAGATAAAATGTCGAGCCTGGAGTCAGGAAGACTCATCTAAATTTAATGTGAAAATCATGAAACTTTGTTTTGGACCTACTTTGAGACTCACGGTAGCTTTTAGGATCAGAGCTATAACTAGTCCAAGCAAACAGACTTTTGTCCCAAAGCGCTGACAATAAGAGGGGACTGGCAGGATTTGCACTACTGCAGGACAGAAATACTAAAAAAATAATAATATAATTTCAAATAAGAAGCTATCAGAGGATATGCTTCTGTCCCAGTTGTTACCTAGGTGAGATCCTCTACTGCTCCACACCTCATGTGGTTGCCTTTCTTGAAGTAAGTAATGTTTCACATTTTGGGGTTTAGAATCCTTCCTCCAAAAACTTAGAAATGTCCCTCATGCCAAAACTGATAGCTCCCAATGAAGCTGCACATGTTCAAAACTAAGCCAATTATTTCCTTATTTTTAAAATATCATCATAATGAGAAACCATTAAGTTGAATAGATTATTGATTGTACCCCACACCCTTTCCTTCCCCAGTAACCAAACAGTGGGCCTTCTTTTGTAACAAAGAGAAACAAGAAGACAAAACTGACCAATGTAGTGACTGTATCCAAAAGGATATCCAACTTTCTAAATACACAGGAAAGTAAGTATATTCCTCTCCAAGCAAAGTAGGTAGGTATATTTCCTAAGCCCAGGGATTCCCAAACTTGGAAATTACAGGGGGACCATGAACTTGAATGTGAAAACTTAAATATTTATTTAATTACACATGGTTTCTTTTTTAGTGTTATGTATTTAAAAACATTCTGAGAAGTGGTCCATAGGCTTCACCAGACTGCCAAAGAGATCCATGACAAAAAAGAAGGAAACAAGCATTTATTAAGCAGACACTTACAAATATTACCTTATAAGGTCCTCACAACAACTCAGAGACATAGATGCTCTCATTATCCTCATTTTACAGTTAGAGGAACTGAGGAAGACAGAGGTTGAATGACATTTCCATAGCCACAGAGCTAATGTAGGTGACCAGACAAACTCAGGAAGCCCCTATAGAATGGGTCACTTATCTGCCACCAGGAAGCTCAAAGCTTAAGAACCCATCCATGCTGTAGCTATCTCTAGGACTACAAATGATCATTCATTACAATTACCCACCATTCCATTTTGTTATTATCATTCTTGTTACCACTCTGTGAACTTCTCTTTGTGCTTACTTTACTCTGAATTATTTCATAGATGCCACCACACTAATATATTCTTTGGAAAAATTCTCTCATCTGTCTTAAAGAACTGCTCAGTATATTCAGTGATGAATAAGATGGAGGAAGTAGGAGTCTCCCAACCAAGGCTGTACATGTTGTAGCTATTACTAATGAAATATTTACAGAACACACACCATCTAACTATTAGAAAATTAAACACAGGAAGAGCTGGAGGTCATCTTGTGTTGGAAAGACAAACAGTAACAGATTTGTGACAATCACAAAAAGGTCTGTCATGAGATTAACTCAATGTTTTTTACGCCAGGTAGAGGAGGGAAGGGGGAAAACCTAGTTTTAGAAGCCTTGAACTGTAAAAAAAAAAATCTTATAAATTATTGCTTAATAGCTAAGATTTCAAGGAAAAGTTGAATGAATACTTATCTGATATGATGTGGCATAGTTCTTTTTTTTCTTTTTCTTTTTTGAATATAGATCATTGGATTAGACATATTCTTGGGTCCCTTCCAACTCAGAAACTATTTCTTTGGCACGGTGGATAGAGTTCTGGTTTTGGAGCTGGGAATACCCAAATGCAAGCCTCATCTCTGACAATTACTTTTGACTCTGGGTAAGTAAGCACATTCTATGCCTTGGGGGATCAATGGAGCCTTGGACATCCATGAACCTATGCTGTCCAATGCCACCTCCAGTCATCCTGATCTATATTTCTCCACTGGACCCAGATGGCTTGGGAGGAGAAAGTGAGGGTGCTGATTTTGCACAGACCTCCCTCACTTAAATCCAATTTACTTGCAAGTCATGGCATCACCTTGCTAATATCATGGTCCTCTTTGAGAATGAAAGACAAACAACAACAATTACCCATGTGACCAAAACTTAGCTCTTTCCTTTATTTCCATTGTTGAATTGTGCTGACTTGATAATCATTGCCTGTCAGAGCTTGAAACAATATTTGAATTTATCTAGTCCAATCCCTTTAACTTCTTCAGTTAAGAGCGTTAAAATCCCAAACTGACATTTACCTGTGTAACCTTGGGTAGGTCTTTTAACATTTAAGGGCCTTAGTTTCTTCATCTGTACTAGATAAAGAGTTGTTAAACTGGCATCGATAAACATATTTAGAGGCTATATGAACTTGAAAGGAAGAAAAATGTCTATTTTCATGAGCTTTTAGGTTCCTTTGTAATCATATATGTTTTATTTTACATATTTAAAAACATTATTCTAAGAAGAGGTCCATAAGCATTACTAGACTTTTAAAAATGTCCATAACCCAAAATTTGGTTACAGACCACCAGATGGTCTCTAAGATACCTTCTAGCTCTATATCTATATTTCACTTTGGTTAGATCAGTCCACCTACATAGACCTGTTTCCTCATCTAAAAAATAAAGGAGTTTGACCTCTGTGGTCCCTTCTAACTCTAAAATTCTATGATTGTATAACTGAGACTCAGAGAGGGGATGTAATTGCTTAGATCATGGATCTAGAGCTGCACAGTGCCTCAGAGGTGACCTACTTTAAACTTCCCATTTTACCAATGAGGAAACTAAGGATCAAGGAAGTTAAGTTATTTTTCCTAGGTCACACACGTAATGAGCAATAGAAGCATGATTTGAGTGCAGGTCCTCTGTATCTAGAGCCATTTTCCCACACCACCTAAAAATTAGTACAATGGCAATTTTGCAAGCTTTGAATAGGACATCCTGAACAGCTTCAAAGACTTTCAAACTCTTTTTTTATTACTTCCACGCAAATAATCCAATTTAAGGAAATTTTGACGTTGTGAAAAGAAAACACGAGAATGACTCACACCTTAAAATAATCAGCTGCCTTTTTTCATCTTCAACTCTTTCAGGCACTAGCTCTCCAAAATCCCAGATTAACTTTCTGATAGATGCTTACCATGAGAGCTATAAAGCAAATCTGACCACACACACAAGCACACACACACACACACACACACACACACACGTATGTATACACATATACATACAAGTTGTCTTATAGCTAATGCCTTGAAGGTGTTCTCCCAAAGTCAGTGGCTATTTTTGTGTGTTGATCCTAGTTCCATGCTATTATGTTCTGTAAAGCATTCCCCAAGGCTGATAGAATGAATGTACACTAGGTCACTCTGGCCATGTCATTCTCCAGACACATTGATAGCAATTGTATTTCAACCAAACTTTATCAGAAGAGTCATATTGGAAAATGTCACTAATAATTTGGGGGGGGGGGGACTTTTGTGGGCAGGGAGATATACTGGGCACTGAAGGATGTTAAAAGTCAAAGATGCCATGTCTTCCTTAGAGGTGCTCACATCTGAGTTGAAAGGGGCGCATACATAGAGAACAAACCAGGCTAGCCTATGATCAGCCATACAAGTAGCCTAGACAATGAGTTCTTTCTACTTCTACCTTCCATTGGAGAGTGGTGTGGGAGAAAAACTGATTTTAAGTTCCTTGAAGGCAAAGACAATTTTGCTTTAGGCTGTCATATTTTCGGCACCTTGGACAGTTCATGATTTGAAATAAATGTTTGGTATCAAAATGTTTGTTGAAGAAGTATGGGAAAGAGAAGGACCTGGGGGTGGGGGTGGGGGTGGATATTGTGAAGGGGATACAGAGGGCCTAGTGTATAGAATGCTGAGCTAATGGACAGGAAGATGTGAATTCAAATCCTGCCAACTGACCCTTGGTAACTGCGTTATCCTAGACAAGTCTCTTAATTTCTTTATGCCTCAGATTCCTCACCTGTAAAAATGAGGTTTAGACTCAATGATCTCTAAGGTTCCTTCCATATAAAATCTGTGATCCCTTGTACAGTGATCAACTAGGACTCATTTACTTTTTCTCAGCAATATAATGATCCAAGACAAATCCAAAAGACTCAGGATGGAAAATGCTATCCATATCCAGAGAAAGAATTAATGGGGTCTGAATGAAGATAGAAGTATATTATTTCATTTTTGTGTTTTTTTCTTTTATTATGTTTCTTTTTTCATAATATGACTAATATGGAAATATTTCACATGATTGCACATGTTTGGTCTGTATCAAATTGCTTACTATCTTAGGAGGGGGGAAGAGAGAGAGAGAAGAAGAAGAAAATTTGAAACTCAAAGTTTTATTAAAAAATGTTAAAAATTGTCTTTACATGTAATTGGAAAAAATAAAATACTATTTCAAAAAGATAAAATCCATGATCCTTTAATTTAGAGATCTTTAGAACTGTGGAGTAAACTAGAAGTTGAATTCATTGAGAAGAGCCTTGGGAAGACTTGAGGAAAAGTTCAACAATTAGACAACTATATTCAAGACTCTGCAACATATTCTCATTTGTTCCTATTTAATTTCATCTTACTGAGAGACAGTGTGGATATAGATCTGGCCATTGGAAAACTGAATAGAGTAGAGAAGCCTTTGGTTCAAATCCTGCCTCTGACACATGCTGACTTTTTAACCCTGGGCAAGTGACTTCAAATTTCAGTGCTCTAGACAACTCTCTAAGAATATAAATTTAGAAAAAAATGTGTGAACCCACATTAGTAGAATATATTCTCTTTCTTGGGAGTTTTCTATAACAGTGAAATTACAGATGAGCTTCAATATCTATCCCTGAGCTCTTGCATTAATCCCAATATTCTAGCATGTCAACATCATGGACCCTGTAGTGCATTGTCAGTTATCCCTTTCAGTTTTTGTCATATGCATATCTGGTAAGCAGCCCTCTTGATGGCATCCAAGTGATTTATTAAGAAAAACAGCACCATAGATCTAATATTACTTTGCCAGGGGTTCCTTTCAAGTTGACAAGTTATTAACAACTATTCTTTTTTTTCTTAACAATTATTTCATTATTTAATATTTTAATTTTCAACATTGGTTTCGACAAGATTTTGAGTTACAAATTTTCTCCCCATTTCTACCCTCCCCCCCACTCCAAGATAGCATATATTCTGATTGCCCAATTCCCCAGTCACCCCTCCCTTCTGTCACCCTACACCCTCCCCATCCCTTTTCCCCTTACTTTCTTATAGGGCAGGATATATTTCTATGCCCCATTTCCTATATATCTTATTTCTCATGCAAGAACAACTCTTTTTTTGAGGATCTGCTTTTAAAACTTTGAGTTCCAAATTCTCTCCCCTATTCCCACCCACCCTCCCTGAGAAGGCAAGCAATTCAACATAGACCATATGTGTATCATTATGCAAAACACTTCCATGATACTCATGTTGTGAAAGACTAACTATATTTCCCTCCATCCTATCCTGTCCCCCTTTATCCAATTTTCTCACTTGACCCTGTCCTTTTTCAAAAGTGTTTGCTTGTGATTACCTCCTCCCCCTATCTACCCTCCTTTATAATTCCCCTTTTTTTACTTCCTTCCTCCTTCTTTCCTGTGGGGTAAGATACCCAATTGAGTGTGTATGTTATTCCCTCTTCAGGTCCAATCCAATGAGAGCAAGATTCACTCATTCCCCCTCACCTGCCCCTCTTCTCTCCAAACAGTTCTTGCCACTTTTATATGAGATAATTTACCCCATTCTATCTCTCTTTCTCTCAATCTCAATATATTCCTCTTTCATCTCTTAATTTGATTTTATTTTTTTAGGTATCATCCCTTCATATTTAACTCACCCTGTGCCTTCTGCCTATATGTATGTATATA
>CM053626.1:28749910-28810479 GCA_028646595.1 Phalanger gymnotis | reverse complement strand
AATAGAAATTGAAAGAATCCAAAGATCACCTCCTGAAAAAGATCCCCAAAAGAAAACTCCTAGGAATATTGTTGCCAAATTCCAGAGTTCCCGGGTCAAGGAGAAAATACTGCAAGCAGCTAGAAAGAAACAATTTGAGTATTGTGGACACACAATCAGAATAACCCAAGATCTAGCAGCTTCTACCTTAAGGGATTGAAGGGCTTGGAATATGATATTCCAGAGGTCAATGGAGCTAGGATTAAAACCAAGAATCACCTACCCAGTAAAACTGAGTATCATGCTCCAAGGCAAAATATGGATTTTCAGTAAAATAGAGGACTTTCAAACTTTCTCAGTGAAAAGACCAGAGCTGAAGAGAAAAATTGACTTTCAAACACAACAATCAAGAAAAGCATGAACAGGTAATCAAGAAAGAGAAATCATAAGGGAATTACTAAAATTGAACTGTTTTGTTTACATTCCTACATGGAAAGATGATGTGTATAATTCAAGAGACCTCAGTAGGGTAGGTGAAGAGAATATATATATATACATATATAAATATATATATACATATACATACATACATATATATTTATACAGACAGAGAGTGCACAGGGTGAGTTGAATATGAAGGGATGATATCTAAAAATTCAAATTAAGGGATGAAAGAGGAATATATTGAGAGAGGGAGAAAGGGAGAGATAGAATGGGGTAAATTATCTCATATAAAAGTGGCAAGAAAATACAGTTCTGTTTGGAGAGAAGAGGGGGTGGGTGAACAGGAATGAGTGAATCTTGCTCTCATTGGATTGGACCTGAGGAGGGAATAACATACACGCTCAATTGGGTATCTTACCCCACAGGAAAGAAGGAGGAAAGAGATAAAAAAGGGAGGATGATAGAAGGGAGGGCAGATTGGGGAGGAGGTAATCACAAGCAAACACTTTTGAAAAGGGACAGGGTCAAGGGAGAAAACTGGATAAAGTGGGATAGGATAGGAAGGAGCAAAATAAATTCTTTCATAACATGAGTATCATGGAAGGGTTTTGCATAATGATACACATGTGGTCTATGTCGAATTGCTTGCCTTCTTAGGGAGGGTGGGTGGGGAGGGAAGAGGGGAGAGAATTTGGAACTCAAAGTTTTAAAAGCAGATGTTAAAAAAAAAAAGTTTTGCATGCAACTAGGAAATAATATATACAGGCAATGGGGCATAAAAATCTATTTTGCCCTGCAAGAAAGTAAGGGAAAAGGGGATGGGGAGTGGGGTGACAGAAAAGAGGGCTGACTGGGGAGAAGGGCAATGAGAATATATGCCATCTTGGAGTGGGGGGAAGGGTAGAAATGGGGAGTAAATTTGTAATTCAAACTCTTGTGAAAATTAATGCTGACAACTAAAATATTAAATAAATAAAAAATTATAAAGAACAGTGAAAAAAATAAAATAAAAAAATATCTCAAGGCAGTTTTCATGTGGAATAGTGACTAGATTTGTTCTGTTGGTCACTAAAAGTGATTGGTTGGAATAAAAAGGAGGCAAATTCAGACTTGAGATCAGGAACAAAAATTAGCTGTCACAAAGTGGAATGACTGCTCTGGGAGGTGGTGATATCATAATCACTGAGGTAATATGTGACATTGGTTAGATATGTTGTAAGGAGGTTTTTTTTCCAAGTATAAAATGGACCACAAAACCTATGAGATCCAGTCTTATTCTGAGATGCAATGTCAGGAAGCCTGAAATAACATGAACTGCATTCTTCCATCCAATGGTTCCAGAGTGTACACTGGTTTAATTTGATAGAGTTAGTTATCTCTTTCCTGAGGTTAATTTGGAACATCAGCAAAGAATGCTACTAGGAGGGAAAAATAACGGTTTCAATGCAGTGTCCTTTGCCGTTTACCTGAAACTTCTGAAAGCTAACTAGGTAACTCAAGAAGAATTTTCTCAGATTAAGGAGAGAGATCTAGTCAGTCGAAAAATATGACAACACATACACTTAGAGGTGAGCCTTTTCCTTAGCAATTGTGAACTCAACATAACTTGGTTTCTAAAACTGATCCCCACTAATGAAGGGACAACCAGTAAGCAAAGATTTAATAACATAAATTGTTTAGAGAGAATCATAAATAATTCACTAATGGAGTACTTATTGATCTCAGAACATGTAGCTGGGCTGAATGATGGACTAAGAAATATCTGTCATTGTTGGAAGCCTGGCATGCAAGTGAAATCTACTTTGCTTTAAATGAATGTGCTAGAACATTGAGCTGGAAATCGACTAGGCTAGCTGGGCACATGGGGCCAACTCATTTTCGAGATGGCTCGATCACCATATGTTCATCTATACAAAACTTTTTTAAAAAGGCGTGGTGTGACTTTGCTTGCTTTCTCTGAGATGAAGTATAAAGTTAAAAGATATATGTAAGTTAGCCAATCATTTGGGTAATTTCATGGCCTAATAGGTTTCCTGAGTTCAGAGTACTCAATCTTCAGTAACCCCATCCTCACCATCTCTTTTTTTTTTAAAGAAAACATAGAGTCCAAGAAGAGATTAACATTCAGAGCACAGATACTGTTAGGTGTCTCCTAATAATGAACATTCCTTTTGTATATGGCTCAAACGAGTACAAGCTAAGTAAATCAACACTTTAACAATGCTTAATAGCATGTGTTACATAGCCAAATTGCACTAAGTGTTAGGGATACAAAGAAAGGCAAAAGTAGTCCCTGACTTCAAGAAGTTGTCCTTCTAGATAATGAGATAGCTAGGAACATACAAGATATATACTGGGTTAATTGAAGTAAATGTGAGAGGAAAGACACTACCATTAAGAGGAATTTAGAAAAGGCTTCTGTTGGAATGTAGGATTTGAACTGAGACTTGAAGGAAACCAGAGAAGACAGGAGGCAGAGACAAGGAGGGAGAATATTCCAGGAATGGAGAACAGCAAGAAAAAAGTCAGGGAGTGGAGAGATGGAATGTCAGGTGTCAGGAACTGGAAAATCACTGTCTGGAACACACAGAGAACATGTAGAAAAGTAAAAGCTAAGAAGTTTGAAAAGTTTGAAAGAGGCCAGACTGGGAAGGCTTAAATATGGAAAATTTTATATTTGATACTGGAAATAATAGGAAGCCATTAGATTTTATTGAGTAGAAGATGACAGAGTCACATCTATGACTTAAGAAAATCACTTGGAAAGCTGGTTGGGAGATAGATGGGAATGAGGAAATGAATCAGGAAGACCAAACAGTAGGCTACTGAAATAACTCAGGTATGAGATGATGGACATCCATACCAATATAGTAGCAATGTCAGGGGTGGGAATATATGTGGATGAATGCAGCAGTGGGGGCCCATTTGAAATTATGTAATATAAATTTATAGTAGACCCAGGCAACACTGTTTCCTGATTTTTCCTCGATTTGTTCACCAATGAGAGAATAGGAGTGAAGACAGTGAGTGGTGACAGTTATCCAAGGTTGGGACTCGGCAGTCATTATAGGAGATAGGATAAGGGGGTAAGGGATTCAAGTGTAGAGGTTAGAATACAGTTGAACCAATTCACCAAGGTGTTATGGTAATTAAGGTGGAATTTTTTTTTTTTTTACTGTTTTCTCTTTGGAATAAGTAATCAAGTGGGGAGTTTTGTCTTTCAAATGTAATGGCAAGCAAAGTGGGACTTTTTGTCGTCTTTTGTTTTGGAGTGCTTCTCAGCACTAAGGCAATTGAATGCCTTTGATTGAGTCTTGCTTTTGATTGTAGAAAGGCCCACAGCCTTTGGCTAATTAGGTCAGGGGAGGTGTGAAGCACTCTGACTTTGAAGAAGTATAGAATACTCTGAGGTTAGCATTTTGTTTTGAGGCTCACTCATTATATATACATATGTTCAAGAATGTTCTTGTTGTTTGGCCAGATGAGACTCTGAGTAGCCATTAAAGAGCTGCCTGGCTTTAAAAACCCAGATGTTGGTGCTTCTCTCTCTGGTAACTGTGTATGTATTGCTATGGTCAGATAGATAGAAGCCTGTCTGTTGAATTGCATTATTTTCTCTGTTTGTAATTTCTGTTTGTATTTGTTCTGAAGTTCAGAGCACTGACTTTTCCCCCTGAACTAAGTGAATTTTATATATATATATATGTGTGTGTGTGTGTGTGTGTGTGTGTGTGTGTGTATACATATATATATATATATACATATATATACATATACATATGTATGTATATATGTATATATGTTTAATTTAAGTGAGATTTTTAACCCCTTAAAGTTGTTTGCTTAGAAAAGCAGATCAAAGGACTTGTGCTAGCAGCCCTTCTGTGTGCTGGTCTTATTGGTCTTACACTCCTACAACAGCTGCTAGCAACATTGTTGTTACATAAGGGTACTGACAGAGAAGGGAGGGTAGTGTAGCTGGTGTAGGGGTGATGATGTGAGAAAGAACTGAGGGATGTAGGGATTGTAGTTCATGCTGAGGATTAAACCAAGATTAGGAGTCATAAAGCAGAGGAGGAAATAGAATGAAAAAATAGTATGCTTAGATAAAAGAATTTCAGGACACATGAACAATGGAAGTGGAACATGGGTAGTGATAGCATGATTAAGAGCATGACAATCTCTCTCTGATTTTCTTTGCTATGGAGCAGGCACCTCTTCTAATTCAAATTTTGTGATCTTGTAAATCTGTGTTACTACTGCTATTCCCCAAACTCTTCTGGAAAACCTTCCAAACAAAGACCATCTTGGTGTCATTTTTTAGACACCATTATGATCATACCATTTCCCTTCTCAAAAATGTTTAGTTTTTCCTTATTGCCACTATATTCAAATGCAAATCATCGGCCTGGAACAAAGGGTCTGACTTATTTCTTTCCAGTTTTATTTTGTATAATTTCCCTGTATGCCTATCATGTTGCTTCTTGGATTTGAAATTTCATCTTCCAGCTTCATATATTTGGAGAAATGTGCTGCCTCCAAGTCTGAAACTCACCTTAAGTTTTCTGCATGTAATTCCTCCACCCTCATCTCTTGTTAAGAATCCACATTTTTTTTTAAAGATTCAGACAAGCATCTCCTATTCCTTGAAGCCCTCCCTTTTCCTCCTTTCTGGAAGACAATCAGATGCCATCGATCCCTTGAATCCTCCATCCAGGTGCATCTCCCAGTTAATGCTCCCTAAGCCATTAAAATAACATCTATTTATTTATCAGTGTATCCTTCCCCAGTGGAAAAGAGCACTGTCTCTGGCCTCCAGTGATGACCTGAGTTCAGATCCTTACTCTGATGCTTTCTACTTGTATGTCCTTAGACAAATCACTTCATATCATGAGGCCTTAGTTTCCTCATGTGTAAAATGAGGGGACAGAACAGGATTAAAGACTTTAAAGTCACTTCCAGGTCTAGATTTATTGGGCTAAGTTGTATTCCTTGGTGGAACATAAGTTCTTTGCAGATAAGGATTTGTTTGTATTCTGTGTGCCTAGGGCAGTGCCTGGTAAATGACAGTTGCTGAATAAATGTTTCTTGAAATTAACTGTTGAATTTATATTGTTGAATAACATTTTCACAGAAAAGCTAGGATAGTTTAAGCTTTGTGCTATATGGCATTTTTGTAGGTAGCAATATATTGTCTTTTTCTTCCCCTCCCCCGGTATTCCAACAATTTTTTTTCTTACATTAAATATGTAACCAATGCTTCATACAATATTACTACAAGACCCTTTTAAGCTACCATATATATGTGGGGATTAGGTACTTTCATGCTGTTTGACAATTCTCTTCATCAACTGATTACCCTTGGAGACTACCTAAGGAAAGTGGAAGTTTAGAGTATATGGAGAAAGCCATGTAAGTCTTAGTGATGAGGGCAGCCCATTCTAACCTGGGTTCAAAAGGCACTAATTTGTGGTTGGGAAAGATAGCAACTGAGTTGTTCAGTTCAAAATCCTAGAAGCAAGAGTTGATTTGCTGTGTTCCAGTGGAGAGACAAAAGAAGGGAGACAGTCTAAGACAGAGAATAGGAGATTAGAAGTCAGAGGAACCGAGTTTGAATTGTGACTTTGCTGTTTGCTAATTGTGTAACCTTGGACAAGTCACTTGATTTCTCATTTGTAAAATGAGGTGGTTGAGACAACCTTTAGCATCCTTCCAATGCTAAGCAGTGCTGGCCTGACAGAGCCAATTGTGAAATTTTCAGTGTATTCATTTGTACCTTGAAAATCAGCAAACACTAAAATCAGAGCTTGATTTATTGTTTTCTTGATTGTCTAGACTTAAGAAAGTATTAATACAGATCAAATTTAAAAGCAAATAATGCATGCTTTTTTCTGGAGAACTGGCTGCTAAACATTTATAGCACAGCCTTTTGAGTAAATTGGTGAGGAACCCACAATCAAAGAAAGAAGTCTCGGTTTGATGCTTGATAGGTCAGTCACTGAAAAGAGATCGAGTGCAATAAAGATGGTTGTGATGTGCTTAAAAATTCATGTGGACAGAGTAAATTTAATAGGGGGGAAAAGAGGAAGGGTGATTTTTTCCCCACCCCTCAGGACTATGGGAAGTAAATCCACCAAAGTATTCAATAAGGTAGTGGAGGGTAGAAAGTTGAGGTTAACAGTTATATGTGGTCATCCTATGAACAATAGGGGAAGATCCAGGATACCAATTTACATGAAAATGACAACATTATACAAAGGAAATATTTTGAAAGGCTTAACAATTCTGACAATGTTGATTAACTGTGATTCCAGAGGGCCAGTGAAGAAGTATGCTACTCATATTCTGAGAGAGAGGTGATTGATTCAGTGTATGACATTATCTGTCTATCTGTCTGTCTATCTATCTATCTATCTATCTATCTATCTATCTATCTATCTATCTATCTATCTACCTATCTACCTCCATCATCTGTTTGCCTATATCTGTAGCTATATTTTGACATGGCTAATGAAGGAATTTGTTTGACTTGATTCTGCATATTAGTTTTAAGGACTATGCTTCTCATCTTTTTCAATATAGGGAGTGGGAGAGACATACATACATACATATATGCATATATATATACATACAATACATATTTAGTTACACATAATTTTCAAAAGCATAGAGAAAGGTGACTCTGAAAGGGGAAAAAAAACATCAATAGGACCCAGGAGATGGTGCCCTGGAGCTAAATGAGGGAGTAGGGTAGTCCTTGCAGAGTTAAAGGGCAGTAGAAGGCTAGAAGGTTTATGGAGATGTCAGACAGGAGGAGTGCTATAGGAAGAAAGTGTGCCCCTCTTGTCAAGGCTTTGAGTCAAGGCTCTCCTAGTTTTAACTCGAAAATAATAGAATTGCTGCATTTGAAAGTTGGAAAAGACCTCATCTAGTATCTAGTCCAAATTATTCTGGATAAGAATCCCTGGTACAATGTGTCCCACATGTATGAAGAGAAGAGTGGGATGGGCTCAGAAAGGAGAACAGGTTTGTTACTGGGGGGTGGGAATAGCATGGAAGGGTAGAAAAAAAAACACTGACTGAAGACAGAGGGCCTGGGTTCAAGTCCCACCTCTGACATTTACTTCCTGTGTGACCCTGGGCAAGTCATTTCTCCTCAATGGGACTCAGTTTCCCCATGCATAAGATGAGGAAGTTAGCCTAGACATTCTCTGGGGTCCTTTTGGTCTCTAAATCCATGGTTACCTAGAAGAAAATTAGAAGTTTTTCACAAGCAGGTCCTTCATTTATTCATAGGCCAAGTGACCTTAGGCAAGTAACTTTGCCTATATTAATAATAACTAACATTTATATAGTGTCTATTACATACAAAGCACTTTACAATTATTCAGATTCACAAGGGTAGTAGGTGTGGGAGGTGGAATTTGAACCCAGGACCTTCCAGTAAGAGTTCTTCACCTTGTGTGTGTGTGTATGTATGTGTGTGCTATGGACTCCTTTGATAATTTGGTGATGCCTATGGACCTCTTCTCAGAATAGTTTTTTAATGTATGCATAAAATAAAATGCATAGGATTACAAAGGATATCAATTATGTTGAGATACAATTATAAATTAAAAAAAAAAAAGGTTATGGACCTGCCTGGGTTACAGGATTCTAAGTGGCTCCCCTAGGCAAAGAACACTCTTGACACTGGACTAGCAGTGACCTTCCTCAAGGAAAAATGCAGAAGGATCTTGGCATTTTGTTAAATAAACTAGAGACACATGGAACATTACTAATAGTTGTAATTATCTGGAGTTATTGATCAGGCTGTTAAGCTCCTCCAGGGCACAAGGAAAGATCAGGTCCAATGTCCTGTTACAGCTAGTAAGCTTCAGCTTCAATTCAGCCCCATTCCATTTGACAAACAGAGCTCTCATGCAGACAGGCAGGCTATGATTCTGTGCAAGAGAGTCTCTAAGAGCAGGGTACTGCCTGGGCAGACCTGGGCATTTATAACAAGTTTCTAATTTATGTGCTTTTTTGCAGCTGGGTGAGCCATACAGGATATGCTGGAAATAGCCCTAGTTTCTTTTTTGAACTACATTCCAGTTCCTCTGGGAGCAAAAAATCAGATTGGGACTCTTGCTTTTCTAATGATATTTTGGCACTTTCAAATTTGTTTTTGGTCTGAAGCCAGGAGTGCAGATGCATGTAAATTACTTGTACAAAGAGTATAAAGAAGATATGATCAAAATTTAATGAATTCTTGGTATTTGTGGGTCTGGCCAGTGGTGGTATCATTTGTTAGACATGAAGTATGCAGAGCTGGCTTCTAACATCCATTCATAGCTGTCTGCATGAATATGCTTAACACTCCCCAGAAGGATTTCTATTTGTTTGTGTGTGTAAAGGTAGTTGTGGTCTGCATCCCACTGAAACTCTTGTCACTCACATTGCTTTGCCTACGAAATTGGATTTTAGGTTCCCCTGGCATCTGACAATAGAGGTCCTGTGATCTTTGATGCAGGAAGACCCAAAACAATAGAAAGGACTCAGGAGGTCATGTCAAGGAAACAACAAATGCCAGCCTTATGACCAAGCATTGAACCTTTTGCTCATGATCTATCTAAGACATTAGAGAGCTTGTTCCCAATGAGAGAAATGATTATTTCTCACATTAATAATCAATTATTGAATTAGGACCAGATTTTTACCTTCCTATTCCTTCCTTCAGACATTAGCCCCTTGTAGTTTGTTCAGCCAGCACTTGAAGGACATTGCTGATAAGGAGATTGGATTAACTTTCTCCTCAATCTTCTTCAGACCCCACCCAAGTGGGAAAACCCATTGTATTCTACTCAGGCTTGGAAGGAGTGGAGGGTGGTGGTGGGGGAGTAGATCAGCTGGCTAGATTGCCTGGGGCTGGGGCTGGGGCTGGAGGTGGTCTGGGAGTAAAAGTGACATAATCAAAGTCATATACCCTATCCCTTCATTAGAATAGGTCCACCATTCAGTACTCTCATTATAATATTCATTGTTCTCATTAATTGTTAAACAATCAGAATAGATTGCTGCCTTTCAGGAACACCCACTATTTAAAGGGCATATAAGCATCAAGAAGCTGCCATGATCCATCTTTGATTTAGGAGAGATAGCAAAATGACCCTTTTATTAATCATCTATTAGCAATAATTAATAAAAATGGATGGTTACCCAGAACTTTTTATACATCAGACCAATACATAAGACTTTTCCTAGATACAACATACAGATATACATGGTAAATTGTGTAGCATGTGTGCTCACGCACGCGCACACACACACACACACACACACACACACACACATACATTCACACCATCCAAGCACCTTCTTCCTAAGACAATTACCCAGGGCCACATTTTTTGTTTAGTTATTTTTCAGGCATGTCTGGCTCTTCGAGATCTCTTTTGCGGTTTTCTTGGCAATGCTACTTACCACTACTGGTGGCTAAGACCAGTAGCACCAGCACACAGGAGGGCTGCTAGCACAGGTTCTTTGATCTGATTTTCTAAGGAAATCAACTTTAAGGGGTTTACAATCTTACTTTAATCAAACATACATACATCATTCACTTTTTCAGGGGAAAAACTCAGCACCTTGAACTTCAGAGAAAACACAAACAGAAATTACAAACAGAAATTGTATAAACAGAGCAAATAAACACAAATCATCAGACAGGCTTCTAATTATCTGACCACAGCAATACCTAAACAGTTACTAGAGAGAGAAGCACCAACATCTGGGTTTCCAAAGCTGGGGGCTCCTTAATAGCTACCCAGAGTCTTCCCTTCTAATGAGCAAAACTTCTCCTCCCACAGTTCTGAGAGTTCTCTATTCTGGATTCTCAATTCTCAATTCTGAGTTCAATGGCTGTCCTCTGAGTATATAGACCCTTTTTCAGGGCTTCACACCTCTTGTGACCTAATTAGCAAAAGGGTGTGGGCCTTCTTACAAACGAAGGCAAAATTTAATCAAAGGCACTGATTGCCTTAGTGCTGAGAAGCGCTCCAAAAGAAAAAACAGTAAGAAGTCCCACTTTGCTTGCCCTTACAGGCAGATACTGGAGTAGTTTGCCATTTCCTTCTCTAAGAACCACACTACTCAGCTACAACGAGGTCTCATCTGACTCAATTTTTCCTCTACCTTCCTCAAAAGCCCTTAGCTCTACAATTACAGAATGACAGAAACATAAACACCAATCTAACTTGTATCCTCAACTTGTTTTCATTGCTTTTTGTTTTTTAGTCATTTCAGTCTCTTTATCACCTCATTTGAGGTTTTCTTGGCAAAGATACGACAGGGGTTTGCCATTTCCTTCTCTACATTTTACATATGAGAAAACCGAGGTAAACAAAATTAAATGACTTTCCCAGGGTCACACAGCCAGTGTCAGAGGTCAGATTTGAACTCAGGCCTTCCTGACTCCAGGCCTAGTCCTTTATCCACTGAGTCACCTAACTGCTCTTATCTATTGTCATCTCATAGCACCAGAGTGAGACACTGCTACCCTCATTAAAGCTATTGAGGACAGGTGCTGACTTTGGCCCCAAAGATCAATTGTCCTGCCTCCTCTTATATAGTAACATTGATTGGCCTTGATCCTAGTAATAAAAAAAAAAAAATACACATTCCAAGGCACCACATAAGTCTACACAGTAGCTGAGGAGTCTAATGTATCACTCAGGGCAGTTCTCTTGGCATGGGCAGCTCCAAAGTGGGGAAATCTCCCATCATTGGTAAAACTCATCAACTTATTTGCAACAAATGGAGAGTTACCTGTGGTGCTGAGAAGTTAAGCAAATTATCCAGGATCACAGAGCCAGTAAGTGAAAGATCTGGGACTTGAAGGGAACTCTTCTTGAGCACATAATATTTCCTCTATCAATTAACCACGATTTCTTTATATGCAAAATGTGTTAAGTTTTTAAAATTATTGTGCTAAACTAACATATTCTCCATCATTCTATTTTCTTGGATCCTTCCTACCATTCTAGTTTGAGGTTTGTTTTTTGTAAAGCATTATTCCCCTCCATCCTTTTTAAGGTCCAGCCACAGTTGCTATTCCTTTCCCATGATGTTTCCCATGATCTCCAGTCTCCTTAACTTTGTACTGGCTGTCCTCCATGCCTGGGATGCTCTCCCTTTACATCTCCACAGACTCTTGGAATCATTGATTTCCTTTACAACTCAATTCAAAAGCCACTTTCTACATGAAGGCTGCCCTGATTTCTCCCCAACTACTCACGCTCTTCTTCCCAAAATGGCTGTGTATATTCTCTTGGATATGTCAATGGATGAACTCATTTAAAATGTAAACTTCCTGAAGGAAGGGATGATTTCATTTTTGTTTTTATATCACCAGAATTTAACACATAATATATTTAATAAAAACTTTCTTGACTTCTTGTTTGGTGAAAATTAAGCTCTGCTTGGACAGAGATTGTCTAAGTTTTGTATTTCAAATAGTAATCAATAAATGCTTTTGGATTCATTGATACTTCTCAAGTAAAGAAGAATTGAGAAAAATTGTCTTGGAGTTACCCATATTTCATATAATCCTCCAATACACTCACATGTACACTCCCCATCCCCCCCACACACACCCCTTCCAAGCACCTTGTACTCAAGGCAAAAGCAGGTAGATTTGAAAGAGCTTTTTACCAGATAAAATAAACACCCCTATTAATTATCTATAAATAGTATGTGATTTCTTATGCTTACTGTTTTCCCTTGTAGGAAAGGCATGTGATTGGAATAGAAAACAATACATTTTGATATCTATCTTAGGAGAATTGGGTGGCTATAAATAGACTCATAGGTAATTATCACCAGTCCACTTTTTGAGACCTGGGTAGAATCTGGGTTGCTTACCCAATACATAATAGGAAAAGATGCTGTCGCCCTCCCTCTCCCTTCTCCTTGCAGAACAATCTTTGGAATGCAATTTCTACTGACAGGAACCTTGGAGGTCTAGCCCTCTATTTTTAGATTTGGAATTATCTCTATAAAAGTTTAGAGATGGAGACTTCAATTCATAGCCCCCAGGTACCAAATACTGGTTATACAGTACTATTAGAGATAGTAACCTGGCCAGCCAACCTCTGTCATAATAAGTCTCTGCTGCTCTTTGTGTAGATTTCTACCTGCTATAAAGAGCTCTCATATAAAATGCTTTATAGCTTAGTAGAGTTTTCTTACATATAAAAGAATCCAAACTTTTATTTTTGTAATATTTCCAAGGTTTGGGGGGACGGAGGTCACTCGACAATAGAGCTGTCTTTTCTAATAGGATTTAAATCTTCTGCCTTATTTTCACTTGTGTTTAAAGAATTGTGTTTGATTTCTTGCCAAAATAAACCTTAATTGATTTTTTCAGGTGTTTCCTACTGCCATAGCAACGCTAATCAAATATCTTTTCATGAATAGCCTTGTCAATTGCAATAGAATATTCTGGCTGAATGCAGCCTCCAGTTCGGTTTTTGCCAACACTTCCCCAGCTTTCTTTGCCTGACCTTTTATTTCCTTCACTTCTTTAGTCCCCTGGATAGAAGACATGTAAATACTGCATATGTTTTTAGAAGGAAAATCTCTCCAGATCTAGATCAGTGGTAACAAGAAAACACAAAATTGGGATATGTTTTCAAGGGCAAAATACGTCTTTTTCTATATGGTTGTGATTCATGCAATATCCGTAATCCGTCTCAAAACATCTTTGACAGGGTTAGATTTTTTTTTCCTTTTTTTCTACCCCCAAGAAAAATCATTATTCAGCTTAAGAGATAACATCTTGTCAAGTGCTGCAGTTCACCAAAATAAGGGCAACATCTCTGCCAAAATGCAGCAAATGTGATGACATGGAGCCAGGAAGAAGCCCATAATTAGATCATTACCATGGAAACAACCTAATTACATGTGTAAAGCAGGAAGGACTGAGCTGCCTATCTGAATATGTTAATACCATTGTCTCTGCTATAGCACTTCAGCTATAGATCTTTCCTCAAATACAATGTTACTGATAAATCTGCCTGCTGTTTTTAAATAAATGGAAAACACATAGAATGCTTAAGTAGAGACAATCACTAGGAAGGGTCTGGGGACTCTCGTCTTTACTGTCACCATTGTGTCTGTGCCCTTTCAATGAGAAAAAATGTACTTCCTTTTGCATGTTAAGCAATACACCATGTAGAGATCATGTAGTGAGTTGAGCAGTCTAAGTGATCTGTTTTCATAATTTCAGACTATGGAAAAAGAAATAATACTGAAACAATCATAGCTGAGGCAGTTTATTTTTTTAATTGTGTATACTCAGAACCTTGACCAGATGGGAGAGAACAGGACTTTGTTCCAGGGCACTCACAAGTATTGGGGGTGGTGTGACTGACATCCTATAGGTGCATCCCAAGAGTCCACTTCCTCCACAGAGCAGGCACCAGATGTGGTGGTATGATGGTATGAGAATGGTATGAGAATGTTGGGGCAGGGAGGGCCACTTGAGGATGTATACCCTGGTAGATAGCAATGCCTTAGGGGGAAAAAAAGCATACCGACTCTCCCCAGGCTACTACCCAATGAAAGGGTCATTACTATCATATCTTGTTTCTGTTCTATCTTCCTGCTGTAATTCTGTCTGATCTAGGATCCCAGTACCACATAGGAAACCTCAAATTAGCAATAAAAATTATGGACATTGGCCTCAAGATACTAGAGTCTCTGTCTCTCAGTCATCGTCCCTCTTATAACCTGAAACTGAAAGTCATCACTCATTGCTCTGGGTGAAAGTCTATCAGGAGAATGGGAAAATTGAGAATTGATACGGAAATTCAACTTGAGAAGCATGTACCAATACCTACTGTGAACAAGAAGCATTGTAAATACCTTAAATGTAGGGATAATTTAAGTCTTTGTATTTTCATTCCAGATGCTGAACATAGTACCTGGTATATAGTAGGCATTTCATAAATGCTTAATTTCTTAGCGATATAAAGATGAAGCAGGGATGTAGTTTCTGTTTTGAGGAACCTTTAGTTAAGAAATATACCAAATAATTGTGGTGCAGGGTAGAATGATGTGGTCAAAAGAGAAGCCCAGCTAAATTAAAGAATGTTAAGCATTCAATTAACAAGCAGGTTTTAAGTGCCTACTATGTGTTAGGCACTGTGCTAGGCTCCATAAATGCCAATACAGAGACTAAGACAATTTCTACTTGCAAAAAGCTTGCATATCATTTTTTAGGTGGAGGGTAGGGTGTTCTGGGGCATTCAGAGAAAGATTTTGGGGAGAAATTGGGCCTTGAAGAAAGAGACAGAAAACGTGAGTAGTAGTACATTCCAAGCATGGGAGAGAAGACAGGATCAAAAACACTGTGGAATGAGAGGGAAAGACATAATTGGGCGATAACTGGTGGGCTCGAAATATCTATAACAAGGGTGGGGGAGGGGCAGAGCCAAGATGGCAGAGTAGAAGCAGGAAGCTGATTGAGCTCTCTCCCCCCAAACTCCTTGAAATAACTGTAAAAAAAAAATGACTCTAAACAAATTCTAGAGCAGCAGAAGTCACAAAATGACAGATTTCCAGCCCAAGACAATCTGGAAGGCCAATAGGAAGGGTCTATTGCACTATGCTCAGAGCTGAGTGCAGCCCAGCTGCTGGCACAGACTGGATAGGAGCAGGCATCAGAGCACTGATGGCAGCTTTGGCGGTTTCCAAACTTCTCAACGCACAAAGGCCAAAGACAGCTTCAAAGGTCAGTGGGGAAGCTCTCTCACCTAGGTGAGAGAGGAGCTTGGTCTAGCCACAGTCCCAGCCCCAGACACCGGGTGGGGGCAGCCAGTGCCCCCAGGGCTACTGCTTCTGGAGCCCTTGGCCTATAGACAGTGGGAGAATTGAGCTGCTGATCTGGGTCAGAGTCCTGGGTGGTGGTCCTGGGGTGAGGAGAGTGCTGGCATGGTGGAGCTGGTGGCAGCTGTGGAAAGGTAACCCTCCTTGCAGTTCCAGGGCAGAAAAGAGTGCTTGTGGTTGCTTACAGACCAGAGCACAGGCCAGGTGAAGAGTAAACACCTCTCTTTTGATCACACCACTTTGGAGGAACTGAGAATCTACAAGACCCTAGAGATATCTCTGAAAACAGCTTCACAAAACCCCTGAAACTTGGGGCAGTACACCTTCCACTTAACAAAGAGCTCAAAAGTCAAATAATTGACTGGGAAAATGAGCAAGCAGAGGGGAAGGAATAAGACTATACAGGATTACTTTCTTGGTGAAAAGATGTTTTCTTACACACTTACGACAAGGAAGATCAAGCCATGCAGCCAGAGGAAGACAACAAGGTCAAGGCTCCTACATCCAAAACCTCCAAGAAAAATATGAAATGGTTTCATGCCATGGAAGAGCTCAAAAAGGATTTGGAAAAGCAAGTAAGAGAAGTGGAGGAAAAATTGGGAAGAGAAATGAGAGTGATACAAGAAAATCATGAAAAATAAGTCAACAGCTTGCTAAAGGAGACCCCAAAAAATGCTAAAGAAAATAACACCTTTAAAATAGATTAACCCAAAAGGCAAAAGAGATCCAAAAAGCCAATGAGAAGAAGAATGCCTAGAAAGCAAAATTGGCCAAATGGAAAAGGAGGTCCAAAAGTTCACTAAAGAAAATAATTCCTTGAAAATTAGAATGGAGCAAATGGAAGATAGCGACTTTATGAGAAATCAAGAAATTATAAAACAAAACCAAAAGAATGAAAAAATATAAGACAATGTGGAATATCTCATTGGAAAAACAACTGACCTGGAAAATAGATCCAGGAAAGATAATTTAAAAAGTATTGGTCTAACTGAAAGCCATGATCAAAAAAAAAAAAAGCCTAGACATCATCTTTCAAGAAATTATCAAAGAAAGCTACCCTGATACTCTAGAATGAGAGGGTAAAATAGAAATGGAAAGAATCCCCCAACCACCTCTTGAAAGAGATCCCAAAAAGGAAAACTTCTAGGAATATTGTAGCCAAATTCCAGTGTTCCTAGGTCAAAGAGAAAATATTATGAGTGGCCAGAAAGAAACAATTCAAGTTTCATGGAAACACAATCAGGATAACACAAGATTTAGCAGCTTCTATACTAAGGGATCAGGGGCTTGGAATATGATATTCCAGAGGTCAAAGGAGATAGATTAAAACCAAGAATCACCTTCCCAGAAAAACTGAGTATAATATTACTGGGTAAAAAATGGAATTCCAATGAAATAGAGGACTTTTAAGCAGTCTTGTTGAAAAGACCAAAGCTGAATAGAAAATTTGACTTTTAAATTCAAGAATCAAGAGAAACATGAAAAGGTAAACAGGAAAGAGAAGCCATAAGGGACTTATTAAAGTTAAACTGTTTACATTCCTACATGGAAAGACGCTATTTGTAAGTCATGAGACCTTTCTCAGTATTATGGTAGGTAGAGCGAATACGTGTGTGTGTGTGTGTGTGTATGTATATATAGGTGTATATTGATATGTGTGTGTACATTTATGTATATGTGTGTGTGCATGTATGCAGGCAACAGGCACAGGGTGAGCTGAATGTGAAGGGATGATATCTAAAAACTAAAATTAAGTGTTGAGACTAATGTAGCAGAAGAAAGAGAAAGGGAAAGGTAGAATGTAGTAAATCATCTCACATAAAAGAGGCAAGAAAGAGCTTTCACAGTGGAGAGGAAGAGGGGGGAGGTGAGAGCAAATAAGTGAGCCTTACTCTCATCAGATTTGGTTTAAGGAGACAATAACATACACACTTTGGGTATGGAAATCTACCTTACCCTCTAGGAAGGCAGGGGGGAAAGGGATAAGAGAGGGGAGATAACAGAAGGGATGGCAGATTGGGGGAAGGGCAATTGGAAGCAAACACGTTTGTGGAAGGACAGGGTCAAAGGAGAGAGTAGAATAAATGGAGGGTGGGACATGATAGAGGGTAATACAGTCAGTCTTTCACAATATGACTGTTATGGAAGTGTTTTGCATGACCACACATTTATAACTTATTTCAAATTGCTTGCTTTCTCAATGAAGATGGGTGGGGAGGGAGGAAGGGAGAG
Organism: Phalanger gymnotis; assembly: GCA_028646595.1. Lineage (NCBI taxonomy): Eukaryota > Metazoa > Chordata > Mammalia > Diprotodontia > Phalangeridae > Phalanger > Phalanger gymnotis. Next base: position 28,792,959 of record CM053626.1, on the reverse strand, counting down.
AATATGGAACTCAAGGCTTTAAAAATTAATGTTAAAAATTGTTTTTGCATGCATCTGGGAAATAAGATATACAGGCAATGGGGTATAGAAATCTATCTTGCCCTACAGGAAAATAGAAGGGAAGGGGATAAGAAAAAGGGGTGGGGGATTAATAGAAGGGAGGGCAGATTGGAGGAGGGGTAATCAAAATGCACACTGTACTGGGGTGGGAGCAGGGGAGACATAGGGAGAAAATTTGGAATTCAGAATCTTGTGGAAGTGAATGTTGAAAACTGAAAATTAATAAATTTATATTAAAAAAAACAGGGATGGGGAACCTGCAGCCTCAAGGCTTTGAGGCCTCAGGTTCCCAACCCCTGATTTAGAACATAGGATGTTGGGAAGGAAGTCAGATTTCCCTGATAAGATCAAAGAAGGAAAAAAGGGACCAATAGGTACACAAATATTTTAGCAGCTCTTTTGTTCTTTTTTTAGTGGCAAAGAAATGGAAACTAAGGGAGTTCCCATCTATTGTGGAATGGCTGCATAAATGATCATACATGAATGTCATTGAATACCATTGTGCAATAAGAAAGAATGAAAGTACAGTTTCAGAGAAACCGGGGAAGACTTCCATGAACTGATACAGAGTGAAATGAGCAGACTCAGAACAATTAATACAGTAATAATAGAACTGTTAAGACAAACCTCTTTGAAAAATATAAGAACACTGATCAATGCCATGATTCCAAAGGAACAATGTTGAAGTAATGCTACAGGTCTCCTGATAGAGAAGTGATGGACTGCAGATGATACATTTTTGTAAAAAAGCAATAGCAGAAAATGGCTTTGTGTGATTATATATATTTACTAAAAGGGTTTTCTTTTTCTTATTTTTCCCCCAATGGAGAAAGTGGGAGGGAGAGAAAATATGTTTTTGTTCATTAAAAAAAGAAAAGGAAATAAAATAGGTTGCAATAAAAGTGGAAAGAAAGCTTGGAACCGGATTGCTCAGGCCCTTCAGTGGCAAACTAAAGCACAGTACCATAGGAAAAGACTGAACTTAGAGTCAAAGGATCACAGAAGTTGATATTCGGATTTCTTCAAGCCTCAGCTGATGTGTCACCTTCAGCAGGAAGACTTGCATGGTCTTTCTTAATCCAAGTCCCTTACCTCTGAGATTATCTCCATTTTATTCTGCATCAGGATAAGCTACAAAAACTTAAAACTTCACTGAGACTTTGGGGAAGTGCTATATATCTTGATTTCACCTAGTTTTTTTCTTCTTTTTTGTATATTGCCCCCCTCATTAGATGGTAAGCTCCTTGAGAGCAGGTACTTTTTTGTTTTTCTTTGTATCCCCAACACTTAGCACAATGCCTGGCTCATAGTAGGCACTTAAATGCCAGGGTTCTGAGATTTAGAGGTGAGTCCATTGGGAACATTATTTTGGTAGCAGGAGAGAGGGTGGATTTGAGAAGTTAGAGAAATGAGGGGAGAAATACAATTGGGAGACTATTTAAATAGCCCAGGAAAAAGTTAAAGAGGGAGCATCCTGTGGAGAACAAAAGTAGTATATTTTTTTTACCATAATTCTCCAACTCCACTGCCCTTGAATAACCCCAAACCCATCAAATTTGTAGTGGAGTGTAAATTCCTTGAGGATAGAGATCATTTTTATTTTTCTTTGTATACTCAAAGGATAGCACAGTGTCTGGGCTGCAGTAAACACTTAATAAGGGTGTGTTGCTTAGTGATTTATCGATAAATATAAGAAGAGAAGACAGAAACACTTCCAGGAAGGGTAAAGCCCTTTGGGGAAACAAACAAATAAACAGTGTAAGGCCAAACGGCCTGTAGGTCCCATTCATCCTAAATCACCCTCAACCCAGCAATGTCCATGGGTCACATACCCATAACTAGCAAGATGATGTTTCAAGTCTTGGCTATTATAGACTATCCTAATTCCCCCACCAATGATTCAATCTGAATTGTTTACACCCCTGGACAAAGCAAAAGATATTGATGCTATCCAGCCATATAACCAAGATGGGACATAAAAATGAGGTGGGGATGATGATCACAGCACTGCAGAAGACAGTGGAGGAGAAGGCACTTCCTTATTAAGGGGAAAGGACACTATATAATTACTGTGGTCTCTCTCCTCTCCACGGAGATTCTATATAGCTAATATGTAAATAGGCCAACACCCTCTTCCCCAAGACCATCACTATAGCTCAGGGCCACAAATACAGGGATCGAGATAGGAGAAAAATGTTCATGCCATCCTTACAGTAGGGCAATCTAACACTAATTATAGTCTAGTTTATTATACTGCCTGCTTTAAAAAATGCAAATTTGTTCCAATGTGACTGATATATTAAGGGAAAAAAATGAGCATAACACAAATACTTATGTGTGTTTTTATCTTGAGAAACAGTGCAGAAAACTGCTGAATCGTAAGCTAAGGCTGTGGACTCTGCCACTATTTTAGTACCTATGAATTTCTTAACCATTTAACATATAAAACTATGCTACTATTTTATTACATTCATATCACTTTTATGTCATTGATTATTTTTGAGTGCCGTGTCTTTAATCTCCTCTTTTCTGCATAAGTCCGGTGGTTTTTACTTTGGTGTTTTGCATATCATAATTTTCCATACCAAAATGGTTTTTAGGAACATATATGTCTTGTTATAGCAGAACCAAGTGCATCAGGAATAGATGAGAAAGGGCCAAAGACCAAAGGGCACAAGCCAAGCTCCCAAGCAGCTAAAACAATGGGCAGCCTCATAAAAAAAGAAGGAAAATGAGTAATCATCCTAGGAAAGGTCACAATACAGTGAATAAATACTATACTCCAAAGGACAGTGATCCAAAAATCCCTTGTGAAAAAGAAAGCAAGACAATCAATTCTTTGGATTCCCTTCAGAAGAGCCAGAGCATCAGTAATACACTCTCAGATTGTTCAGAAGAGAAATAAAACTTTTGGAAGTACCAAAGATGGAAATGAGGTCAGAAATCAGAGCTCTCTGGGAAGAAATCAATAAGACAAACAAGGAAGCTGACAACTCTGAAGACGTAACTGAGCATCTCTCCAAGATAGTAAAGGCTCTGAAAAACAGAATGATAAATTTGGAACCCAAAAGAAAGTGGAAACTGCAAAGCTAATGATTATAACCTTAAATAGGAATAGAATAAATTCCATAATTACAGAGAATTGCAGAATGGTTAAGAAAGAAAAAATCTTTGCATAAAATAAATGCATTTAAAAAAATCAGTAAGTCAACAACATTTTAAGTACCTACTATGTGCCATACACTGTCCTTAGAGCTGGGGATGTAAAAAAAAGGCAAGAAATGTGGTCCCTGATGTCCAGGAGCTTGCATTCTATTAGGGGAGGCTCTATGTAAACAACTATGTTTCACCGAGATATATATAGGATGAAATGGAGATAATATTGGAGATACATGGAGAAAAAATAGAGAAATAAAAGAAAACATAAACTGTGTCACATGATTCTAAAAAAGCAAGACTTGTAATCACGCTATCAGACATGGCAAAAATTAAAATTTGCAATATCTAGAAAGATAAACAATGAAATTATGTTATGCACTACAGACATGGAAATATTATTATTTAATATATGCTACAAATAGGAAGAGACTGGAGCAGGAGCCTTACCAGACCTTTCCCTCCCCCAATCAGCTTATTGCCCCAACCCCACAAGACACCACTGGACTGAATGGAATGAGCATCCTTCTTTCTGACCTTCATGACTATTCTCTCCCCATTTTTCCTTCCCAGTTGAATGTTCATTCACTCTCCATCTCTCCCTATCTGGAGGGAATCCAGAGCTCCACTCCACAGTAACCCTCAAGTCCACCCCTTTCCCAATAGTCTTATTACACATTCCTTCCCTCTATGCCTTCAAAGGTCTGGTCATGGTAGCCTTTTTGTTGTCCCACAATTCTGCACTCCAATCTCCCCTTCCCATTCCTTTGCACTGGTTGTATCCTCTATCTAGAATGTACAATCTAACTCTTGGAGTTTCTACTTTTCTTCAAGATTTTGCTTAATGTTCCTTTCTAAATGAAACCTTTCCTGGTATCCACAGCCTCTAGTAAATCTCCTCCCCAAACTACCTTGTCTACACTTTGTATATATGCTACATATACTTACATGTGTACTTGTTGTCTCCCCTACTATAGTTTAAGTATCTTGAGTTTAAAAAAGATATTGTTTCTTTTTTCCTTTTATTGCCATCTCCTAGCATAGTACCTGGAGTATATTGTATGTTTAACAAATGTTTCTTGATTCATCAATTGATCCAAATGGAGTTGTCCAACAGGAGATTGCAAATCTATGACTAAAGCAATGGAAAAAAGAACACATTCAAGAGAAATGAGTCTGAGGATGATGTAGAAAAAGAAGACAGAAAAGAGAGAGGAGAATTTCTAAGCTAAGGATTTTCAAAGTGGAGCAACACTGAGTGACAGGGCTAAGGTCATCTATCCTAGGGGAGGGTTGAAGTTGAGTCAAGAGGGGAGGTCACTGGAAGTAAAGAGGTTGATGAACTGAGAGGTCAGGCTATTGGAAAGATCATCCGTGTGAATATTAATGTCATCAGAGATGATGCCAGGGCTCGAGGTAGAAAGGAAGGATAAAAGTCAAGTGTAGCAATCATTTTATAAATAAAATAATCTTATGTGGCCTATTTGAAGAGTAGCCAGTTTGAAAAGTGACATGTGGGTGGCAGGATCGGGGTTCTGTAATGCACCACTGAACATCATTTCATATCACCCCTGAAGGCTAACATATGGGCTTCCCTGGATGTGCTTGAGGCTAAACTCAGGTCTATGACTCCATCAGTATCAAGACAGTTGGAAAATTCATTGTGAAAGCTCCTGTTTATGTTTTTTATTGTGAAGCCTGAGCACCTGTATCTTTTAACTTCCCAATCAAGAAAGTATAATCTCTTTGAATTACAAACAATGTTTTGTCTTTCTCATTAAGGACCTCCACTTAGTCCATTTTTCTGCTACTTATACCTACATTCAAGGCAGAGGGTAGTAAATAATTTAACAGATGTTTCTCCTTCACAACAGAAGCGTAAACAGGATGCTGATCAGTGAGCTTGCTAATTGTTCTTCCTTGCTGTGACCATTAAGAAAGGGACAGATCTTTGGTGCCCCAAATGTCAGTATCAGCTCCTTCCTGAAAAAAAAATGCTATAATGCATGGATGGCTCCTTACAAAGAGAATAAGAGAAAGTGGTTCACTTTTGCCATGATAGAAAACCTGATTTACTGGCATACAGCTTCTGGTTAAAGTGCCAAATCAAAAACACATCGCTGAAGCTAAAATAGCTGACGTTTAGAGATACTTTAAGCTCTAAAAAGCGTATGATCTCATTTGATGCACACAAAGCCCTGGAAGGTAGGTACCCCAGATATTCATTTATAGTTGAGGAAACAGGTTCATAGAGGTTAAAGATTTGGCTGTAGGTTACACTATTAGTTAATGTCAGAAGTTGGACTTGAACCCAGGCCTCTCCCAGCTCTTTCTGTGATTGCACATTGCCCTTTAAAAGCATGATAGCTACCTTATTAATGTTGACTAGTCCGTGTTTCTCCTTCCAGGTAGATTTCTTTCAAGAATCATGTTGATGAAGCTGGTTTTCTTCTCTCCTCCTTCCTGACCTTTAAGGATTAAAGACCCTTGCCATATCTCTCCAACCCTTGCAGAAATAATAATGGAGTCCACCTACAAATTTCCTTAGAGATTACAAAACAATTTTTTCATACACTCATGACAGACATACACATACACACATGCCTTTCAGCTAAGTGCCACTGGTGATATAATTCCTATTTTACAAATAAGGAAACTCTACAGGGATCATGAGAGAAAAAACAGATGGCTTAGTCTCTGGAACAAGTAGAGGGTCTATAACCCACTGATATCTTTTCTCAAATCCAGGATCTTTTCCCCACTCATCTTTGGTTTTGCTTCCCTGACTTCAGTTGACTGTGTGATACACTTGGAATGAGAAAGAGCTAAGTTCACCTAACTCAAAGATTGTCTGATAATGAGCAAATCCCATAACTCTCTGAGCCTCAGTTTACTCATCTATAAAACAGAGATAACTATACCTAGAGTAACTACCTCAGTGTTGTTGTGCAGATAAACTTTACAAAACAATTATTTCAATTCTTGTTCTCATCTTACATTGTTTATTTGCATATGTTTTGCATTGACCATTTGGTGGTCAGGTAAAATGGTCCTGGGAAAATTAATATCCTACTATTGTTCTTTTATGCTTAATTTTTGATAGATGCTTAATTCCCCAGGTGGAGGAGTGAACTAACTGAGATCAAGAAAAGATCCACGTTAGAAGTGGGACTTGAGCTGAGGAAAGAGAATAAAGTGTATATGGGGAAGTTTTAACAATCTGCACAAAAATACAGAGATGGGAAATGAGATGGTATGATGAGAGAATAGTTGTTCAGTCATATCTAACTCTCTGTGACCTAATTTTGGCTTTTCTTGGCAAAGATACCACAGTGGCTGGCCATTTCCATCGCCAGCTCATTTTATAGATGAGGAACTGAGGCAAACAAGGTTAAATGACTTGTCTGGGGGTGGGGGTCATGTGTGTAATAATGCTGGTAAGTGTCTGAGGCTGGATTTAAACTCATGTTGATGAGTCTTCCTGATTCCAGGACCTAGTTGCATCAGACTAATCTACCTAACCTATTAGATTGTAAGCTCTTCTTCTAGATTGTAAGCTTCTTAAGGACAGGGACTGTCTTTTGCATCTTTTTGTGTGCCTGGTGCTTTAATACAGTGCCTGGCACATAATAGGTGCTTAATAAATGCTGATTGTGACAAAATTTCTCTTTCTTGCTCACTCAACTGAGCCTTTACTGGAAGAGAGAAGACAAGTGAATTATATATAACCAAGTGACTCAGGTGTGTATGGCTTAGAATTCCCAATTCACTCCTATAGGAGAATATCTGGGCTTTTTTTTAATTCTTAGAGGCAGTGGAAGGAGTGGTTTGTGGTTTGGCATATACCACACCATTTTCATATTCAATCACCTAGTTTGACCATGTGGGAGATTATCTGCAGGTTGCTATTTTCCATGCCAAATCTTTTCCTGGTCAGCCTGGATATCAGCTGTCAACACATAGTGTAGTCTGTGGATTTTAAAATCCTCATAGGAAGATTCCTAAAATCTTCCAAAACCACTACTAAGAAACTAGGATGCTTCTCAAATTAAACATTTTAAAAACACCTTAGAGATTGGAGAATTGGTTCCTTCTCTAGAAAAGAAATGTATCATCCTTAAATCCTCAAGATCTCTCACCCCCCCATATCCAATCTATTATTGGCAATGCCTGCCAATTTCACCCTTGTAACATCTCTCAAATATGTCACCTTCTCTCCTTTGACATTGCCATCGCTCTAGTTAAAGCTGTTACCACCCCACACTCGGTTTATTACTATAGCCTGCTCGTGGGACTGCCTGCCTCAAGTATCTCCCCACTCCAATCCATCTGCCATCCAGCCATCCAAGGATTTTCCTAAAGCAAAGGATCAGCCGTGTCACCCCTCTACTTAATAAACTCCAATGGCTCCCTGTCACCCATAGGATCCAATACAGAATCCTCTGGTTGGCATTCAAAGACCTTCACAAACTAGTCCTCTCCTGCTTTTCTGGTCTTCCTACACTTCACTCCGCATCGTGTGTTCTTCAGTCCGATGACACTGGCCTGTTCCATGAACAAGACACTCCACCTCTCAGCTCTGGGCTTTTTCTCTGGCTGTCTCCCATACTGGGAGCAAACTCCTTCATCTCTGCTGATTGAATTCCTACTTAAAATCCTGTCTTCTGTAGGAAGCTTTCCCAACACCCCAATTCTCATGCCTTCCCATTTTTCCCATTATTCCCTATTTATCCCATACACAGCTTGTTTGTACATCTGTGTTTGCTTGGTGAATCCCTCATTAGATTTTTGTGAGCTCCTTCAGGGCAGGGACTTTCTTTGGACTCTTTTTGTTTCCTCAGCACTTAATACAGTGCCTGGCATACAGTAGGCATTTAATAAATGTTTAACGATTGACTGACTTATGGGATTTTTCCATATGGGTTTTTTCAAGAGCACTCCCAAGTATGGGTCTTGGTTAATGTTCACTGAAGTCCTTAGAACTGCCACAAGCCAAGTGCATCATTAAGTGAGCTAATAACCAACTCCCAAATTTTAGGCAGTAAGTCTCGAGAGGATAGGTGAGGCAATGTGGAATAGTATAGGGTGGTGGAGTTAGAAAACCTCAGACATGAATTTTGCTTCCAATGGCTATCACTAGCTGAGTGACAATTTACAAATTGCTCAACTTCTCTGAGCCTTAGTTTCCTCATTTATGACATGGCACTAATAGTACCTACAGTGTCTGGCATATAGTTTCTGGCATAGTTGGGTGGCTCAAATAGAGTAATGGATGTAATGTACTATTTAAATGTCTGCTATTATTCTTAGCTTACATAGTGCCTTCAGGAAGTATGGAATTGTAGGTAGTAAGTTGCCTTCAGAGTAAAGCAACAAACAAAACTAAGTCCAAATTTTGTCTCTGCCACGTATTAGCTGTGTGGCCCTGGCAAAGTCAATTTATCTCTAAGTATCTGAAGCAATTCTTTGAGAAAAAAAAATGATGGAGAAGATGCCAACCTACATTGATAGAGGGAGTTCCTCACTGGAAGCTCCATAAAGGTCACTGGCCCAGTCAAAAATGATTTTTTAAAATAATATATCATATGAATATGTGTAAAAATAAGAATAACTGGTATTCATAGAGAAATTTAAGGCTTACAAGTATTTTCTTCAGCAGAAACCCATAAAATTGCTAGGTATCCGTTACAGTAGCTAGTAGGGATGTTATGGTATCGTTTCTAATTCATGGATGAGGAAATCTAGGGACAGGAGTGAAATGACTCTTCCAGGGTCATACAGGCTCTACATAGGAAAGCTGGGAGTCAAACTCAGCTATTCAGACTCCAAATTCATGGTTCTTTATACCCTGCTGCCAAATAGACATGGAGAAATTAATTAACTGATTGTGAACAAAATGCACGTAGTAAAAATAAATAAATCAAATGTCCCAGCACGGCTCAAGTTGTACTGTTCTAAATGAGCCATGCAAACAGATGTCCTGCAAGGGATTCAAAGCCATTAAAAAATCTCATGAGTCTTATTACATGAGGAAACAAATCCAAGTCCAATAATTCAATAACATGGGTTATACAAGACTTCCCCAGCATTACTAACAAGTCTTTATGCCTTCTGAAGGTCTCTAATCTCTAATGACATCATACAGAAACACAGAAATTTCTAACTGGAAGAGATCAAACAATGAATAAGCATTTATTAAGTCCCTGCTGTTTGCCAAGAACTGTACTAAACACTGGGGATGCTATTACAACCAGTGAAACAAACACTACTTTCACGAATCCTGAGATTTCTGAGGGAATTGGGTCAAATGTGTAACTGAATAGAAATTTTCTTTACAATAGCCTCAACAAATGATCATCTAGTCTCCATGTGACCACCTCCAGTGGGAAAAAAAAGCTGCTATCTCCAAAAGCAGCCCATCCCACTTTAGGACAGGTTTGATTGTTAGGGAGTTGGGATCGGAGGGCTTTGTTTGTTTGTTTTACCCTTGTAGGAGACCAATCCATTTCTCTTCAATAAATGGAAAGTACCTCATTCTTCTCTTAATGGCCAAGCAGAATAATTCCATTTCACCTTCCACAATACTGCCATCAAATGGTTGAAGACCTCTATCATGGCCCTCCCCTCCCTCAAGTCTTCTCCAGATTAAATACTCTTACTTTCTTCAACAGATTCACAAGAATAATTCAAGATCCTTTATCTCCCTGGTCACTTCTCCTGAAATTCACTTTTGTCAATTTCCTTCATAAAATGAGACATTCAGAAAAGATGTAATGCTTGAAATAAGATCTCTTCCCTTATTCCAGATGTTACACCTCCATTCATTCAGCCTAAGACTGCATTAGCTTTTTTGGGCTGTCACATTACCTTGATCACTCATATTGAGTTAGCAGGAAAGTGAAAAAATAACCCCAGTTTTCCTCACACTTAACATTATTTGGCCAGGCTTTCCCTATCTTGTACTTGTAAAGTTGATTTAAAAAAAAATCTCAAATTAAGGGACTTTTAACAGACTGCACTAATTGAGAAGTATTTAGAGGAAATAGAGCATCCCCCCACCAGCTGCTAAAGGAGACAGTAATGGAGTGAGTATTTCTTTATTTTCATATGAAAGAGAAAGAGGAACAAAGAGAGAATAACTCTGGAGGTGGATAGGAGGGGTGGTGTCTGCCGTTAGCATCTGCTTAAGAGCAGGAAAATCCCCCATATAGCAAAATATATGATGTAGAAAAAATTCAGGTTGGTCTAATTGTCAGGAAGAGATAGATGATAGATAGATAGACAGATAGATATCGATATTGATATATGTATAAATATATATATGTATATATATTCCAGTATCACTGAAATCACAGATTTAAGAATAAACCAATAAATATAACATTTATTAAGTATCTGCTATGTGAATAAGTGCTGGGAATGTCATTTCGTCTGTGTAAGAAACTGCCTCAACCAATGTAAACTGACATTGCAATTCCCGCAACAGCTAGTCATTACAATGACAGCCATAATAATAGCCAAAGTTTATGTAAATCTTCAAAGTTTGCAAAGCACTTTACATATATTACCTCATTTGATCCTCACAACAAACCAATGAGGTAACTGTTAATACTTTCCCATTTTACAGATGAGGAAACTGAGGCTGATAGAGGTTAAGTGACTTGCCCAAACAACTAGTAAGTGTCTGAGGAAGAATTTTCAACTCATTTTCCTGACTAAAAGAACAATTCTCTACCACTAAGTTACTAAGCTGCTTGAGGCACTGTCTTTTAGAGAGGTGCCTAGGGCTCTAACAGGTTAAGTGAAGTGTCCAAGGTCACACAACAGGTCTGTATCGAAGGCAAGCCTTGAGTCCTGGTGTTTCTCATTGAGTTCAGCTTTCTTTCCACACTGTCTTATTTGGATTATCATGGGAAAATAAAATGGATTAATTTCTGTCCTCAAGGACTTTACCTTCTATCAGGGGAAATAGACGATATAAGTACATACAAGGTAAGTATGCCATATGGAGAGAGATTTGGAGCTGGAAGGGATCACAGAAGTCACTTTCATCCATTGCCTTTATTTTACAGCAGACTCACACTTAGGTTTGGTGTAAGGAAAATCATCCTAAAATGAGAGCTGTTCCAAAGTAGCCTAGGATGCCTTAGAAGGCAAAGGATCTTTTGCATCTTTTGAGGACTCCAGGCAGAGGCTAGGGAATCACTTCTTCGGGATGTGAGGGAGGGGGTATGGGCTGTATAAAATGACTTCCAAGCCTGGGATTATGCCCACTCCTCCCCATTGTCATGCTGACGCCTTCAGCAGGCTAAATGCTTGCCTTCCTAAAAAGGAACATAACAGAACATAAAAATACAATTAGTCCCATGCAATATTTACCAGATGTCAGCTTGGTGCTCCCTCACAGGTTCCCCCAGAAATCACAGGCCCTGGCAGGAAGAGTGGTGCATTTTTAGCCTCTGCACGTATGGATCAAAAAAAAGACTGTTACTCAAGCAGAAATCAGTGACATTTTTATCTTATTTGGGAATTTGCTGGGGTAAGGGAGGGAAAAAATCTCTCTATCTTCTTTCTGGTTAAAAAGGAAAATGTTAAAAATTGCCTGCTTCCAGCCATGGTGGAAAGACAACCACAGCAAAAACAAACCCAATCAGTCCAGCAGCACAAAGGCTAGGATGAAATCCAGTCACTCCAATATTACGAGCAATGGTTATCTTCTTTCCTAATATATCTCAACAGAGTTAGACGGGATAGAGCAAAGAGAAATCCCCTAGCAGTAATACTACCACCAAAGAAATGAAAGCAGCAGGAGCTGGGGGGCTGAGGATGAGGCAGAGTGGGCAGCACCCCTGCTGGGCATGGAGCCTCCAAAGTCTCAGTGGTAGGACTCTCATGCTTCTGAACAGAAGCAATCCTTCCCCACTTGACTGTTTACAGCCCCAGTGGGGGTCAGCCTCTCCTCCTACTGAATAACTTTTGGTGACGCATTCAGAATGAAAACATTTTTTATTAATCTAGAACTTTCCTTAAGTACACTGTCAAGTAGCTCTTCTAGATAGTCTTATTTTCAGCCTGCAGATGATGAAGTTAGCTCATGAAATGGAAATGGAAAGGTAGTACTGGAAAGATAGTGTGGGCATCACTTGGTTAAGAGCTTCTCTGACATACTGTGTGACCACAGGCAAGTCACAATCTCTCCAAGTCTGAGTTTTCTCCTCTGGAAAATCAGAAAATTAATGTTTGTAGTACCTACCACCAAGGGTTGTTGTCTGGATCAAATGAGTAGGCATATGTACAAGCCTTGTGTTCTCTTGCCATGGTTGTTCAGTCATTTCAGTCATGTCCAAGTGTTCATAACCCCTTTGGGGTTTTCCTGGCAAAGATACTGGAGTAGTTTGCCATTTCCTTCCCCATCCCATTTTACAGATAAGGAAATTGAGGCAAATAAGGTTAAGTGACTTGCCCAGGGTCACATAGCTACTAAGTGTCTGGGACTAGATTTGAATTCAGGTCTTCCTGACTTTAGGCCCACTACTCTATCCATTGTGCCACCTAGGTGCCCTACCACAAGCTCTAGATTTATACAAATTTGGTTCAATCAGGGACTTTCCCTTCACCCAAGTCACATCTCTTTAGGTTATTCCTTTTCCATCCATAGTTAACTCTGAGAAATCTTGGGCCCTTAGCTCCCATGTAAGTATTCAAGTTAACAATGAATGTTAAGCATAGGACAGCCTTTATTTAACCTTGTAGGAAATGCAAACTATATAAAAGACTCCCAGTAGTCCATAGCAGTAGATGAAGTTCTTGGTCCCTACACCATTTCTGATGAGTCCCTGCTTTTCTCCCTAAAAACTATGTAGTCCATCACATCATAGCACTGCTTGTTCACTCTTGGTGCCAGGTACTCATGGGTCCAGGAAGCCTCTTCTCAGGTTACGTGAAAGTATGTGCAACTATAAAATTTCTCAAAGGCCGCTAATAGGAATTACCTTGCAGAAGGCACTGGACTTGGAGTCAAGAAGATTCGAGTTTTAATTCTTCCTCAGACACTTTCTTAGCTGTGTGACTATGGGTAAGTCGTTGAGCATAGGTTTCCTTACTTGTAGCACCTAGATGAAATAATGGACTTAGAGTCAGGAAGACCTAACTTCAAATTCTCCATAAGACTTCTACTAGTACCTACCTCAGTGGCTATGAGGATCAAATAAGCAGAGAGACAGAGACAGAGACAGAGACACACAGAACGATAAAAAGAGACAGAGCTAGTGCTTTGCAGACCTTCAAATGCATCCAAGGCAATAATGAATGGCTGTTGGTATTAGACTGTGCATGTTCAGAGGCTTCTGACTTTTGATGCTTTCTTCTCTAGGACCTAAGTCTGCTCTTTGCTCTGCTGCTTTCTGGTCTATGTTACACCTTCTCAGGATCTCTCTATAAAAGTGAATTGTTGTAACTGGTTTTTTAAAAATATGCCTCGGGTGACTCCACCACACCCTAAGCCAATTTCTTTCCCAATTAGTGAAAGAAATTAAAGAAATGTCCGCATCCCCAAAGAAATCTTGCTGGGCGTGGCTCAGGAGATGCTTCCCCCCAGTTCTTGCAATATGCATGCCCATAAGCTCCATAGGAATAGCATCATAATATGAGATAAATGATTATTAAATAGCTAAATATTAGAGAGATCCAGGATTTTTCCCTTCCTCATTTAGAAAAGCTCAGTTCTCTGAAGGGCAGGGAAGAAGACGAGGTGAAGTCTTAGAGTTGTTGCCCCATAGAACTAGAGAAGCTTACAAAGAATTTAAGTGATGAGGAATCCCCACCCATTGCTTTTCACTAGGCCAGGTTTGAGCAGAGGTGGACCCCCTTTTGTCTAGATTGCCCTAGACAGGGGAGTCTGGATAAGAGACAAGTCTCTTTTTCTAAGACTGGGAGATCAGAGTCCCCAAGCCCCTCATTTGAACAAGTCTACCTTTTATTATAATATTGATTTTTCTCATTAATTGTTAACCATTCAGAGTTGATTGACACCCTCAGGAACACCTAATCTTCCAAGGGCATATGAGAGTTGAGTAGGTTCCATGAGAGGTCTTTGGCATTCAAGATTACCACTGACCCTTTTATTAATTATATGCTAGCAATTACCTGGAAAGTATGTCTCTTAAACTTTTAATAACAGTCATAAACATCATAAATTTGAAGCTGGGTAGGATCTTAGAAGCAATCAAGTCTAAATCCTCACTTTATGGATAAGGAAAATGAAGTCTCGGAAAGGTCACCCAGCTGATAAGCGGCTGAGGCAAGATTTGAATACAGCTCTTCCTGACTCCCAGTTCAGTGCTCTACTCATTACACAATGGCGCATCAAAATACCAAACACAGCTCAGCACTCTGGAAGGTCATGAAGTTGACCAGGTCGCTCCCCTGGCCAACCCGCTCTCTACTTCACATCACTTTGTAAAACTTTCATTTTAGTGCTATATAAACCTCACTTAGCCACACAGAGTATGAGGGAAGGCAGCCACTATTTGAATTCAAACAACAACTATAAGGCAGGGCAAAATGAGAGGCCAAGTAGCCTAACTGCCGTAACATAGCTACTAAATGCCTGAAGCAGGATTCAAATTCAGGTCTCTTTTTGTACTAAGTGGAACATTTCCTCTGGTCCACCATCTCACCTACTTCAGAAATCAGTGTCTGCTTTCCTTCTCTGATTCAACCTTTTTCCTAGACTCCCCCACTGCTGACCATCTATCTTTTTTCTTTTAGGTTTGTAGCAAATGTGTGAAGCCAAAGCCAGATTCTAATTGAGAACTCATAAATTATTTTTTAAAAGATTAAGAATTGTACCAAGTGGGCAATTTTCAGTTTGCCTTAGGGGAGTGCTGGAATGTTTTACAAACATTTAAAAGTAGTTTTAAAAACAAAAGCACTTCTAATTCACCTTTTTCCCAGGCCACCATAAACAGGTCTCTCTGCATATGTGGCTCCCCTGTGGTTCCTATGAATGTTGGTAGGCCTGTACACTTGATAATCACCCAAATGACTCTAGTGCCACCTCCCAAATTGAAGCAGTTTCCATAATGGATGCTTTTGACCCCACTTGCCAAGTCCGTGAGCAGAGATGGAGTGAATTCTTTTGGTTAGGACAGGCACTTTTGTGCGTTACCAGCAAATAAATTGTCATCGCATTTAATTGAGATTTGAGGAATGGGTCACAGAGAGGCAGTGAATGATGGAATTTGCAAGTTAGAAAAAGCCAAATGAGTCCTTGCCTGGAGTGTTCAGCCTGATAATAATTTTCAAAAAGCAAAGAAAATTAGTGTTAGCTGAGAGAGAACCCTCTTTTATTTCAATTCAGTTGTCATAAAATAGCAGGCAAATGTTTTCTTATTCTTGGAATACCCTGGATTTTTTACCTTTGAACCAGACCTAGTTTCAGCGGAGATTAGAAAAAAGGAGATATTGCAGTGAATGAGATCTTTTTTATTTACTGATCAAAGGAAAAAAATAAATCTATCTCATCCCTTCAGCAACTTCTGATGTGTATTTCTTCCTTTAGGGGAAATATTTGAAGTATTTAAAATTCCAAATGGAAAGAAAGATTTTTTTCCCATTTTCATGTGCTTCCATTGTGATATAGATATAGCCACCCTGCTGTCAATTTACACTCAACACAATTAATTTATTTAATTTGATTTTTTTAAATGAACAAAAATTCATTTTTCCTTCCTACTCCCCACCTTTGACAAAGAAAGAAAAAAAACCTTGTAACAAATACACATAGTTAAACAAAATTTATTACCACATAGGTCATACCCAAAAAATATGTCTCATTATGTACCCTGAGTTACCTCTATCCCAGAAGACAGGTAATATGTTTTATCACATGCCTTCTGGAATGATGGATCATTATTTCATTGATTATAATTCTTAAGTTTTTCAAAGTCGTTTTAATTGAAATGTTTTTTATTGTACTATAAATATAATGTGAGTATGACAGGTATTGTCTTCATTTTACGGATGGGGAAATAGAGTCAGAGATTTTAAAATAGAATGTTAAGCACCTTGAGGACAAGAACCTTTGTCAGTTTGTCTTTGCATCCCTTTTGCCTAATATAGTATTTAGCACACAGTAGGTGATTAATGAATACCTCTTGGACTGCATTGAATTGGATCAGATTCCACAGGATTGGATTAGATTCCATTGGATTTTCCCAAGGCCATATTGCCAAGAAGTATGAGAGCCGGAATTGAGATCCTAGTCTTCTAACATTCGATGAATCACGCACTTAGGGAATTTCAGAATTTAAAAGAACTTCATGGACCATCTAGCTCAACTCATCCATGAACAGCAATATACCCTACGACAACCCAATGAGTGTTGAGTGATACCTCCAATAAGGAGAAAGCCATTACCCAGCACATCCCACTCTTGGACAGCCCTGTATTCATTTCATTCCAGCCTCTTCTCTTGATTCTCTGCCCTGGACTTTTCTATTGTGCCACAGCAGCTTTCTCACTCTGGAAGGTCACTCTACCCATGTGGTATTTTCCTCTGGTTGGATGATTTCTTCTGGAACCTGCATTTATAGAAAAATGTTCCAGCCAGCCAGGTTCACCACTTGATTCCTCTTGGAACCCCACTTTTAACTCTTGACTTTCTCTACCATGCCCTTGTGTGGGTCTCCCACCACTAACTTCTTTTCAGCTTCCTTTTGTGTATTATCTTGACCCATTAGCATAGAGACCCTTGAACATAGGGACTGTTTTTCTTTTTACTTGGATTTTCAATCCCAGGGTTTATTTAGTAAAGTTCCTGGTACATTTAGCACAGTGTCTGATTACGACCATTAGAATATCCCCTTATGAGTTGTATTTCCCCATTAAGATATAAAATCCTTGAGGGGAGGGGCTGTCTTTTTTTAAACGTGTTTATATTCCCAAAGCTTAATAAGTGCTTGTTGAATTGGCTTGAATTTATTTGATTAGTAATTAGGAAAAAAAACCATTTTTTTCCTTGATATCAAGTCTAAATTTTCTTCTTTGTACCTTGTACCGATTTCGTTTTGCCCTCTAGCCAAGGACGACAAGTCAACTACTTTCACATTATTGTCCTTTAAAAACACAAAGATGACTATCACTCCCACAGGCCCAGATCTTCACTTCAATAGAACCTTGATTGGTAAGAACTCAACACATCATTACCACTAATGTTTTGAAATATTAAATCAGAAGATGAGTTGTGGAAATATTAAATATAATAAAAAGTGTCTTGAATAACATTATATTCCTTGATAAAATAGTCAATGATATTTACCTCTAGAAACTTACATAACACATATGATCCTTTTGTGTATGCCAAATGCAGTAAGCATTTAGTTTGCCTTCTCCAAGAAGCTGACATGGAACCAATAGTTATTGGCTTCTTAAAAAGCATTTTTGGCTTCCTGGACAATGAATTACACTGTGTCGTGCAGTGGAAAGAGTACACTACTTGGCAGAAAAGACCTGGATTTAAACCTTGGCCCTGGGATTTCTTGTTACCTATGTGATTTTAGGCCGATCACTTAACCCATTGGAGTCTCAGTGGCCTCTTCTGTACAACTGGGATGACAAACTGAGGCAAAGTGGTTTGGAGTCCTGGATCTTTCATTTATTACCTTTGGGACCTTGGTCCTCTCTGACTTCAACTCTTCCTTTATAAAATTAGAGAATTGTACTTGATGGTTTCCAAGGTCCCTTTCAGTTCTAAATCTATGATCTTGTAACCCAAATTAAAAATCTCTGCTCTGTTCCTTATTGCATATGTGACACAGAGAAGATCATTAGACCTCTCTGGGCCTTGGTTTCCTTATAAGCAAAATAAGGAGTTTGGACTAGAGGATGTCTATAGTCCCTTCCAGGTCTATCTATGATCTTAATACTAATACTTGATGCAGAAGTCAGAAGACATGATGGATCACACACCTGAGTAAATTGAAAAGCACTAAGCAAATGGCACTTATTATTCTGGTCAAGATCTTATCATTAATTACACAAACACTATTTTTAAACCATTGATAAAAATGCCCAATCTTTAATCATCCCAGGCAGCTTATACTCACAGCCCATTTAGGAAAGGTTAAAACATTCTACTGCTGCCAAGCCACCATTGTTTTGGAACCTATAAGCAGCAGGATTGCCCCTTTCCCCTTCTCTAATTTGTTCTTGTCTTCCAAAGATAAATAAGGAGAAAGTGGGATGGATGGCAATCTGTGAAATTACCTGCACTGATCTAACCTCCCCGTCCCCATTAATTACAGACAGAATTCTAGAAAGGACTATGAGAAGAGTTTTGTTTTGTGTCATGCTCCACTGTGAGTCTATGATTCTGTCCAGTACGATATTGTTTTGTCACAAACACATTAGCTTACTCAATCAGAGTCAGATTTGCTTCTGAGGCTGATATAATTGCCCTTATAATATTTATTATCAATTATAGGATTAGAGCTCCATGGTTTTCTCAGAGTTGTAACCCAGAGATATTTAGTGTAGAGAAGGGAAGACTCAGGGGAACATGGCATCTGTCTCTTAATGGCTGTCATGTGGAAACTGGCTTATAATCAGGATCCTAGATCTAGAGTTGGGCTGGACATCAGAGGCAATCTGGTCTAAACCCCATACTTTACGTATGAGTAAACTGAGGTCCAAAGTGATTTGCCTATGTTTGCATAGGTGGGAAACAAACCTCAGTTAGGGTTTGAACCTAGGTCTTCTGATACTAGAGTCAGCTTTCTTTTCAAAGCACCATGCTGCCTACTTTTGCTTCTAGCTCCATGCTATCCCATTCTGCTTGGTCCCATAGAGCAGAACCAGGAACAAAGGATGGCAGTTACAAAAAAGCCGAATTTAGGAGTAGGTCAGAAAAAAACCAATTTTCTAACAATTATAATTAGAATCTGAGGACTAAGGTCTGGGGTCAATTACAGCATATGCTGGCAAAAGACTTGAGTTAGGTGTGGGGGAAGCAATACCCACTATGTTGGTGCTTTGGAGCAGAGTTCCAATCACACAGTTACAGTTACAGCTCTGAGTTACTAGTTACAGTTCTGAGTCTACCATTTGGCTCAGCAACTATAACTTATATTTCCTTCAAGCATCTCTCTACTGAAACAGAAAAGACAACCAAAGAGTAAAGGAGAATGATTAAGCCAAAATTTCTGAAAAGCCAAATCTCATTTTTATTTTCAAGTGCAAACTGACTCATCATCCCCCAAATGGTCATTTGAAGGGCTCAGGCTTTAAACTGTCATAATAAGAAGCCACAGACCTTTCAGGAAAGGAATGAAACCAGAAAAAAGGTCATTTAGCCCTCCCCCAGCCCAATCTCCATGCAGGATCTTCTTACTTCAAGTATGACCTCAGTTGTTTCCAATTCCAGGCTGACTTCCCAGCATTTCAGCTCTCACTCTGATGCTTCTCTAATATGTTTCACATTGATTTTTTTTCTCTACTCTCTGCTGACTGCACAGTCTGAAAAAGCTTTGACCTTCGAGTCAAGGTCAAGTTTGGATTCCCGGAGTAAACAAGAAAGAAGGATGGAAGGGAGGGGAGGGGAAGGGAGCTCAGACCAAAAAGATCTAATCAAGGAGAACCATAAAACAAAAATATGTCTCTGAGAAATATGAGATCTATTTTTTGGCCTCATTTTCTTTAGAATTTTGCATTCAGTGTGAGAAATGCCAAGAGGAGTTGCTGTGAAATCAAGTTAAATCTTATTTCAAGTATGATTTGTATGGTAACCAGGCTGATGTTAAAAATGCTGATCGCTACCCAGAATAATAGGGTTGAGAGAATGAATTTTTCTACTTTACTATGATGCCAAGTTTCCACTGTGGGGGGCGGGAAATTGTTCATTTGATATTCCAGGAAATGTCTTTGATAAATCTATAGTAGGATATACACATACATACATAATATATGTATATATACAAATATACACATACATGTATGCACACATGAATTTGTATGTATGCTAGCATGCATATATGTATTCATATACATGCACATATGCGCATACACGTGTATATTCCGTGTATAAATGCATATACATATGCACACATATGCTAAATAGCTCAAAGTTGGGAAAATCATCACAAATTTCAGCGGGTCTCATCACAACTTAAACTCTGAGAGCTATATATATTAATTAGATTGTATCTAATAATTTCTTTTTTTTGGAGCAGGCTAAGAAAAACATGGATGAGTGGGAGAGTGACCAGAGGAGAGCACCCAGGATGGTAAAGCCCCTTGAGTCTTTGCTATAGGAGGACCAGTTGAAAGAACTCGATGTTTTTGTCCAGGAGAAGAAAAGATTCAAGTAGGAAGAAAGGGTGGTGGCAAGATAGCTATGTTTGAGTATTTGAAAGGCTGTAATATGATGTAGGGATCAGATTTTTTCAATTAGGCCCGAGAGCTCTCAAGGAGAAACAATGGATAGAATTTGCCAAGAGGTCAGTTTGGGCTCACTTTCAGGAAAACACTTAACAATTAGAGCTGTCCAAAGAACAGAATGTGCTACCTTGAAAGGTGGTGCATTCCCCCTCCTTGGAAGCCTTTAAGTAGAAGCAGGAAGTTCTATTTTAGTGTCAGTTACATTAGAGAGTCTTTTTTGTGGAAGAGTTTAACAATATGGCTGCTAAAGTGCCTGACTGCTCTAAAACCTGGTGATTCTGTGATTCTAAGAACATCAAATTTAAAGAGTGCTTCTTAGGATCACTAGTTTCCTTCAAGACCTCTTATCTGGACTCTGGAGTCTGGAGCTCTGACCTGGACTCCCTCAAACTTGAGATCTCTCCCCTCTACGGTAACCTTTGATCTATTTTCTATACGTATCATGTATTATTAGCTATTTATATGTGGTCCGGGACACTAGAATGCAAGCTCTTTGAGCTATGCTGTTTTCATATCCCCCAGAACTTAGCATAGTGCCTAAGAGTGAGTGCTTAAAAAGAGATAATAGATCCAGAAGGGATCTCAGAGGTCATTCGTTTCAAATTACTTATTTTACAGATGAGCCCCAAGAAGGATGTTATCTGCCAGTGTCATAGGTAGTAAGAGTTAAAGGAAGGATTTGTATTGTGGTCCTATACTGCCAGAGCCAAATCCTTCCCATCATACAGTGCCATGTTTGTTGATCAGACTGGCTGATTATAGTGACCAATCTTAGCATTGGAAAGATATCCTTCCTTCTGGTAAGACAGCTGCTCATCTACCTTTGATATCCACCTTTACCCAACTCTCACCTGTGGCTCCAAAAAGTGGTAATATACTCAGCAGCCACACCCTGGTGAACCATCTTGACATAAGAGCTAAATTAGGTTAAGTCTAACCGATAGGCCTGGGGTGTCTGCCTCAAGCACTGCAGACTTCTCCCAGCAAAATAAGCAGAGGAGAACAGTTTGTTCCAACAGCCATGAAAGCAACCGAAGCAGGTACTGTGGAGTGCTTAGAACTTGGTCAGACATTGAAGACACCAAGGCCATCCACTTCCTTTTGGGCCATTGCCAGTTGTCTTAACCTTTGTCTTGCCATTGGACTTTGATGACTAAAAGAGAAAGGCTGATGACTTTGTGTACGTCTGCCTCACTTAAATCCAATTCACACACAAGTTGAGATATCACCCTTAAAAATAAATAAACAAAACTAAAATAAAATAAAAAGACATCACCCTTTGATGTTATTGGTCCTCTTCGAAAATGAAGGATAAAAAACAAGAATATATTATCATAAGGAAGAAATCACTAGGTGGGGCAGGCTTGGGGTGGAGGGAAACTCCAATACGGAAAAGACTGTGATATCAAAATTAAAAACATCAATAAAATTTAAACAAATTGGTTAATAAAGGTTTAGACTAGATGGTTTCTGAAGTCTTTTCCAGCTCTTTCTTTATGACTCTTTCAATAAAGGTAGGAATCTTAGGTAAAACTCATTCACTGGGCCAGCTGTGAAAGACTGATGTCTTTTTTTTTGTCCCCCTGCCAAAATGCTATGTCTCTTTGGATAAACTACACAATATAAGGGCATGATTACCATAGGACTTTCCACTTTAAATCTCATTTACAATTATCGAGAAGACAGTTTCCTCCAATGCTAAACTTAATTGGTCCTCACTCACAGGGACCTCCTAGTTTTAGCTTGCATGGAACCCATGTTCAAGTGATCCTCCATGGTTAGGTCTCTATCTCACTCCAAAGTACATTTTCAGTGGTTTGTTCATGGATTTCATCTTTGGTCACTCTATTAATCACTGTGTTCTGTTCATTTTGGTTTTAGCCGCCTTCTGTTACATAGGAATCAGAGGGGAAAGCAGGTTTATGCCCCCTCTGTGAGTCAGAGAGGTATTTGCCCTGTTAGTCAAATCAAGAGATTACTGAATAGAGAAATTCCTGGAGAGTAAAATAAGATGGCAAAAGCCATTGATCTCATGAGATGGAAGTTGGATAATGACATCCTTGGAGCTGGCAGGATAAGTTCTCTCAATGCCAAGCTACTCAGTGTGGCTTTGAAAATGTCAATTCAATTCTACTCAACAATCATTTATTAAGGACCTACTGTGTGAGAATGATGTGGCAATCAGAAAGGCACAGATTTAATTCTTGCTGCTGACACACACAGGCTACGGGACCCTGAGCATGCCATTTGATTTCTCATTGTCTTTGAACGATTCTGGAAAATTCTAAGTTGCAAAGCAGATGCTGCTCTGAATTGATCAAGGAAGTTTCTTCATTGGGAATTCCTGATAACACTGAAATCACAGATCTGGACCAGTGCAAAAAGGAAAAAGTATCATTTACTCTATGCTCTGCAGAGAGTTACATCCTAGTGGCAATAGAGATAGGCAGTAAGTACACAGATATAAGCAAAATACAAAGTCTACAGTCACAGGAACAAAAAGGCCAGATAAATGTTTTAAGAAACTTTAAAGTGGGAGGGAATACTTTCAACTTGAGTATAGAGCCCTCAGTTAGGAAAATCCCTCATGATCAAAAGAGGTTTGGCTCTTACTCTAATGTGAGTGCATATTTAATTCCAACTAACCATTAGTTTTTTTTTTTATAATTCAGGCAAAAATTCAAGTAACTGGAAACATTGGAGTAATGAAATGAGTAGAATATGTTATAGTGTTAGTTAATGGGCAGGGACGAAGAGCAGAAGTGGGGAAAAGAGCAGACATTTTCTTACATTTCCCCACAGTTGTGGAAGAGGAGGCTACAACTACTAGCTTCAGTTGAAATCTTCTGCTCCGAGATGGCTGGAAGGGTCTTGGCCACAGCTCAACCCTGTGTTTTCTCTCTCCTTTCACCCGTTGTCTTTGGGCTGTTCCTTCTTTCTGGCTCCACACTGAAGGTACTTGGCCTCTTTCCCTCATTCTGTCTCTTTAATAACTTTTGACTCAATTCCGCCTTCTGCTTAAAAAATCTCAATAACCCAAAATCACTCTCTAGGTAGAGAGCAGAATGTTCATTCTTCTAATTGCAAGATGCCACTTAGTTTTCATAGCCCTGTCACATGCTCAAAAATGTGAATTTGGAATTTGCTGCTGTAAGAAAGTAAAAGTAATGGCATATAGTGTTTTGCCCTCCCTATCCCTCATAAAAGTACATGAAACCGCAGGTTGCTGGAGGTCCAGGGATTTTTGCCTCTGGCCACCACTATTCAGGGTACCAGCACAGAAGAAGAAAGAAATTTCTTAGGGCAGCTAGGAGGTGCAGTGAATAGAGCACTGGCCCTGGAGTCAGGAGGACCTGAGTTCAAATCCAGCCTCAGACATCTGACATGTACTAGTATGACCTTGAGCAAGTCACTTAACCCCAATTGCCTGACCTTCCCCCCGAAAAAAACAACAAAAAAATAAATATCTTGTTGGCACTCTCCACCCCTCTTAGCAGAATTCAAAGTGCCCATAGGAATAAGCTAGAATAACGAGTAGAATTAAACAAAAGGTAATTTTATTGGAATAACTACCAAGTCTCATGTCTGAATTTAATAGAATCGTGTCATATATAGACCCTAGTGCTTTCAGATGCAATGTTACTTGTAACAACTTTTATACTACAATGACTTTGATAATTTAAGTGTATCTTCCAATAAATGAGGTTAAAGCAAAAAAAAAAATTAAAGATTACTACAGTATGGGGGACATATGATGAAGACAGTGGTTCATCTGAAAAGGATCTGGAGGTTTTGGTGGACCACAAATTTAGTAAAAGTCAACAGTGCAGCATGGCAGCTGATTCTATGTGATGTTGCATTAAGAAATACATGTCAGGGCAGCCAGGTGGCCTAGTGAGTAAAGCACCGGCCCAGAAGTCAGGAGGACCTGAGTTCAAATCCAGCCTCAAACACTTGACACACTTACTAGCTGTGTGACCTTAGACAAGTCACTTAACTCCAATTGCTCTGCCTTCCCCCCTAAAAACCAATTTAAAAATTAAATATTAAAAGAAATACATATGCCCCAGACTAGGGAAATGACAGTTTCACTCTCCTCTGACATGGATGGATCGTATCAGAATACTGTATAGACTTATTGGGCTTAGTTCTGGGAGCCGCTTTTTTATGCAAGATATAGACAAACTAAATCCCATCCATTAGAGGGCGATGAGAATGATAAAGGGACTTGAGATCAAACCATGTAACAGCAGGCTGGAGGAACGGGGGGTGTTCATATCAAAGAAGAGGAGAATTGGGGGAGACTTAATGGCTGCCTTCAAAGGTCTAAAGGATTGTCGCAGAGAAGAGGAATTAGGTTGTGATGTTTAGTCCGAGAGGAGAGACCGAGGAGCAGTGATGGAAAGTTGCATAGAGGAAGATTTGAGCTGGAGCTTAGGAGAAAAGACTTTCTGACAATTAAAGCTACCTTCAAGTTAATTTGGCTGCCATGAGAGCTAGCGCCGCACCCTGACCCCCCGCACTGGAGGACTTCTGTCCAAGACTATCTGACAACCTGCCAGGTTGGGTTTAAAGAGGATTCTTGCTCATATACAGACTGATTTAGACTAATCAATCAGTCAGGAAGCACTGTGCTAAGCTCTGTGGATATGGGTACAGAAAATGAATCAATCTTTATTTCTAAGGAGTTTACATAATTATGGGTGAGACAAGGACATATATAAGAATACACAGCATAAATACCAACTTAATAATTATAAATAAATGCAAAGAAGTTATAGTCTCAGAGGGAGGGCACAAGAAGTGGGGAGGAATGAGAAAAGACTTCATACAGAAGGTGGTGCCTGAGCTGCATTTTAAATGAAAACAGCAACTCTCTGAGGCAAAGATACGGAGGGAGGGCATTCCGGGTTTGGAAAATAGCCAGTATAAAGATGGCAGATGGAGTCATGTGTGAAGAATAGAGAAAAGACGAGTTTGGCTTGATTGTAGACTACAGGGGAATGAATAAGGACCAGTGAGGCTGGGGAAGTGGGTTGGGACCTGGTTGTTTAGGGTTTTATAAGAGAGTTTATTTTTTTTTCTTAGAGGCATAGGGAGCCACAGGAGTTGATTGAGCAAGGGAGCGACACGGTCATACGAACACTTAAGGAAAATTACTTTGGCAGCAGTGTGTAGGACGGCTTTCAGCAGTGGGAAATGGGCTCATATGTTGCTTCCAACTTTTAGACTCTGGAGTTAAGTAAAATTGGCATTTCTATAAGGTTATTTTTGGGAAGCATGTTAACCTGCCCTAACTCCCAGTATGACTCAATTCCATTTGGTAAGCATTTATTAATTGTCTGCTCATTAAGGAAGATGCTGTGCTAAATGTTGGGGTAAGAAAGGCCAAAACAAAGTAGTCCCACCCCCCAAGGAGTTTACATTCTATTGTGGGGATGCCATGGATAGATGGTAAAATAAATACATTCTCTTACATCTTAGATTTAGACGTTAGCCCATGAAGGTCACCAAGTTCAGCATCTTCATTATGCAGGTGAGTAAACTGAGGCAAAGAAAACAAGCAACATGATGAAGGTCACACAGGTCACGATGAATGCATGAACGAAATATTCATTAATTATGCAATATGAAAAATAATGTCAAGGAACTTATATTCTTTTTTTGTTTGTTTTTTGAGGGGAGAAGGGAAGGCAATTAGGGTTAAGTGACTTGCCCAAGGTCACACAGCTAGTACATGTGTCAAGTGTCTGAGGCCGCATTTGAACTCAGGTCCTCCTGACTCCAGGGCCGGTGCTCTACTCACTGCACCACCAAGCTGCCCCAAGCAATTTACACCCTAATCTAATCAGTGAGCACTGTGCTAAAATCATGTTACAGATGAGGAAACTGAGGCAAAGAGAGCTTACGTGACTTGCAAGGCAAGACAAATGGAAGGTTTCAGGCAAGACAGATAGAAGATCTCGTGGTCATCAGGGTGCATAACTGACTAAGCTGAAATTCAAATTCTGGTCTTCCTGACTCCAGAGCTGTCAATGCTGCTATGTCATTCTTCCTCCTCGATCTGAGGAGGAAAGTAGGGGGATCAGGAAGATTTGCCTTTATCAGTTATTCTGCGCTGAGCCATTCCTAGAAGGAGAACACAGGAGGTGGTTAGTTTGTTGCACTGAACAAAACAAGAAGTAAAGACTAGTTCCCTTCTTTAACCTGGTCATCCAGAAGATTTCATGGAATTTAAACACAAATGTGTGTATGCGTGTGTGGGGGGGGGGATATTTATGCTAACATATCTCATGACATATAGCTCCAAACATCTGGAGGAAGTTGACAAATGTTTATCGATGGCAACTTGGTGTTCTCAACCTAGATTCAGCTAACTGTAAGATCTTGGGCAAGTCAATCAACCCATCTAAGATTCAATTTTCTCATCTGTAAAACAGAGATAAGAATATCACTCATTTTCACAGGATTGTTGCGAATATCAAGTGGGATAATATATGTTAAGTATTTTGCAAACCTTAAAACACTATATGAATGCTAATTTATTTTCATTTATTATAGGATACGGATAGAAAATTTTGCCCCCAGCTTTGGGCACGGGAGTTTGTAATGAGGACCTGAACAGTGTTTGCAAACTTTATCCTTGAAAACAGCCTCTTTTTTGACCTGTGATTTCATCAGTATGGAGAACAGATTTTATGCTGATGTAGGATAATACCTCTATGACTTAGAGCAGGGCTGTCCAACCTTAGGTTTTTATTGAAACAATAGACAATATATTTTGATTTGCCATTTTAGTGAGAGCTCTGCAGGAGCTTGGCTTCCTGTACTAAAGCATTTATGTCAATTTCTATGCTTGTAGGCGGGCCGCATAAATTGCACTGCGGGCTGCATTTTGGACAGCCCTGACTTAGAGTATTGGTCTATTGCCTGGGAGATCTCAGAAGTTAAGTGATTTGCCCAAGGTCACCTAGACAGTATGTGTCAGAGATGGGACTTGAGTGTAAGTCTTTCTGACTCCAAAGTTGGCTCTCTATCCACTATTCCAAAATGCCTCTTGAAGATAAGTAATAAATAAACAAACAAACAAATGCATGAATGAATGAACACGTTAGTAGGTCAATTAATAAATTGGTAGATAAAGAAGTAAATAAATAAATGAATGAGTAAATTAGTAAAGAAATGGATAAATAAATGGAAATAGATTGATACTTGAATAAACAAATAAAAATGAATGTGAATGAATGAATAAGTGAAAGAATGAATGCATATGACAGCCACACATCCACAAGTAACAAATTCAGTGCAAGGAAGTAATCATGAATGTCCAGGCTGGCTTTTGGAATATTCAACATGCCAAAATTAGGGAAGGGCTAGACAGCTCCTTTGCACAGTGACTATAACATTCCCTTCATCCGAGTAATCTTTCTACCTTGGTGGCAAATGCCAAAGATAGGGACAGGCTGAATAGGTTTCTTTTCAAAATACTCATTTTGCTGAAATAATAGACGCAATTTCTATATGCATGTCCTACACTTCCATCATTCTAGTCCTGCAAATTATTGCTTTCTAGTCATCAGCAGAACCATTTCCATGCAAAGATAATTTTACCCCCAAATCTCTTCCAAATCAATTTAGACAGCTCTACATCTGGGGCAGTAGAAAGAACATTGGATTTAGAATCAGAGAAAATGGGGTTGAGCTCTACTCCTGACACTTCTTGGCAGTGTGACCTTGGCTAAGCCACCATCTCTATGAGCCTTATTTTTTTCACCTGTAAATTGAGACAGTTATACGAGATGATATTTATGCATCTCAAAATCCAATGATACTGAAGTATAAAAGTTATGATGATCCAAATGATAAACTGACGAGAGAGGCCTGAGTAGAGCCTGGTTTGGTCCCAGGTGCATGAGGTCAAAGACTTTCAACGATATTTCCAATAGCCCTCACAGTTTGGTACCATGTCAAGAATCTTATGCTAAGTTTTCAGAGGAAGCTGAGTGCTTGAGGATGATATCTGAGATCCTCCAGGTCCTAGTCAAAGGAAAGGAGTAAGCATTTATTAAGCATCTACTATGTTCCAGACAGATACTTTTGTTGTAAGCCCTTTACAAATAACTCATTTGATCCTCATAACAATCCTGGCACCATTATTACCCTCATTGGACAGTTGAGGACACCAATGCATGAAGAGGTTAAGTGACTTACCCAGGGCCACATGACTATTACATGTCTGAGATTGGATTTGAACTTCCTGACTCCAGACCTAGCACTCTATCTAACATGCTGCCTAATTGCTTCTCCAACTAGGTCCCCAACTAAGGGGCCTCTTTACCTTTGTATTTAATGACTTACTAAATTAGGTACGAAATTAGAGTAATCTCAGAGTGGTGGTATGAAACCAAGTCCACTGACACCGGATCAATTATTCACTTAGGGAACAGTACGAAGCAAGCCTGGTTCTCTTCCTACTACTAACTCATATCTCCTAGTAATGGGGTACATGTTGTCGTCCTATTGTGACCCACGGATATCTGAACTTCTTAAAGACTCGTGGACCAGCTTCATCTCCAGAGCTTCCCGTAATCATCCCATAAATCTTTCTGACTCATTTTGCCCTCACCTGGATTTAAAATTTCAGGGAAACTTCACCCCTTAGCTCAATTCTAATATAGTCAAGGAAGCATCTGTGAGCTGGCCAACCAAAGCCAACAAAATAGATTGTGTCTTCGGCTATCGGTTAGAGGAGATGAATATCGAGCCCTGAAATTTGAGTCCACTGCAATTAGCTTTCAATTAGAGAACAGTTGTTTGCTACCAGAATCCCTCCTCACTCCCCGAGTAACTGGAGTCTCATTTTAGAAGATCATTGATCCCGTATGATGTCACAACCCATCGCAAAGTGAAAAAGTTTAAGAAGTCCTAGAACAGGAAGTTAGAGGCCACTGAGGCCGACTTCCTAAGATGAAAGATGAGCAAAATAAGGCCCAGAGTGCATAAAGGACCTGGCCAAGGTAACCCAGGCAGTCAGTGACAAAGCTACTGTTTGAACCCCGCTCTTCTTATTCCAAATCCAGCATTTTTCCCAATGTGCCTCTGGGCCATCTGCCTGGAGAATTTCAGGAAGAGAAACCGAGAGAGAATCTCTCAAATAGATGGGGGGAGGGGGGATGTTGGAAGCCTTCAGTGCTGACTGCTTAAAAACTATTCCTGATAGTATTTGCAGACAGAATATCATTTAAGGGCAGTATTTTAATCAATGTCACCATGCCAAATACTCAGTCTCCAAGCTATATGGATTGAAAAATTCTTGAAATATGGAGACTTAGCAAAAAAAAAAAAAGTCAAAACTATGTGGAAAGAACATAATGACCACATCCCTGGTATCCTGTTTGCTGTTGTAGTTATCCCAATGATGGTATCACTGATGTTACAGAAGTAGAGTCTACGTACCAATTCTTTCATTCAGTTATGAAAAAACCCAGTTATTTTATCCACCTATGCCATAGTCCACTAAATATTAGATAGACAAGAATAATGGTAGGATCACAACTTGTTCGAAAACCATATCTGTGTAATATCTATTGGAAAATAGAAAACACTAATAGAAATAAATAAATAATAATAATAATAGCTTGCTCTCTGACACTTTGATTCAATTAAATTCAATTAAAAAATTCAATTATTTTCTCCATCTTCACAATAGTTTTCCAAACAAGGGGAAAAGAATACTATTGGGACTGTAGCTTATCCTAGAAAGTTATCTAATTGAATTCCATTAAAGATAAATATTAAATGAAAGAAATATTGACAATAATAATAATAACAGTTCATACACCACACATATGTATGTATGTCTGTATTTATGTATGCATGAATGTATGCATTATTACGCTTTGAGGTTTAGATGATAGAATCACAGAATAAAAGTTGGAAAGAGATAGTAATGACTGGCCCCCTTTTTCCCTAGCTGCCATACTTGGATGTAGCGTATTAGCAACTTCTAGATCTCATTGGTTAAATCAAGTGCCACACACATGTTGGTGTATCAAATATGTTTTTACCTTTGAGTTAAAACTGTGAATCAAGGAAAGGCTGAAACTGAAAATCATGAATCAATGTGTAAACTAATTTCACTTAATTGGTGAGGGGTAGGGGTAGTGCTACAGACACAGATTTTGACTTACTATAAGGTACTCTTCCTAACCATTAGAGATCTCTGAAAATAGAGTGGCTTTTCTCAGAGGTAAAAGCAGCTCAGATCGAACTCTGTAATGCAATGCCCTCCCCCGCCAAAAAAAGCAAATGAAAAATTATTTTTTGCTCCATTCACCTCTGTATTCTCTACCACTGGGAGGTCTTCAAGCAGAGAATGCAGGATCACTTGTTGGAAATGCCATAGACGTGATTCAGCATTTGGAAAAAAGTTGGGCTGAGTTTTAAGAGATTTTTTTTTTAAAATAGGGATGTATTTTAATAGCTATTTTCCTCATTTTTCAGATGAGGAAATTGTGACTCAGAGAGGTTTTTCTTGCCTAGGATCTTGCAAGGAGTAAATACCAAAGCTAGGATTTGATTCCAGGTACACAGACTCAAAATCCTACACTATTTGTGCCCCTTTCAATGCTAAGGTGCTATTAAAATTCTGTGATGTTAGTAAGCTTTGAAATAGTGAAGCAAAAGAGAAGCCTGACACGTACATGCAGGGGAAAGATGGAATTATAGCAGGGCATGTGAAACTTCAACAATCCCTATTTCAATTGGCAAGAAAATGCTGTCTATAGGAAAGAACAGTTATTCTGAGTCCCCTCCAAATATTGCAAAAACGCTAAGGAGCAGGTCACCATAGATTTTTCCATCGGACAGATGATCCACTTTACTAGTTATCTGTAGAAACATCTGACTTGTAAGTTCTTACTGGATATAACTGAATGGTTTATCAAGTCTGTTGTAGCTAGCATGAAGGACCTCTTTTACTTCTCATTGGAGTACACATACTGTTAGGAAGGCTTTCAAACAAAAACATTGAATTACATCTCTCAGGACCCGGTAAGTACAATAATGGTAGCAGTAATGATGGCTGTAAGAAAGAGAAGGATGAGAACTGGCATTTATGAAGTGTTTTAAGGTGTAATGCACTTTGCTGACAGCTGTCTCTCTAGGTAGCACCAGGCTTTGACCATGCCATCTTCCTGACATGCCACAGGGAGCTAAAGGGCAGGTGCTGATCTGCATGGCCCCCACCTCCATTCCTGTTTTTTCCAGCATCAGGGTCCTCATCTTCCTTCCCCTTCCTGAGGGAACTGATCCACTTAGCTTTGAAAATGCATCATAAGCTGAGTGGTCCTTATTGGTAAGCAAGTGAATCCCATCTTATCCAGTCAACCACTTCTTCTCCTTAAGCCCTTCCTGCTTTATGCTGTAAGACTAGTAACCAATTTAGTTTTGTTGTTGTCGTCATTTCAGTTATGTCTGACTCTTCATGACCCCATTTGGGGGTTTTTGGCAAAGATACCAGCCACTTCCTTCTCCATCTCATTTTACGGATGAGGAAACTGAGGCAAACAGGGTTAAGTGACTTACCCAGAGTCACACCATTAGAAAGTGTCTGCAGCCGGATTTGAACTCAGGTCTTCCTGATTCCAAGCCCTGTGATCTATCCACTGATCCACCTAGCTGCCCTCAAACTAGTATTATCATTTCTTTTGGAAAGGATACCTCAATCAACTGCTTATGACTCCTCTCACCATCTCTGAAACTTCCTCCTACCCTGACCATCACATCTTTCCACTGTATTTGTTGTTTTCCCCCATTAGAATGTAAGCACATTGAGAGCCAGAGACTAGTTCATTTGCTTGTATTTGTACATACAGAATTTAGTATGTTGTCTGGCATAAAGTAATTGTTTAATAAATACTATCTCATTCACTCATTATATTATTTCATGTGATCCTTTGGATAACTCTTGACATTTTGGTATTAATATCACAATCCCTTTTTTGAGGGGAGGGCATTTCAGACCTGTGCATTCATTGGTCTGGGGAATTTCTATATGAAAACTCCCTCCCCCAATGCACTTGTGGCTGCTTTTCTGTGAGAATAGCTTCGAGTGCCATTCAGGCGAGTAAGAGGTTATATGGCTTCTGCAGTGTCACATAGTCAGTGTGTGTAAGACGAAGACCTCAAACCCTGGTTTTCTTACATCTAAGGCCAGATCTCTATTCAATATAGCATGCCACCTCTTACCCCTGTCTTACAGATGAATAAAGTGAGGCTCAGAAGAGGTGTTACTTGTCCATGGTCTCATAACTAGTTGGTATCAGGGATTGGATTCAAACCTATGTCTTTCAGGACTCCAAGTCCATTGTTTGTTGTTTTTTCCCCCACCAATATGAATGAAAGGTGTGCAATTGAAAAAAGAAATGCCAACCCTCAGAGGAGTGGTCAGAAGGTCAGTGACTGACCTTCCTTTAAGAGAGAACATTAGCCTTATTTATGAAAAATTTCTCATTTCAGACCAGAAATATTATTGAAGTTTTGGTCCAAGTTTGTTGTTGTTGTGTATCTTCTTAAATGGGTGATTTTCAGGGTTTATAGTTTTGAATCAACAGGAAAAAAAACATGCAGCCTCATCTGTTTCAAGCCCAGCCTTGCTGCTGACATGTGAAAAAATCCCCAACCTTTCTAAAGAAACATTGCCAATGTTTATTTCAAAACATCCCAGAACAAGGGAAATACAGTGGCTCTTTGAATGTTTCAATTTGGAGCTGTTTCTGCTGATTCATCATTATCTCTAGACCCCTTCTGGGATATGTATACACACTACCTGCCAAGAGTAGAGATATGAATAATTTGGGGGTGGGGGGAGCACATTGCAACTCTTTAAAAAATAACTTCTCATGGTGCCAGAAAGAATCTGGAAGGAGAAAAAAAATGAAGGAAGTTGGCTTCCTTTGCTATGACCAACTCTATTGGCCTTGGCCTTTTGCTGCACAGAAAAATAAGTTTTTTTAGAAATAAAGCCAGTTAAATTGAACTTTGCTTTATTTGTCTTCTATTTGTCCTTTTTAGGACAAGAGGAGCTGCCTGATTCTTTCTGGGCTTTGGTTCAGCCCCAGGATTTTGGGGAGTTTGGGTGGCCATGCCAACTTCACTAGAACACCAAGACACCATTAGTTCCCCAAGACAGCAGTTTAAGAAATGGCGGCTCAGTCATTAAGTGTGACTTGACTTTTACTATACAGTT
This sequence comes from Phalanger gymnotis, assembly GCA_028646595.1. Classification (NCBI taxonomy): domain Eukaryota; kingdom Metazoa; phylum Chordata; class Mammalia; order Diprotodontia; family Phalangeridae; genus Phalanger; species Phalanger gymnotis. The sequence continues at coordinate 28,759,058 of CM053626.1, read as the reverse complement.
TTAGGCATATAAGGGGGATACTTATACCCACAATTCAGGTAGATGGCACTAGGTAAATGGTGTAATCTGCTAAGGTGTTACGATGGCTTTGCTGCCCATAGAACTAAACTACCCTCTACCTCCTTTCCAACTGATCCAATAAACATTGACTAAGTGCCTACAATGTGCCAGGCACTGTGCTAAGTACTGGGGATATAATTAATAAACAGAAAGACAGTCCCTACCCTTGAAGGAATTGACAATCTAAAGGGGAAGACAATACACTAGGGGAGAGTGGGGGAGTTGAAGCCAGGCAGGGCAGTAGATGCAAAGTGGAGTAAGCTAACTTTAGTATACATAGCTGCCTAAGGCCCTGGGGCAACACCACTCTGAGGCTGAACCCTTATGGACAATGATAACCTAGTAGAACTCATTCCTCAATGATTAACATACATCTTGTCAAACTCTGCCCTCCCCTCCCCATTAAAGGGGAACCATCAGCTGCCACTATTCAAACCTCATTCTCTGTCCCCCACTGTCTAATCCTTTATGCCCCTCCCCCTCATCTCAACCCCATCAATGCCCCACTCTGGAGGCACTGCTCCCTTCCCCAGGGCCTACTCCACAGGTAATAAACTTTCATCTGAAACATTTTACTTTCTCACTCCCTTTAGCTTCTTGAAGTCAATAAGAATGGAATCCTTCCTGATAACATGGCTTCCTGGGCCAACCTTACAATATTTGGCACACTTTAATTCATTCTCCTGACTCACTGGTCATGATGAAGAGTTGGAATGCTCCTTGTTCACCCTCTGGGGACTCTCCTTTGAGGTTCATTCTATTCATACTGATGATTCAATCATGATTCCAGCATCTGTTGTCTTCTGATCTCCAGGACACTGTTCTTCCTCCCTTAACGAGTTCAGTACCTAGGCCACAGTCTATTTCTCCTCTTCAACTCCTGCCATCATAGAAGGAAATTTCAACATATTTATTTATACTCCCTCAAGCAAATCAAAGAACATCGAGATGGTGCCATAGTACATAAAGCACTGGGCCTGGAGTCGGGAAGATTCATCTGCCTGAGTTTAGATCTGGCCTCAGACACCTACTAGCTGTGTGATCGTGGGCAAGTAACTTAACCCTGTTTGTGTCCGTTTCCTCGTCTACAGGATGAGCAGGAGAAGCTGATGTCAGACCATTCTAGTACCTCTGCCAAGAAAAACTCCGAATGAGGATCACAAAGAATCTTACACAAGTGAACTGAGCAAGCAAACTAACTCTGAAGTTCCTCAGATTGCTAATTTCCCATGACCTCTTCTTCCATCCCATCTTAGCTACACACAGCTGCCATGATCCACTAATTTTACTTCCGTGTTCATAAACTCTGAAATTTCTTTATCTGATCACAGTATTGTATTCTTCCTTTCCCCCTGCTTTGCAACCCCAAACTCTGTTCTTCATCCTCATTGTGACTTTAATCCCTTGACCCCTTGGGTCTTTCACAGGCCATCGTATCTGCGCTGGCTGCCTTATCCTTCTTTCTGTCTTCTTTCCCATTCATCTGTTGGTGAACCAGTTCAACTCTCACTGTCCCCTTTTCTTGAGTCCCTTGTCTCCTTCTCCCATCAAAGATTTTGCCCTGACAAGCCTCAGTCTTGGCTTAGTCCCACCATCTGTGGTATCCTTTCTTATTCATCCTGCTGCTGAATAAAGCTGAAGGAAGTTACAAAACCATGACTGAGTCCACTAAAAATGTACATGACATAATCTCAGCAGTCCTCACTGAGTCAACGCATTCCTTTCATATCTAATCAATTCACTATCCCACTCACAACAGAGGCTTTTCCAAACCTTTTCATCTCTCTTCAAACCTCCTATGACTCCCTCTCTCCCACTCTCTCCAATGAGAATTGTGCTTCAGATTTCAATGAAAATACTGAGGCCAATTGGAAGAGGTCACCCTCCCCCCTTCCTCCTCATCTTATATTCCATGATGCCTTCTGTAACTATCTCCTCTTTCAGAACTGTCTCAGAAGAAATGGGCCTTCTCCTTGCCAAGATATGTCCCTCTATATGCACAAATGGTACCATTTTAACTCAACTTCTGTAGCAGATTGCCATGTCTATCACCCCCTATCACTCACTCATTTTCCTCATTTTCACTCTCTTTCTACTGGCTGCTTCCCTACTGCCTACAAACACACCCACATCTCCCCCATTCTCAAAAAGATCTTCATTTCTTCCATTCGTCTCTGCCCCCTAATTTTCCTAGCCTCCCTTATTTGCCTTTTTTTGTATCCCTGGTGATTAGCATAGTGCCTGACACATAGTAGGTGCTTCATAAATGTTTGTTAACTTGACTGCTCATTAAAATGGATAACTGAATGAAAAAGACCATAGTTTTCCTATATGGATAAACAATTAAAATAATAATTAATCTATAAACATAAAAAACTGATAAACCATCATTTAAAACAAGATTTAAATAAACATCATCACCTTTGTATAGTTAACTATTACCTACTCCATGGGAATGTTCTAAGAAAATCCTTTATATACTTTAAATGCTATGTAAATATCAGTTGTTAGTATCAGTATCATCATCATCATCATCATCATCATCATCATCATCTCCTTTGCACTCACAAGGCCAGTACCATAATTCTGGCCTTTATTACCTCTCAGCTATACCACTCAAATAACTTCCTCATTCGCCACTCTGCTTCTGGCTTTTCCCTAGCACAAACTCTCCAAAATAAGTTTCCTAAGGCAAAGATTTAACCATACCATTTCCCTCACCAAACTCCTTCAGTATATCCCCAGTTCCTAAAGAAATAAATATAGAGTCAACCTTTGAGGTGGACCCTGACAACATGGATTCTGAGAAGGGGTATTTCTAAGGAGAGAGAGAGTTATCTTCATACACCCGTAATCTCACAGGAGAGGTGCTTACAGACAGGATAAGGATTTTGGGCTGAGACTCAGGTGGCCACGGTAGAAGAAAAGAGCCAGGTGGTTCATTGTGAATGCAGCTATAGCAGTAGAAGCAGCACACATAATGTAGAGAGAAAACCAGTGGAAGAGAGTAGAGGCTAGAGCAAGGGTGGGGAACCTGCAGCCTCAAGGCCACATGGGTCCTCAAGTGCAGCCCTTGGACTAAATCCCAACTTCATAGAACAAATCCCCTTAGTAAAAGGCCATCCCTGGGTGGAGTCATCATCCACTGGGTAAATGGGATACCTGGGCCCCCAACTTGGGAAAGATTCAATCATTGATGAACTTTCTTCTGGAGGAGAATCCACAGTTTTTCTCCTTTCCTTTTCTGTCAGAAGGGATGGGTAGATAATCCAGTTTTCTCTTCTTTAAAATGGTTTATGTTTTAAGTAGTACTTTAACAAACCAACTCACTGTCGATAAAAGCTGACCTATTTTAATTGGTATTGATTTATATATCCTTTATTTTGAAGAGGGGCTGCAGAAGGGTTAGGCAGTATTTGATTTTGTGATACAGAAATAGAGAAAGAGTTGGAGCCCTAACCCCAAAGTGCCAGGCTTTCTCCTAGTTAGGAGAAGGGCAGGTAGAACTAAACCATGTAAAAATATTATTTGATTTTAGATAAATTTCCCAAGAAGCCAAATTAAACTGGATCTGGAATTGTCTTTCTGCCTCTCAGGCTAAAATGAGTTAGATGAGTTAGAGGCAGGGCTTTGGGATCACAAAGCTTCATTAAACTCTTCTTCCATGTTTCCTCAGCATACACAGAGAAAGATCTGTCATGGGTGAACCTGAAGACAATAGCTAAGGGATAGAAATTTCCCACTGGGAGGAGAAAAGGTTTAGCTAGTCTTGGCTAACAACACCCACATTCCAAAGGCAGAAGCAAAGAAAAGACTACAATTAAAAAAATTCAGTCTTTCCCTCAGCCTCTCATGCAGACAGGGACAAGTGTTAGAAATACAAACTTCTTCAACGGGCAACTCTCTAAAACTAAGAATTATTAATGAGTCATCAATCTGTATCAGTGGAGAGAGTTTCTGCTTAGGAAGTTCTTTGCCTTGATAATATTGCAGGTCAGAAACAAAAGCAATGAAAAAGAACAGGCTGCCTTGGGAGATGGTGTATTCCTCCTCATTGGAAGCCTTTGGAGACAAAGACTCCATGAACCTAAATATTATAGATGTTGCAAAAGGCATTATTGTTCAACATGAGTGTGACTTGATGATTTTTGAGGGCCTTCGCCACTCAGAGATTCTCTATTTTTAGTGATAAATATTAAGATCATTGGATCCTAGATTTAACTCTAGAGGCCACTGAGTGTTTCAGAGACAAGAAACCTGAAGCATTGAGAAGTTAAGTGACTTATCTGGGGCCGCACAGCCAGAAAGCATCTGAGGTAGGATTAGAACTCAGGTCTTTCTGGCTCTAGTCACTATCCATTATATCACGTTGACTCTCCACATATGTATATGTAATGCATATATGTACATATGTATATATATTTGTTATTCTTCAGTCATTTTTCAGTCACCTCTGACTCTTTGTGACCTTATTTGGAGTTTCTTTGGCAAAGATACTGGAGTGGTTTGCCGTTTCCTTCTCCAGCTCATTATATTATACAACACATTATATATGCACATACAACATATATGCAAACCAAACATGTATGTATTTTATGTACATGTGTTATGGTGACCATGTAATATAATGTGCATTGTATAATATGCTATGTGGGCATGTATAATACACGTGTATATTGTGCTGTTATATATGCACATATGCTATGTTACATAAAATATAGACATCTGTGTGGGAATATGCATATTCATTTGCATGCTATCACCATCAAAAAAAAAAGTAAGCTTCTTGGGGGCAGGACTATAACACATATCTTTGTGTTCCCAATGCCTAGAACAGAGGAAGTATTCAATTAATGTTTGTTTCTTTGTTGATTCATATATGCAAACAGAGGCCAATTGCATTCCATGTGCTTAACCAGCTGAATTTCGATACGAGGCTGATTTTCTTAGCTTTCTTATAGTTGAGGTTTATGAAAAACAAGACTTCCAGATATTCTTTCCCAAAGAAAACAGCCCTGAGAGTCTTTGACAACATTGTGCTTTGTGCATTGTGAAATCTAAACTCACAATTTGAGGGGGCAACACCAGGTGCCCCTTGTCCTCTGGACTCTTCACTAATTGTCTTGAGCTAAGCATAATGTTAGAATTACAGTTGATTTGTCAGACTTGTGAAGACCAGGGGAAAAGAGTCATTGGTATTATTTGTAAAAAAAAAAATGTATATATAGGAAGGTAATTCTGCACCAGTGGAGGTGGGACAGCTGACTAAGAAAGTAGATATTAAAAGCGGGTTGGAGAGCAGGGGTCAGATGCTTCTCTTACCACTCAGCCCTGCTGGAGTCCCAGGATGTAACCCTGCCTTGGCCCTCCTCTGCCAATGGCAATAAGAGAAGAAAGCATTGTTCATCATGGACAAACAGCTCTGTCATGCTTGAGGAGGCATTTCAAGAGAATTCTAAATTAATTTAGATGGTGGAGCAGAGGTGCAGAGAGAGAGAAAGAGCAAGAGGGAGGGCAAGAGAGAAAGAGAAAGAGAGCATCTCACAGTCTCAAAATATTACTTGAATGCTTAATGTGAATTGGCATGTATATAGATTCTCTCTCATGGTTGGACAACCAACTGAAAACCCATGAATAAATGAAAATAAGTGTGTGTGGCGGGGTGGGGAGGGGGGAGGAAGGTCTCACAGAGAAGAGCTGTCAGGGTGCCAGATGAGATCTTATTTAGACTTAGTTTTAATCCTAGCCCAGCCACTTAGTAGCTCTATGACCTTTACCAAGTCTTTGAGCCTGAATTTCCGTAGGTTTAAATTAGACAATAGTCAAGATTTTTTTTTGTCAAAATGAGAATCTTATGATCTGTGATATTTGTGACTTAGTTCCTATCTGAGGGTAAAACATTTGACTGTGCAGTGTGCCAACGAGCCCAGTCAGCTAATCGGGCAACCTTCATACTAAGGAGGCTTCCATGGCCCTCTCAGATGGTAAACATACTCCACCAGATTACTAGGAATTCTGTTTCATAGTGCACTTGAAGTGAAAAAGACAAAGTTGAAACTCCCCTGGCATATTCTCTCTTTACCTTTTTTTTAACTGTTTCATCCTTATATTTACTCATATCCAAACAGGTATAAATGTTACAAATGCGTATTTATTCCCAATTTTCTCATCTGTAAAATGGACATACTAATAACCTTAATATATACCTCACTAGGTTGTTGCAAGGCTCGAATAACTTTAATGGGTGACAGAAATGTCAGTTGTCATTTTTTTTCGTTCTTCTTGACTGGAAGGGAACGTGACTATGTAAAGAGAGTTTGCTGCACAAAGAAAGATGAAAGGGGCTAGGTCAGTGCAGCTTAGTGAACTCAGGGCTAAGAGCAAAATGGTTTCTATGTGCTTAATTGTGTTCTTAAAACCAAGTTATTGCAGTGGCTGGGAGCATAAGTGGTGCCATGGCAACAGTAATGAGGATAACAGACATTTGTGGAAAGCAATTTTGGTGCATTATTTTCATTTGAACTTCACAACAACCTTAGGTCAGCCCATTCCCACCCAAGCCTGGGCCAGTTTCCTGAGGAATAAAGCAGTACTCCTGCATGCATGGAGGACATGATTCTGGAGTGCCCAAGAGACCTCTAAGCTGACAATACTGAGTACTCACTGAGGGCACAGACATTGCAGAGGAGGGGCTCCGGAGGAGACCTCCCTTGGGGCAAGTCCCTAGAGATGGCTGAGTGAAACCCAACTATCTACCAAGGACTGTGTTATGTTAAACAGAGGTTTTCAGTGCTCCCCAAATGAAGAGATCATTGACTCTCATGTATTCTATTGTCTACCCTATTCTCTGATCTCTGTTTACTGTTTACCTTGCTGAAAGACTATTAGCGATGGTTGTCTCAGTAACCAAAGTATTATGTGAGGGAATGCCAAGTAAGCTAATTACTGCCCTTACATTGAGGGCTATTAGGAAAAGTGAAATTTATCCTAAACTCCTTATAGAATCCCTACATTACAAATGTTTGGTGTATTAAGCCCTGATATAATTCTAGCCCCAAACTCTTCTTGGAGACAGGATAAGAAAAGAGAAATTGCCCTGCCCCTCCCCAGCTAGGCTTCCGGATGTGACCACTTAGCCCTGATCCTCCTCCCCACAAAGAAAGAAATTGCAGCCTCCTTTGGATACAAGGTGAGCCAGATAGAAGATCAGATATCTAGCCATGCCAAATGTAGGTTAGCCAGTATTCATTTAAGCTGGCCGACCATTAACACATATACAGGCTCACACATTTGCATGCATATATACACACAAATTACTATGTACATATTATATATCACATATAGAGGTGTGTATTATACACATACAATATACACATGTGTGTACATGTCAAAAGGGCAGTTAGGTGATGTGTCAGATAGAATGTCCGGCCTGGAGTCGGGAGGACGCATCTTCCTGAGTTGAAATCTGACCAGAGATTAAATTGTCAGCATGTAAACAGATGTGGATTTTCCTTTCTGATCAACATTGTGGGGATGGAATCCTTCGTAATAACCTTAGGAGGAGCTACCTACCACCTTGTGCTTTTGTGAGGTTGTTTAGTTGCTCTTCCAAGACAAGACATTTTTAGAGTTCTCGATGATTGCTACAGGTTACCAAGCAGTTCCTTGGCATATCATAAAGACATTTAAGTGGTCCAGTGGAAAGAGGACCGATTCTGAAGCCAGAGCATATGGATCTCGATCCCATCTCTGGTATTAACAACCTATATAAGCTTGGACAACCAATGCATCTCCCTAGTCTAGAGTTTTCCAATCTGTAAAATGGTAGGGTGGACTCAAGAGTTTCCTGAGCCCCTTTCAGCTATAAAGCAATCATCTTAAGTTGTATAATGGGACATTTTTTCACCTCTATGCCATTCAATTATCCGTATCTCAATTGCCCTTGAGCAAGCAAATTCCCAGCAGAAAGAGTAATGGCTCTGGATTCAGAAGAGCTAGGTTCTAATCCTATCGCTGATATTTATTGCCTTTTGGACAATGAATGAGTTATTTAACTTTTCTGGGCCTCAGTTTTCTCATATATAAAGTGAGAGGCCTTTAAGGTCCCTTCCAGCTCTAGCTCTGAGACCTATCTCTCACCTTTAGATTCTTTAGGTGTAAAAGGAAGACATTAATGTAGATGTCTTAGGTCATTTTGAGTTCTGAGGTTATGATTCTAAGCTAATAGTGAGAGCTTCCTGGTTGACACTTTCCACGGAGAAAGCTTGTTCTAAAGCCTTCTCTCAGTGAATTTGCTGCTCTTGGCTCACTCTAGGAGACGTTATGGTTCATTGGAAAGAAAGGGGCTCTTGAGTCATAGGACCTACAAACTTGTCCTGAAAGAATTCCATTGCAAGGGCATGAGGCAAAATTGTGCAAGGGCCATTCAGTCGTCAGGCTGCGCAGGAAGCTCCCCATCTTTCTGCTTTTTCTTCATAACTGTCTTGCATTAACAGGTCCCTCAACTTATTTAACTTAAAGAGGAAGTGCTATCCAAGATCAGTATATTCCCATGCCTTATGTAGAATGGGAGAATTAACCAATGAGAATCCAGTCCTTTGAATATATTCAGATTAGGTTTTTCCTAGGTGGTGTTACAACAAATATGAAAATATCCCCTGCCCGTTACGAATCCAACATGTGGAAGCTGGCCGAGCCTATTTCCAGCCATGAGAGGTTTGGGGGCTAGTATTGCGTAGAAAGGTCTTCTAGTTGGCTGAAAAGCCAAAAGAACTGATAATCCATAAGTTGCTGAAGAATTGTGTGTGCTTGCAAAAGATGTGGTCACACCCTCTATTAGCTCTTTTGCTACTTTTCCTTTCTGGAAATGAGTGAGACAGACCTTCAAGGAACCACTAAGGGGAAGGAGCATCTGTGAGTATAAATTGCCTTTCTTTTATCTTTATTCTTTCCTGATCTTGGGTGAATGAATGTTATAGGAGTATTGTACTCAGGAGATTGGAAGATCCAACAGAGGCATCAGCAACCACAGTTGGTAGCAGAATCCCCTGGGATCGTGATAGCCTATGTCAGAGTAATCACCTAAAGA
>CM053626.1:28715713-28749410 GCA_028646595.1 Phalanger gymnotis | reverse complement strand
GTGGGGGGGGGTGGAAATGGGGAGAAAATCTGTAATTCAAACGCATGTGAAAATCAATGCTGAAAACTAAACATATTAAAAATAAATTTAAAAAAAAAAAAAAGAAAAGTGCTAATGGCATTCCAATAAGCTCAAGAAGAAAAGATAGATGGCAATTCAGAAAGCAGGATCATTGATGGCTTGTTTTTTTTTAAAGAGGCAGGTTCCCTTTGTTTGGATAATCTGTGTAATAAGCCAGTTATAATAGTGTAATTAGCAGTTTATTGCAACCAACAGATGATGATGATGGTGATGATGATGGCAACAATGGTGATGAGACAATTGACAAAAATTTGCAAAAATGGATTTAATCACCTCCAATTTTTCCCTTGGCTGTGGGAAAACATCTATTTCATAAATCTTTCATGAATGAAAAAAGTGTCGCAGTACATAAAGATGAGGGGGAAAACACCTTTGAAGGTGTTTCATTAACCCAGAAAAGGCCTAGTTGTGTTGTATAGGAAGTCAAATGGCAAAGATTATGTCACTGACATTTCCGAGGAAGTCAAATTGTTAATACCCACTTTTTACTACTTAGAACATTGCATCTCTTTATTGTTATCAGAAAAAGTCTACCAAGAAAAGCATTTATACATCAAGGGTGACAGAATCATAGAGTTCTCAGGATTTCAAGAAAACGCAAAGGGCATCCACTCTAGCCTATACCCAAAGCATTAACACTATCTACCGCATTGTGAACAAGTGGCCACCTAGCACTTACTTAGAATAATAGGATCAAAAATTTAGAGCTGGAAGAGACCTCAGAGGCTTTCTAGTCTAATAGGCTTATATGGAGATAAAGAACCAAAGGCCCATGGAGGGTAAGTGATTGGTCCAAAGTCACAGGTGTAGTAAGTGATGGAAAAGGAATTCAATTCTATGACTTCTGCCTTCCTCCCATTGAAGATCTCCAGTGATGATCAGGAACTCACTATCTTAAAAAATATTCCATTCTATTTTTGGACAACACTAATGTTTTCGGAAGTTTTCTTTCCTTATATCAAGTTGAACTCTTTGTCTTATATCTTCCTCCCCATGGTATCTGCAGACAAACAGGATAAATTTTATCTTCTTGGTAACTTCCCACAAATACTGAGATTCAGAATACTATAGCTAGAAGGGAAGTAGAAGATCACTTGGGACACACACACACACACACACACACACACACACACACACACACACACACATTCTCCTGATGTTGAAACAGGTTCAGTAACAGATTATGACTTACCTTGGTTCACAGAGGTATAATTACCATAACCTCCCATGCCTTCTCTTTTCCCAGCTATACTCTACCTCATCTCATTTCCTCAACCAATCTTTATCCCTTCAAAAGATCCTTGAAAACCTTCACCTAGCCATCCATTCCTACTAGCTATCATCCTATATGTCACCCCCTTTTCTCTCTAAACTCCTTGAGAAGACTGTCTACAATTGGTGCCTCCACTTCCTTTCCCCTCAATTCCTTGCTAGATCTCTGCAATCTGGCTTCCCAACTCATCATTGAAACTTTGTGCTCTCTCAAAGATCCAAAGTTCTCCTTATTACCAAATTTAGTGGCCATTTCTCAATCCTAATTCTTATGAACCTCTCCACGGTGTTCAACACCTTTGGGTACTCTCTTCTTGATGCCCTCTTTTTCTGTAGGCTTTCACAACACAGCTTTCTCTTGGTACTCTTTCTACCTGTCACTAAGCATAGGTATATTCCAAGGCTCTTTCCTAAGTCCTCTTCTCTTTTCCCTCTACACTATTCCATTTGGTGAGCCCATCAGCTCTCATGAATTTAACTATCAGCTTTACATAGATGATTCTCAGACTTATTTCTCTAGCCCTAACCTCTCTCCTGATTTCCAGCCTCGCATCTCCAACTGCCTATTAGATATCTTGAACTGATGCCCTGTAGGCATTTTAAACTCAATACGTCCCCAAACTGAAATTATTATTTTTCCTCTCTTCCTAACTTCCTTCCCTATTTCTGTCAATAGCCTCAAGATTCTACTAGTCACTCAGATTCAAACTAGGTCACTCTCTCCCAGTAAACTGTTCATTTGTAAGTCCTGTGGTTTCTACCTTTGCAACATATCACATGTCTGTCCCCTTCCCTCCTCTTACATGCCACCACCCAGGTTCAGAACTGCATCGCCTCATGCCTGGACTATTGTAAAAGTCTACTGGTTGGTCTCCTCGCCACAAGTCTCTTCCCATTCCAAGCCATCTTCCACTCTGATGTCAAATTCATCTTCTTCAATGCAGGTTTGACCAGGTCACTTCCTTTCCCTTTCATTCAATAAATTCTAGTGGTTCAGAATTACTTCCAAAATCAAATATAAAAACTTCTATGTGGTTTTCAAAATTTTTTATAGGCTAGCCCCTTCCTACCTTTCCCATCCTCTTACTCCTTATATCCCCCCTCACTCCCACATCCATATTCTACTAGGCCATGACATTGGCTTCCTTGCTGTTCCTTGCACAAAATAATTCATCTCCTAACTCCAGGCATTTTCACTAGCTGTGCCCACTTTCTAGAACTTTCTCCCTCCTCACCCCTGCCTCCTAGCTTTCTTCATCTTTCAGTTGTTTCAGTCATGTCTGACTCTTCTTCTGGACCCCATTTGGGGTTTTCTTGACAAAGATATTAGAGTGGTTTGTCATTCCTTCTTCAGCTCTTTTTACAGATGAGCAAACTGAGACAAACAGGATTAAATGACTTGCCCAGGGCCACATGGACATTTTTCTAAGGCCAGTTTTGAACTCAGATGTTCCTGACTTCAGGCATGATTCTCTTTCCACTGTGATACCTGCTGTCCCTTAACTTTCCTAGCTTCCTTCAAATCTCATCTAAAATCCCACCTTTTGTAAGAAGCTGTTTAATGTTTCCCTTAATCTTAGTGCTTTCCCTCTGAGATTATCTCCAATTTATCTTGTATATACCCTGTTTGCACATAGCTGCTTGCATGTTCTCTCTCTCATTGTCATGAACTCCTTGAAAGCAATAGCTGATTTTTTTTGCCTTTCTTTGTGAACCTAATACTATACATAGAACCTAGGACATAGCAGGCACTTAATGAATGTTTTCTATTGACCAATATAACTTGCTTTGGTATTCCCTAACCACTCCAAACACTGTCCTCTGAATTTACTCCAGCTTTTCAAAGTCCTTCCTAAAACTCCATATGCAGAAGTGACTATAATTATCCCTTTGTGTTCTACCCAGGCCTACACCCACTTGGAAAATGGTCCCTACATTCCTGTGCCAGACACTACACTACAATGAATGCAGCCTCACTTAAGATCACATTCACTTTTTTGGCTTCCGTGTAACATTTTTAGGTTCTTCAGGGATTTTGATATTCTGGAATTTGCAGTCATAGATATAGCATCACTAGCGGAGTATGCATTTTTTTAAATGGTCTTGACCCCGGGATGCCACTCAGTCTTTAAAAGTGCTGTGTTAGTTTTCAAATACAACTATTTGGCAACATTTCTTTCTTTCTTCAATTACATTTTGGCCCAAGTATATTGTCCATCTGTGGGGATTGAAAAATAGATAGAGGACAAATAGATAAACAAATAGATACTTAGATAGATGGGGGGGGAGGGAGAGAGCTGTAAGTATAGGTATAGGCATAGGTATAGGTATAGAGAAATATCTGGATGTACAGGTGTACAGATGTATTAATTTTATGGCTTGACTGTCCAACTACACAAAATCATTTGGGTGCATCCTTTATCCACATATCTTTACCTTTGTTGAATATTAAAATGACTTTTTTTTCTCATGGCTACCAAGATGTTTATCTAAGATTTCACTGAGGAATCCCTGTAGTATCATAGGCAAAAAAGTGCAGAGAGTCGTATCATGTTTAGGAAATCTTTCTTTAAATTTGTTATGGGTGAAGATCCATGACAATGATTAACCTAGATTTCTTCCTAATGTCCATATTTGTCTTGAAGGCAGTGCCCACCATCCAATGATCTAGGTTTACAATGTCGAGTAATGCCTTTCCCCCAACTTTCCAGGTCTATTGAATCAACATGGTCACTCCTATTAGAAGAAATGTGTCAAACCCATGTGACTCTCTTCATGATCCCTATAATTTTCCAGATCAAAGTGTTTCTCCCCAGACAAGACTACCCTATGTGTGGGGTCTCCCCCATTAAGATATATGTGACCTCCCACATTAGAATGTAAACTCCTTGAGGGAAGGAACTGGGTTTGCCTTTGTTTTTTGTATCCTCAGGCTTCACACAATGCTTGGTCTATAGTGAGCACTTAATAAATGATTGGTGGCTGATTGGCAGGAGTGAGCCTTCATTTTTGTTCTATTGAGTGAAATGTTCTTTCATAATATGTGAATAAGTACATCAGTACATGGTATTTTTCATCATTTCAGACGACATAAAAAGCAACAGAAAGATGCGCAGAGATAGGCAGGCGGGAATTTGTAACATATTACCAACAATGACTGGCCTGCAAGAAATGTTGTGAAAGATATTGTTGGGAGCATTTGTTCCTGGAAAAGGAGGTGGCCATATTTGTACAGCGATAGTGAGGGACAGCTAGTGGACACCAGATTTTGAGCTATTATTCATAATATATTAAAGAACCCAGGACAGGGGTCCCAGAGCATTGGGAAATATTCCTTTGTGGAATATGTATGAAAGAGTCTGAGCAAGGAAGGTCCAGAATGAGAAGGCAAGGATGGGCTCCATCCACCAGGGGAGAGGATTAATGGTTGATGCATCCAAGGAAATAAAGAAACGAGATATGTTTTTGGCTCATATCAAGCTTGAAGAATAGTCGGCTCCCTGGGACTCTTTCATACATCCTCCTTTCTGCCTTTTGCAAGGCTGATTTCTTTAAATTTATGTATCACTTTACATTTCCTCCATTATAATGTATCTTAGTAGATTCTTTCTAGACAATCCAGAATAGGTATGGCACGTTCCTTCTAATAGTGGTGACCATGTTGGTTCGATAGACCTGGAAAGTTGGGGGAAAGGCAGAAAAAAGCAAGGATTGTAAAAAAACAAATAAGGGGAAAGACATTTGTTTTTTCACTCAAAGACAGCTTCGCCAAGGAGTATACATTCAAGGCTCCTTCAGACACTAGACTAAGACATGATCACAAGATCTTAGGAAATGAGTAAAGCAAATCCGATGAAAACAAGGAACCAGACTTGGAATAATCTTCCTTAAGCACAGGTCTGAACTTATCATTCCTTTGATTAAGAATTTTTCATGGCTCTCTATTATTGCTAAGACAAAATACAAACTTCTCGGCTTTAGCATCTACAATCCTTCACATGCTGACTTTTCAGACGTGAATCACATTACACCCCCTACATGCCCCATGTCCCATCCAAACTCGCAAATTGCTCTTCTCCAAACTCAGCATTCCATTTCGCATTCCTTGTCTTTGTGTAGGCTATCTCCCACATTGGAAATATTTTCCTCAGCTTGACTTCTTAGAATTCCTAGCTTCAATTCCATTAAACTAGCATTTGGTAAGTGTCTAGTGTGTGCCAAACCCTGTGAGATGCTGTCACTTGGGAGAATGCAAAGACAAAAATGAAAATTCTTCTTGATCACAAGAAAATTCTCCCTCTTCTACCTTCTACAGCAAACTTTTTCTGATGAACCCCATTGCTATTGGAACTCTTTCCATCTTCAAATCAATCACTTATTTACTAATCTCTTTACTGGTTTTTATTCCTCAAAAGAATGTAGATCAGGGTCTGTTTCATTTTTGTCACTGTATCTCTTGGGCTTTGCACAGTGCCTGACCAGTAGACAGCACTTAATAAATGCTTATGGAATTGAAATGAATAAATAAGAAAATTCAAAAGTCACTAAGCATGGCTTTCAGAACCTTTCTAAAGACTAGAATATGAGTCATCTTTTTTCTCTTCATCTGAAATTCTTACAACTGATTTTTCTGCATCCCTGAAAAACAAAAATACCCTCAGGAATTTTGAATTAGAAAGTTTTTCAGCTGACATTAGAATCTTTTTCCTTCTTCCCCCTCAGGACCCTTGAATAATTTTTTTTCCAGTAAATGAAATTTGCTGAGAGAGAGAGAGAGAGAGAGAGAGAGAGAGAGAGAGAGAGAGAGAGAGAGAGATAGCAGCTGGTTATCCAAATATTTCTATTATAATAGCCAGAAGATCTGAAAAGGGGAAAATATTGTGAAGAGAAGCATAGGAAAAAAATCTGGCCTGAAAGGAATTATCTTCAAGACAATGGTTTTTTCCCTGTCCATTAAAAGCTGATTTTTCACTAGGGAGAAGAAGAACCATGAAACTGACTACAACTGACCACTTCTCATTCTCAAAGCAGTAGCATCTTTCTTGTCACTTTGATCTGCTTTGGTTAGACCTTCCTCCCACACCTCCATCATGAGCACACACATACCTTTGCCCCTTTCACAGTTACTTATTTTCTAATAAAGCCTAATGAGGCTAGACAAGATTCAGAAAAAGTTTATTTTACTGTCATGATGAAGCTTTGAATTAACCAAGTTTGCTGCCTAGCCTCATGGGCTCATACAGTCATGTATACAGGAGTCAGGGCCAAATGTGTCAAAGTCAGGCTCCAGATTATGGCATGTTGCCCTCTTGATAACTAGACTAGTGTTGCTGAGGGATTCAGCCAGTCAGACAGGCTCTGGATTTATTTTAAGAGCCAACCTCGACCATTCAAAAAGAAAGGAGAATTTCCTTTGGGTATTATAGGGCTCTATACCAAACTACTTTCAATGTGTTTTTTCCTAAAGAAAGGCACAGGACCTGGCCTTGAGTAAAAGGGAGACTACAAAAGGCTGAGGAATGTTGCTTACTGGGACTGGGGCAAGAGGAATGCCCCCTCTTGTTTTGCTGATCAGACTGGATGGAGAAAACCCTGGAGGAGTAAAACTCTGGCATGGGATGAAGCAGGAAAAAAAAAAGAAAAAAGAAAGAAAAGAATCCAAAGGGACTCATATTCCCAGAAACAGATGGGATGGAAAGCAGCCTCTGGCAGCCCCTCATTGTCAAAGAGACAGCCAGGGGCTCAGAACCTTGTAAGGCAAGTTTAGCAAGGAGCAGAGAAGACACATCCAGGAGGATGCTGGAGAAGTAACAAAACCAAAACAAAATAACCAAGAAAAGATGTGAATCCTTCCTAAGTTTTTCCCCAGAATGGGAGAATTCTTAATATATGCATGGTAGGATGTGACCTATTTGAAGATCAGACTATGTGTCATGAAGGAGGCATTTTTTTTCCTAGTTGTTCAAATTAAAGATCTCAGATTTGGTTTATGACCTCGAAGAGGTAAAGTAGACTGTCTTGGAGAGTAATAGGAATTATATGCTATATGACATGGGAGAGATAACATTCTGGAGATTTGTTATAAAGCATTTGATTGATCCTTAGGTCTTATTACCATGAGTGAATCTTTCCAGTCTACGTCTGAGACATCTCCTATATGTAACCTGTCAATGCTATGGTAGGAAAATGGGTTTTATCTTTTGTTTTTCTGTTGTGGGTACCCTCTGGGTGATTAAGATGATGGAATTAAAACATTATGGTATGAACTAGACCTAGTTAGCTTGTTAACCAAGAGGTACCCATCAAATTATTCAAATGGAAGCTCTCACTATGAATCTAATACTTGCATTTTACAAATAAGAAAACTGAAGCTCTGAAAGACCTTGCTTTATCTCAGACTGGCAAGGGTAGCTAGTCTCTCCCCATAGGTCACAGCTGAAGGAAAATGTCATCAGATGGAATTCAAATGAAAGAGACCCACCTGAGTTTTCTTATCTGGGTAATCCTCATATTTACTGATCAGAGTCCCTTGAGTCACTTAAGGGCAGCTAGATGGTACAGTGAACAGAGTGCCTTTCCTGGAGTCAGGAAGACATGAGTTCAAATCCAGACTCAGACACTTACTAGCTGTGTCACCCTAGGCAAATCGCTTAACCCTATTTTCCTCAGTTTCTTTAGCTTAAAAAGGAAATGGCAAACTACTCCAGAATCTTTGCCAAAAAAAAAAAACCAACCAAAATGGGTTCATGAAGAGTTGGACACATCTGAAACAACTGAAAAACAGTCACTTAACTCTGAAGTGGTAGCTCCCTTCCAGAAGTTTCTTGGTTCTCCTCCTGACAGGCACATAAAGGTTTCATCACAATGAATGAGTAGATACTTTTAAGTCAGACAGGATGCATACTGCCAGGTGATACAAGCATTTCTAGTTTCCTATCTTTCAGACAAACATTATCCCCAAACACTCTGAGTAATATGTATCTTGGAATCCACATAGCTCCTTGTCAAGCTGCCAATCAAATACAGAATGCTCCAAAGCCACATTGAAACGTGTTTCATGTCATTGCTACTCTCTTGCTCTCCTTCACTCTGGTAGAACCCTCTCCATCTGTGCCATTCCCAAACTCCACAGGGGAAGTGAGTCAGCATCAGGTAGTCTCCAGATGTACTTCACTTTAGTCCGTCAACAAGCATTATTTAGTGCCTATTATGTGCCAGACACTGTTCAAATTGCTGGGGATACTAAGAGAAGGAAAAACAAAAGTCCCTGCTCTCAAGCATCTCACAGTCTAATGGGGGAGACAATGTATAAACAACTATGTTCGAAAAACATGTATACAAGATTATATACACGTAGATAATATGATATATATATACACACCCATATATCTGTATATATACACATATATATGTACACACTCATATATACACACACACACATATATGATAAATTTGGGGGAGGGGAGAGGTTAGTTTTTGAGGAAAGTCACTGAAATCAAGGAGGGCTAGGAAAGGCTTATTCCAGAAGACAATACTAGCTAAGAAATGAAGGAAGACAGAGAACCTAAGAGGCAAAGATGAGAGAGAATGTTCATCCCTACTTCCCTCCATCTTCTTGACAGCCGCCTCTCTCTCCACTCCCAATCTTTTCTTCAGTCTGGAGCCATGCTCAAAACAACTCTGTACTTTCTCTTGGAACTGTTGCGGTAATCTATATCTATATCCTTTTGGTCTATAGCAGCAAGCACCCTGACACACCCAGGATGGCTGCTAGGAAAGACTGCTCAAAACGGGTCAAAAATCCTACTTCTAATTACATTCACTAATGCAGGAGAATGGTCAACACCCTGAATATCAGAGAAAATACAAGCAGAGAAAATACAGAGACAATGCAAGCAGAGAAATTAGACCGAAGCAATTAGCAATTGCTAATCAAAGCAACATTGCTGTACACTTTACATACACC
This sequence comes from Phalanger gymnotis, assembly GCA_028646595.1. Taxonomy (NCBI): domain Eukaryota; kingdom Metazoa; phylum Chordata; class Mammalia; order Diprotodontia; family Phalangeridae; genus Phalanger; species Phalanger gymnotis. Next base: position 28,740,091 of record CM053626.1, on the reverse strand, counting down.
ACAGGATTGAGAGTCTTTACATCTGAGCAGTCAGGGGGTCTGAACATACTCAGAATCTCAACCAAGGAATCAAAAAATCCTTCTCATAAGCAAGCCCCCAAAGCAAAATACCAATTCAGAGTATATATACACTTCTCAGAGCCAGAAGGCATCACAACTTTGGTGACTCAGTGCCTAATTAACTTAGTACCAAAAGATGTGAAAGCCTTCCTACAAGCAAGCTTCCCCTAAGCAAGCTTCCCTTAATAGGCTCCACATGAGGCCTATTAATGAGTGGGGAAGAGCTTATTATCCCATTAACCTTACATGGTTTTACTCACCATTCTGTAATTTGAATGTCCAAAATGCCCATCGTTAGGCCACGACTTCCCTGTTTGTTGTCTCTCCTTATCAAAATGTAGATTCTTTACTTGGGTATTTGTATATACAGTATTTAGCATAGTGCTTAGAACATGATAAATGTTTAAATGAATGCCTTTTTATCTATCCTTTGGTAGTATAAGCTCTGGGGCTCACTCTCCCAGTCTCCACTCAGAATGCCAGTCTGAGTACCAGAGGTCTCTTACTTAGTCTTCTCAAGGCTCTGAATGGAGGCTCTGAATTGAGGATGAATTACAAGGGGTCTTTTCTAATATTTGTTCATTAGCTCCCACCAGTGTGCTTCCCCTGTAATCGTTAGTTCGTATGTATAGTCATACAGACTTAATTAGCTTCTAAAAAGGGTATTTACTAAGGTGACATAGTAATAATAGTTACTACAAAATATCCCCCACCCTGAAGAATAAAGCCTGTGATATAGTATCACCAATGTATACAGAACATAGGGGGAAATGGGCCCAGACTTAGAAAGCACATGTGCTGAAGGAATTAGCCAACTCCTGGAAGTCCTTTTGAGGGAGTTCTCAAGGTGTTCCCCTTTGGTATGATATGACTTTTCCAATGGACTCCTTGTAAAGCCTTGACTGTGCTTTTCTTCATTGTATCCACTCTGTCTTCAGTTTCCAGTATCAAAAATTTGGAAGATTTGTGGTAGTCTATGTTGTCGCAAGTAGTCCAACATGACAAAAAGGAAAATTGGGTCAAACGAGAAACAGAAATCTTGCACATCATTAATATAACGAACTACAGAATGGATACATCAAGGGAGGTCACTGAAATTCTAGTTCTCTGCAAAATTAAAAAGTCATGAGTCTGTATAAAATCTACAATTATTGGTTCAAACACTTCATTAGCAATGCATGATTTAATTGCAGAACAGTTTTTTTACCCATTTCCTTTCAGATGTAGACTAATTTTACTTTTCTTAGAAAAATAAAAGCAGGATAATAACTTGTCCTAAGACTGTTCCTACCTGAATCTCGTCTAAAGAGAAGAAAAGAATCAACGGCAAGCAATAACAAGACAAAGATTTTTCAATAACAAAATAATAGTTTCCTCAGAGTCCAAACTATCATCCACCCCAAGGATAAGACAGAGTGGCTCAGGGCTGCAGGTTAACCTTCCAGGAAGCTATCGTGGTTATCAAGCTGACTCCTTCTCTGGGAGTCATTGCTCTTCTTAAATGAGAGCTCCCCAAATGGAACACAGTACCCCAAATGTGGTCTATGCGGTAACTTTTATTTCACTTTTTATTTACTTATCAATGTACATGTTGTCAGCTCTCCCTCAGTTTCCCCTAGCAGAATTTGGTTCCTTGAAGACAGGGACTGCTTTATCTTTGGGTCATCAGCACTGTCTGGTGGAGTGGGCACCAAATGAATTCATTTGGGTATCTTTTAAATGGCCACATTCTAAAAGAACCTATTAGTGGTTTGTATTTTATGATCATAGCATAAAATGGACCAGTTTCAATGTTTTTTTAAATGCTAAAAATAGGCCCTGAAATAGAATCCCTCCATCACAGAATGTACCAGCCAGGAAGATACGAAGAGCTTTGTCCTATATTCTCCTTCAGCTGAAAAATAAACAGCACATTATGTACCGGGGGAATCATGCTGTAGTCGAACTGATTCTCCTGACAGTTTTACAAGGGCCATCAGGGTACCATTTCTATCAGAGTCTCTCTCATGTGACCAAAGTACTATAACCTAGAAACCACGGCAGAATTTGCCTTGCTAATTGTACCCACGCACTAGGTTTCAATCCTATTATCACTGACTCACATCAGCATCCTAGCATTCCCTATATGTGATTGGGATACAAAAGGTAACACGGGGTCAGGCTTTGTCACTTTGTCCCTGTGCACACAAAATCAACTCCAATCCCACAGGCTGTAATCACCACCTAATGAAATCAATGCTGGAGGCCCAGGTAGATACAAATATTATCTTGAAGCCCATTAGGGTTGCATTTGAAGCTGCTCACTCAGAGGAATTCGTGGGAATGGCCAGTCCCCTGGAGCGCTGAGCTGATTAAGCAAGAGCGCATCCCTTCAAGAGACACATAGGGGCAAAATGTTGTCAGTCACTTGCTGTTTATGGTGAATAATAAATCCCTCTCAATGTTGACTTTTCTATTTAGGTGCTAATGACAGTGAAGTACACATTCCATCCAATAAGAGAAAGAGGAGTTTATCACAGGGGTTTCTGCTTCTAGTCCTGATGTCACAATATCAGAACCACTTAATTTCAGTTTTGGAAGATACCTTAAAGCCAAGTTGATCCAACCTGTACTGGAACTATAATCATCTCTACAACATACCTGACTAATGGCCATTCTTCAATTGAACTAATGTCCCTACATGATAGGGACTTGCTCTTTCTAACTTCCCTAAAGTCACCTCCCTTTCTCAATTCCAACTTCTTAGCTCAAAATTCCATTGATTTTTCCTGGCACTCCTAGAGTCTCAATTCAATGGGTTCTCTGAGGATGGGTCATGTTTAGCCAAGAACCTGGGAAAGTTTGTCAGAACATTGAAGATTCTTAGCAACTTCTCTTTAAGAGCTTAATCAAAGCAATCAATCCAGCAAATATTTCCCAAGTGTTTTCTCATGTGCTCTTCATACTGTTAATCACTGTGGGATATGGATGAGAGCTATAAGACTAGATCCCTAGCCTGAAGGAATACACAGTCTAATTGGGGAGACAAGATAGATACACGAATTAATAGCAAAGGATAAAAGGCAGTGTGGAACTAAAGAAAATACACTGAAGGCATTGTGGGAAGAAAATGCATTGTCGGTTGAGCTGTGAACTAGTCAATCCATGCTGGAGAGCAATTTGGAACTATGTCCCAAAAACTATCAAAAATGTTCATGCTCTTTGACCCAAGAATACTAGTGATAGGTCTATGCCTTAAAGAAATTAAAGAAAGAAGAAAAGGGTTCACATGCACAAAAATGTGTATAGCAACTTTTTCCACTGAGGCAAAGAATTGGAACCTGATGGTTTTCCTTCAATTAGGAAGTGGCTGAACTAGTTATGGTATGTGACTACAATGTAATACTATCATAAGAAATGATGAGTGGGATGATTTCAGAAAGATCTGGGAAAACTTGTATGAACTGATGCAAAGAGAAGTATATAGAATCTAAAGAACAATTTATATAGTAACAGAAGTATTATAAAGACAATCAACTTTGAAAGACTTAGTAACTCTGATCTACACAATGATCAACCACAGTTCCAAAGACTCACAATGGAACATGCGAGCCACTTTTGGATAAAGAAATGATGAGTGAAGATTAAAGCATATTTTCTTTACTTTCTTTTTTTAGATATGGGTAATGAATGTATTTATTTTGCATAATAATATATTTGTAATGGGTTTTATTTTTCTTTCCTTGTCAATGGGTAGGAAAGAGGTAAGTGAAATAGAAGGAATTTGGAACTAAAAATAAAATAAAATTGAATTGAATTAATGATGCTTGCTAATAAAATGAACTAATTTTAAAAAGAAAATGTAGATTTAAGACAAATGTGTAGTTTTTAAGTACAACTCCATGTAATGTCAGATGTATATCCTTGCAGAAAAAATAGTAAATAAAACCCTGATACAATGAAAAGAAGAAGAAAGAAAGTGAATACCACTTTAAGTGATACTGGAATTCTTTGAAATCAAAATCATGGGAGCTAGAAGACTCAGAAAAAAAGCTTCCTGAAGGACCTGGAATTCTAATGGACCTTGAAGGGTAGATAAGATTTGGGAAGGTGGAAGAGAGAGAGGGAGAGAGAGAGGGAGAGAGAGAGAGAGATGTCAGGAAGAGCTTAGCTGCAGAAGCAAGCATCTCACATCTAGAGAATGGTGAAGGAAAGAGGCGTCAGGGCATAAAGGCCGATCGAGACAGGGGACAGTTGTGCATTTGGTGTCAGGTCCCTTCTTCCCTGTGTGATATGGGGCAAGTCACTGACCTCTTTAGCCTCTGTTTCCTCATTTGTAAAATAAAGGGCTTTGACTGGATGGACTCTAAGCTCTTAATCCTCTGATCCTATAAGATTTTTGAAGCAGATGAATGATTTAAAAAAGGGGGAGTCGTGGTAGGTCGAATCACACAAGCAACAACAGAGAGCTAAGCCTGCAAGCATTTAGCTCACTAGTGGATAATTTTCCTTGGTATCTCTTCCACTTGAATCCATATGTTGCTTGCCCCTGAGGCTTCAAAGAGACAAGACAAATGGTACTTTATGTTTGTGTCTCTAAAAAATAATCACACACAATACATAGCCCCTGGGTATCATCTTGAACCAAGAGATCACAGTGTAATAAATTTAGAACAAGAAAATCCTCTGAAGGCTTCAAATCCAACACCTCTCCCCCATTTTTATGGAGGTCCTATGATCTTAGGTAAAGAACTGGAAGGGCCTTCTTGGTCTATCAAGTTCGACCATTTTACAGAGGAAAAATATTGATGTCCCAAGAGGTTCAATGATTTGCCCAAGTTCATACAAGAAATTAATAGTTGAACTAGGATTAAAACCCAAATCCTCTGGTAACAAATCTTTGTATCATCATCATCATCGCCATCATCACCATCATCATCATCATCATCATCATCATCATCATCATCATCATCAAAGATATGCCTTCCCTTTTTCCTATCCCACCTCTCACTGAGAAAGTAAGAAAAATTAAATTTCTTCTTATAAATATGTAGAGTAAATAAAACATATTTTCACATCGAATCCATCTATCAATCTACATACCTGTGGGTATAGCTATGTGTATATATAACACGTGTGTGTGTTGTGAATCAGTAGTCCCAGTAGTCCTCTCTCTCGGAAGTCCTGTTTCATCATGAATCTTCTAGAATTGTCATTGGTTGTTATGTTGATCAGAATTCCCAAGACTTTCAAAATTGATCGTCCTTACAATTTTTTTGTTATTGCATAAATTGTTCTCCTGGTTCTGCTCACTGCATTCTGCATGAGTTCATACAAATCTTTCTAGGTTTCTCTGAAACTATCCCCATCATCATTTCTTACAGCACCATACTATTCCACCAGATCCATATACCATAACTAGCTCAGCCACTTTCCACTTGATACAGACCCGCTCAGTTTCTAATTCTTTGCCATCACAAACAGAGCTGCTATAAATATTCTTACACATATGAGTCCTCTCCCTCTTTTCTAAATTTGTTTGGGCATAGAGCTAGTGGGCCAAAACAAATGCACAATTTCATAGTGTTTGCTTTCCAGAATGGCTGGAGCAGTTCACAGCTCTACCAGCAGCGTATCAATGCCCCTCTTTCTCTTCAGTTTTCCAGCATTTGTCATTTTCTGTTTTTTTTTATCAACTTTGCCAATCTGACAGGTGTGAGTCAGAACCTCAGAGTTGTTTCAATTTGTATTTCTCTATTATTCATTTAAAGGATTTTTATATGTCTATTGCTAGCACAGGTTTCTTCCTCTGCAAACTTGCTATTCATAATCTTTTCCCCTGTAACAATTAGGGAATATCAGTCTGGCACAAAATCTTTATCACAGCAAGGTACCAAGAACTTGACTTCAAAGAAGGAATAAAAGGGGGAGCTTCTGAAAGCTGACAGTGATGGTCTCAGTTCACTTGGAAGATCCTCATGCTTCAAGCCAAAAAACCTGGGTTTCCATCCTGGCAACAAGTCACAGATTTACCTCATCAATGGAGATAGTGCTACAGATCTATAAAATTCCTTGCATGTAGTAGGTGCTATAATGTCCCCTAAAACTATAAGGGCTTGAAATAGGAATTATCAAAACTATTTTTTTTGAAAACTAGAAAAGATGATCAGAACAGGCTAGGTAAGGAAGAATCAGAAACAACTGAATCCCATATTGGAGAAGTTTCAAAACTCAACAATATAAATTACTTTGAGGAATAGCTTCCTATTTGCCAAGAACTAGGAAAACTAGAAGACAATTTGGCAGAAATTAGATTTAGACCATCATCTTACATTTCGACTTTCTAACTCACTCAATCTTTTGCTTCCAAGTGCTCAGTGATCCTGTTCCTTATTGCAAGGTATATAATGTAGTAGATTGAGTGCTTTCCCAAGACTCAAGAAGACTTGAGTTTAAATTGTGTCCCAGAAATTTATTAGCTGGGTGGTCTGGGACAAATCACCAACCCTCTATAAGATGGGAAGAATAACAGAACTTACTTCATGGGGCTATTCTGAGAACCAAATGAGATAAAATAAGTAAAGTGTGTTACAAACCTGGAAGTACTATATAAATGCTAGTTGTTTTGTTGTTTTTGAAGGATAAAGGGAAGGAGAAGTGGAAAGGGAAAGAGAAGGGGTAGGAAAAGAGAGTGTGGGACTTCAAAACCAAGCCTCGCACGATGACTGTGTTGTTGGGAGTCAGAAGGCCTGGAAGGTACACCAAATTCCACTTGATATGTGACTTTCAGACATGTAACATCTCTGTGTCTAAATTTCTCCTTATATAAAATAACATCGGATCCATTTAACTTACCATGGCATTGTAGGGTAATCAGAAGAGAATGGATGTAAAATATTTTGCACTACAAAATGTGAACTGTTGTTGTTGTCATTGTTGTCTTTGTCTTCACCATCATCATCGTCATCATCATCACCATCATCACCTCTAATTTAGGTTATTGCAATAGTCTCTAAAATGATCTCCCCATCTCAAGTCAATCCCCTCTCTAGTCCATCGACCATCAAGCTGCCAGACTGATATTCCGACCAGGTCATCTGCATTCTAAAAAAAATTTTTCAATGTTTCCAGAGTGTTCCCAGGATAAAATACAAAGCCTTCAGCCTGGCATTCAAATCTCTCCACAGTGTACCTCCTCCATGCCATCCATGTACATTTTGATTCTTTTTCATTCCATGCTTCTCCGGGTGTTATTTATTCCAGCCAAACAGAGCTGGTGGCTGTTCCCTGTGCTCAAAATCCAATCGCCTTCCTCCATCTCTGTGCACAAATGGCCTTCCATTTCTGGGATGTCCTCCTTCCTCATTTCTATCTGGGAAAAACCCTAGACTACTTCAGAACACAGCTCAGGTGCCACCTCCTACACAGATCCTTCCTTGTTCCCCTAGTTATTAGCACTCTCTTCCTCTTAAAATTATTCTGCAATGCTTTTTACGTGTCTATGTGTGTGTGTATTTGCTGTGGATGCTGTATTCTCTCCCCACCCAAACAGAATATAAGCTCCTTGAGGTAAGGATTTGATGTCCATCATTATACCTCAAGCTCCAACGGCCATGCCTGATGGAGAAAGAGAGCTTAATGAACACTCACTGAATTGAATTAAGCTGTGAGGGCTAAATGCATTTCAGGACTTTTAGGACTCTAAGTGATCCCTGAATGCTGGGCAGTCTAATGATTGTCCTTGTATCTCCAATCAATCTGGTGTAAGCAAATCAAGAACAGTGTGTGCCCTATTGGCCAGCAGCCAGTGTAATCTCTTAAAGAGACAGAAGCCTCCAGGTGATATAGCAGTACCTCCTTGACATGTAGCCTAGCTTGCTGTCAGTGTGATGGATGGTCTTCCAGTGAGCTCATGGGGGTAAAAGACTCCAGTCCCAGAGATAACAACCGACTTGGCATTTGTTACCCCATGCTTCCACATTTCTTTCATTTCTCTTCCAAGATTTAAAAATAAACATTTTTTCCATGTGCATTTTTGTCAGACTTCCTCTCCATAAGACAAGCAACAGAATATATTCCACCAAATTATAAATTTTGTCAAATCACTGAATGTCGGGCCTATTAATTGGCCAGAGGCTTAGGGTCTGTTGTTAATACAGCTCTATCTTGTCACGTGGTATAAGATTGTAGTCATTCCCTAAGATATCTAGACAGCTGGATGGTAGAGTGGTGAGAGTGCTAGGTAGAGAATCAGCAAGTCCTGGGTTCAAATCCAGCCCATGACACTGACCCTGGGCAAGCCCTTTTTCTTCCATGAGTTTGAGGCTACTTCTCTTGGATTATTAGTGTGACACAGGGAAAAGAGTGCTGACTTGGAAGTCAGAAAATCTGACTTTAGATCTCAGCTCTGAAACTATGTCATCTTGGATAAGGGTACTTGAATTCTGAGGGCCTTGGTTTCTTCATCTGTAAAATAAAAAGATTTGACTAGATGACCTTTGGAGTCCCTTTCTGCTCTAGATCTCTAGTCTTATCAATAATAGAGTCAAATAATGCCACCAGTTTCCCCCCAGCTATGTTCCTGTGAGTTCTGAATTAAGTCAAGGATGGGTTGCAATCTCTGTTGGAAAAGAGTTTTTCCACACCTATAGTCACATCGACTGGAGAAATCACAGATCCAAATCCTCCCCTGGTACTTCATTATGGCCTATAGGTGATCTTGCATTCTTGGACGGTATCAGCAGAGTTCAAGCTCTGGAAGCTCCTACCAACCTAGAGAGTTTTCAGTGTGGTCTTAGCACTGGAAAGCGTCTCTGTCATCTTCAACTTTACTTAGCAAAGATAAACGAGTCAGATCACTGGACTTCCTGCAGGCTGATGACTTGATTTTTTTTTCGTTCTCGTTTTGCCCAGAATAGTCACCAATTAATAAGTATTTATGAAGTATCAACTATGTGCCAGATATTGGGAATACAAGGAGAAAGAAAAAAGTAATCTTTACTGAGCCTACATTGTGATGAGAGAGAGAGAGAGAGAGAGAGAGAGAGAGAGAATAGATACATGTAGAATGATAGAGAGATAGACAGAAATAGATAAATGATAGACATAGATAGACAGACAGACATCGACTGGTGGAGAGATAGACATAGACAGACAGATAGATTGTTAGCTAGGCAATACAAGTCATTCCCCAATTGACAAATGGTCGAAGGATATGAAGAAATTAAAACTATCTATAGTCATATGAAAAAATGCTCTAAATCACTATTGATTTAAATGCAAATTAAAACAACTCTGAGGTACCATACCACACCTGTCATATTGGATAACATTACAAGACAGGAAAATGATAAATGTTGGAGGAGATGTGGGAAAATTTTGGAACACTATTGCATTATTGGTGAAGTTGTGAGCTGATCCAACCATTCTGGAGAACAATTTGGAACTATGCCCAAAGGACTATAAAACTATGCACACTCTTTGATCCAGTGATACCACTATTAAGTCAATATCCCAAAGAGATCATAAGAAAGGGGAAAGGACCCACATGTACAAAAATATTTATAACAGCTCTTTTTGTTGTGGCAAAGAATTGAAAATTGAAGGTGTACCCATCAATTTGAAAATGACTGAAGAAGTTGTGATATATGAATATTATTGCTCCATAAGAAATGATGAGCAGGCAGATTTCAGAAAAACTTGCAAAGACTTACACAAACTGATGCTTAGTGAAGTGAGCAGAACTAGGAGAACATTGTACAAAGTAACAGTAATATTGTGTAATGACCTTCTCTGATAGACTCAACTCTTCTCAGCAATGTAATGATTGAAGACCATTCCAAAAGACCCATGATGGAAAAGACCCAGAGGAAAAAAACCTGTGGAGTCTGAATGCAGTTCAAAGCATACTTTTTTCTCTGTTTTTTCTTTCCTTTCTCATGGTTTTCCCCTTTTGTTCTGATTCTTCTTTCACAACATGACTAATGTGGAAATATGTTTAATATGATTGTTCATGTCTAACCTATATCAGATTGCATGCTGTCATGGGAAGGGGGATGGGAGGTAGGGGGGAATTTAGAACTCAAAATTTTGTAAAAGTGAATGTTGAAAATTAAAATAAAGATTTTTAAAAGTACATTATGGGTACATTTTTCCCAGAGATCTGGTTGTTAAATATTTATCAGCAGCCCCTTGTATAAGAATGAGTAAATATGAATATATACAAAGTAGTTAAATACAAGGAAGTTTGGCAGGGAGGCATATAGCAGTTTTGAGGATCAGAAAGGACTTCATGCAATGTAGCTTACACAAGATGGTGCAGTAGAAAAAGCCCTCAGGCCTCAGTTTTCTCATTATAAAATGATAGGGTTAGGCCAGATGGCCCCTGAAGGTCCACACAGCATATTATAGCCATACGATTTTGTGGATTATCAATATCATGAAAATTATAGAATCATAAGATATCAAAGCTGGAAGGTGCCATGGAGACCATCTAGTTCAGTGGTCAGCGATCTTTTTGAGTGTGACAATCCCTTTTAAAATAATAACAACAATAACAAGTGTGGGCACCCACATGATAGCTGTTGCAGTTTTAGTATTTATTTATAGCATAAATACATGATTTTTTAAAGAACCAATTAGTAACACTTTTAAATGAATTTGTATTTTATGTGTCACAACAGCATCCATAGACATTTGTGAAATAGAAGCAGAAAATATAAGAGGAATATTTATTTAGTCTATAGCAGATATGATTGCCTGTTTGTTATGCTCGGTCACTTAACAAAATGGGCTTTCACACATATGGCTTTGTAGATCTCTTACGAGAATTCTGCAGACCCTTAGCACCCATCAATCTATTCCAAACTCCTCGTTTCAGCAATGAGGGAAGTGAGAAGCTTAGGTGGCACACCAGATAGAGTGCCAGACATGGAGTCAGGAAGATCTTAGTTCAAATCCAGCCTCAGGTACTCACTAGATGTGTGATCCTGGGCAAGTCTCTTATCCTCTATTTACTTGTCTCCTCATCTGTAAAATGGGGATAATAATAGCACTTATCTCTCAGGGTTGTTGTAAGGACTAAATGGGATTATATTTGTAAAGTGCTTAGCACAGCACCTGGCACATAGTAGGTACCATATGAATATTATCATTTATTATTAATCCACTAGGCCAAGGTTACACAGATAGTTAGGAGTAGAACAAGAATTTACATCAAAAACTCTCTGACTTCCTGTCCATTGATCTTTCTACCAGTCAATCAACAGCCATTTGTCATGCATTTGCTATGTGTCAGGCACTATGCTAAGTACTGAGGATACAAAGAAAGAGAAAAAAATTGTCTCTGCTCCCATTATGATGGGTGGGAAAGCACATCACACTGCCTCTCCTGCCAAAGACTTCCATCACCCCAGACTCACAGCTGCTTGCTGGGATGTAATTTCAACAATGTCACTTTGCCCGCTTTTATAATCTATAGCCATAAAAATGGCGCATGCTCTGATTGCATGTCCAGTTGTTCAAGAGCTGCAGTTGTTATTCCCAATGATTTTCTTATTTTCCTTTTCTGAAGTTCTACTTCCCAAGTTACATTTCCTCATAGGGCTATTTCTGATGGGTTCTACATGTATGACTGTGGTCACCTCGTTTCACTTCTCTGTCGGGGTGGTTGCCTAGGGAAGCTGCCCATATGTAAAATAGTAGGATTGAATGAATTATTTATAAGGTCTTTCTTTTCCTGCTCTAAATCTATGATCCATTAAGGTCTATTTGCAGGGTTCTGACCATCCCTCAACTTGTTTTTGATCCATCGGTCCAAAAATATTTGATAAAAACCGACTATGTGCCAGACACTGTACTGGCTGTTGGGTCACATAGACAATAAGTGTGAGAATTGACTCGGTCCCAGGCCTTTCTGACTGGGAAACCCTCTGATATCTCCAGTGAGTCATATTGCCTCAAAGTGAGTCCTTTGAACCTCTCCAAGGCAAAAAATGGCCTCAATGAACTTCCATCCTACTAGACTTCTAAGATTTCCTTTCTCTAGGCTAAACATCCCCAAAACTTTCAAATCAATTCAATCCAATTTAGTTAAATACTTAACCAATACATGCTATTTATTGTGCCAGACACTAAGGATGTAAGCAAAATATGAGAGTCTCTGCCCTCAGGAAGCATACAACAGGACTATGAAGCAAATAGGCCTGGAATGAGACAACATGGCACTCAGACAACATCACAATAGATGGCTGTTTTGCTCCCCTACAATTTAGAACCTGCATGAGAAATGAATTAAACTTTTAAAAAGAGACATTTTAATTCAAAATATTATCCCAAGATTTATAGATTTTGGTTGAAACTATTAGCAAAAGGCTGTAATCTATTTGAAACCCACTTATATGTTTCCTACTTCCAGCCCCAGGTGGCATCATCATCTAATTAGAAATCGTGACATGGCATTGATGGGTTACCCAGCTCTGCTATTGTCAAAAGACAATTTCCTAAAGCTATCTGAGAGAATCCTTCACCCAAAACAAGTTTCGTGAATAATTCATTTTGATAGAATGCATTTGGAAACTGATCGCAAATGATCTCCTTTCTCTTTTGTTTTAAGTAGTTTCCCCTTGTTCTTTTCCATGGTTCAGCTAGACTTATTATCTACCAGCCCTTTCTGGGGTCTGATACAGGCATCCCAAGTCATCCATAATTGATTTTTTTCCCATTTTCTGTCAGGGACACATTATTGTATCTGCACAAAAATGATCCTGGTGACTGCTAATAACAATATTACTACCTGGGATGTCCAAAGCACCATTCTCCTCTAGACCTCTAAATGGATTCACATTTATCAACCAATTTGTCATCATGTTGTGTCAGTAATGTAGAAAGAAAGGGAGGCAGTGAAGCCACATACTCATATTGTTGAACATATCCAGAAACAAAGACATGCAGAGGATAAGGTCACGGTTAACCAGTGACAAAGGCAAGAAAAATGCCTGGCAATAAATAATGGAAATGGAGTATATAACCAAGAAAGTAACAAGGTCTTAATGGGAAAGAGTAATATTTTCTCCTTCCTTTGCAATCTCCCAGGGAGCATGGCGGGAAGTAAATGGTAAGGACAAGGGAAAAAAGTAACTCCCATAGCACTTAGCAGTGGTAAAAGGCTTCAATTCTCAACATTCTTTTTGGTCCTAAAACAACAACCCTGTGAGGTAGACATGGTCGAGATGACTATACCTATTTTGCAGATGAGGAAGCTGAAGTTCAAAAAAGGAAAGTGATTTTCCCCAAGTCACACAGACAATAAGTGGAAGAATTGACTCAGCCCCAGGCCTTTCTGACTGGTAAACCCTCTGATGTCTCCAATGAGTCATATTGCCTCAATGTGAGTACTTTGGAACCTCTCCAAAGTCTTACAGGGATGTCTGATGGTGGTGAACAAGTGAACCTGGGTTCTCAAAAGATCACAAACTCAGATAGGTTCTACTATACCGGAACAGCTTTCAATGCAGTGCTTTCATAATGCTTGGCACATACTAGGTGCTTAATAAATGTTTATTGATTGATAGTACTGTCTTGGTGTAGCAGCAAGTGCCCTAGCATACCCAGGACAGCCTGCTAGCACAGGTTATTTAATCCGCTTTTAAAAGAAAGCAACTTTAAAGGGGTTAACAATCTTCTTTAATTACATTCACTAGTTTAGGGGAAAGGTCAGCCCCCTGAATGTCAGAGAAAATAGAAGCAGAGAAATTAAACCAACAGACAGGGTTATGATTGCCTGAATCAAAGCATTATTGCTATACACTTTACATATACCACTAGATCAAGACAATCTTTATATCTGAGCAGTCAGGGGTCTGAACATACAGCTACTCAGAGTCTTGACCAAGGAATCACAAGGTCCTTCTCATAAGTGAGCCCCCAAAGCAAAATATGAACTCAGAGTACATATACACTTCTCATAGCCAGAAGGCACAACTTGTGACTCAGTGTCTAATTAGAAATTAGCAAAAGGTATGAAAGCTTTCCTACAAGCAAGCCTCTTCTAAGCAAGCTTCCCCTAATGGACTCTACACAAGGCCTATTAATGGGCAGGGAAGATCTTCATATCCCATTAACATTACACTCAGCAACAAATTACACCTGCTTTCTGCGAACCAGTTTAGCTAAGTGGAGATAGACTCATTATTAGAAGACTGGTCACTTGGTAATGAAGTCCTTGCTCACAGCAACCCAAGAAACAAAAAATATAAAACATCCCTCAGACTTGTGTGGTTCTTTTCTAATTGTGTAATAATGGAGGCATAAGAAGCGACAAGGTATGAGGAATGAATGAAAAGGCATTTATTAACCACTTAACTATGTGCTAAGTACTTATGCTGGGATACAAATAGAAAAGTGAGCCAGTCCTTGCTCTTAAGATCACATTCTAATTGGGGGAAGCACACATGTAAGAGTTCCAACCACAGGGAATATAGAAAGGCTGAGTGGTTCTAAGGCCACAGCAACAATGTAGATGACAAAACCTGAAGGTTCCTAGGGTGCGTGCACACATCAGAAGGCAATACCTGGGCATTTGGAGGGCACAACTAAATGTAGAGATATGGCAGCCAAGGAAAATACCAGTTTAGAAAATAAACTCATTCTTAATGTTTTACAAAGGAGACAGTGGAAAGTTTATAAGCAGTACCACATCATGGAACATCAGGAAGCAGTGGAGAGCAAAGCAACTTTACAGAAAACTCAGCAAGAGTCACAACTGAGCCAACTGATCCTGGGGGCACTGGATGATGAAACTTAGAGTTTAAAGGACAGACAAGAAATTATTTTCTCCATCTGTGTCGGTGGAACCACAGCATTTGGATTCTGACTTCAATAGTCTCCAATAATCTACATGAGAGAAGATAAATGAATGACAACTGAAAAACACAAAGATGGAAAGGAGCGCCGAACTAGACCAAAGGTACAGAAAACGCAATTTACAGACAACACAATTTTGTGGATATTGAGGTATGAGTTCTCAAACTATCTGAAAAGTGAGAGATATCAAATGCTTAGGGGAAAAATCAAGGCCTTATTATTACGAAAAGAAGAAACTGGACAAATATCAGTAACTTGCTGATATTTTTTGCCTATATTACCATATTTATATAAAAAGGTAAGATTTTTCAGTAGCCACAAGAAAATAGGGAAAGAAGGAGGAAATTAGTAATCGTATAATGACTAATATGTACCAGGCACTTTGCAATTATCATCCCATTTGATTCTTATAACAATGCAGGGGGAGGGGAAGTAAGTACTATTATCATCCCACTTTTAAAGTTGAGGAAACTAAGTCAAACAGAGGTTAAGTGACTTACCCTGAGTCACGCAACTAGAAATATCTGAGGCCAGGTTTGAACTCAGATATTCCTGACTCAAGGTCTAGATCTGTCTCCATTGCAAGGGTAAAGACTATCAGCTGCAGTATAACTAAATTAATTTCTAGGTAATTTTCATGTCTCTGGAACTATCAGCCAAGGACATGTTGGAGGTTGAAAGGAATTTATTACCTCAATCCCAAATATCAAATTGGCTAGAGGTGAATTTCCACAGAAAGGAAAGATTTTACTTCAGGAACTCTGCTGTGCTGGCTGGGTATGGCCATGAATGTGACTCACAAAAGAGCTAAACACTCTTTGCACAAGTGATCACCTTCACTCCTTCTATGAGTGTCACCATATCTTTAACACATAAAACATGTGGAACCGCATCATTTTTCCCTGGCTGCTGACACGTTCTGAATTTATAGCTGGCTAGTGACAATGACCAATTATGCCAGACAGAACTAAATTTTGTATTTGTCAAGATATATGACAATGCATTCTGTTCTTAGAACTGAGATCCATATGTATTGGCTTGGAACCTACTAGTGACAAAAATTCTTGAAAAAGTAAGCCCTCAAACAGAAAAGAAAATAGCAATTAAGTTCAACAGAAGAAAAGTAATGGATTCTGATGAAGATGATGAATATTGAAATCTAATGTTTAAAGACTCATAAACTTCTTGAAAATTTTTCAGGAAAAGATACTTGGCAGAAGTGAAGATGTAATTAAATGGTAACTTTGCTTTCTGTATACATTTTGAGAAAGAGGGGCAAATAAAAAGGACTTGTTTGTATAACAAAAAAAATACTGATCCATCCTCAAATTGCGCAGGCATACAATATTTCATATATTCCAATCTGTATCATTGATTGCAAATGTAACATTTGTAACCTGGAAAAATCCTGCTCCTGAGATTTCATTCCAGATAGACCACCTCTCTGCCTATGAAGCTTTCAGATTTATTGGAGCACATGAACAAGAATTTTGTAGTATGGCCAGGCATGAATAGATTGTAATCTACACCATATAATGGTATACCTCAAATGATGACATCATAACTCCATTAATATACTGTTGGAAACCAAAAGATAACTCTCATAAATTGATGCAGAGTAAAATGAGCAGAAGAGAAAATCAATTTATACTATAAAATCAATATTATAAAAATGAAAAATTTTGAAAGAAAACAATCCTGACCATCTAAATTATCAACAGAGAGTCCACAGGACTCAGAGTATATTTTATTCCCGTGTATGTATGTGTCTATATATGTATATATACACACTATGTAATATATACACCTACATACACAGAGAACACTAGACCTAGCATTGAGAGTTAAAGTCCTGAGTTAAAATCCTGCCTCAGATACTTAACCAGCTATGTGATCCTGCCCAAATCATTTAGCCCTCTTCCTCATTTTCCTCATCTGTAAAATGAGGATAACCATAGTGCTTAATTCTAAGGGTTATTGTGAGGATCAAATCAGATGCTATTTTGAAAGCATTTTGCAAATCTGAAAAATATGTAAATCTAATCTATAAATATAGACATATATAAATGATATGTGTATGTTATATGTGTTATGAATATATGTATATGTATGTGCATGTGTGTGTGTGTGTGTGTATGTGTGTGTGTGTGTGTGTGTCCAATGAGGCTGTTTTAGTATGAGAAGTCACAGGAATAACGAATGAAATCAGGGCAATCAACTGATGACACATTTTCCAACAATGACAATATAAACTTGGCCACTGTGCTAAGAGCAAGGATGTATGTTGGGGGTGGGGTTAGGGATGTGCTATAAGATACATCAAGGCAAAATATGCATTACGGAAGATAGCTAGGGCATGGTGTGGTAGGATGGGCAGCCTCCTACCATATTTCCGCCTGTGTAAGACGCACCCTTTTTTGAAAACTTTGGGGTCTAAAAATTGGATGTGTCTTATACAGTGGTTGTAGATTTTTTTTCCTTATATTTCCCACTTTTTCTTGTGCTCATTGTTTCTCATTTGTTACCAGTATATTAGGTTACATTTTGCCACCTTCTGCCCAGAAATGGCTCAATGTAGTGCTAAATTCAAGTTAAAAGCGATCCAGTTTGCAAAAGTGAATGGAAATCGTGCTCAGTTGGTCTTCGTCCAACTGAGAAAACAATCTGAGACTGGCTACAGGAGAAGACACCCTACTGAAAACACCACAGCAGAAGAAGGCCATGAGAGGCAAGTCAGCAAAATGGCCTGATTTAGAGAGGAAATTGAAGATATGGATTGAAGAGCAAAGGGAAATTGAATTCCTGTGTCCATAAAGACGGTTCAGCATGAGGCAAGAAGAATTGATGATGAAAAAGAAGTTACTGATTTCAAAGGAGGATACAATTGGCGCTTCAGGTTCATTAAATGGAATGGACTAAGCATGTGTACACTCACCGGACTTGCCCAAAAGATGCCTGAAAGCTATGAACACATGAATAAAACTTGAGTTCAATAACTTTATGTAATACAGGTTTTTTTCAAATTTCGGGCCCCAAAGTTAAGGTGCATTTTATATATGGGGAAATACTGTATATATGGCAAACTTTCACCAATCAGGAGAGCACATTCTTCTACGGCCGTAGCTTCCTCATCTATAAAATGAAGGGAGTTGGATGAGGTGATCTCCAAACTCCCTTTCAGCTCTAATCATCTGTAGAATGATCTGCAGAACAATCTCTGGTCTTGCCCCAGCTCTCGGACAGAGATACTGCACTGGGCCACGTTTAACTTTACAAAATATTCAACAAGCTCCAGACATATATGGAATGAAATATGTTTTTAATTGTATTCTTGCCAATGCTTTTCTTCAAATGAGGAAGCTATTAGAGAAACTCCCAAATTAGGAAATCAAATGGGGTACAGCTCAGCCTTGCCCCCACATCACTGTCTTTTTTCTACTCTTGCCCAAAGCTGTCATCAATGTGTCCTCCTTGGTAGGATTTTAAGAGGACTTCTCCACCTTTGGAAATAGAACCCATCACAATTCCCCATACCAACACTTGTTATTTCAGTTGTTCTTCAGTTGACAGTTCTTTCCAGGCCTCTTTGTTACCTCTTCATCATATTCTGGTGAACCAGGATTATCCAAGACCTTACTAAAGGAATGCATCCCTTGGCAGGTCCTATAAAGCTAGAAAGGTTTTGTATACAGAGCTGGCAATGGACCATGGTTCTGTCACAAGAACACCAACCTGGCCAAGTTCAGGAAGGTTCATCACTAGGACATTGCAGCAGGATAGGGTAGAGGACTGAAGGGGGAGGGGCATGAATCATTCAGTCATGGTATGGTGCAAAGGTGACCAAATTAATCATCAGAGGACCTGAGTTTTATCCTACTTCTGCCTTTTACTCCTTGTGTGACTCTGGAGAAATTCCTCTCTCTCTCTCTCTCTCTCTCTCTCTCTCTCTCTCTCTCTCTCTCTCTCTCTCTCTGTGTGTGTGTGTATGTGTGTGTGTGTGTTTGTGTGTGTGTATCTCTGTCTCTCTGTCTCTCTCTCTGTCTCTGTCTCTGTCTCTTTTTCTCTGTCTTTGTCTCTCTGTCTCTCATCTGTGTGTGTCTATCACTATGTATGTATGTTTCTATCTATCTATCTATCTATCTATCTATCTATCTATCTATCTATCTATCTACCTACCTACCTATCTATGTATGTATCATCTATCTATCTGTCTATCAAATTAAGGCATTGATCTGGTTATCTTTTAAGGTCCTCTTCAGTTCCCAAATTGTGAAACTATAATAACAATTAATAATCTATATCACCAAAATCATAGCTTCATGGTGAATTGAAGTGCTTTAGAGGTAAACGTGCACCAGAAAGTCTCACTCATACTTCTTGTGTTTTCTTACCTTGAGCCTGGTCACATTAACCCACTTAAGACAATGCAAAATAAAACCCTGTTAAATTATGTTCCTGGATCAGTGCCAGATATTCCTGGCCACTTAAGGGAACTTCCATTCTGGGAGACTTGGTAGTGAGGAAAGGAAGGAAGTCATGTGTTGGCATGAGGAAGTGGTGTGGGAGAGTGATGGCATTGGCCCAGGCTATCCAGGGATGGGTAGGAAGGAGGGAGGCAACACCGTTACATGGCTCAAAAAAAAGAGACATTTTTTTCATGAGATGATAATATGCTAATTATTCACAGGTCCCAGGTGTGTACACAAGACGACTCAGTGCTTTTACATGCAGACATTGGTATATATGGTCTCCAAGAGAAAAATAATTCAGGCCTCTGTGGTCCCATAAGCTTCCCAGAAATTTTGATATTCGGTTGTATTAGTAACAAAACTTAGAATTTAATACAGTAGACTAGCCTTGTGAGTCTCTAATTCTGTTTTGTCTCTCACCAAGGAAGTAGTCAAGAACAAGGCAGAAGTGGAAGCGATAGACTGAAGTAATATAAATGTTATCATTGTTATACGGCAGGCAGGACAGTGGATCTGTAGGGTCAGAAGGCAACAGCTGCTGCCAATAGCTCTAAAAAAGGCACCAGCATCACATTTAAGACTTTTTATAATTGTCTTATATAAATAAGTTGTTTTTTGTCCTTCATTTCCTAAAAGAGCCAATGACATCATGGTGTGATGTCTTAACCTGTGAGTGAATTGGATTTAAGCGAGGCAGATTTGCACCAAGTTTTCAGCCTCACTCTCTTTCCAGAGTCATCAAAATTCAATTGCAAAACAAAAATCAGGATGACTGGCAATGGCCCAGGATACAGTGGATGACCTTGGCATCTTTGATGTCTGACCACGTTCTGACCACTCTACATCAACTGCTTCAGCCACTTTCACGGCCATTGGAACAAATTATTCTCATCCAGAAGTCTTCACGTGTTTGAAGTAGACATCTACCTAATTTGCCAATGGGTTCAAGGTCTATCAGTTCTCCTCAACATGGTTTAGCCCATCTTCCAAAATGGTTTTATCAGGGTTTGGCTGATGTACATGCAACAGCTTCTTGGGGCCACAGATTCTAAGTAGAACTAAAATATCACGATTGGTGTCTGAGGCTGTTCTTTTATACTGCAACCACAGTTCAATGGGTGAATCGAAAAATAGGAGAACATCCAAGTGAGACTCGGTCATAGCAAAGCATTTTAGCTTCTGGATCTTGTGTTCTTAAGTAGTCTTCCATGTGTGTCAGTATTTTATGTGTCCCTGGTGGAGTCTTGTGTGCCAGACTGCGCTGTAAACTTTCTGAGGTCTTGGTTCCAAAGAACATTAACGTGCAGGGCAGTGCATTACAAGATATCACAAGCTTTGGAGTCAGAAAACCTAGGTTCAGATCCAAGCTCTGTCAATTATTATGCTATGTAACCTTAAGTAAGTCACCTTAGATACTTGTTTTCTTATCTCTAAAATGCAGGGGTTGGGATACATAAGATCCGAGTTTGTTTCCGGGTATAAATCTTGATCTGGTGATCTTGTGGAATTATGGATTTAGATGAGGTTCAAATCCCTGGTATAACTCTGGACAAGTCATTTAGCCTCCAACAGACTACTCCCTTAAACCATAAGGTTACAGAAAAGGGTGTCAGGAAACCAGGGGTTAAAATTCTGACTCTAACACTTACTAGTTGGCTGTCCTTGACAAAAGGTCATTTCTCTGAACCTCCGAACCTCAGTTTTGTCATCTATAAAATGAAGAAAATGGACTAGATGATCTCTGAGGTCTATGAAACTAAAAGTCTATGATGCTAGGATGAGATGCTGAAGCCTTCAATCCCTACGTCTCTCCAGTGGCCAGATCGTCACCCTCATGATCAATCACCAAAGCCACATTGCTGTTTTCATTGTAAGAGAAGGAAACCAAGTGTTCCTGTCAGCCCACCTACAGAGCCACACTATTAGTGAGGTCAATGATCATGATTCATTCCCACTCAGCCCACTCACAAGCTCCACAAAGACTGACAGGGAACTTGTCCAATTCTGCCTGACTGTCATCATTTCCATTAGAGCTTTGCACAAAGCCTTTTGTGCTCACTCTGCTTCTGTAGTAAGTGGGCAAGACAGGTGGGATCTCACATTCCACTTTGACAGGCTAAGTTCCAGCTGCAATTTTATTCTATACAGAGAGGAAAAAAATAAGAAAGAAAGAAACCTGCCTCCCCTCACCCTCCTTCCCCAAATCACGGTTTCTTTAAATAGAATCTTGCCTGGGATGCCTCAATTTCCTGTTCATGGCAAGATGCAAGATCTTGCATCTCTGCCAAAAATCTCTCTAGTTTAATTTGCCCTCCCAAATAAAGCTAGTGCTTGTGGCTTAAGCAAGGAACAAAGATGGTTTCTGTACCTCCCATCATCCTGGTCATTAGCTCAAGGAGCAGGACAAAATGGAGAAATAAATCTGCTTTCTTGTTAGTAGGACTTATTTAAATTTCCTCTTTTTATAACCAGCAGCAAATTACCAGTATTGATAAACCATTAGAAAATAAAATAAGAGACAATTTTATTGACAACTGAATGAAGCAAAGCCTAAGTTGTGCTGGATCTCAGATATCAGGTTTTTCAAATTCACTAAAAATCTGAAAGAAGTATACGTTAAAATTTTGATCTATGCAGCATGCACTGAAATCTTTATCTACATTAGCTAAGAAGCCAATTTGCACCCCTGTTGCACCCTAATAGGCTGATTTGTTATGGTTTACAAAGTGCTATTAATGAGGGAGCTTGAGTTTTTTAGCAGCCTGAATCAGTTTCATTTTGGGATGCAGCAGAATTTTTCAATGGCCACATCTCTTGTTGCTTCCTTTACAAATCTAATGAACAATGTCAGTTCTGATACTGTTTGTATATGAGGTGGACAGATAATAATAAGAAGAGCTAAGGTTTATATAGTGATTTAAGTTTGCAAAGTGCTTTACTTATTCCTTCACAGAAATCATGCAATGAAAATGCTATTTTATTCTGATTCAACAGATAAGGAAACTGAGGCTGAGAGGTTAAGTGATTTATCCAGAACTGCTCAGATACCAAGGATCTGAGGTAGGATTTGAACTCAGGTCTTTCTGACTCCAAATCCAGGGTTTAATCCCATGTGCTACCTAGATAAGTATCTAAGTGTTTGGACATGTGTCTGACCACAAGGCTGATCATGGGATCTTCATTGAAAAGGATCCTAGAATCCATCTGTTCCAATCTCTTCATTTTACAGACAAGAAAATTGAGTCTCAGAAGTCAACTGACAGGGGGCAGAGCCAAGATGGCAAACTAAAAACAGGGACTCTCTTGAGGTTTCCCCCAAACCCCTCCAAATACCTGTGAAAATGACTCTAAATAAATTCTAGAGCTGCAGAACCCACAAAATGACAGAATGAAACAAAACTCCAGCCCAAGACAACCTGGAAGGCCAACAAGAAGGGTCTATCATATCGGGCTGGAAGTGGAGCTCAGTCTAGCGTGGCCTGCACCAAAACAGACAAGGCTGGAGCAGGACTCAGAGGATTGAATCACTGCCAGCTGTGCCGTTTTCCAGACTTCTCAAACCACAAACCCAAAGACAAAGTAGCAAGTCAGTGGGGAAACTCTGTCAGACCTGGGTGAGAGAAGAGCATGGTCCAGCCCCAGCCCACAGCAGCAGAGGTGGCAGTGGTGGTGACAGTGGCAGCGGCGGCAGCTGGTCCAGAGCTCCAGGCCCATAGACAGTGGGTGGATCAAGAGGACAATCTGCAGGGAATTTGCTGGCACTGAAGCAGGATTCTCTTGCTTTGCCCTATTTGGATCTGGGTCACAGTTCTGCATGGCAATCCTGGGGTAAGGAGGAGTCCTGACATGGTAGAGCTTGTGGCCGGTGTGGAGAAGGAATCCTCCTCACAGTTTCAAGGCAGAAAGGGTGCTTGTAGTCACTCTCAGGCCTAAGCACAGGCCAGGAGAGGAGTACCACCTCTCCTTTGATCATACCACCTTAGAAGAACTGAAAATTTGCAGGTGCCTAGAAGTATCTCTGACAACAGCCATGCAAAGCCCCTGAATCTTGGGCCAGAGGTCTCTGCACTCTGCAAGCAGAGTCCTACTTTGATAAAAAGCTCAAAAGTCAAGTAATTGGCTGGGAAAATGAGCAAACAGCATAAAAATAATCAGACTATATTCCTACTGTGGTGACAAAGAAGATCAAAGCATACAACCAGAAGAAGAAAAGTCAAAGATCCTACATCCAAAGCCTCAAAGAAAAGTACAAATTCCTCGCAGGCCCTGGGACAACTCAAAAAGGAGTTTGAAAATCAAGCAAGAGAAGTAGAGGAAAAATTGGGAAGAGAAATGGAAATGATGCAAAAAAAATCATGAAAAATGAGTCAACAGTTTGCTAAAAGAGACCCCAAAAATATTGAAGAAAATAGAACCTTAAAAAAGTAGACTAACCCAAATAGCAAAAGAAGTCCAAAAAACCAGTGAGGAGAAGAATGCCTTAAAAAGAAGAATTGGCCAAATGGAAAAGGAGGTTCAAAAGCTGAATGAAGAAAATAATTCCTTAAAAATTAGAATGGAGCAAATGGAAGCTAATGACTTTATGAGAAATCAAGAAAATATATAAAAGAAGCAAAAGAATGAAAAAATAGAAGACAATGTGAAATATCTCACTGGAAAAACCACTGACCTGGAAAATGGATCCAGGAGAGATAATTTAAAAATTATTAGACTACCTGAAAGCCATGATCAAAAAAAGAGCCTAGACATCATTTTCAAGAAATTATCAAGGAAAATTGCCCTTATATCTTAGATCCAAGATGTAAAATAGAAATTGAAAGAATCTACCAATCGCTTCTTCAAAAAGATCCCAAAAGGAAAACTCCTAAAAATATTATAGCCAAATTCCAGAGTTCTTAGGTCAAGGAGAAAATATTGCAAGCAGCTAGAAAGAAACAATTTGAGTATTGTGGAAACAATCAGGATAACACAAGATCTAGCTTCTACTGCATGTGTGTGTGTGTGTGTG
>CM053626.1:28617694-28712694 GCA_028646595.1 Phalanger gymnotis | reverse complement strand
TATATGCATAAAATCAACAGAAAGTGGCTTTTTTGAAGGTAAATTCAATAGCAGCCAAATATATGTGGTTTTCAACACATGAATTCATACAAAACACTATTTGGGGGTTTGGAGTTTTGCTTTTGTTTTTGTTTTGCTCTGTTTTTTAGGGAGGCTGTTTAAGTCCATTACATTTCTGCTTAGCTTAAATCCAACATCATCTTTCCTGAAGAGAACAAAGTGTGGCTTCCAAATTAAAGGGGACACCATAGTGAAACTTTATTAATCATTTCATGCATATTGCTGATATCAGGATGTATGGATGCACAAAAACATATCTCATGCATCTCTTTTGTGGAACACTAATGATATTAAAATGTGATTTGCACATGATGAGTGTGTTAACAAACACTGAAGAAAGACAGAAAGTGAAATCTTTGGGTTTGAGCCTAGAGGTCACATTGAACGAAAAGATGAAGGTGTTACTTAGAAATACTTTCTTCTCTCCTCCAGACAAGAGACATTGAGCCTAAAGATGTGAAAAAGAAGGCTGTGGCTAGAGATTTACTAAGAAGTCACCTGAAAGCAAAGCTGGATGGGAAAAAATACATTCATGTAGCAATAATACATTAGTAGCATTTATAACACATTTATATCAATCCATGCCCACTCAGTTCCAGTCTCACTGTATACTTTTAAAATCATAAAATGAATCACAACAGATTTGGAAAGTAATCTCAAAGAAATCCATACAATCCTGGGTTCTTCACTATAAGGCAGTGAAAGAAAAGTTAACTCTTCTCACCAAATTAGAGGAAAAGATAGATGTTTATAGAATGCCTGGTAAAAAGGTCAAACACCCACAGAAATACTTTTGAGGAAAGCATACATCAGTGACCCAGAATAGCCAAGAGGTATATATCATCAGAGCAGCCAGGTAGCACAGTGGATAGAGCATCAGGCCTGGAATCTGGAAGACCTGAGTTCAAATCCATCCTCAGACAGCCGTGTGATCCTGAGCAAGCCACTTCACCCTGTTTGCCTCAGTTTCTTCAAGTATAAAATGAGTTAGAGAAGGAAATGGCAAGACACTCCAGTATCTGTGCCAAGAAAAAGCTGAATAGGGTCAGGAAGAGTTGGACATGGCTGAAATGACTGAATGACAACAACAACACACATCATCAGATTTGTCAAATGTAATTGAAAGTGGCTCACCTCTGGATGAAGCCTATGAAGTAGCTAAGATTCATGACCAGACTCAAAAGGCCTTCCATGGATGACAAACATATGAACTCATCCAGCAATATGTTGACAAGGAAGCTTCAAAAAATGACTGAATCACGCAGTTGTGGAGATGAGTGGAGGGGGAAATGTATAAACAGGAATTTTTATGGCAATTCGGGATGAGATTTTTTTCATAAAGAATTACGGAAGGATTTTCCATAAGGTTCTCAGATTTACCAATGTAGATTACACAAGAAATCAATAGAAACCACATGTCATGTCACTGTAGGCTATGAAAAATGGCACTTAACAAATACCTATCAAAAATATAATCTGGTGGATATGATTAAACATCAGAATATTTTTCATGGAATGAGAGATGACATATTTCCTCCTGCTGTAAAGACAGTCCAAATATTCTCAAGAATGGAATCATTAATCAATAGCAAACCATATCACGAATCAAAGCATTTCCCACAATCATACAGATATGACTTCGATCCATAAAGTTACAAACGATATCTTAATAAATGTCTTTCTAAGAAATACTCAAAATTCCCAAATCTCACAGATTTAAAAACTTTTAAAATGTAGATCCTAGCAGAGGAGAACTATATCATATGAGAACAGAATATAGCCCCTCTCCTTCCTGTTAACCTGGCTGCTACTGGAATTGTCCCAAGGATGCTTTCAGAAAGCCTACTGAGGATCAGTATAGATTCTAACATTTTGATTCGTCTGCAGAAAGAGGAGTATTTTACCCACCTGCACAATAATTGTCATAGTACTAAACATAAGAGTGACATGACAACTTGTGTTAGGACCATAAGGCACTAATTGGCAAAGGGGATAGAGCACTGGGCTGGGAGTCATGAAGACCATCCTTAAGAAGATACTGACTGAGTGACCCTGGGCAAAGCATTTAACCCCTGTCTGCCTCAGATTTTTTCAGCTATCAAATAGAGGGTTTGACTTAGAATCTGAAATAACTGAGTTCAAGTATTGGTTCTGACCATAAGCAAACCACTTAAATTCTCTGAGCCTCTGTTTTTCCACCTGTAAAACAGGTATAATAAAACCTGTCCTATTTACTTCATAAGATGGTTGTGAGGTTCCACTTTCCAGGCTTACCATGTCCTCCACTTCCAGATCTAGCCTGCAGCTCTCACCCCCCACCCCTGACCTCACCCCCATTACCTCAGGCTTTGATTGAGGAACATTCACATTGTTGTATCCTGGTCTTAGACCTACCATTCTACTTCCTTTGATCTTCATGCCACGACACCATGAACTTACCCACCTCTGTTTTCCTTCCACCCTACGCCTTCCCTACTTTAGCTCTGAGTATAGAAATTAAAGCAATACCACCACACCTAGAAAAGACATGCTAATCATTTGCCCTGTGCATTCATCCTGTCCCTGGCTTCTGGGTCCAAAACACTCTGCCCTGGTCGCTACTACACTCTATATGTTTTCTTTGCTTTTTCTAATGTTATCTCCTTGAGAGCAGAAACTGTCTTTATTTCTTTTATTTGCAAACTCAGTATGTAACATAGTGCCTAGAATATAGAAAGTGATTAATAAATGCATTTTTCATTCATTCAATCAGCAAGGTAATGTATGTAAGGTTTGGTGGTGGTGATTTTCTCCTCATACTCGACCAACTTTCTTGAAGGTGGGGACTAGTTCTGACATTATCTTTGTATCTCTAGAACCTAACACATACTTAATAATTACACTTAATAATTACATATTCACTGTTGACTATAGATATTTCACACTTGCTTATCTGTTGACTCGGTCCTCCATGGCAAAGACCATTCTCTGTCTCTGTATTCCAAGTCCTTAGTAGGGTATCATGCACATAGTAGGCACTTAATACATTCTCTTTGAACTGAACCAAGATATGTTGAATGGAGTTGTGTTGAATTAAAGAGGCCAAACAGATGGGCATTTCTTGACAATATGACAGTGCACGTAGCTTTTAGAAATTAAGAGAAAAGACTGTGGAGGCCACAACAGCCATCATGGCGTGTGTATATGTGTCTGCCTGCCTGCCTGCCTGTCTCCAAAGGACAAAATGTTGCAGCAAAAACTGAAAGTGAATGAAATATTTCAATTCACTACCAAATGGCAAAGAAAATGTGGTGGGACCCAAGCCAGGAAATATTCTTAGCTTGGAATTTTTTCAGGGCACTAAATTTATCCAGCTGGAATTCTTTTTTTAAAAGTAGCATCCCATTCAACCTTTGCAAATGAAAAATTTGCCTTTTAATGGGGAAATCAGCATTTTATCATAAAGATGGAACACAGTGTCTTTGGCTTAACTACTTTCCAAGGAAGACAACTATTTTTAGGGACAGCGGTTTGGAAAGATACTGATGGTAACAAATATTTTTCAGGCGTGATAGACTGGAAGCATATGTACAGGAAGACTGAAGATCAAAAAAGAGTCCATTCCCAGTGGAATGGATTCCCCGTGGTGGAAAATGTCAGAGAGTGTTTAATCTTATCTGCAGAGCCATAACCAGAAAGTTTCATTTCCAGGGCAAGTAGCTTCCAAATAAACTTTGAAAGAGAAATAAATGCATATGAATCAGGTTATGGAGATGGAGGGGTAAGACACATCCTAGGGAAGTATCCTGTGGTGGGGTGACAGAGATTCTAGAGTGCTGGGATAGCGCTAGGCAGGATCACTTCTCAGCTCACCTCCCAGAATCTTGCCCCCAGAAAAAGAAATTTTCCATTTCATAGCTTATTATTTTATTTCATTATTCACAATAACTAGCTCAGTTATTTCACCACTATTGAAAGATAGCAAATACTATCCATGCCCTAAAATTTCAGTACTCTGGGGGGAAGCTCCAGTCGTCCCTCTCTAGTTATGGTTCTGAATTCTAGTTCCTGGGAAAAGAACTACAAAATACACGTGGCCAAAGACTCTGAAAGGCCAATGACCCCTGATTATTTTTAAGAAAGATTCACTTGTATGTGTATCGTTGTGGGGATGTGTGGGGCAACACTGAATCTCAGGACACAAAGCTTAGTGGGAAAGACCAAAGGATGCTGTCCAATTGGGGAAAGACAAACCCAGGAGGGCATACTGTGGAGCCAAGTAGGGGAAGGACAAAGAGTACAACCCTCTGATAGCTTCCTATGTTACCTAATTATTCTTCCTAAATTGGTACTAAACTCAGTTGTTTCTACCTCCTTGCAAATTAAAAAATTTGTCTGCACCCTTTAATGGTCAAAAACCTAGGGCAAAGCCCTAGTGTTCCTGCCCTAGTTTCAGCTCTGCTTATCTTCCAGAATGGACCAAGTTAAGAGAAAAGAAGAGAAGTTTCCAAATAAACGACTGTAATAATTAAAGTCATTATTTTTAAAAATGGGCTTGCTTCTCCAAGGATAAATGAGTCAGCAGCAAGTAGAAGCAATGTGACCGTGTGCCATGGGGCATTTCTCAAATTCTTGCTTACTGTAGGGAATGATGTGGCACTAATCAAAGCATATCCTGATCCTTAAGAGCCAGAGAAAATGGGAGAAGTCATGGAAGACAAAAATGCTTGCAGAACTCATTTCTGAGACCACAGAAAACTCTGTGATTGAGAGTGGCAGCAGGTTAATTAAGAACTCTGTTTGTGATGATGTTGGCACATTTTCAATTCCAATTGACACTGCTCACGACAAGCATAACTAATGTCTGTTGGATCATAGTGAGACTTTGTGAAAGGGAGAGTGAGAGCTATGTATCCTGTAAGGCAAAAAAAAAAGAGAACCAGAGCTTCCCTGTGCCTTATCTCATCTTCCATGTCCTCTAACGTTATAGGTTCCAATCCCACCTTGGATACTTAGAGCTTCACGATGTTGGCCAAGTAACTTATTACCAGGCATCTGTTTCCTTGTAGGTAAAATGAAGGGGTTGGACAATATGGTCTCTGTGGATTCCTCCAGCATTAGATCTATGATCTGACTCAGTATTATGTTCTGAATGGGCAGGGTTCTGTAATGGGTGCTCTTCATTCCAGTCGGTGGAAGCCATCCCTAAATAGGTCACAGGATTGAGGTGACAGCTTTCCAATGTTGCACGGAGTAGAGTCGTTTCACTACCATGCTCAGTAGGCGCCAGGGGCTCCCTATAGCCTCTGGGATCAAATCCAAATTCCTCTATTTGGCATCTGAAACCCTCGAAATCTGGGTCCCGCCTACTCTTCTGATCTTCATGCACATGATGTCAAAGTGACCTTCACAATTCCCTCTTCCATCTCTATGCTTTCACGCAGGTTATCCCCCATGGCTAGAAGGGACTCCAACCTCACTTCAACCTCTTAGGATCCCTAGTTCCTTTCATGTCCTCTTAGGATCCCTAGTTCCTCCATGAGGCCTCTCATCACCCTACCCTCATCCATTTTTAGTGCCGTGTGTTTACCTTCCCCTCTGTATTGGGAATCAAGATGGGCTCTTAGCATTTATTCAACCAAGTGCCCTTGAAGAGTTTGGCCTTTGTTTCCTTGATTAAATTAGGAGTCTTCAATGACCTCCTTGCCTCAGGAGAAAAGCCTAGTTTATATAGGTTTGAGTGACATGTTTGTGACATCAGAGTCGAATTTTTGTGATGATTTTAGTTCACGTGGGTGAACCTCATGTGTGACTCACCTTTGACCCCGAACAAGATATATAAAACCAGAGGTTGACTTTCTTTTTTTCGGAGCTCTGAGCTGCAGCAGTAGAGACACGTGACTGAGCCAGCCGTTGTGGAGCTCCTGGCTGAACTCAGATGTTGGTGACTATGAATTGTATTTGGTCTGTTTTTAAATGTATGTTTGTAATTTGTTTGTATTTGCTCTGAAGTTCAGGGCACTGGCTTTTCCCCCTGAACTAAGTGAATGATATTTGTATGCTGGATTAAAGTGAGATTGTTAACCCCTTAACGTTGTTTTCCTTAGTAAAGCAGATCAAAAGAACCTGGGCTTGCAGCATTCTGTGAGCTGGTTGTTGTTGGTTTTACACCCCCACAACAGCTTCTAGCCGAATTGTTACAGCACCCTCCTACATATTACATTGCCCTCTGTTTTTTTTTTCCTTTTTGCATTTATTAGGTGTTTCTTTATCTAGGTATGTAATGTTCTCCCCCATTATCCCCAGGGGAATTTAAATGTCTCAAGGATAGAGACCTTCATTCTTGTGCCTCTCAAGTGCCCAGCATTCAGGTGCTGTTGAATGAATGATTTTCAAAGGAATAAATGAATGAGCAAATGAATGAATGAGTGAATGAATGAATGAATTGTGGTCCTCAAAAAGTTGTTTGGACCAGATTTAGAGTCATGGTATGCTTTTCGTGTGACGAAGGAGATGTAACTCAAGTACAATGTGCCCTATATGCTTAAGGTTCTGTTTTCATTATATAGAAGTTGTTTAATGAAAGGTTTTTGTGTTCACAACTGAATTAATCATTCATTTGATAGTACACATTCTTGGTTCAACTTTTTATAGATTGGTGTATTTGTTACTGAACTAAGACCAGCCACAATATAAAGGCTGACTCCAAATCTATCACTGTTTCTACTGCATCATTATGCCTTGATAGTCTAACCCCTTGATAGTCTAACCCTTTATACAGATGAGGAAACTGAGGCCCAGATACATTAAGTGACTTGCCCACAGTCATATAGCTAGTAATTGGAGGATTTGAACTCAGCTCTTTCTGACTCCAGATCCAGGGCCCAATCTACTATGCTACCTATCTAATAATGATAATAATGTTTAGGTTATTATTAATTACTATTGTTACTATTAATATCTCATATTTATATTGTGCTTTATGGTTTGCAAAGTGTTTTTAAATTAATTGTCTCATCAGTCTTGAGTTTGGACTTATAAGTTCACTAGAGCACAAATCTAAAGAAAAAGAAAAGGAAATGATTTTGCAAGATTTCAAATGAGAGATTCACCTCAGGGGCTCAACTAGGCCACAGTATTTCTCTCTTTTCTTTTTTTTCATTTAATATCTTTGTTTTTTAATTGTGATTTTTTATTTTTAGTTTACAACACTCAGTTCCACATAATTTTGAGTTCCCGATTTTCCTCCTTCCCTTCCCCCCTTCCCTCCCCAACAGAGCATGGAATCCAATATATCTTCTACATATAACTCCTCATTGAACTCATCTACACAACAGTCAAGTTGCAAAGAAGAATCATGACCAATGGAATGAATCATGAGAAAGAAGAAACAAAAACAAAAACAAAGGGGAAAAAAGGCAAGCATAAGGTGTGCCTCAATCTGCACCCAGACTCCATAGTTCTTTCTCTGGATGTAGATACTCTCTCCATCATGAGTCTTTTGGAGTTGTCTTTGCACCTTGTATTCCTGAGAATAGCAAAGTCTATCAGTTAGTCATCACAGAATCCATATATCTGTGGTTGTGCATAATATTCTGCTGATTCTGCTCTGCTCACTCGGCATTATGTCGTGTAGGTTTTTCCAGGTTATTATGAAGTCTGTATCATCCCCAGTTCTTATAGCACGAAAGTATTCCATTACCTTCATATACCACAACTTGTTCAGCCATTCCCCAATTGATGAGCATCTCCTTGATTTCCAATTCTTGGCTACTACAGAAAGAGCTGCTATAAATACTTTTGTACATATGGGTCCTTTTCCCACTTGTGTGATCTCTTTGGGATACAACCCTAGGAGTGGTATTGCTGGGTCAAACGGTATGAACATTTTTATAGCCCTTTGGCCATAGTTTCAAATTGCTCTCCAGAATGGCTGGATAAGTTCACAGCTCCACCAGCAATGTAACAATGTTCCAATTTTCCCACATCCTCTCCAGCATTTATCAGTGTCCTGTTTTGTCATTTTAGCCAATCTGACAGGAGAGATGTGGTACCTGAGTTGTTTTGATTTGTATTTCTCTAATCAGTAGTGATTTAGAGTATTTTTTCATATGCCTGTAGATATCTTTAATTTCTTCCTTTGAAAACTGCCTGTTCGTATCCTTTGACCATTTCTCAACTGAGGAATGACTTGCATTATTATAAATTTGGCTCAGCTCCCTGTATGTTTTAGAAACGAGGCCTTTATTAGAGACACTAGTTGTAAAGATTTTCCCCCAATTTTCTGCTTCCCTCCTAATCTTTGTTGCATTGGCTTTTTTTATACAAAAACATTTCAATTTAACATAACCAAAATTATCTATTTTGCATTTTGTAATGCTCTCTATCTCTTGTTGTGTCAAGAATTTTTTGCTTCTCCATAAATCTGATAGGTAAACTATTCCTTGCTCTCCCAAATTGCTTATAGTATCAGCCTTTATTCCTGAACTATGAACCCATTTTGACTTTATTTTGATATATGGTGTAAGATATCAGTCTATGCCCAGTTTCTGCCCTACCATTTTCCAATTTTCCCAGCAGTTTTTCTGAAATAGTGAATTCTTAGCCCAGAAGCTGGATTCTTTTTATCAAAGAGTAGATTGCTATAGTCACTGACTACTGTGTCTTGTGTACCTTTCCTGTTCCACTGATCCACAACTCTGTTTCTTAGCCAGTACCAAGTAGTTTTGATGACTGCTGCTTTATAGTACAGTTTAATATCTGGTATGGCTAGGCCACCTTCCCTAGCATTTCTCTTCATTAATTCCCTAGATATTCTAGACCTCTTGTTCTTCCAGATGAATTTTATGATTTTATCCAGCTCTGTAAAATAATTTTTTGGTAGTTCAATTGGTATGGCACTGAATAGATAGATTGATTTAGGTAAAATTGTTATTTTTATTATGTTAGCTCTGCCTAACCATGAGCAACTGATATTTTTCCATTTATTTAGATCTGACTTTATTCACGTGAAAACTGTTTCATAATTATATTTTGGGCGCCCATCTTTCTCGCAGCCTGTATCACTGGCTGGTTTCTGCAGCTGCTTCTGCGTTGGTGCTGTCTGGTGCAGCTCCACACACCAAGTGCTCTCCCAGCTTACAGATCCATCCAGTCGACCTTTTGGACTCTCCTGGCTTGGAAATTTGCCCCATTCAGACTACTAGCAGCTTCTAACTCTCTCAAATCTGCTCAGATTCACTTTTTTTGGAGGCATCTGACAGAACTTGTGAGAGAGCTCTGGTAAGACGCTGTTTTCACATGGCCATCTTGGCTCTGCCCTATTTCTCCCTTTTCAAGCTGTCTTTTAGCTTTAAATATTCCAAGGTACTTTAATAAAGTTAATGAGATGTGTAGATAAATTCCATCTGCCAGCTAAAAACCCCAAATGATAATAATAATAGCTAATATTTACCTAGCTCTTGCTACATGCCAGACCTTCTGCTGATCTCTTTACCCATCCTTCACAACAACCGTGAGGGTAGTATTATCCCCATTTTTCAGATGAAGAAACTGAGGCAAACAGAGTTAAAGTGACATTCCCAGGGCCACACACCAAGTAAGTTTCTGAGGCCAAATTTGAACTCAGTTCCTCTTGTTTCTAGGCCCACTACGCTATCTAGCTGCCGCAATAATAAGGAAATTAATAGAAGCCATGCAATCCAGATAGTGCAGCCTCTGTCTAAGCATTGTCTGGTTAATTGATGTCTGCTGTCTCCATTAGGCATTGCAAGAAAACTAAAATTATATTTATTGCATGAAAAAAAACCACTACATGTATTTCTTTTCATCCCAAGGCTAACTGTGGAGCAAAGTTTTGTTCATTAAAACAAAACAAAATAAAACTTTCCAACTGTGATCTGCTTGAGGCTGAGAAACCAATCGCTGCCTAGCAGACCTAAGAAAGTATCCCTTGGGCTGGGACCGCAGCTGTTATTTTGAAAAGTCATTGAACTTTAGAGCTGGAAACAACCTTAAAGGTCATTTTCAACATGACCTCCCAGCCTCCTCCATGCCATTGTTCAAAAACAATTGTGCAACCCAATTTCTCTGCTCTGTTATTAAACCCCTGTGCTCTCCCAGGGAAAGGAAGTGTCTCTTTTGGAGTCTTTTCTGGTGCTGCTTGTTTAATGGGTGGGATGTAAGGAGTCTTTTCTGCTCAAGGACTAGGGATGAGTCTGAGAGCTTTCCATACATAGATCCCAGACTAAGCAATCATTTCATAAAACAGTGTCTGACTCGCTTAAGGATGGGGAAAGGGAGGACAGCTTGGGCAGAGTCTGAAGTTGGTGACCAAGAGGCAGCGGTCTCTTGGGTAGAAAAAGTATAGGATACGGCCTCAGAGAACCTGAGCTCAAATCCTAATTCTGACACCCATTCTCTGTGTTACCTGAGAGAACTTACTTTATCTCCCTGGAACCAAATTCCTTTGGCCTTAAAATGAGAGGGTTTGAATTGGGAATTAGGAAAACCTGGCTTCAACTCCCACCTCAGACACTCGTTATCACAGGGTTAATAAATTTTCTGGCTCTCAGCTTCTTCAGATGTAAGATGGAACCAATAATAGGTCCTATTTCACAGGGTCGTCGATCTGAAACTGAACTTCCGTGGACATAGGGAACTCTCCATGGGGAAAGTCTCAACACTGGTATAAATCACAACTTCCCAGAGAGTTATCATGTTAGAGCGTTGCCTGAGAAAGCAAAGGAGAAGGGAAGCAATCTATGCAAGTTCACTCAGTCAGCATACATCAGTAGCAAAACTTGAGCCCAGACCTCTCTGAAGCAAAGTCTGGCCTTCTAGCCACTGTGCCCCGCTTCCTCCCCTCAGAAACAAATGAGATAATGTAGGCAAAGGACTCGAGTGGCTTCAAAGTACTATAGAAGGCAGCATTCAACAGAGGCTGGAAAGCCAGTCCCAAGGCAGGAAATGAGGGTTCAAGTGTTGCCTCTGATCCATCATGCCTGGTGACTGGGAGCAAGTCACTTAGTGTCCTAGGCAAGTCTCAATGAGTATAGATTGCAGAGAAGATGTTAAATCATGCTTATAGAATACCCTTACACATCAAGAGGTCCCTATGCCAATGAGATTGAAAGTCTGGTAGTCCCTATCCCTATAAAATGTCTAGTAGTAGTAGAAGCAGCAGCAATAGTATGACTTGACTTTCTGTTTCTTCAGTCACTTCAGTAGTGTCTGACTTCATGAGCCTATTTGGGGTTTTCTTGGCAAAGATACTGGAATCTTTTGCCATTTCCTTCTAAATGAGGAAAGTGAGGCAAATGAGGTTAAGTTTTTTACCCAAGGTCACACAGCTAGTAAGTGTCTGAGGCCAGATTTGAACTCAGGAAGATGCGTCTTTCTGTTTCCAAGCCTAGCACTCTATCCGCTGTGCTCCCCAGTGATTCTGTTATTTACCTAAGTAACTAACTTGATCACTCCCAGCTCGAAATCTCTGCTCCTCTGGTCTCCACTCCAGCGGGTAGGAGTTCATCACCTTCCCTGTGTCCAGCCCCTGAGTGATTCATTCCTGAACCTGAAACAGGGCTCTCACATCCTTCCGCTTGGCTGCTCTACAATTGCACATCAGTGTTTTTGATACTGGAAACAGCTATCAGCCCGAACAGTTAATTATAATGATTTCTTGGGCACCAGGTAACAATATTTACCCCTTTTCAAGCTGTCTAATGACCCTGTTCATGAATTCACCAAGGGCTGCTCAGAAGGAGGCCCACTGGGGAGAGATGTTCAATTTACCGGGAGAACTTCTGATTACAAAGCTCTGGCTCGGGGTAAGAATGTTGTTGGCTGAAGAGATTCTCAGGAGCGCAGAAAGCCAGCCGCCTGTAGGTGCTGTCCTGCCAGTCACTACCACATGAAAAGTAAAACATTTCTCTCAAGGACCAGCAATGATGCCCGGTGGGTTTGGACAAGGAGCAACACTTGAATTTCAGCTCTACTTTTACTACCTGTATTACCTTGAGCAAGTCACTTAACTTCCCTCAGCCTCAGTTGGACTTGATGGCTTCCAAGGCCCCTTCTAGCTCTAACTAGTGCAGCCTCTTCATTTTACAGATGGGTAAACTGAGGCACAGAGAGGCAAAATGACTTTCCCGAGGTCACACAAGGAGCAAATAGTATAGAGCCAGGATTTCAACCCAGCTCTTCAGACTACAACTCAAGTACTCTCTGCCTCGACTCTCTCTGTCCCAGCATCCTGGTGTTTGGGATTCTTGTACAGGCTTGGAGATTGATTTCCATCTCTACTGTCCATTCACTTGGATAAGTTTCTACCTCATTTATTTTTAATCCACTTCTGCCTAAAATTTGACACATCCAATTAAGTTCACAGTGTTCATTTTAGGAGGTTGTTTGACAGGTGGGGATTTGAGAATAAATACTTGTCTCTGAGATGAATCTAAAAACCAATGATTAGAAGGGAAGGGGGAGGCCAAAGAGTCCTCTTTTTGTTGCTAGGGTCCACCGTCAGACCATAAACCACTCCCTGAATTTCTTTTCACAATTTCGTAGCTAAAGAAGAGTCTTGAGTGTCTTCTCAGTTTGGTCAGGAGACATATCTGAGGGCTTTGAAGTGTTTAGAACTGATATGTGTGTTTGGGGGAGGTGGGGTGGAGTTCTAGCCCAGGGATTTTGTCAGTCTGGGGAACTTTCAGTGTGGAAACTGTCTTCACCCATGGAGATTGGCAACTCGTCTGTAACTTATAGTCTTAAAAAGTTGACTGAGACACCAAATGGGCATTGCCTCGGTCAAATTGAGACTTGTTAAAAATGTTAGCTTAAAAATAAGGTCAAGGTCTCCCACTACATCAGGGGCCATCTCTAGTCACCCTGATCTCGATCTTACCACTGGACCCAGATGGTTCCGGAAGAGCAAGTGAGGCTGGTGATTTTGCACAGCTCTCTTTCACTTCAATCCTATTCGCTTGCATGTCACAGCACCACCTCCCTCTTAGAGAACAAAGGACAAACAACAACAACTGAGGCACCCAGAAGTTGTGACTCCCCCAATGTCACACAACCAATGTGTGTCAGACACAGGATTTGAACCCAGATTTTTCTAACTCCAATGCTGGCCATATATCCACTACAACCCACACACAGTTACTTGCTTGAGGCATCAATGCGAAATACTTATTAGAAATGAGAACATATCAATTCTTGTTAAATTAAGCAAATTTAATTCAGCAAACATTTATTAAGTTTATATCATGTGAAAAGAATGTATCAGCAGCTGGTGATAACTGGTGATACCAGGACAACAGAGAAATAATCCCTGACCTCAAAGAGCTTACATTCTACCAGGAAGGGGCAGGAGAGGGTACAACCCGAGCACAGAATATATTCATTTCAAGCCTCTCCCTGCCTTCCTGGGACCTTAGAGAAGGACTACAGCAAATTTTCTTCAACATGGGGACAATTCCTGGGATCTTAGGGAGGGCATGCAGCACATTTTGTTCAGGGGGCTGAGGTGGGGTGGGACAGAGAGATTCCTTCTTCCCAGGATTCAGTGCTCATTAGTACTGGTACTTAGCAGATGCTTAATAAATACTTGTTGACTGACTGTAAAAATTATTGTGCTCAAGGATGTTTTTCTGTTTTAACTTTTCCATCATCTTTCCTTAATTGCTTTCTCAATCCATCCCACTCAAGCCAGATCATGCGATTACAGAATCTGGGGTTTGCAACTTGTAAACTGCGCCCTTTGGAAGTGTTCCTTGATGTTTTTCACTCAGCAGCCTGGATCACAAGATGGTCCCCAAGGCTCTCTAACTCTCTAGATCCAAGTCAGAGATTTTTATAAAATGAATACCACCGGCATTGCTGAGTCACCCTCTAGAGAGATGGTTCACTCACAGTAAATGGGCATTTTCGTGTCTAGAGCAAGAAGGGCAAGACCCTAGAGCCCTGGGGGCAGCTGCTGAGGAGACTGACACCAGAGAAGAGCCAGGCAGGCAAGGGAGATCAGTGGATGTACAGGTTGGTTCCCTCAAAACCTCCATGTCCTGGACAAAACTTCAGTGGCCCCAGCCTAGTTATATAGCCCATGGTTGTCTTAAGCAGCCACATTGCTTATATTTAACTACAGACAAGCCAGAAGACAAAAAAGAATTATTTTTACACTTCTCAAGATAGCAAAAACATTAGTTAGAGGAGGGAAACACCATTTTAAATTATTGAGCTTCCCAATGACCGCCTGGAGGATGACAGCCAGCTAATAGAATCTGGAAATATTTGTCTTTCTACGTTTGGGTCCTTGAGATTTTCTATTATGAGCTAATTTTTAAAGAAAAATTCTGGGCTCAGCAAAACCTGGAAGACTTTGGCCTAGTACTTTCTCCCTCCACCTTTATTTGAAATCCATTTGTATGCTAAGAGAAACAGAATTTGTGTGTTCCTGATTCATTTGTGCTTAAGTTGTCGAAATGTTAAGAGTTATTTGAAATCAAAGAAGCCTTTGGACTCCCAACTCTTAGATATATTTTTTTCATTCTTGGAATCAGGAAGCTGTGGTTTTGCCAGGAATAAATAATCTCAAACCCTATTTAATCAGAAACTCAGAAGCGACAGGGTTCAAGTGGGTCATGATGCATTGTATACTTTTCTATTTCTTTTATAACTCTGAATTTCCTAATATGTGAATCTATCACATCAGCCTCAAATTTTTAACTTTTTTTAAAAAGTTGAGTTCCAATGGAAATAAGGTGATAAAGATATAAAATAGTTCTTAACTTACTCCTTTCTAAAGTACCGACGTGCACAATGAGAGAACAGCAGCAAAGCAAGGCAGAAAGAGTACCCAACTTGGAGTCAGAAAGTAAAGTTGGCAAGTATTTCTTCAGTGCATACTATGTGTCAGGCACTGTGCAAATCCCTGGAATACTGATACAGACAAAAAGTCACTTACTTCAAGGAGCTCACATACTAGTTGAGAAAATCAACATGTAAAAAGGAAACAAAAGAGGGAAGAGTCTAGAGAAGGCATAGCAGAGCTAAGAGAGAAGTAAAGGATGGCTGGCCTGTGACCTTCCTCAAAATGAAGGTTGTAGGAGGAACTTTGGGAGGAGCTGAAGGCATGGAGGGATCCTCCACTCACTAGCTGTATGACCATGGGCAAGTCACTTAATTTCTCTGAGTCTCAGTTTGCTCATCTTTTAAATAGGGATAACTCAATCTCACTAGGTTGTTATGTGGAAAGTGGTTTCTTTGTAAATCACAAAGTAACTTGGAAATGAAGCATGTGCAATCATTGTAAGTCATGGTCTAGAACCAGACCACTGGATTTTTATAAGCAAGATGTAAGCTTGAGGGTTGCTCGCTGGCACTTGTTACGGGTTGTGCCAACCCTGGGTTTTCCCTTGGAACAGAGATGTTTATGTCTAGGTCTCTACCAAAAAAGGAGTATCCTCAGTTCCCATTCAAACTATAGGGCAGGCTTCATCAAACCCAATAAAAACCACCAATTCCAAGCCTATAAAATATCTTTTTTTAAATCTCACTTTCCCATTAAAGTTGACCACCTCAAAATAACCCCTTACCTAAAAAAAAAGAAAATACTTATAATGGCATTGAGATAGCTTTCCTTCTTGCAAGCGTCAAATTATCAGGGACTTGAAAAGTTATTCACTTACAACAGAGTCTTGATTAGGCCCTTCAAAAAGAGTCAAAGACCTTGGGGTCATTAAAGAGTCAATCCCTTTCCTCTAGACGAGCACAATCTGCATAACTCAGTATTAGCAGAGTTCAAGGTCCAGGTTCACTTCCCCATATTAAGGTTCCCTCCACTGTTGTTCCTTGTCTAGGGTTCCTATTTGATTCCAGACCTACTTTACTGGGTCCAGAAACTCCTTTTTTTCCAAGATTTCCTTCTCTTATCTCCAAGAGATTCAGTTCAGGACCAAACCTTGATGTTAGTCAAGAGCTCCTCCTTAGTGTAAGAAGTAGGATTCTTTCGTCAGCTGTCCACCATTGCAGAGAGCTCCAATTCTTATTGTTACTGGCTTAACAAAGGAACTCCTCACTATGCCACTCCTAGGGCCATTCAGTTCCCTGAAGAGACCTCTTCCAGGAAACCAAGGATGAGTCTCTCTATGTTATCAACACATTTTTGCTCTGATTCTCTCTCTGTCTCAATTTCTCTGTCTCTGTCTCTACCTTTTTATATGTGTCTATCTATAGCTCTGCTCTTTCTCTCCCTTTTAAAGGTTTAATCCAAGGGCATGGCTCAGTATATCATCCCCAAATATAGTATTACTGGGAATCTTTCCACCATATTCAGGGAGATACCTTCAATGCCAGAAGAAAGTATCAATCAATGAGAGGCAACAAGAGCGATGCCTTGGTATAGACACCCTATATGATAATAGTCTTACAGGATGTCACAACTGAAATGTAGCTTAAGGCCTATTTTTATGTTTTAATATTTTTTCAAGTAACAAGTATTTTTATTCATCTATTTTTTCTAATTCCTTTCACCAAAAAATAAAAAAAATCTGAAAAATAAATCCCTCAATGCATATCTACGTAGTCCAGTAAAACAATTCCTACATTAGCTACGTCCAAAAATATATGTACCTTTCTGCATGTGTATTTCATTACCCCTCCTTTTACAGAAGGTAAATGGCCTATTTCAACTTAATTCTTTTGGATTCATGGTTTATCATTATTTTGATCGGAGTTCTAAAGTCTTTTAATGTTTTTTTTTCTTTAAAATGTTACCATTGTATAAATTGTTCTTATACCACAATTGGTATGCCACATTAAACCGTACCAAATGGTTTAGCCATTCCCCAGTAAAAGGGCGGAACCTTAGTTCCATTCTGGGCCACCATGAAAAGAGTCACCAAAAATATTTTTATACATATACATAGCTCCTTTTCATCTTTTCTGGGGTGCAGGCCTAGTAGCATGATAGCCGCACCAAAAAGTGTGCACAGTTTGTTAACGACCAGGTCATAGACCTACCAACAGTGGACTTGGGTACCCATTTTTCCACATCTCCTCCAACATTTGTCATCTCTGACGGTCTGAGGATAGCAAGGTAGAACTTCAAGTTATTTTAATTTTCATTTCTCTAATTATTAGTAATTTAGGGAATTTTTTTAAAGGATGTAGTTTGGATTTCTTGCTTTGAAAATTGTTTATATCCTTTCACTACTTATCTATTGGGAAATGGGGAGCCTGACACTTTAAAGGTTAGCAGTCTGTAGAGTCAAATGCTTTGTGCCCTTTAGCCAGCAAAGATGGAAAATCCCCTGGGGGTATTAACAGCTCCCAGCAGTAGGATATACAAGAGAGAGGGATAACAGACTCGGGGAATTGTTATTTTCCAGAGAAGTTCTTCTCACTTAAAAGAGATATTCTGATTACAGATTTCAGATAAGGAACAGCTAAAGACAGGGCCATTTATTAGGAGCTGGGGAGATGAAGAGGGGGGAAGAGAGAAAGATGCTCATGATGGCTTTGTTGTCAACAGAAGAATGAAGAGGGCATTTAGGGACAAGCGAGAGGTCATATGTGGTCATAGAATGGGAATGGAGTGGTATGTCAGCCTCCAGAGATGAATCTCAAGCCACATTTAGCTCTAATAGTTTGGGAGTGAGTAAATAAGCTTAGAGGAAAAACAGACTTTGCAGGGCCAGCCGGGCTACTACTTTCTACCCTCACCTTCTTATCTCTACGTGAATTTGAATAAATTAACATTTGGACAGATTTGACACATTTCTATTTCATAGGTCAAAATATAAATAGAAACATGTCAAATCAGAAAAAAAAAGTTTACCAGCCACAGGGCAGAAATGAAGGAGAGAACAGATGGACAGTGTGTGTGGTGGGTTACCCATGAGCTAATACGTGAAACAGAGTCACAACTAGCACTGGGACAGGCACAGATATTTGAGTGGGACTTGCTTCCTTCCTATGAAGAGCTTTCTTGCTAGTAGGGGGAAGTTTCTCCCCATGGTAACTGCCTATTGATACTTCTAGTAGCAGGCTACATTAAGGTCTTCAGCCTCTACATCCAGGGTCCGTTCATTGTTTAGCCCCTAACCCAAGAGCCACTTTCCTCCCTAGCCTCTCCCTAGGGACCAAGGCCCCCCCCCCCCACATAACTATACCTATTTGAAGATTGCAGCTTGAACAGTTCTCTCCCTTCCCCCATACTCAACTGAATTTGCCCCAGACCCTGTCATGGATCAGAATGTTACCAACCAAAGTAATAGCTCTGGTGTGCTACTTGACTTCTATGCGGAGGAATGGGAAAGAGCTTGGTATAATAGATAGTGTTGAAATCATAGATATTAAAAACTGGGGTCAAATCAAGACATTGGCAAGTTTAAAATTATCTTGGCCCGTTTCCTCATTCACAAAAGTACCAGGTTGCATTCTGAGGTCTCTTAATAAGATGATTGATGAGAATCACATAGGATGAGTA
Organism: Phalanger gymnotis; assembly: GCA_028646595.1. Taxonomy (NCBI): domain Eukaryota; kingdom Metazoa; phylum Chordata; class Mammalia; order Diprotodontia; family Phalangeridae; genus Phalanger; species Phalanger gymnotis. The sequence continues at coordinate 28,694,168 of CM053626.1, read as the reverse complement.
GATATAGATGGAAGGCAATCTGCTCCTGTGAAAGAAATAACCATCCTAGAGACCAAGGATCCACTGAAGATGTGAGTTATTGACATATTCATATAGACTGAAAGTCAAAGTTGCAACGAGGAGAATCATTCTGATTTACTGGAAGCCCATCTCTTTTGACGTTCTGAAAAATTATTTGCGCTTTACAAAAATGCAGTCTCTCTAGTTCTTACAGTTGAAGGTCCCCAAGAGTAGTTGAACCGAAAAATTCATCGCACAACCTGGAGATGAGTCTCTCCAGCATGGCCGAGCTATCTCCTGGATGATTAAAGATGCAGTCCATTCCTTAGGTTGCGCTCAAATCCTTTATATTGCCTTTGGATTCAAATGACCTGGGTTCAAATTCTGTCTCTAATACTGTGTGACCTTGGACAAGTAGCTTAACATCCCTATTTCTTTATCTGTAAAATGAAGATATTTGACTAAATGGTTTCCAAGGTCCCTTACTGTACTAAATCAATAAATTCTGAACCTTGCCAGCTCAGTAGGACCTAGACGAACTTGTATCCCTTTGGGCACAAAGTTATCTCCACACTGAGTTTGACAGAAGTAGGGGGAAAAAAGCATTTTTAAAAGTCTCCATGTAATTCCTTTCACTCCTTCTCCTGTCCCAGAAGCTCACACAACCATGACCCTTCTGTAGTTTCTGGAAACTCAAAAAATAGAACCAAATATCCATTCCTTTAATAACCAGGATACGTGCTTATCAAGGAAAGTGAAAATGCCTCATTCTCTGGAGAAAGTTAAGAACGTGGTAGTGACAGCTGTTATTCTGTTGGGGTTTGGCCATTGTCATGCCTGGAGGCACTGTTACCACTGCTGAGAGCAGTGATGGAAGGCAAGGCTCAGAAAGAGGAGAATAAGGCACTGTTGGCAGGAGCATCTAGTCTGTTTACCTGCTGTATAATGCCTACACCTTGCTTTGCTCATAGGAGATAATAAACAAATGTTTTGTAAATGAATGAATGAATTCCTTGAATACTTTGTTCATATCTATTCCATGGCACTTACCTGGTATTTCACTTATTGGCATGATTTTTCTATCCTGGAATATAAGCTTTTATAGGCACATCTCTTTAAATACCCTTCCATGCCTAGCGTGGTACCTTGTACACAGCAGGTACTCTATAACTGTTTTATAAAAGAATAATTAATTCCCAGAGCACATGGCCTGTACTTCTATGATGATATCTGAGAGACTGCCTTCTGCCTTAGAATACAGACATTAATGCGTGAATAACCCTGCCCATCCACCACTAAATTCACAGCTTACAGTTTTTAGGAGCTACTGGGCAGAGAGGAGAAATTGAGAGGTCATCCAGTTAAGCATCCTAATTTTAAAGACGATGAATCAGAGCCCCATAGCTACTGAGTATAGACACTTTTTTTGGACCAGGTCTTCAATTTCATTGGTATCCAGAGCTCCCAATGAGAAAATTTCTTCTACCAAGGCAGGTTCTCCAATTTATTGTCTCGGAGAGTTCCCTTGAGCATTGACAGAGTGGTGAAGAGACCTGTCCATGGTTAAACAGCCATTTCATGTCCAAGGCAGGACTTGCATGAAGCTCTTCCTGACTCTATCTATTATGCCACACTCCGTCGCAAGTGCTGTTACTCTGAGTAACCCAAAGTCACACAAGTTGGGAGTAGCAGTGGCAGCATTAAAACCCGGGTCCTTTCATACCAAAGCCAGTACTCTTTCCACTTCACCATGCTGCCCCCAAGGGAAGCTCCTTGAAGGCAGGTATCATGTGTTATTCTTCTTTGTGTTCCTCCCATGACACCTAGAGTAGAGCCTTGCCCATAGTAAATGCTCAATGAAGGAATAAATATATGAAGGAAGGAAGGATAATACTTTGCCTAAACCCTTCTCCACCCCATCTTACTAATGGTCTTATTGCCTTTCAATTCAATTTTATTTAATAAGGATCTGTTAAGTATCTACTGTGTATCTATTATGCTAGAAGTGGGTACAAAGACAAAAGCCAAACAGTCCCTGCTGTAAACGAGTTTCGCCCTTATCAGTCAGGTGCTTCTTCCACATAGACTAGCCAACTTATGTGACTTCGGGTCTCAGTTTTCTTAATTTTTAAAAGAGGGAGCTGGACTAGATGCTACCATGATGACTTCCTCCTTCCTCATTTTACATTCTCTAATCTGTCTCTCACATCGACAAGGATAAAAATTGGATGAGTCCGGGTCTGCATCATTGGATGAAACTTCAGTACTGATGAGTTCATACAGCCATCCAAGTATTGAAATGTCTTCCCAAATAAGATTTCTCTTTGTATGTGCATATCTGGGTTGTATGTGCATGTGTGTATGTGTTTCATTGCGCATGAGTGTGTTGTTGCATTACATGTATATATGTGCAACATGTATTATATTGAATTGTGTTGTGTTGCACACATATGTCTATACATATGCATAAGTGTTACGTATGTATGTGTCTTGTATGTATGCATTGTGTTGTGTATGGGGGTATGTAGGGACATATGCATGCAGGTGTGCATATGTGTGTGTCAGTAAGCATTCACAAATTCCTATACCCCATCTCCCTAAATTTGATGATTTCTAAAGTCTAAAGTGTCTTCACTTGGGGTCTTTATATCAAACTGTCACCTCTGTGGAATATGGCTTTTTAGCATAATTATGTAAAGCACCAGGCACTTCATGCACATGCAAGTGAGTAATAAATAATATGGAGATTCTGACAGTTTCTTATTACAGTAACACCTCATTGATCCAGCATCTTTGCAGAAGGAGTTCCACATGAGAGAATATCTATAATGCTGAAATTTACCCCTTAAAGCTTCAAAACTTTTTCAAAGTCCTTTTTAAATGGAAATCTTGTTAAAAATATATGGCACTTTTTACTTCCCTTTCTCAAGGTGGTACAGTGGATAGAATATTAAGACTGGAGTCAGGAAGATCTAAGTCAGCCTCAGACACTTACTAGCAGTGTGACCCTGGGCTAGTCACTTAATCTCTGTTTGCCTGCCTGCCCAACTCTAAAATGGAGTAATAAATATACATTGCCTCTCAAGATTGCTATAAGGATCTAACGAGATATTATTTGTAAAATGTTTAGCATAGTGTTTAGTATATAGTAGGCGCTTAATAAACGCTTGTTTTCTTCCTTCTTTTCACCAAGTACTGGCAGTGTAAGTAACTCTAGGTGTGGTAATTCCCTCCACCAAGGCAAATCAAGACCTGTCTACAGCTGTAGAGAAGCCTTCAGAGGTACCTAATAGTGCAGTTGACCTACCCAGAGTCACATATCTAGAAAGTCCTAATTAGGGACAGCTTTAAAACCCAAGTTATCCCAAATATAAGCCAAGAACTCTATCCATCAAGGTATCACTCACTCTACTGAACCTAATTTAAGTTTTTCTCGATGGTACGACATGATCACAGTGAATTTTTTTCTTTCAACAAACATTGACAAACGGTGTCCTGGGATGGAATACGTGAACATACACTTTGCAAATGCAAGTGCATCTGTCCCTACACTAAAGGGAAAGGAGGTGCAGGCTAAGCTTTTCTTCTCCACTTATAGATGTCACTTCTTAGAGTTTCTGTTTCTACCAGTCTTTACTTCACTTCTTTGCTGGGCTTTAACTAAAATTGGCAGTGATCAAGAAAGATCCAGAAGGAAGCCGGAAGAACCAACACAACTAAGCTTGTTCAATCAGTCACCAGCACCTGCTCTACTCCCTAGTCAGGCTCTCTGATGGAGCAAAGTGTATCCAACTCAGTATCAGGGGAGATCCGGATTCCAATCCCACCTCTAGCCCTTACTAGATGTAAGACCAAGGATAAACCACTTAACCTCTCTGAACTTTCATTTACTCATCTGTAAAATGGGAATTGTCATAGCTGACATTGGAAGAGCGAGGAGAACAAACTGGGAATTATAGTCACCAGTCCCTGGGAACTGAATTCATGGCAGTGACTTAAAGAGTTTTCTCTTCCATCCTTTCCATGTCCTCATCTGTAAAAGGGGGATAATCACTGCTAGCATTTATATACTTACCCATGGTCACACAGCTATTAAGGGTCAGAAACCATATTTAAATTGTCACCTAACTGATCCATAGGCAGTATTGTTAAACTCAAATAGAGAGGATCCATGAAGATGGAATATCGACTTCTATTTCCCAATCACATTTTAATATAATTTGGTCCCAAAGCAGGACAACTCTGCTCATTGTATGTATGTATGTATGTACATATATATATACATATATATATACATATGTATGTATGCGCTTATACATTTTTATGTGTATGTGTATCTGAAGTGTTTCAATAGTTTCCCTTTCAGAGATATTGCCTTAATAATATCCCTAAAAGAGATGAGACTACGTCGAAGATCAGGATGGAAATATCAAAGTGTATTTGAAATTACTTCTTCACTGTTACTATGGACTCTTTCTTAGCTTTCAATGCCCTTGACTGTCTGCACCAGCCAGGATGTATATACCATACCAGGATGTATGCAGTGACTGTAGAATGCCAGGTCCTGAAGATACTTAAAAGTCAGGAAACGGTCCCAAGAATGTGAAGCTAGCATCTCAGAGGCTTGAAATCATACAACATTAGAATAAGAAAGGATCTTAGATTATGTCTAGTACAATACATTTTTTGACAGATGGTGAAGTTAAAGTTGAGAGAGAGAAATTAATTGACTTATTCCGTACTACACAGTCCATAATTAAAAGAGCTGAGATTTTGTTACTCAGGTCTTCTGACTCCCTATGCAGTGCCTTTAAATGAGGTCCTCAGATCCTCGTGGAGACAGCCCAAGCCTCTGAACCCAGGAGCCTTGTGAATGGCAATGCTTCCAGCCCAATTCCTTGAGTGATTATCTGGGGAATCCACCCCTGTAGAGATGCAGCCTGAACACAGCTCCTACAGGCCCTGCAACTAGACCCACCAAAGACAAGGTAAAGAAAGTCCTGGTTGCCAAAGTCTTTGGAATTGTCAAGTGGTTCAACATCAAAACTCAAGACCATTTTACAGTAGAAATGGTACTAAAGAAAAAATATTACCATCTACTTTGATATTATTATTATTAGCTACATATTATATTATATATTAGTCATGTATTATACATCAATCACATATTATTAAATTATGATTTATTATTGTTTTTACTACCATTATTATTATTAAGCATTTAATAAATGTTTTATTCATTCATTCAATTGAAAAATCCAGACTGTCATGTACTATGACATCAACCACCCAGATGTTTCCAGATGTATAATGTTGAATAGACAAACACTCAGATGATTGATGCCTTCCTATTTCATTGGGCTGTTTCAACCTTGTGTTTAGATTCCAGGCCAGGAAAAGTCTGTTTCTCTCTCCAGCTCCAATAGTGGCCAAGTACAATTAGTCCTCGGAAAAATATGTTAAGTCACGCAGGAATGATGAAAGCATTCATATGCTACAGCCAATGCATAGCAACTGTTTAGAGTCATTCGACACCCCAACTCAATAATATCTTACATTTCTATGATGTTCTAAAGTTTTCAAAGTCCCTTTGGGTGCTTTAACTCCCTTAATCCATGTGGCAACCCTGTGAGATAGGGACCCTTAAGTCAAATATTCACATTTTACAGATGAGAAAGCTGAGTCTTAGAGAAGGAATGTGCCTAGCCTAGGGCCACATATTGGTTATGGAGGCAGCATTTGGACTCAGGACTTCCTGTACAATGTTCTGTCCACTATGTTGGGCTATCCTTTCTCTCACGGAAACATCCAGAAATCACATATATAAGAGCTGGAACTCTCAGGGCAGTCCCTCCATTGGGAAAATGAGAGATCTGAAGTCTGGAATAATGGAGTAATTTGTTTAAGGTCACATACATTATAAATGTCTGACCTGGGTCTTCATCTCAAGTTTTCCTGATCCCAAAGGCAGGACTCTGTCCACTACACCATTCTGCTCCTGACACACTGAGATGGTAGGATCACAGATCTTAGAGCCAGAAGGCACTATAGGGAACGTAGACTTCCGCTTGAACACTGACTCCTAAAAGAAGCCTTTCCTACCCTACCCCCAGATGCTACGTCCTTCCCTAACATATTACCTGGATTTATTTTATATATGTTTTTATGTATTTATATTGTCTCCCCTCAGAGTTACCCATGGACTATTTTGTAAATAAATCTTTGTATTCCTTGCATTAGTACGTGAAATATACAAGAATAGGGATAGTAATGAGTACTGGACCTGTGGTTTCATTTGTATACAGAACTCCCAGATGAAAAAAAAAAATCATTTTTACCAATGTAGGTCAATACATTTTCTTCAACTAAGATTCTGCCTCTCATGAGAAAATCTTTTACCTAACAGCTGGAATGTGTAACCTATTCATTAATGAATTGCTCTACACCATTTCTGCCTAGCTTGCTATGCAACACCCTGAATGCTTTACAGCAAAGCTTGGGGGCAGGGTAGCAGGAGGATTTCCTTTAAATTTATCAAGATCTCATTCAATCACTATAAAGACTTGAAGATACAAGCAATTTGACCAATGAAATGGGATGCTCTCTGGAGGTGGATTCATGAGTGCATAGTGCTGTGATCAGTTGGAACATAGCCTAAGCAATGATAAATCTAATGGAAAACAAAGGAAAACAGCACCAGTGGGGAGTCTGCATAAGAGCAGGACAGGGTGGGATCCTGGCTAAGTCAGCCTCCCAATGTGTGCTAATTACCACTGTTCTATGGCTGCCATTATTCCACAGGAGAGAGAAGTAGAAAAAGAAATTGGGAGAAGGAAAGGAATCCATGTGCATCTCATTAGCAAGTACCAAAAAGCCTTATTCCCAAGTTAGATCAGTATGAAGCGCACTGTTTTCTGGGAAGGTCAATCTGAACTCAGATTGTCAAAATGGGTCTGGTGTTCTGGCTTGAGACATATAGGGCTTTAGAGACTGATTTTCCCAGCATTGGGAGGGTTCTCAGTCTACAATCTTGTTATAGCCTCTAAATTCAAGGCTTTTATTGAGTTTGGAATGTCTGTCGGCTCAAACATAGCTTTTCCAGCGATTGTGTCATTGAGCCTTGGCATTATAGCGTTTCACTTCAGGGCCATTAAGACAAATGCTTACTTATTAAATTGTGAAGTCTCCCAAAAGTAGGCAGGGCTCCGTGCTAGAGCTAGAGCAGCCATAAACCCAGTCGGCCAAGGCAAGAAAAAATGGGCCCTTGGCTGAGTAGAATTCTAACTGATAGAGAAACAGGAAGATGAAGAATAGATAAAAATTTGCAGAGGTCCTAAGTAGAAGGGACCAATAAAATCAGTCAGTGTGGTATAGTTGATTGGAATCAAAGGACCTGGTTTCAAAGTCGGGCTTAGCAACTTACCCAGCTGTGGATCCTTGAGCTTGGTATGACAGTCAGGACTTTGGTCAGAAAAATCTTCGGGAGTCTTGTATAAACTGATGAAAAGTGAAGTAAGCAGAACCAGGTCTTTGTACACAGTAATAGCAATGCTGTAAAAACTTAGCTACCCTGATCAAGACAGTGATCCAAGACAATTTCAAAGCACTCATGATGAAAAATGCTATCTACCCATCTCCAGAGAGAGAACTAATGGACTCTGAGTGCAGATTGGATACTTTTTCTACTTTATTTTTCTTCTCTCTCTGTGTGCTTTCTTTTGCAATATGGAAATATAGTTTACATAACTTTGCATGTATAATCAATATCATATTGCTTGCCTTCTCATGGAGTGGGAGAGGAGCAAGAGGGAGGGAGAGAATTTTGGAAGTAAATATTTTTTTAAATGAATGTTAAAAATGTTTTTAAAAATGTGCTCAGGGAAATATTCAATGATAGGTATGTGTATATATATATGTACATATATTTATGTGTATATATGTGTGTGAATGTATGTATGTATATGTACATATATGTATATGTAGTATATATATATGTGTGTGTATATGAGTGCATATATGTATTGTGACCTAATTAGCCCATATCAGCCTGCCAGAATAATTAGGGAACAGATTCACCCACTTGAAGATGAGGACATTAAGAAAGAATGCTTTGGTGGAGTTGGCAAGGAGTCAATAACAGAGCAGGACCTTTGGGTACCTATACAGGTGCCAGCTCATGTGTTTACCTAATTAAATCGATTAGGTCTTGACCCAGGTAAAGCTTTGGGTGTTGTCTTCTGCTGCCTGGAAAGACAGAAAGGTCTCTCTTTTTTCACCCTTTCTTCCAGACCAGCAGATGATGCCAGCGGTTCTCTGGGATGACCAAATAACTGATGAGGATGGTATGATTTACTAATATAACCTTTTATTATTATACGTTATATTGTATCATATTGTAGTTATTATATTATAGATTGCTGTACCCCCAACACATATACACATATGCTTCTCTTTGATTAGATGGTTTAAATTAATTTGTGTGACCTTGTAAGTTTCCATGGCCTTATTTCTCCCCAAATCATTCTATTTCAAACCCTTCACACCTCTCTGCTGGACTGGCATAATTGCCTCCCACCTAGTCTCTCTAGGTCCCGTCTTTGCCTTCTCCCATCCAGCCTTCCCATACTTGATAATATAATTTTCTTAAGGCTTGAGTCCGACCATGCCTGTATGCTCGAAAACCTTCTTTGGCTGCCCGCTTTCTGCAGGATAAAACATAAAGTTATTCTTCTGGCAATGAAAGGCCTCTACAATTTGGCTCTGACCTACCTTTCCAGTCATATTTCACCTCTTCCTCCCTTCATTTACCAGACCATCAAGAAGCATTAATTAAGAGTCTAATATGCCTACATTGCCAGGGATATACCGCCACTAATATGCCAGGGATAATAATAGTTTTCTTTTTTCAAGGATCAATTTAGTTACCACCTCCTCTATGAAGGTTTCTAAGATTTCCCTCCTTCAATTCCATCAAAAATCCATTCTCAAATTTTTTAGAGTACTTCGGACGGAACTCTCTTTTAACCCCATCACAACCTACTTTGTATATTATTTATTTCCAAGGCCTGGAAGCCAAGCAGATTGTTAAAGACTAAAAGAAATACAACTGAAAAACAATCTGGCAGAAATTATATTTAGACCAATATTTCTATTGTATACCAGGACAATCTCAAAACTGAAACAGATCATAATCTTTTTTGTTTTATTTTTTGTTTTTTTATGGGGGAAGGCAGGGCAATTGGGGTTAAGTGAAGTCACTTAACTTGTGCCCAAGGTCACACAGCTAGTAAGCGTGTCAAGTGTCTGAGGCCGGATTTGAACTCAGGTCCTCCTGACTTCAGGGCCAGTGCTCTACTCACTTCGCCACCTAGCTGCCCCCAGATCATAATCTTTTCACAACTATGGCAATGGAGTGACTTCTAAACAAAACACAGAATAGAAGCCATTATAAAAGATGAAACAAATAATTTTAAATAAGCAAAACTGAAGAACCTTTGCTTGAGCAAAATGAACATATCTAGTATAAGAAAGGAAGCAATTAATTAGGAAAAAAATATTTGTATAAATATTTCCTAAAAGGGTAGATGGTGAAATGTATAGAGTGCTAGACTGGGATTCAGAATAGACACGAGTGCAAGTCCTCCTACAGACACTGACTAGCTGTGTGACCTTGGTCAAATCCCTCAAAATCTCCCAAACTCAGTTTTCTCATCTGTATAGTGGCTATAATAATCACAGAGTTGTTGTGAGGATTAAATGACATACGTAAAGCCTTTTACAAACCTTACAGCACTATATATACTGTCAAGTATCTGATGCATAATATAGAGAGACAACTAAATATAGATATATAAGACCAAAGGCCATTCACCAGTAGATAAGTAGTCAAAGCATATGGACAAGTGGTTCTTGAGAGAACTGCAAAAATGTTAAAAAAAAAAAACCATGAAATAATACTCCAAATTACTAATAATAAGACAAATACAGATTAAAACAACTCAGATTTTATGTCACTCCCAATAAATTGTCAAACATGAGAATAGTCAATGTTGGAGGGGTCGTTGCAAGATGGAAACGCTAACACATTGATGAAGGAACTGTGAATTGGTCCAACAGTTCTGGAAAATAATCCAGAAAATGTACAAAGAGAGTGCCTCAAATGTCCATTACCTTTGACCTAAAAATTCCACTGCTGCTATATACCCCAAGGAGCTCCATGGCAAAAAGGCTCAAACACACAAAAATACACAAAAGGACTTTTTGTAGCAGCAGAGATCTGTAAACAAATCAGATGTCCAACAAGTGGGGAAGAGCTAATTATGACACAAGAATGAAACAGAATACTGTTGTGCTAAAAGAAATGATGAACATAGAGAAGCACGGAGGAATATGAAAGAATTTATATGAAGTGAAATAATCAGATCCAGAAGGAAAAAAAACATACACAATGATTACAACAATGAAAAAATGGAAAGAAAAACAATACAAATGAAATTGAGCCAAATGTGGTGGCGCATGCCCATAATCCCACTATCAAAGAGACTAAGGCTGGTAGATCTTCTGAGCTTGGGAATTCTGAGCCACAGTGGGCTGATTAGGTATCCAAACTAAGTTCAGAATTAATATTGTAAGACTTCAGGTGGCAGTGCGAGGTACCAGGAAGCCAAAAGACAAGCAATCCGGACTAATTGGAAAACGAGCAGGTCAAAGCTTCCATGCTTATCATTACCTGGATATTGGGCTTCTGAGGAGCCCACTTCCTACCTAAATGAGATGGGCAAAAGCAGTCTAAAAATCAATAAAAAATAAAACTAAATCCTAAAATATTATAATGAATAATCTTGGCCCCAAAGAAGAAAGATAAAAGGCACCATCCCTTGCTTCTTTTCAGAGATTGAGGACTACGGATATGGAAAACTGCATATAATGTCAGATATTTTGATATGTTGGCTAATTCTGCCAAATCATTTTTCCTCTTTTTTATTCTTTATTATAAGAGATAACTCTGAAGGAGAGGCTTGGAGGAATAAAGGAAGAGAAATATATTGAGAAATGTAGATGATGCATAAACAAAAGATACCAATAAAAAGTTATTAAAAATAAAATAAATGTAAATTCCTAAACGCTAGTAAAATACCCATTTGCTGCTTAACTGTTATTAGCTCTGCTTATTTGAGGTTTCTTACAGGTAGGCAAGCCATTATCGCCCTTCTCCAACATCTAGGGCTACCCCAGGACCTTTTCACATCTCCTAGCCCTGTAGTTCTTCCAGCCTATTATGGTAGGAAAGGTGTTAATTACCTCCTTAACACCTCCATATTGCTCTGCCTACAATCTGTGGAGGAAACTTCAAAATCCAAAAATTTCAGTCTCTTGTGTGTGTCCCTAAACTTCCTTTCTAGAATGTAAGACATGCAGCAATCCAACAGGTTCTCTTTCTTACAGCTTCTTCACTTCTTGGAATTCTTGGAGACCAGATATTGATTAGAGCTAGAAAGGACCCCTTGAGCCCTTCCAGTCCCCTTACTATGTGATCTTGATCAAGAGACTTGATCTCTCTCATCTGAATATAGATCCCCATTTTAATAAAGCACTTTTATAATATTTTATGTGTTTGCCATGTGCTAAACACTATACACAGGACTGTTTGTGTTAACATAGACATACAAAATTTTATACTTAAACATGTATGCGTGATGTGACTATAAGCAATAGCCCACATTAATTACCATTCTAAGGTTTACATAGAGATTCATGAGTCTTACCTTGGGGGCACTAAGTGGTCTGCTGCAATGAGCATTAGATCAATAGTCAGAGAGGGTCTAGGAGAATCTCCTCTGTTTTGAGGGCCCCAGTTTCCTTATCTGGAAAAGGAGAGCAGTGTGCTATATGACCTCTGAGGTCCCACCTTACTCCAAATCTATGATCATTTTATCTTATTTGACTCATAACAGCTCTTTGATATAGGTAGTAGAAGTATTATTACCCTAATGTTTTATAGAGGAGGACACTAAGTTCAAGCCTCATATGGCCACTGTTGAGTCAAGATTGTGACCCAGATCTCCCCTGATTCCAGGGCCAATATTCTTCACTAGGCCACACTGCCAAAAAGGAATGAAATTAATTTTCCAGATATGATTTATTAGTCATGTTTTTTTTCCTAATCACACCTGTGGATAGATGGATTGGGCATGGATTTCACTTGATGTGTATGGGACCTTTCTTTCTGTCTTTGATCTCCTTGTAATATATGCCTAATGAAGGGGCCTTTGGGTTCATCAACATGGGCATTTTTATCCCTTAATGAAATTCAACAAATGTGAAACAATCTCTGGGAGGTCTTCATGAGTAACCATAACTGAAAACTATTCATTCCCTGGTATCCAACATTTACTGATGAGCCTCCCCACTCCCACCAAACTTAGCTGGGTCCTAGACAAGAGATACATGATATATAATGGCAGGAGTTGTTGTCAAACTCAGGTCTTCCAGGCTCCAGGCCCAGTATTCTATCCATCAAGCCATCTATCTGCCTCCCCCTTGTTCCCTGGGACCTTCCAACTCTTGACAAGAGAACTAGAGGAAGTCTTCCTAGAATATTGAATGGCTCCCTTGTGAAGGATTCCAGAGAATTTGTGGGTAATCATTGCAGATGATGGGCAGGCACAGATGAGTTGCAATATACATCATTGCAATATATTCATTGAGATCATAATCTGCTGTAACAGTGAGGCAATAATAACAATGCAGATAATTGTCAAAATGCCTATGTAGTTCTATGTTGTGAAGTATAAAAGACTCTTCACATAGAAGGCAGAAGAAGTAAACCATTTATTCAGACACCAAAGAAACACATCCCACAAGCCATTTATCCAGTGTATCACGGCAGTAAAATATTCCACACATAATATTACGACCTGGAGCCTCACCATCCCAAAATCTCTCTGACCCCCTGCTGGGGTCTTCCCCAAGACAAATTCACAGTACAGCTAAGTCAACTTGTTCAGTTCTAACAATCACGAGGGTGGCCTTTAGCAGCCATAACTGCTTTCTCTCTCTCTCTCTCTCTCTCTCTCTCTCTCTCTCTCTCTCTCTCTCTCTCTCTTTCTCTGAATTTCCTGTGATATAGCTTCCTTTTCCCATCAGGAAGCTCCTCGCATCCCATGTAGCTTAGGCTTCCTGTGATGTAAGCAGGTCACATGGCCTATTGGGTGGGAAAGAACTTCAAATCTAAATTGCTATTACATTTGGCCCTAAGATCTTTCTTATCCATTACATAGGGCAATGGGAATTCTGGAATAACTGGTGTCAACAGAACTTTACACAACAATATAATAGGGATAACACAAGATAAGTATATAAAACAATGTCATCATTCTTCTCTCGAATGAATGGGGCTTAAAATCTTGGGGTAAGGGGTGAATGTCTCATCCTCTAAAGCTTCTTCCTGCTGAAATCAGACATAGAGCTGTCCCTGCCCCAAAAGATAAAGAGTCCTATTCAAGAGGTCAGTTTTTTAGCCATCTGGCATCTGCATCTTGGTTGATACCAGGTCTAGGGATGACACGTCACAGTTGTGGACAAGTCCAGAGGTGACATCCGAACACATCAGAGGGTGACATCTGGCTTAAGCAATCAGACATCTGCAGGTGGGTGGCACTAAGCCTGCAGGAAACTAATCTCACAAACAAATTTAATAGGCAAAAGTCCAAAAAGAAACAAAGAGACTATCACAGCCTCATTCATGGTAGACTACATGAGTCAAGGGTACAATTTCATAAATATTTTCTCCTGGGTTATGTTGTTACAGTATTGTCTTTCCCATGTGCTATAATTTCAGCAGCCTTTGGAACATCGTCTAGATTCTGTTTTACCCATACTTTAGCTCCCAATTTTATTCTATCAGTAGAACCAAATCCTTCCTTTCCTCTGATAGTTATTTTAGAAGGAGAATCAGTTTTGACAAAGGGGTATTGTTTCACAAGGAATAATAATCAATTGAACTATTCTATCATTTTTACACAACTGTATAGGTTCTTCACCTAAATTCTGGAGTGTCACAATAATTTCTCCTTGATAACTAGAATCTATTGCTCCAGCCAATTCATGTATTCCCTGTGCTGCTAATCCTGATTTAGGTAATATCCATCCAAAATCATTCTTAGGGACTCTCATACATATCCCAGTAGAGATTTTTCTTGTCTCTTTTCTATCCAACTAAAAGTTCTCTAAACAGTGTAAATCACATCCCATTCTCTTCACCAAATGTAACATTAAGGCAACAATAACAACATAGATGATAATTGTCAAAACGCCTATGTAGTTCTATATCGCGAAGTGTAAGAGACTCTCCCCATAGAAGTCAGAAGTAAACCATTTATTCAGACACCAAAGAACCATATCCCACAAACCATTTATTCAGTCTATCACAGCGGTAAAACATTCCACACACAATATTACAACCTGGAGCCTCGCCATCCCCAAACCTCTCCAACTCCCTGCTGGAGTCTTCCCCAAAACAAACTCACAGTACAGCTAAGTCAGCCTGTTCAGTTCTAACAGTCACGAGGGTAGCCATTAGCAGCCATTAACAGCCATAACTGCTCTCTCTGTTTCTCTCTCTCTCTCTCTGCATTTCCTGTAACTTAACTTCCTTTTCATGTCAGAAAGTTCCTCCCACCACATGTAACTTGGGCTTCCTGTGACATAGGCAGGTCACATGGCCTATTAATGGGTGGGAAAGATCATCAAATCTAAATTGTTACTACATCTGCCTATTATCAAAGAAAAGTTTGTCATGCTTCTTAGAGACGTAATCTCACTGGAAAAATATTTGGTTTGGTGACTCCATCATCTTCAAGGACTCTTATGATTTTACATGGCCATAATAGCTGTCTCTATTGATAATTTTGTACAATAAAGAAAACATGATGTCATCTTCCATTTAAGGAAAAGTCAAGCACCCTGGACATTGAAATGAAATATCTCAAGAAATTTGTGTCAAGGTTCCAACCAAACAGCACTATCGGATGTTCCTTGGACCCACCTGTGTTAAATACACCTTTGCCCCAGTTGTTCCTAACATCGAGATTGTTCTCCTTCCTTATTCCTGCATCTTAGAACCTTCCAGGCTTATCACAAGGCCATGTCCTATATGAAGTTTTTTTTTTATTGTTGTTGTTTATTTTTTCAATAGTCTGCTGACTGCTTTTGCTATCTTTTTCCTCAAATTGCATGGTGCTTACTTACAAAAACTTATTCTCTTTTCACAGACAGGAAGCACTTTGAAGACAAGGATCTTTTTGTATTATCTTTGTATTACCACCTCTGACATATAATGGTCATGTAACCTAAGCAAGACTTCTCAGTGCTCTAGCCACATGGCATCAAATCCAACTACAAATGGAGGCCACTAAAATGTACCTAAAGATACTTGCAGGCCACATATTCACTTTAAAAATCCTTGGATTTGTTTTTTATTAATATGCCAACACATTAAAATCAGAGAAGAATACATTTCAATCTGGTTTGGGTCCCACTTAGGAGTATTGCGGGCTGCATGTGACCTGGAGCCCATATGTTTGATAAACTCTATTCTAAGCAAATATGTAAGAGTATAAATTTTCAGAAGGTGCTAACCTGCATTGTCAGAGGGCACTTCCTTGCCTAAACCAATGAAACCACTGGCTAATGTCTATCATTTTTATTCCCAGCACCTAGCACTAGGCCTTATACTTAGTAGGTGTTTGATTTTTTAATTGATTTTTTAATTGAAACATATTAAATGTTTACTGGGTGAATAATACTGTGCAAAGTATTGGAGGAGAGATAACAAAATGATTTTTTCCAGAATTTAGGTGGTAATGTATAAGGCACTGGACTTACTCATGAAGATTAGTGTTGGAATCTCACCTTAGATCCTTATGAGTTGCATGGAATCCATGTACCTTTGGGACTCTGTCTCAAGGCTAAGCTCCTCTTATTCATGGGTGAACAAGTAGAAACTTTCCAATCTACTGCATCTATCCATCCATGTTCATGAACCTAAAGCCCCATCATTACCTGGTCCAGGCTTTATAAATCATTCAACACTGCCATACAATAAATAGGGCCCTAAATTGGAGTCAGGAAGACCTGGGTTCCAATTTTACCTCCAACATTTACCAGTTTTGAAACCCTGAGCAAATCATATAACTTCTCTGTGACTCGGGTCCTCATCTGTTGGACTAAAGGAGGGATGACAGAGATAGACTGGATATCTGCTATGGGATGATCGAGCTTTAAAATCTATGACTCTGTAATTCTCTCATCAATTTCTTGCCGTTTGTCCTTCATGTTCACATAGGACCAATGACGTCAAGAAGGTGATGTTTTGACTTGCAAGTGAATTGGATTTAAGTGAGACGGGGCTGTGCCAGGTCACCAGCCTCACTCTCTCCCCTGGAGCCATCTGGGGCCACTTCTTAGTTAAGTTGTGAACAATAAGCAAATCAATATTATTACTGTAATTCGAAAGGTATGACAATCTTCTACCCTGTGGCTCAACTCCAATTTGAAAGGTATGACAATCTTCTGTCCTATGGCTCACCTCGTGAATCAGGTGATTGCTTAGACCAAAGCTTCCTTCCCTGGTCCCCCCTCTCCTATATGCATTCCTTCTGGTCTCACTTTTAGATTTGATTCCCAACACCTAGCACAGTGTTTGGCACACAGTAGGTACTTAATAAATCCTTGCTAGTTGTACAATTGACTCTTGACAAGTTTCTTCAAGTACCCTGGCTTCAGTTTCCCCATCCTTAAAAACACAAGTAACAAAGCTGGTACCTCAAATGATTCTTGTGAAGATAAAATAAAGTTTTATATGCAAAGCAATGTGCCAACCCTAAAATGCTACAGTTATTATTGATATTATATGAAATCATTTAGGAAGAGGACTTGGACTTGAGTCTACTCTAGTCTTTGAGACTTGAAGTCTTTCTCAGGACAAAAAGTGATTTTCTGGTTGTAAGAGCCAAGTCTTTTCAAATTTCTTTGAAGTGGCTTCTTGGGATAGTGAGCTAATTAAAAAATAATATTTCCTGAGTTAGGTAAAATTGTTTAAGAAACATGGAATATATTCGTCTTAAATAAACAGAATTAAGTGAGAAAGTGCTTGGCCAGGTTTAGAGACTCATTCACATCAAAATGTTTGGGGAGTAAATAATAAGTCGATGCTCACTCCATGTAAAATCGTCAGACTGAACATCTGATCAAAATGTTAGTCCTTTGTTCACTGCTATTGCTGAGAATAGGCTGAGGGCTTTTGAAAAGCATCGGGAGAGAGAGAGAAATTGGAGTGCGGAGAGGAGAAAAGAGAGAGAGATGGAAATTATAAGGTTTTTTTCCTTCCATTTCATTCTTGCCCATCTGAAATAATAATAGCCACATTGATATAGATGAACCCAACCCTTTTTAAGCTGAGCAGGCCCAAAGGAGGTACAAAAAGAAGAACTCTCCAACCTTCTAGGAACAGAGCAAGGCCAGCCAAAGCAGCCATCTGTCCACAGGAAATGTGTTCATTCATTGGTATCTGTTTAGGAAATCTCAAGCTGAGATTGAATGGCTCAATCAGGCTTTGTTTATTTCAACCAAAGTCATTGATTTCACTATCTTATCCAAGAAATCTGCAAATTTTGTGGTCTTCTTAGAAGAAAAGGTGACAGTATCCCACATAAATGTCTGAATGATAAATAGATAGATGGATATATAGGCATAAGGAATGGACTGCTGATTTCATTTGTACGGGGGACTCCAGAGTGAGGAAAACACTCTAAAATGGAGATCAACCCCTTCTCTGTACATTATAGGCTCAGAGAGTTGCCTAGAATAGCAAGAGCCTTACTAACTTGCCTAGGGTCAGACAGCCAACGTGTCAAAGAGAAGATCTAAACTCTTCCTGCCTTGCAAGTCAGCTCTCTATCTACCATATCATGCTGCTACTCATGTACTGAGGACAAACAGAAATATATATTACCAGGCACTATGGCATGGTGACTAATGCGCTAACATTGACTCAGGAAGCCCTTGGTTTGAATCCAGCCTTAGACATTTATTAATTATGTATTTCTTAGTGAGTCATGTAACTTTCTCTGAAGCTCAGTTTCATCCTCTATAAAATGAGAGAATTGGGTTCAATAACCTCTAAGTCCCTTTCCACTTATATATGATCCAAAAACTAATGAACAAGTAGTAAAGGGATGCCAACCATCAATTCTAAAAAATATAATTGTAAAATATTCATAACCATCTGAAAGATTGTTCTAATTCGTTAATAATAAGAGAAACACAAATCAAAAGGAATTTGAAATTTTACCGTACATTCATAAATATTGCAAAATATGGGAATGGTTAATGTTAGAAGGTTGTGGAAAGCTAATTAATGCATTGTTGGCATAGCCATTAAGTGGTCCAGCCATTCTGAAAAGCAATTTGGAATTAAACTAAAAAAAGTGATTAAATGTTTATAGCTTTTTATCCAGAAATACCATTGTTAGGCTAAGGTAAGTCAAGACATTAAAACAGGTTCGATGTAAAACCAAAATATTCATCACAGCACTTTTTAAAGAAGAAGAGGAAGAGGAATAAGAACAGGAAGAGAAAGAAGAAGAGGAAGAAGGAGGAGGAGGAGGAGGAGAAGGAGAAGAAAGAGAAGAAGGAGGAAGAGGGGGAGGAGGAGAAGGACAAGGAGGACAAGGAGAAAAAGAAGAAGAAGGAGGAGGAAGAAAAGGAAGAAGAGGAGGAGAAGGAGAAGAAAGAAAAGAAGGAGGAAGAGGAGAAGGAAAAGGAGGATGAGGAGAAATAGAAGAAGGAGAAGGAGGACACGGAGGAAGAGGAGGAGGAGGTGAGTAAAATAGATGCCCATCAATCTGAGAATAGCTAACAATAATGTAACGATGAAATTGAAGATTCAGAGAATAAAGGAAAAACTTACATGTACTGATGCAAAATGAAGCAAGTATAACCAGGACAATGATAGGCATAACAATGTAAATGGGGGGAAAAAAGGAAAGTGAATTGACCTTTCTCCTATCTAGCATCAGAGAGAACAGGTCCCTAAACAAATCACAGGGTGGAGAGAGTGATTTTCCACTATGAATTGTGTAAGTGCCGATGATTAAGAAATGTGGCCTCTAATGAGTTTTGTAGACTGGATTTAACTTTCTGTTTATGAATGGGGTCACATACCCAAAGTTGGTAATTGACTCCATTGATAGAATTGAGCAAGTCTTTCAATATCTCTGAGCCTCAGTTTCCCTACATGTAAATGGGGGGGCTGGTCTAGGTCAGGGGTTATTAATATGGCATCATGAGCATTTTTTTTCAATACAGTTTCTCCCAAAAAGCTTAATATTAATAGCTTATAACTTCCTTAAGACTATTGGGACCCCCAATATTTGATTACTTCAGCTCAATGTCATTAGTTTTCTTTGTAATCTTAGGTATTTTATTTGATGTAGCACATTATTCTGAGAAAAGGTCCACAGGTTTTGCCAAACTGTCTAATGAGTCCATCACACATATATACACATCATCACCATTATAGTTAATAGTCATAATATCACTTTAAGATTTGCAAAGCACTTTGCCAATATTATCTCATTTGAGCTTTACAACATCCCTGGAAAGTAAATGCTATCATTACCCCCATTTTACAGATAAAGAAATTCAGTCAGAGAAAGGTAAAATTACTTGCCCAGGGTCACAACTAGTAAATGTCCTGACTTTAGGTCCCACTCTATATCCACTGAGTCACCTAGCTGGACTAGATGAACCCTAAGGACTCTTCCACAATGATTCTAAGGCTACACATCAACTATTTAGGGATTGGTCAGTCCTTCTCCTATTTACCACATTGTAGCTATTACTTGGCTTTTGGCTCCTTCCCCAAAGGATATTGGCCTGGAAGAAAAAGGAGAAACTCAGATCAGTCCATTTCCCTACTTGTAGCTCTGGTTTTTAAAAGTGAGAGTCATTGAGGCTGAAATCAATGGCTAAAAAGGGATCTGCGGGCCAGCTGTGGCTTCTAATTCTCCAAACTGTCTTTGTCAATTTGCCAAACAATTGGGAACTGGCCAACTTTAAAAAAGAAAACAAGGGAGAACAATAAACAGACCCTCACTCTGCATTCCCTTTAAAAAAAAAAAAGAATTTACATGACTTCTCCCCAAGACACAGATTGCCGATAAGTTTGGTCTTCATTGGAGCTCCTTCCAAAGAGATGAAGCCTTGTACATTCTGTTACACGCCAGGATGCTGGATGAATAACCTAATCCTGGCCCCAGGGAAAGTCAAAATCCAGCAACCTGTGATCCTATGACCCTGCCCTAGTGACTAGGGCATTTTTCATGGAATCCAGGATATGTGTACTCAAAATATCTTTGTTGTTGGAATTCTTGTAAAACCCTGGACTCTATAAAACAGTCACTCTTGTGACAGGGCACTGAATGATAGGCCAATAGTTTGAAACAATGACTCAGGCTTCAGAGACAAGAGTGGAGGAGCAGGATGGAAGAGCCCAGGGGAGCTGTCCATTGTTGACTGGGCTAAGAATGCATGTGGCTATCAAGGAGCTGAAAAATAAGGAGGAAATCTGGGAAAGGTATGGCAAAGTTGGTGGGAGAAACTCTGATTATAAGAGATTTCCTGACACTGCAGAGGTGCAATGACAAGAATGCATTGTCCCCAACATCTAACACATTAGACTGATCATAAGGACTTAATAAATGGTTTTTGAATGAATAAGTGACAAGTGAGAACCATGGATAATAATTCAGGTTTCTTTCAAAAAACAAACATAATAAACACTTCATATCAACTGGAACTGAGGGAATGGGCTTGAATGAGATGCAGTTGGAGAATCTGGAGCCCCCTCACTCACTCCAAGGTGAAAATTCTCAAAATATGCATTTATTCATTTAACAAGCATTTTTAGGCACCTACTATATGGCAGATACTACGCCGCGCACTGCAGGAACAAAATTAAAAGCAGAGTCCCTACCTTCAAGGTGCTTGCATTCTATTAGGGAATAAATTTTTTTTTCTTTAAGGAGTCAGAGGGCAAGGACACCATTTCTCCAGTTGCTTCCCCAAAGAGTACTGATTCGCATAGGCACTGCCAACTTGGAAAAGAAGACCTGATGTCCTATAAAAGGTGCCTGTCTGAAGGAGGGTAATGGAAACCTGGTCACAGGTCTAGAAGTCAGGACCAGAGCCAAAGAGCAGAAAAGTGGCATGCTATGACAGCTAAAATGCCTGAAGTTTGGCTCATTGAACTCAGTAGCTTGATTCTAGGGTTAAACTAACAGGTAGAGGCAGACTATTGGAAGAGAGTCAGGTACAGCACTGTGGAAAGAACATTGCATCTAAAGTTGGAGGATCTATGTTCAAATCCTGCCTCTCACACTTTACTATCTATGTGATCTTGGGTTAGTCATTTACCTCACCAGGTCTCAGTTTCTTTATGTGTAAAATGAAGGGATTTTAGTGGGATATAAGCTTTTGGTAAGTAGGGATTATTGCACTCATTAAATTTGTATTCAAAAAGCTGGCAAAAAAAAAAGCTGGCAAATGCTAGAATCTCAATAAATATTTGTTGATTAATTGGCTAGATGACTTCCAGTTGTCTGGCCTCACAACCTAGCAGTCATCCTCCATTCTGCATTCTCCTTCAGTGCCTCCTATATCCATTCAATTGCCAGGTCTTAAAGATTCCACTTCCACAATCCATCGGCTTTTCTCCAGGACTGCAAGCCTTGTTAAGGCCCTCCCCACCAGTCACCTGGACTAGGGCAATGGCTGTCTAATTGGTCTGCCTGACTCACATATCTCTCCTTGCCAAACTATCATCTGCACAATTGGAAAACCAAGGTCTGACCACCTTACTCCCCCACTTTGATAGCTTCAATAGTTCCCGATTGTCTCGACTATAAAATGTAAACCGTTTGCCATTTAAATTCCTTCACAATCATACTCAGAGCTATCTTCCAAACTGTTATTACATGTATTTAATTAACTGTTACTATCATACAATTTATGTTCAATCCAAACGGGCTAATCTACTGTTTCTTGTATATTACATTCCTTCTACTATTTCTTAGCCTTTATATGTCTGGCCAACGGCATATTCTAGCCACATAAATGTGTTTATATGTGACTCGTTGTTTTTTTTTCACCTGGAAACAACTAAATGGAGATGTTTAACATCTAAACATCTCCATTTAGAGAAGAAAATATGAGGAGATAGTGCAAGGCTACTTGAGTGTGAATTGTATTTAATTGAGGCGTAGTTGCCCAAAGTTGTCAGCCTCACTCTCTCTTCCAGACTCATCATGAGTCCAGTGGCAGGACAAAAGCAGGGATGCCTGGGATGCAGTGGATGACCTTGGCATCTTCAGTGTCTGACTAGGCTCTAAGATCCACAGTGCCTGCTTCAGCAAGGCTCATGACCAATGGAACAAATTGTTTTCATCTGCCCATTCCACTGGGGAAAGTCTTCACATGCTTGGGGTAGAAACCCCCTAACTCACCAATGGTTTTGAGACCTGTCAGTTAGCCTTAATCTGTTTTAGCCCATCTCTTGAGTGTGGCCACTGTTCATGTTTCCACTCCTTAAAGCCACGAGTGAGAGTTGGGTGACAGGTGGACACCAGAAGGTACATTAGCAGCCCTGAAAAGAGCTCAGCAAGCCCTCATATTAGAGGTGTGAATACCTCTTGAACACCCGCTCCACCTCCTCTTCTGTTAGAGCCCTACTCTGGGAAGGTGCCCTGGCATCAGACCATCCTTCCCTTTTCCTAAAGATATTTCCTGCCCACACCCACCCAACTCCCTCCTAAGAACTCACATGAATTCTTAAAGAAAAAATTAAAAGTTGCTCATGCAGACCATCCCACCCCCTCTCCAGCCCTCCACTCCACTCCCCCATCCCCAAAGTCTCAATTAACAAGAGCAAAAAGGTGGCAGATTTTTAACAAGTTGTTCTCAGGGAATTGCTCAGAAAGGTACATTAGTCCCTCTCTTAGTAATAGGAAAAAATGATCTTGCCACAACTCTCCTCTCTTTCCCTCCTCCAGCAGAATCGCAATCAATCAGAATGACAGGGTGATTGATTTTCTAATTAAGAAGGCATTTGTATCAGCTTGCATAACCACAGTCGGCTTCCCTCCTCACTAGAGCTTCCCAGAACATTGCTATTTGTGTTCATTTGTCCTCATGCTTAGGGCACTTTATAACACTGGCATTGTGCTGTAAGGGAAAGACCTCCCATCTTCTTGCCCACCCCATGAGCTTCATCCTGGGCTTCATCCTTGGCTCTCTGGATGACCCAAGACACATTGTGTCACCTCTCTCGGAGCCCGTGTTCTCATTTGTAAAGTGAGGGGTGTGGAGCAGATGGTTGGCCAGGTCCCCTCCAGCTTTCAATCCTATAATCTTCAGGTCCCTCCTTCTCCCAAGATGACATCCATGATGCCTCTCCTCTCTCCAATTGAAAGCAATCTTTTTTTCTTCCCTAGATGTGATCGTTGCTTTGTTCCCCCAATTCAGATCAACACTTTGTGTGATCTCTGGAACAGAATAGCTATGAAACCAGACTGACATAGGAACCTTTATGGACCATAATGACCATACAACAGAAGGAGAACAGGAACAAATATCAAGGCTGCTACCACTGCATTCATACAGATTCAATAGGTCTCTCAATTCAATGATTGTCAATCAGCAGGCATTTATTAAGTGCCTACCATGTGCCTGGCACTGAGCTAGGTGATGGGGATACAATAATGAATGAAACAACTCCACTGTAAGGGTAACTTCCATTCTGATAGAAGGAAATTGAGCTTTTTCTGAGAACTCATTCATTCAGCAAATATTTATTCAATGCTTATTGTGTGCCAGGCAGTAAACTTAGTGCTGGGGGTAGAAATACAAAAATGAGACAACATCTGATCTCAAGGAGTTTACATTCTATCAAACGACAAGAAAATATTAAGCACCTAATGTATTCCAATCCTTTGCTGAGTGCCAGGAAAGCCCCTGCCCTCAAGAAGCTTACATTCTGATAGGGCATGAAGCATATATACTGATAAATAAATTCAAAATATTCAAAGCAGGTTGATGAGGACTAATACTTTTACATAGGTGGTGGCAACTGAACTTTGCTTAGAAGAAACTTGTGATTCCAAGAGGCAGAGGCAAAGAGGGAGAAAACTATCTAGGCATGGAGTACAGCACACCCAAATTGTGGAGGGTTTTAAGTCAGAAAGGAATTTATATTTTTTCCTAGTACCATAGAGAGTTATAATAGCTAATTGGGAAGGTTTGACTTGTGCTTTAGGAAGATTGTTTTGCTGGTTGGATAGAGGGCTGATTAGAGAAGAAAGAGATTGGAAGTGGGGAAACCAGTAGAGAAGTTTTAAAATAATTTAAGTGAAGAGAAAGTGACCAATGTGGATTGGCAAAACTGACCAAACAGGAAAATAACAAACGTTGGAGTGGCTACAGGAAAACATTAATATACTGTTGGTGGAGCTGTGAACTGGTCCAGCCATTCTGGAAAGCAATTTGGAACTATGTCCAAAAAGCTATTAAACTGTGACGTACCATTCGACCCAAGCAATGCTGCTACTAGGTCTATTCCCAAAAGAGATAAAGACAGAGGAAAAGGATACATATGTACAAAATACTTAAGGCAGCTCTTTTTCTTGTGGCAAAGAATTGAAGACTAAGGGAATGCCTATCAGTTGGGAAATAGGTAAACAAGTTATGGTACATGTTTGTGATGGAATAATATTGTGCTTTAAAAAATGGCGAAGGTGATAGTTTCATTAAAATCTTGGATGACTTGTATGAACTGATACAAAGTGAAGTGATTGTCTGCAGAACCAGAAGAACAATTTAAACAAAAACAATACTGTAAAAAAAAAACAATATTTGTAAAAACAAACAAAATTAGGAACTATGATCAACACAATGGGATCAGTCACAGCTCCTGAGGACTCCAGATGAAATAAGCTATCTACTCTCAGATAAAGAGGTTATGGAGATTGAAACATTTTTTTAGACATAGCTAATTTAGGAATTTTATTTGCTTAACAATACTTATTTGTAATGAGGGTTTTTTTCTTGCTTTCTCAATGGGTCAGGGAGGTGAGAGGGAGAGAGTATAGAACTGAAAACAAAATAAAATTGATTTTTTAAAAAAAGGTCTGACATGAGAGGTGTTATGGATATGGTATTAACAAAACATGTCAATTAACGAAGGAAAGAAGAGGGTGACTCTAATGTTAGAAACCTTAGTGACTAGGAAACTGCTGAACACTGAGATTTGGGAATTAACATGGATATAAATGATAGGCGAACCAATGAAAGGGGATGAGATCACCAAGACACTATAGAACCAGAGGATAAGGCCTAAGACAGACTCCAGGGTTAGACTCAGGTGTAAACCAAGCAAAGGGGAATAAGATATGGGTGATGATACCACGAAAGAGATGGAGAAGGAGGGGCAACTAGGTGGCACAGTGAGTAGAGCAGTCAGGAGGACCTGAGTTCAAATCCAGTCTCAGACACTTGACACACTAGCTGTCTGACCTTGGGCAAATCACTTAACCCCAATTGCCCTGCCTTCCCCCTTGCAAAAAAAAATGTAAAAAACAGAGATGGGGAAGGAGCAGTCAGATGCCAGGAAAGTCATATTCAAGAGGAATGGGTGGCCAATAGTGTCAAAAGCTGCAGAATTTAGGGAGGATATGGCTGAAAAGGACCATGGGATTTGTCAATCCCAAATCTACCCAAATCAAATGGGATTTGTCAATAAGGAACAAAAAGTCACCTAAGGTGGACTTGATGGAGACTGTGAAGGCCCTTCAATGCCATTGTTTGTATTTTATACTATAAATAGTAGGGAACCACCCAGGATTCTTGAGTAAGGAAGTAACTGGATCAGATCTGTGCTTGCCAACAATGTATAGGACCTTTAAATGCCTTAAGAAAAAGATATATACTTATTTAAAAATGAACTCCTGGCAAGAATTCTCCTATGCTGCTATTTAAGGTCATGTAGCTGAAGCTGGCCATTAAAAACAGAGCTGGCCACCAAAGATGACCAGAAGCACCAAACTTATAACATGTCCAAGAGCTCTATGTCAAGTTGCACTTGCCAAAAAGGCCTAGGAGGCATTTTTATTGAGGATTCTGTGCTGGGCTGACCCCCTGTTTTAATTTACTTAGGAGGAGACGCTGAAAGCCTGAACAGCTCATCCTGATGTAGCATCCTCTGGGCCACTCCAAGGGAGGAGAAAACTGACTTTTAGCGATTCTGCATTTGGCAGGCCAATTCTTCATGGTACGTGATCTTTTGCCAGCATGAGCCTCTGAGGAATAAAACTGACATCAGGCACAAAGGCTTGGGTCTTTCAGAGCCCACACCCAGGCCATCCATTAGCTAATATCTTATTTAATAACCCAGCCCTTCCCTAATTTGAACCACTAATTTGGAACTGGGTAGTGTTGGCTGGGATGTGGACTCAGCTGGAGTTTGCCTTTGAACAATCTGGGAAAGGGAGGGGGACTGAAAAAAAAAGGGGCTTCAGAGTGAAGGAAGGTCTTAGGGTTGGAAATTTAGACAAGTTAAGAAAACAAATTGCTTTCCAATACTTTAAAAATACCTCTTCAGCAGCACTGTCCATATTCATTAAGGGATTGGCCACACTTGGCAACACTTGTCTGTTAGTACTATAACTGTGTATTTATATGCATAGCAGCAAACTACATTTCTTTTAAAAGTTTTTATAATGTCTTTACAATAGCCCCCTCACTCACCCGCATTACCCTTACTTCCAAGTAGCCCAAGGTTCAATTATATCTAACATAAAAATAATAGCTGTCATTTATGAAATGCATTAAGTTTTGCTGAGCCTTATGCATATATTATTTCATTTGATCCTTGCAGCAACCCTGTAGGTTAGGTACAAGTATTAGCCCATTTTATAGATGAGCAAACCTAGGCTTAGAGAGCTCCATTAAACAATTTGCCACAAGTCCTCCTAACTCAAAGCCCGATAGCTTATCCACCATGTCACGTCACCTCACCGTCTCTAACATCATTTAATGAGCTCGTCTAGGTCAGCGGTTCTTAACTTTTTTGTTTGTGTCCTGAGCCCCTTTGGCAATCTATTGAAGCCTCTGGACTTCTTCTCAGAATGACGTTTTTAAACGAATAAAATAAAATACATGGTCTGACAAAAGAAAACTAATCATTAAATTATAATTATCTTTTTTTAAGTTCAAGGAACCCTGCCTCCATTTAAAAACCCAGCAGAGATGGGCAAGAATAAGGATCCTAAAATTTGAGATCTAAAGTTAGAAGAATAAATATCAGAAGCCATATAATCCAACTCTCTCATTTTATAGATGAAGAAACTGATGTCCAGGAAGGAGTGTCTTGAGTAAGATCATTTGACTGCCTAGTGGCCAAGCTGAGAATACAATCCTGGTGCCCTCTTGCCTTGTTCTACTAAGAGGCCATGCTCCAAATGGTAACTGGCAAGCAATTTCAACCTAGACCATAGGATCATAGATTGAAGGCTAGAAGGGGTCACTGAGGTCAGTGTCAATCAACCCTTTTATTTTATAAATAAGGAAACTGAGGCCCATAGAGAATTAACTTGCCTGAGCTCAAATACAGGTAGTAAGTGAAAGACCCGGGATTTGAATCTTCATCCAATGACTCCAAAAACCCCAGTATTTTCCGATGCACCATAATTTGTTCATGCTGTTCTCCAAACATTAAAATAATCCTTTCCACTCAGCATAGAATCACAGATTTATAGCTAGGAGATCTGAAAGATGATCTGGCCCAACCCCCTAGTTTTATGGGTGCAGAAAGTGAGGACTACAGAAATAAAGTGAGTTACCCCAGGTGGACAGGTACTGTAAAGGTAGCAAATAGGAGAGCTGGCATTGGAAACCAGAGCATCTAGTTCCAAAGGGAACATTTTTTCTAATGGAATATCTATTTGGCTTTGTAAATTAAATGAGATGCTATTAAGGGGAATCCTCAGTGTGGTCAGGCCATATGCAGTTAAAGGCAAGACATCTTCCAGAGGATAAAAACTGATTCATGTGGAGAAAGGTGTTGCTTTCTTAATAGTGAGAGAAGGTTGAGATGCAGAAGACTTGATTTGGAATCCCAGTTCTAAAACTACATACATGACTTTGGGCAAATCTTTCAGTGCCTCAGTCTCCCCATTTGTAATATAAGGGTGAGGGGGTATACTCTGTGACCCACAAAGTTCAGCTCTAGATTACATGAAATTCTGAAGTGATTAAAGGATCAGCCCATGATAAAATGATCCATAGGTGTTGCTCATGCCTGGTGCCTTTGGGTACCCCTCTCTAGAGATAGGGAACCAGGACTCAGTTGGTACAACTCAGGTAAGCAGTGCTAGATTGGTTCTGACCCTATCTTTTAGCATCATTTGTGTCCTTAATTCTGAGGCCTGCTGTGCACATGGTATAGAAAAGCACAAGCCATAAACCAGCAGCAACTAAGACCCACCCCCAACACACAACCAAATGATGATAAGAGAAAAAGAGAAATGGATGAGTCCCAAACGCTATCGCTATGACCGCACACTATGCTTCCCCCATTTAAATGACCTCTAGCCTCTGCCTCTGATGCTTCCAACCTGAGTTACCTTGGGCAACTCACTCACCTCAGACTAGGTCTCAGTTTCCACAGCTGTACAATGAAAGGATAGGATGACATAGTCTCTGATTTTCCTTCCAGTGCAAGATCAATTACTTTGTGAGCTCCTAATTAGAAATTTTTCTTGATAAGGGTTCTGTCTCTGAATTAAGGCCAAACTCCATGGTCATAGGCCTATGGAAAGAGTTGAAGATTTGGAGTCAGTGGACTCCCTAATTAAATTGGAGGAGGCCGTCTACAATCAGCATGTGTACTTCTCTTCCTCTCATTCTCTTCTTAACTCTCTACGAATTGGCTTCCCAAATCATCATTCAACTGAAAATACTTTCTCAAAAGTTACCAATGATCTCTTAAGTGCCAAATCAAATGGCTTTCTCTCCATTTTCATCCTTCTTGGCTTCTCTGTTACTTTTAACACTGTCAGTCTCTATCTTATCCTGGACACTCTCTTGACTCTAAGTTTTTGTGACATCCTTTCTTAGTTCTCCTTCTACCAGTCTGACTACAAAAGGGAGAAAAGATGTAGGAAATTGGCTAGCCGAGATGAATTGTCATCCTCTTTTGAAGATGAGGGAGACATGGGCCTGTTTGCAGGCAATAAGAAAGCAATCTGTAGACAAGGGGAGCTAGAAGATTGGTGAGAGGGAGAAAGAGAGAAGGCAGGATAGAATGGATGCATACAAAGGGCTGTGCCTTGGCAAAGAGAAGAGCCACTTCTTGGGAGAGAGCAGTGAGGTGTTGGAAGACATCTGAATGATGAAAGATAAGGAAGAAGGGAGAAAAGGGAATTCTTGGTGAATGACCTCCAATTTTTTAGTGACATATGTAGCAAGGTTCTCAGCTGAAAGGGAGGGAGGAGGAATGGGAGACTTGAGGAGGAATAAAAAGGTTTCAAACTCTAGGTCTCTCTTCCTATGATCCCCCAGCTCTCATGGTACCCTCTGGTCACCCCCTCACCCTTTCTCATCACCAAATATATGGGCCATTTTCTTCATACCATCAAAGCCCTAATTGCCAGTCCCTTTCTCCCAGTAAACATCCTTTAATACCCTCAAAGGCATGAGGAGGCAGTCAGCTGTTCCTCACTTCAGCTATTCTCTGTGGTAGGGGGAACATCTAAGAGCACCTTCCTCCATGCTGTGCCAAGCACTGCCTCCTCTCCCTTCTACCTTTCATCCCCAGGCCACCATCTCCCTATCATGATGAGGGCAGAACTCCATTCCTTCCCCATGAAGCTCAGATTTGCTCCTCCCAGGGGTTTGCAGGAGAAAAGAATTGAAAAGAAGATAGCTCCATTGAAGTTTATATTCCTGGTGCTGTATTGCCTACAGGAGATCACTATGCACCAGTGAACAGAATAATCATTGTAGCTAAGTGAAAACTCCCTTCTGAGGAAGGAAGAGGCAGAGTCCAAGATGGAATCCAAATGAAAACCAGCAGTCTGGCCTGGTGAGGACCCAGAATTTATCACAAAAGCCATTGTCCAAAGGGTTGAGACAGAAACAGGAAGCCAGGGGCTAAAATAGAGGTTTCATGCCAGGGATGTCATCAGTATGGAAGACAATAAGCATGTAGCCTGGGGTGTGAGCAAAATTATGGGGTCATGACCCACAGTTTAAGGAGCACTGAATGACTTACAAGTGGAAAATGTTTAAGCCCTGGTCCAAAACCTTTTTTTACTTTAAAGAGCCACTCCCTAATCACAATGGAGGACAGGCTTAAATTCCACCATTTTCTGACATATCAGCTCTTGGGGCACCAGCATGTGCACCAGCACCTCTCCCCCGCCCCCAACCCCGTGTCTCCCCCTCCCCGCCCTTGCAGTGCGTGATGCTAGTAAAATAGGCATCATCCATTTCCCTGAAATGCCTCACTGGTCCATTGGTTTGATAGAACAGTATTTATTGTAAGTCCCTGACAACTCTGGGGTATTCTACACTGACTCAATTCAATTCAAAAGACATGTATTAAACAGTTACTTATGTGTCAGGCACTGTGCTAAGTGTGAGAGATACAAAGAGGCAAAAGACTGTCTCTGTCCTCTAAGAGCTTAGGGCGACAACATGCTAACAAATATAGGCAAAGCAAGCTATGCTTTAAGGAGATTTAATAATTTAAGGAGAAATAGGAAATAAGTAACAGAGAGGAGATATTGGAATTGAGAATTGAGGAAGGCTTCGTGAAAAATGTGATATTTTAGTCAAGACTTAAAGGAGGTTAGCAGTTGGCATGGAGAAGAGAGAGAATTCTAGGCTGGAGGATAGCCACAGAAAATGCCTAGAGCTCAGAGATGGAGTGTTTTGTTCACAAAACAGCCAGTTATGGGAACGACAAGTATATTTTGGGGTGTAAGTTATAAGAAGACTGAAAAGGTAGGAGCTATCAAAGTTCCCTTCTCAAACCACGCTCCTGACAACTCGTTATGTAGTTATATCAGTGCCATCAACTCTGGGAGTCTAAGTTCTCTTGCATAATGATGTTCTTCTTGCCTGTAGTGCTAACAATGGTAGATAAGTAATTCAAGGTGAGCCCATCATGGCAAAGAATATTGGAACAAAAAGTGGGTTCTGGGTAAGGAGGGTCCTCCTGACTAGTAGGGTATGGGACATACCACTTGAGTGCTAAATAAAGGACTTATTACTTTATTCACCAGTTTCGGGAAGGATCTGCTGGTATGTAGGTTATGGAAAGAAAGTTAGTCTTGTTCCATATTCCAAAAGGCTTCCCTGAGTACATAAGTTTGGCTATTCATAGAGTATTAAACTCAACCCAGGGGTCTCCAACTCATTTAGGTGGTCTTAGCCTGTGGGAACTTTGAGCATTGCAAGGAAAAACTGTGGTTGGAAGCCATAGTTTGCATAAAAGAATGTTCTACCAGCCCATTGAACTGAAAACTGCTTAACATACCACAGAAACATGGAGCTTTGTAGAGAGAGTCACAAAACATGAAGCTGAAAAAAAATTTACTAGAGGTTCTAATCAGAACTGATCTATGAGGAAAGACCATATGGTACCAGAAAACATCCTCTGGGAAAAAGTGGGTCACTTTGGAAACAGTGGGAAAAGCAAGCCATTTGGATCAAGGTCTTCACTAAAACCAACATGGCATTGAAACCCAGGGATAGGGACAGGGAGGTAAGGATATACAACATTCACTGCCACCAAGGGAAATAAGAGAGTCAGCAGGGATTTCAGTAAGCGAGCAGCCATTCAAGCTGTCCTACGCATGCTTCACAAGATTGGACATAGTAGTGCAGATATAGAGATAGAAATAGAGATACAGAAATAATGATAAAGAGAGAGAGAGAGAGAGAGAGAGAGAGAGAGAGAGAGAGAGAGAGAGAGAGAGAGATAGGTGTCATAATAGCACTCACCTCCCAAGGTTGTTATGAGGATAAAATGAGATATTTGTAAACGAGCACTTAGCACAGTGTCTGGAACACAGTAGACGCTATATAAATGCGCTTATTTGTTTCCCTTGTCAGGAGGGACGTGTAAGCACCAGCAAAGATGTAGAAGCTCACTACTGACTATGCTCCCTTGGGTGTGAGCACCCTGTCCATTTAGGAGACACACATTTGGGCCTGAACATAAATCAATCAATCAATGATGTGCCAGGCATTGTGCTAAGCAATGGGGCTACAAAGAAAGGCAAAAAACACGGCCATTGCCTTCAAGGAGCTCACCTTCTAATGGGGGAAACAACATGTAAATAACAAGGTAGATGAATAGCAACCTTAGAGGAGAAGGTCTTAGCAGCTGTGGGGGAGGGGGTAACTGGGAAAGTCCTCCTCTAGGAAGTAAAATTTGAGCTGAGGCTTAAAGGAAGTCAGGAATTCTAAAATACTATAGGATGGCTCTGTGGATCTATCTAAGATGGATCCTCTATGGATCGGTTCATAACAACACAGGAGATGAAATAGTCCATTCTTTGGGTCATTAAATAGAAGATAAAAGATTAAAGAGTAAGATAGGATCAGACTAACAGTTTATAAAATGGAGGAGTAACAGTACATTATAGGACAGCAGTATAGGAAAGGACCCCTCAATCCATGCAAGATCTTCAAACTCAAATCCAATCAAGTCTTCCAAATTTAATCTTTCATTGTTTATCACATTATCTGGTTTTCACATAGGCCAGAGTGTATCTAACCAGGCCCATGCAGGGGTCTAGAGGGGTTTACTGGTATGTAGGTTACAGAAGGATAGCTGGTCTTTGTTTCTATGTCAGAAGGCTTCCTTGGGGGTAAACAAGTTTTCGGTAAATACCCCTTCCTTGCCTTGCCAAAACCAAACCAGATTGTATGGCTCCCTGGACATCCACCATGGTGACTATCATCACTCCCACCAATTATTGATCAGGTTGGTTACTGGTTCCATGATTGTAGGGACAGAATCAGACTCGGAGCTAGAGCATATGGTAGCCCTATAAGAAGTGGATTTAATGGTGATGGGCAATAGTAGAAATGAAACTCAGAAGGAAAGGGGACCTAGTTCAGCAACAGCTTAAGGCAGCCCTCTCTTCAATCCCCCTGGGATTGTCTCCATGAGATTAGGAACTGCTCGGAGATCTGACTCTATAGTCACAGCCAAGTGATCGTTTCCCATCTTCTCCTATGTGCATGGAAACATGTTTAGGCCCATCACCAGTTAGCTTTGCCCTGATTCTGAAGCACAGAACTCCACAGCTGGCCTGGTAGATCATAAAGTGGACCTGTTACTTTGGAAAGAACATGACACCAGAGTGAAAGGACCTGGGTTTGAATACCAAGTCTAATAATTAATGCCTGTGTGACCTTGGGAAATGAATGAATACATGAAAAAAATTTGTTAAGCAATATTTATATACACACATGTATATATATATATATATATGTATATATATATATGTGTGTGTGTGTGTGTGTGTGTCTGTGTGTGTATTCTAGCTATGAATTTACTTGGCCCAAATTCCATCTGTAAAATGAGAGGGTTAGACTAGACAGATAGATAAAGCATTTACTATGCTCTTCCTATGTGCCAAGAACTGACGAGATGGCCTCTGGGGTCCCTTCCAGCTATAATCTATGATCCTATGATCCTATCTAAAGCCACAAACAATCCCTTCCAGGCTTCAAGGAGGAACTGGGATTGTTAATAGGTAGTGGAAGGGGGGAAGGGGGAGAAAGACAGGCACAGAACTATGGAGAAGGGCAAGAAGAGATCAGAAAAATGAATAAAGGAATCTGGCCCAAACAAAGGATTTATATAGTATGGCAGAGGGAGACCAGGGAGACTAGCTCTGAATGTCCAACTAGCTAATCTGAACTTTATCTTATTGACAATGTGCAATAGTTAAATACCACCAGATACCAAAAGGAAGGGGCAACTATCCCAGGGATAGAATAAAGAATGGTTAGCTAAGGTATGCAAAATAATTTGAACTTCATGGAGAAAGGTCCTGGCATGATTAGGTAAATAATCATACCATCTTCCCCACCCAAATACCCTCCACTACCACCACTGTATTTTCACTTCAAAATCAGGGGGAGTGGAGGAAGAGAAGACTCTTATGAGCATAAATACAGGTCCTGGTTGGATGCCACTATCAGCAACCTTTATTAATCTTTGAGATTCTCACCTACATTTGCTAAGAAAGTTAATTAAAGGCAAAGTTAATTAGAATCTAGGTCTCCTAAAATTTCTCCCTTTCTTCAGCAATTCCTCACGTTCCTGAAAAGTGCTGCCTAGAGGAAAAGATTTATGGGGAGGCTTTGTGACTGTGTGACCACAAATGTGTTTTTAAGGGAATGGCAGGAAGAAAGATGTGATTTGGAGGGGAGGGAAACGTAGCAGCTTGTTCTCAATTTCAGGTTTGCTGACCAACTGATTTTTTTCTAGCAGCTGTTTCAGCCCCACTTCTCCATTGACATCTCTTCCAGAGGTCAGAGGTGCACTCAAGATCTCTGAATTCTTGTCCTAAAAGAATCCCAAGGAAGACTGAGAGAAGGTAGGGCGGAAGGTTGGATAAGAGGTAATTGGGCAGGAGAAAGGAACTGAATACTGGCTTCAGAAACTTTCCCCTCTTGGTAGCCAGCACATTGTGGCTCTACAAATTTGATTCTTTACTCATCCTAGCAAGGACAAAATATTCTACTTAGAGAAATCTTTGCTAAACAGCACATTTGCTATTTCGAAGCCCACACCTCCCCAAAAAAGTAGAAAAGATATTAAATGTGGCCAACATTTTCTTGATTTTCTTCACCAAAAAAAAAAATGTATGTGAGGAAAATATAGGTCAAAGAGGGAGGACACTAAGACGTGTGATCCCTAGCAATGGCAGACCCAATCATTATAAATCAAGTAGAATGAACTTGCTCATGGCACATCTTGATGAAAGGTTCACGTCAGTCACTTATTTTACCCATAACTCAGTTTCTCCTGTATACATCTGTATCCATATCTATATCCATATCTCTTGTATCCATAATATATCTATTATACCTGAAATAAACTTTCCTGCCTTGTAACCCTTGGAAAAAAATTTAAGAATCGTGCATTAGACTGAATGTTAAATATAATGATGATAATATTAATAGACTTTTAAATTTACATGTTACTTTGGTTAGTAGACAGGTGATGTGACATAATAGAGAGCAGGTCTTAGATCAGGAAGACCTAGCTCAGTGGACAGAGCACAGGACTTGGAGTCAGGAAGACATGGATTCAGTCTGCCTCAGATACTTACTAGCTGTGTGAGTCACTAAACCTCATTGTCTCTGTTTCTATAAACTGTGGGAGTTACACTTGGTGACCTCCAATATCCCTTCCAGCTCTAAATCCCAGGATTATATGAAATAAGCAAATCAAAAAAGAAACCTTACAGAGATAAAGAAATTCAACTGCACATGCCAAGTTGGTGAGGAATTCCAGGGAGGACTAGAAGAGAGGCTGCTCGTGGAGGCTATAACAGCTCAGGCTGAGGCATGAGAAGTAGAGAGCGTCAAGAGGGTTGTCTCAGGTTCTCACAAAGGATAGGTAGGGGACAAAAAATCTGATAACCAGATACTGATGTGATCAGACCGGGCAAACTCTCAAATTGAAGCCATTTCTCGGGGAATGAGAAGGGCTCAAACTGCGAGAAGAAACATCAGTTCCAATTCACCAAAGCTGACAGACTCAGCCTGAAGAGAGAAGTTAAGGTCAATAGGTTGGAAAACAAATATAAAACAGGAGGGAACAAAGGGGCTGAGATGCTAAATCACCATCTACCAGAGGCAGTTGACACAGACAATGATACCACAAAGACAGCTCATCTCATAGGACATAATAGAAACCTGGAAATGGGCTTCAAGAGATCCTTAGGCAGTGTTGGGGGGGCTTTGGGAAGAAGACCTATTGGTGGAGCAGTAAATGGGTCAAATTCTAGAAAACAATTTGGATTTGAGAGAAAAATGACTTAGCCCTTTGCACCTTTTGACCCATATATGCCACTACTAGATACATACCACAAGGAGATCAAAGACAGAAAAATTGTCAAATAGATAGCAAAATAGTCATGGTAGCAGGATTAGTACCAAAGAACTAGAAACAAAATGGAAGCCAATCAACTGGAGACTGGCTACACTCATTTCAGAAAGAGAATGTGATGGAACCATAGGAAATAGTGAACATGACAACTTCAGGAAATATGGGGGAAACTGAGGCACAGCAAAGTAAGCAGAACCAGAATGGGAAAAAATACACACACACACACACACACACACACACATGACTACAGAGGTACTTAAAAAAACGAATGTGAATTTGGTGTGATTATAATGGCCAATCTTGGCAACAAGGAAGAGATGAGGAATGGTCCTCCATTTTTGGAGAGCTGGGCATTATGAGCACGGAATGTACTCATTAGTTTTCTTTCTTATGAAGGAAGGTTCCCTTGGAAGAAAGTCAGGAGTAGGATTGTATCACACTGCATATCTGGTAATGACTGATGTTAAAATAAAAGGTATGCACTTCATTCATTTATTCATTCATTCAGCATGCATTTATTAAACACTATGTGCCAGACATGGCACTGATATGATGATGTACAGAAACTAAAATAAGACTGTCCCTGTTCTCGATAAGGTGGAGGGTGGGGGAAAAGAGGGAACGAACATGTATAGAAAAAAGTAAATGAGGAATATATGTGAAATAAATAGAAAGTTATTTCAAAGGGAAGGCACAAGTGACTGTGGGAGAAGAGAATCAGAATAAGCTCTATATAGGAGGTAGCAGTTAAAAACAGAATTTAATTTTTAAATGGGGAGAAAATCTTAGGGATCAGCTAGCCAGCTGTGGGGAACCTGTGGCCTTGAGGCCTAGTAGTTGCAGGTTCCCCACCCTAGAGCTAGACTGACCTTTTGTATAGATGATAAAATTGAGACCTAGAAGGATAAATGACTTGGCCAAGGTTATGCAAGTCATAATGTACAGTGGAATCTGAACCCAAGCCCCGTCCGCATCCCTAGACCCCAGGGCAGTACAGTGAAGAGTTGAACTTTCCCACTGGGATCTATTGAATCTTGGATCTGACACTACCTATGTGACTTTTGACAAGTGACTTAATATCTCAGTTCCCTCATCTGTAAAATGAGAGGATTGATACAGACCACATCTAACACCCCTCCCAGCTCTAAATCTGTGATCCAAATCTGTGGCTCTTTATGTAATAGCCTGCTTCCTTCTGTGGAAGGCTCCAGCAGCTCTTTTGGTCCATGCCTTCTGCTCCTTAAATGGGCTAGATCAGGCTGGTCTCCAACACCTAGCCAGACCCTGCTATGTTTGGAATAGATCACATCTTTTGGAAAGAAATCATTTGCTCAAAGGAACCTCAAAGATCTTTGGCCAGTTCAATGTGGTTAGCTCCTGACTAGAGCTGATCCTCAGGAAATTGAACCCAGAAAGCCATTCAGGGTAGGGGTCTTCCTGCAGAGGTGATGCATCCATTGAGGTCACATGAGCAGGATAAGCTACATCTGCCAAGGCCACAGGCTTCCACGAGAACTGTCTCCATTTGGACATATTGGTGAAAGGTGAAGAAACAGCAAAAATGAAGGGGCCATGGCAGGGGTGGGAAAAGGGGTGGAGGGAGAGGGACAGAGAATCCCAGCTGAAACATTGTGGATGATTAAATAGTAAAAGTATTCAGTCATCACCCAGTACATCGAAAAAATGAAAAATATACCTGAAAAAGGAAACCATTTTTTAGGTTGTTTCTTTTCTTAGATTCCATTTGGTCAAGCATGTACCCTTCTCCCAGCTTTCCAAACAAAGGTCAGGGACTCAATCAGCCTTGATATCTCATTGAACAGCTTAAAACCTCTCCAAAACTGAATAGCTTTCACCAATCAATATTTCAGACTAAATGAATCCATAACATGTGGATTAAATTTCCTTTAAAATGCACATGTTTAAAATTTGAGGGATAAAAGGCTTTGCAGCAAAACTGATCTGGGCTCTTATCAAACATAAACCATCTGAAAATAATAGTTTAAGATGTTAGATAGTCATATCTTCTCATCTTTGGTCCAAAACATCTTGAGAAATATTTAAACCAGAATAATGAAGGGTTTTGTGATGTCTTTCTATCAGCAACCAGTCTTGGGTTCCAGCTTCTTCTGAGCGTGAATAGTTCTGGCTGTTTAAGAGCTGATTAATAAAGCAGACATGGAACTGACTGGTTAGACATTTTTCAAAAGATGTTACATTTATAAGGCCTTAAGGAAGGAAATTCCTACTCAGTTTAAGAGATGATCCTGTACGTTAGAAGCTTGCCTAACCCTCTGTGTCAGTAAGGCAATAATAACAATGTAGATGATAATCGTCAAAATGCCTATGTAGTTCTGTATCGCAAAGTATACCAGACT
Organism: Phalanger gymnotis; assembly: GCA_028646595.1. Lineage (NCBI taxonomy): Eukaryota > Metazoa > Chordata > Mammalia > Diprotodontia > Phalangeridae > Phalanger > Phalanger gymnotis. Next base: position 28,655,534 of record CM053626.1, on the reverse strand, counting down.
CTCCGCACAGAAAGTAGAAGTAAACCATTTATTCAGACACCAGAGAACCACATCCCACAAGCCATTTATCCAATCTATCAGAGCAGTACAACATTTTATACACAATATAGCAACCTGGAGCCTCGCCATCCCAAAATCTCTCCGACCCCTGCTGGGGTCTTCCCCAAAACAAATCCACAGCTAAGTCAGTCTGTTCAGTTCTAACAATCCCCAACAATGGTTAGCAGCCATTAGTAGCCATAACTTCTCTACTTCTCTCTCTCTCTCTCTCTCTCTCTCTCTCTCTCTCTCTCTCTCTCCATTTCCTGTGATATAACTTCCTTTTCTATGAGGAAGCTTCTCCCACCACATGTGACTTAGGCTTCCATGACATAAGCAGGTCACATGGCCTATTAATGGGTGTGAAAGTTCTTCGAATCTGAATTGCTACTACACCCTCATAGGAAAACCATTCTCTGGCACAGTCCTAGCCCCTCTGGGAAGCCTTCTCTAATTGCTCTAGGCTTCATTGAAGCCCTGCTTCTCTGACTTTAGAGAAAAGAAATTACCATGCAATTTGGCAGGAAACTTTCTCTACCTTTGTCTTGTTCCCTAGCTATTTATGTGTGTTAGTCTTGAAGAGAAGGTGATAGGCCAGGACAAGACAGGAGAGGACAAGAGAAGGAAGGGGAGGGGGCATTGCTCCATTTGGAAACAGATCTTAAAGGACCATTTCCATTGCTCGTGACTTACTTTTGAGTAGATCCCATAACTATTAATTATTCTTGGAGTTCTGTTAGTACAAAATCCCTGAACATAGCCTACAAGGGACTTTGAATTAAGAGATTGATCAAGGAGTTTCCTCATTCAAGTGGTGAGCTTTGATTTGGGATTTTGGATGCATTCTTCTATGGATGATATTGATTTACCCCTAACTCTCCCCACCCCCTAGCTAAAGTCTTACAGTCCCTGAAAACCAAATTGGGGTTCCTTTGGGTGTTTTGCACTATTTCTCCAGTTCTGGATAATTCTGGAAGGACCTGAGAAGACTCTACTAAGGCAAGAAATGTCCTTTTTCTGAATTTCTTCTCAGTGCCTTATATTCCCCAAAAACAATGCCTAAGGAGCCCAGACACAAGCTAGAGAGAGATGTGTTTTTCTTTTCTCTCCAATGAGGAAGGTTTTTGGACAAATACCCAACATGTTCGTCTGTGGCCCAGCATCCCAGTGCTCACATGAGCCTTATTAAATCTTGTGAATAGCCCCCAAAATAATTCTCTTAGGCTCATGTTCCTCCATTTAGTGTGTTCCTTCTAGGAAATGTCAGAATAAAGCTCAAACACTGTTTGTGTCTAATTCTTCATAAATGTGTGTCCACAGATCCCATAGAAATACTCAAGATAGCAATGCATATATTGGGCACAAGAAAGCCTTTATTTGCCCCCCAAAAAGAATTCAGAGGACACAAAAGCACGGAAAGTAGCCCAGAAATGACCAATATTATACTCTTCCCTCTCTAATGAGTCTCACCTTTGTTCAAGTTTCTACAGTCCTCCAAACTCATAGCTCTGTCTTGTGGTTTGGACTCTCTTTGAGAAGTAAACAAAATTGGGATTGCTAAACAAGCTTCTTCCTAACCTTCTAGTGAGCTATTCTTTCATCCAAGGGATATGTACAAGAATCTTGTCTACCCTGAGGATGTGATCTCCTCCCATGAAGGAGACACACTTGATGCTGCTAGGTGGGCAACCTCCTTCTCATCTGACCTGTGCTGTCTTAGTCATTTATGGCAATACCAGATGTCAACATCCAAGTCTTTTGCTCTTCCATATCATGTCTTTGACTTCCCAGATATTTCTCTGGGTTTGGAAGTCATTTACATGATTCTCATTTGACTGATGTTGCCCAGGAAGCCCCCTTCCCTCTCTCTCTCTCTCTCTCTCTCTCTCTCTCTCTCTCTCTCTATCTATCTATCTATCTCTATCTCTGTTTCTCTCTCTCTCAATTCCTGCATTATACACCCCAAGCTTCTCCAGAAATCTAGGATTCAGGATCTCCAAACACGTGGTCCATGTTGTTGGTCATCTTCTGTTCATTCCATATGGCCGAGGGTAAACTATATGTGCCCCTATCTCAACGTAGACATTAGCCTCTCCTTAGGGAGAACCTCCAAACCCTTGGACCCAAGAGAACTCTTGGATCAGCTGTACTCTGATAGGCCTTCTAAAAAGAAAGCAAAAAAGGAAATAACTGAGTCTCTAACTGAAAATTCCATTTTTAAATCCAGCACAAAGGAGTGGCCTTTCCCACAACACACTATGCTAATCAGTGTCATTACAATCACTGTAACCCATTTTCCACAAGGTACCAAAAGTAAGATTGCATGAGAAGATGCCACCAAAATCCCAAAGTCTCCCTACCTCATAACCTCATTAATTTGATTAAGGGACTGGCCTCATCCATCCATTATGTTAATAATGGGAAGTTATTTTTATATGCCTTGCACATAGTAAGAACTTAATAGGAGGTGGCTCAGTGGATAGAACATTGGGCCTGAGGTCAGGAAGACCTGAGTTCAAATCTGGCCTTAGACACCAGCTAGCTATGACATCCTAGAAAAAGGCATTTAACCTCCATTTGCTTTAATTCACTGGAAAAGGAAATGGCAAACCACTCCAATATCCTGGTCAATAAAACCCCATGGGCAATATTGTCACACTATGATCCACAAGGTCACAAAGAGTCAGACATGATTGAAGAATTGTACAAGAACAACAAAAACAAAGAGCTTAATAATGGCTTGTTAAATTGAATTGTACCCATAATAATATACTACAGTGAAAAGAGTGTTAGATTGGAATACAAAGACCTGTATTCAAATCCTAACTCTTCTACTTATTATTTATGTGATCTTGGAGAAATAAAGTCACTTCTATGAGCCTCAGTTTTCTCATCTGTAAATGAGATTAGACTAGATGGCCTCAAATCTAAGAACATTATGAACTGAATTGAACTCAACTACTTTAGAAATAGGTTTAGGTCACTTACATATAAACCTACTACAATGAATAACTTTGATTTTTGCAGGAGTGAAATATTCTGCTTTATGGAAAAACTGGTCACCCCTAATTAATCCTCAACTCCTGCAATACTATGAGCAATCACCTTATTGACTGATTTCAATGTGAAGTCGTAGATCAATGGGTTTATTTAGATTGGAAAATGATGCTTTGGTCTCAAGAGATGCTTCTGCAACATTGTGGGGGACCAACTGGAAATTATAGTCACCAGTCACCAGCAACTGAATTCATGGCAATGATCTGAAGGGTTTTCTTGAATTGATTTATTTGGAAAGTGCTCTGCTTCATTGCCAATCCTTGCTCTCTACTTTGAGCACCAATAAACGTCGAAGAAATTGGACAGGCTCATAACTCAAAGGCCAAGTCTATAAATATAGTGCAAAGGTGAAGCCTCAGGCATGAAATGGTTTGGGTGTTTGTAGAACATTTAAAAAAGAATTACTTCAAAATATGGGGGTTGAAGATTTGACTGGATGTTATAGCAGGTGCCCACAACATCATGAGTCACTCACTGTACAAATGACAGCAAACCACTGCGGAGTGAACAGGTATTGAGTAGCTCTTACAGAGAATGTCGAAACAGGGAACATCCCACTTAAATGCATTTAGAGAGAACAATTTTATTTTGTTTTATCAAAAGAGAAAATGGGTCTCTCTATGGATCTGATCAAGGCAAATTTGGAGAGCAAGTGAGGTACTTCTCTCTCTAAATGGACACTTAATTTCTGACATGAAATATCCTTCATCTGGTCTATTGATAAACAACCAAAAAAGCAGCTTTGCCACAAGCGTATGATAAAGGTCATTTATCTCCATAAAACATGAATTGATAGACTTGGCAATTGACCTAGAATCTATTCATCCATCCTTCCATCCATCCATCCATCTATCTATCTGCCTATTTATCTATCTATCTATCTATCTATCTATCTATCTATCTATCTATCTATCATGATCTTCCCAGCTGTTAATGCTTGGTCCAAAAATAACCATATATCTATTTTTTTTACCTATTCTGTGTATGTATTTATATGTACTTGCTGTTTCCTCAAATAGATATCAGTTTCTCCAGGATATAGAATTGTTCATTTTTATCTCTGTATCCCCAATGTCTGGACCTCAGTTTCTTCATCTGCAAAATGAAGGGATTGGACAAGATATTCTCTAAGTTACCATCTAGTTCTAAAGCTATGATCTTTTAATTCTAAATCTGGCACTTAATTAATAACCTGTGTGACCTTGGGCAAGTCACTGCTTCTTTGGGTCATGATGACCAGCAAAATAGACTAGATGGACCAGGTGACTTCTAAGGTCCCTTCCAGATCTAGTGCTATGAGCTTATTAATTGTATGATAATTAACCAGCTTAAAGATAGTCACAGAGCCATAATGAGTCTGGATGTTGACTGAATTGGGGCAAATGGAGCTTTGTCTCAGCGCATCAAAAGTAAATGTCCTTGAACATGAAGAATGTAGAATTTAAAGCTATAGTCCTTAAGCAAGATAGAAATAACTGAGATTAATTCTTATTTGTCAAGAAAAAAGTCATTTTTCAAAAATGAAGCTTCCAAATGGTAGTTTGGGATGAGCTCCTCTCTCCTCTCCCTGATCCCTTCTCCTCACTCTGCTCACTATCCCCACTAGATTACCAAACACTAGTCTACTGCACCTATGAACTTTCCTCTCTGCTTCCTCTTCCTAGAGATGATCCCCCTCCCTACCAATTGAGATGAAACTTCACATTGCTTACCCCAACCATATTTTCTAGTACCTGAGCCAAGTGCAAATATTCCTAGTTATGGTTTAGGCCAACACAACCATTGGTGTTTTCCATAAGGAGAAACAACCTTTCCCAAGAAAATAAAGACCAAGCAATTTTTTGCAGCCCCGCCTTTCTGCTGGCATCTCTTCATGGATTTGAAGGTAAACTCAGCATCTCCATATGGATACAAAATGTGCAGCCAAAAATATGAATTCAAGTGGGGACCCTAATCTGGACTGACATGAGAAAAAAGATCATGGAACTAGAAAATTTCTTTCAGAAACAGAAGTGACATCAAAAGTAATGGAAAAATGTAAGCCATTTTGGTCAAGGTCTCTATCACCATTAAAATGGTACCATGAAAGAAAGGGGCCAATGGTAGTGGTTGTCCCAAGATGTAATAGCCCATGCTCTGTGCATGTTTATAATCAAAATCCAATTGTTTTAGTAATAGAAATCATATATAATAAGAGCTAGCTGTCATTTTATTTATTTAGTTATCATTTATCATATCATTTTAAGGTTTATAAAGCCCTTTACTTACCTCTTTTCATTCTCAAAACAACCCTCTGAGTTAGGAGCCATTATTATCATCCCACTTTTACAGAGGCTGAGAGGAGTTAAGCGAACACATACCTAGTAAGTTTCTGAGGCAGGATTTGAATATAGATCTTCCTGACTCCTAGTCCTACTGTGCCACCCAGCTGTCCCTAACGTATCCTGATAGGAAGAGCTGGTTTTTCCCAGGTATGGAGCACATACCTGCTACAAGTCAGGTAGGAGAAAGAAGGAAGAGAATAAGCATTTATAATGTGCCTGTCATGTGCCAGGCACCATGCTAAACACTTTCCAAATTTTATTTCAATTGTAGTACAAGGCTTCCATAATATGCTGCCTTAATGAGCTTCAACCCAGATCCAGCATTCCCTTCATAGAGTTTGTTGTTGTTTTTGTTTCTCCTATTTGAACCCAGACCCAAGCCAAGAGGTTCAAGCAGCAGAGAGAATGAAGAAATAGCCAACCTGAGCTAAAACCAGCCTCTCACCCGTGCCCCACCCCTCCGGAGCATGAGAAATAGAGAGGGAAACAAGATGCTGTCTCTTCAATTTTGCTCTAAAAATGATTCCAGGGAAGCAGTAGGAGGTTTCTTCATTTATGCATTGCAAAATCTAGTGCTGTGTCTTTAGCAAAGAAAGCATTCTCTCAAATTTTTGGTGGATTTTTGGCTAATTAGTAGGTTTCTCCTCTCCCCAGCCCCGTCAAGAAAAAGGGTGCATGCTAAAGTGATTGCCCTACTTAGTCAGCTACTGGCAGGAATGTAGGGATGGATTAACATGCATAACAGAAGGCTTATCTGACCCTGGGAGCCAGGAGAACCTGAAATAACCTTAATATCTTGTCAACTCTCATTATCAGACCTCACTGAACTAGAGGAGCCTGCTTAAGCAATCTGTCTCTAAAGGAAAAATCCATGTTTTCCACCAGGTGCTTTCCTCGGCACCATCATCCCCTCCCCATAAGCCCTCCTGCTTTGATCTCAAGACTAGTAACCTCTTTTACCAGGTACCATCCCAAGGTGATATTGAGTTATAGGGTATCCTGTTTTCATCAGCTCCCTTGGTATTCAGAGCAGTTGCTTATTGGCCTCACCATGCTGGTTTCGGTGAAGATGACCTCGAATGGCTAGTGCACATAGCATATTTGTCAAGTGACTCATTGGCTGGCACCCAGGGGAGTGTGAGGACTGGGATAACTCCATCCTCATGATGACAGAGCTGTTTTTGAGTCTGAGGCTAAGGAAGAAGGTGGAGGAGACCAAGAAATGGGGTGAGGGGTAGGTTGAGCTAATCGGAAGAGGAAACACAAATGATATCTTGAACAAACTTCTGGATTTTTTCAGTCTCACACAAACTCAGACATCTTGTCAAGCTGTCAGTTGGGTTTGCTAAAGGCATCTGAAGTTACTTGGGTGTACTCATGCTCCTTGTTTTAGGTGTTTATTGGGAAATTCCAAAAATACCCAAGCATTGAACAAAATCCAAAATAATTGCCTTGCCTTGAGTTTTGCTGGTACTGCCAAAACACACAGCACTCTGGCAGCAAATATCTTTCCAATTTTCACACCAAGTCATATCTTATCTTATCCCAATCTTGGTCACTCCTAGCTCTGATTGATTCAGTGAAGAAGTATTCTTACCCTAACAGAGGCAATTACTTTTAAGTGAGGTGAAGCAATTGATTTAGCTCCACCTTTACATCTCCACTCTGCTAAGTTCCTTTATCATGATTTGTTTTTTAAACAATACCTTTGATTTCATTGGAGCAACTAGGTGTCCCAGTGCATGGAGTATTGAGCCTGGAATCAAGAAGACTTGTCTTCCTGAATTCAAATCTGATCTCAGATGCTTACTAGCTGTGCCACCCTAGGCAAGTCACTTCAGCCTGTTTGCTTCAGTTTCCTCATCTGTAAATGAGCTAGAGAAGGAAATGGCAAATGGCTCCAGTATCTTTCCCAGGAAAACTTCAAATGGGGGACATGAAAAGTTGGACATGACTGAAATGACTGAACAACAACAACGAATATTATTTCACTGGTACAAGAAATCTCTGGCCAGGAAACTCCCTCTACCAGTGCAAATTGAAACTTTCTTTACAACTTATACTCTTTGAGAGTTACCTGAGTCACTGAAATTTACCTAAGGTCATCTAACCAATATGTAGCAGAAACTTTTAGAATGGAGGCTAACTCTCTATACTATGGTTCCCTCTCATAATTCATTCCCTCTCATAACATCCATAGAATGTTAGAACCCTCTCATAATTCACAGACCCACAAATCCAGAGAATGTTAGAACCAGAAGGGATCCAAGAGGTCATAGGAACATAGGTCTAGAGTTGGAAGGAACCTTAGAGGTCATCTGGTGCAGCTGCCTCACTTTGCAGATGAGGAAAGAGTCCCAGAGAAGTGACTTGTTTAAGGTCATACAGCTATCATGTGTCAGACTCAAGATGTGAACCCAGGTCCTATAACTCTAGACCTGGTTCTCATTCTATTATTCCTTACGGATTCCAAATCTTTCATTTTACTACTTCTACTATGACCACTACAACCATTACTACCACTACTACCACTACCACTATTTATTATTATGGTTAGCATTTACTGGTGTTTCCAGTGCTTTGCAAAGCAAGCATTGTACAAATATCTCATTGTGTCCTCACAATAACCCTGGGGAGGTAGGTGCTATTATTATCCTCATTTTGTATATGAAGAAACTAAGAGGATGGAACTTGCCCAGAATCACATAACTAGTAAATGGTCTGAGGTCAAATCTGAATTCAGGTTTTCCTGACTCCAGGTTCAGGGCTCTATCCCCTGCACCATCTGGCTACCCTAGAAAAGACAAAATTGAGACTGATAAGGGAAGAGACTTTATTAGAGTCCTGAGTAGCAGAATCAAGACAGCTCAATTCTTGCTTCCCAGTTTCTTTTGTTTCTTTTGTTTTCAATTAACAGGTACTCATTTTCTCTCCCTCTCACTCACCTTCTTTGGAAATAAATAAAAACTCTTGTAATAAATATTCATAATTTTTTAAAGTTTCGACATTGACCGTAATTGAAAATGTATGCCTCATTCTACACCACCTCAACTGTATTCAATTCATTTCAGCTAAATTCAACTAGTATCAACCAGCTCCTCACAAATGGTCAGCCTTGTGGAAGATACAGAGAAACCGCATCACAGATAGAAGGAGTGTTGACTGCAGAATCAGCAGACAGAGGTTCAACTTCATCTCTAACACTGCCTGTGTGACCTCAGATGAATTATTTCACCTCCTTGTCCCTCAGTTTCTTCAACTATAGAATGAGACAAATTAGATGGCCTCTGGACTGCTTTCCAGTTCTCAGTCCAAGATCCTAAGACATAGTCCTTGCCTACTAGGAGGTTGGGGAGAAAAAAAAAATAACACACAAAACAATTTGAAAACAATGCAAGATAATATATAAATGTAAGAGTTTGTGTTGAGTACGCTGTGGGAGGCAAGAGAGAGATTTCCTCTGTTTTCAATTCAACAACTTCTAAGATCCTACTATGTGCCAGACACCAGGAATATAAACACAGACTCAACAGCCTCTCTCCTAAAGGAGCTGGCATTCTAGTAATGAGATATGACGTAGAAATCTAATACAAATTAGAGAGGAAGCAAACCAAATGAGAAATCTCAGCAGTCACTTATTCTAGAAGCCTTTATTCAGTGCATACTATGCGTTAGACACTATGCAAAGGGATTCAGGAATAGCTGAGAAAGGAGCAAAGAATTACAAGACCCATGAAGCCTGTAGACACTGGAGGAGGCTTCTTGGCAAAGGATGGGCCCTGAAAAATGTGCAAAATTGGGATGGGCAGAAATAAAGGTGGGGAGAGTTCTAGGCTAGAATTGTTCCAGTAATGAACAAAGATCTGCTCTTGCCAAATTTCTTGAGTATACTCAGAAATCTGAATCCTTACCTGAGCTCATTCTCTATATCCCCAGGTCCTAATGATTGCTCCCTCTTTAAATGACTTTGCATTGATTTGTCTGTGAATATATTAAATCCTTCCAATAGAACAAAAGCCGCTAGAGGACAGGGTTTATTTCATTTTCATCTTAGAATCGGGAGCTTCACGCAGTAAAGATACACACAGTAGGTAGCTAATAAATGTTGTTGAAATTAATTTGATGACAGAACCGATATCCATATTTCTTTTAATTAAAGAGAAAGTAACATCAGGAGGAGGGCAGTTTATTCAATCCAGAGGAATGGTTTATTCCCAAGTCTGCCATGGTTATCAGTGCCAGGATATTACCTCTTATAGTCCATCCTTTGAAAGCCTCCTTCTACAAAAGTATCAATGAAGACCCAAGTTCAGTCTGTAGTTATTCTCTTTTTCTTGAATTCCATTTTTGCCAGTCCTTATTCTTTTCCTCCTGTTTTTAATTGCAGACATTTTTTCTTCTTTCAAAATACTCAGGGGTGGGGAACCTATAGCTTCAAGGCCACATATGGACTTCTAGGTCCTTGGGTTAGGCCTTTTGACTAAGTCCAAGTTTTACAGAACAAATCCTTTTATTGAAGGGATTTGTTCTGGGAGGTTTGGATTCAGTCAAAGGGCCACACTTGAGGGCCTATGGGGCCACAAGTGGCCTCAAAGCTGCAGGTTCCCCACTCCTGGCCTGGATACACACACACACACACACACACACACACACACACACACACATTGTAGGTGGTGATAGTTGGTCCAAACCAACTGGCTGGTTGGTCCAAACCAAAGAAGATTCTTCTGGAACATCCAGATGTTACAGTGGTACAACAGCCCCAGTAGTCTCCAATACACTAGAAAGTTTTGCTAATTTATAAAGCAATATCTAGTGAGAGTTATCAGATTCCTCTAAGGCTTCACAAGCCCTTCATTAACATAGAATTCTCTCTTCATTAAACCCTCTAAACTTGTAGGCATTACCAATTTATTAACGATCAGTCACTCAGCTCAGGGAAAAATTTAATTTACAGCCATGGAAGAGTCAAAGAGAAGGAAGCTGGTATCAAACAGAATTGCCTTTGTCCTTTTCCTCTTCCTCCAAAGGTATAAATGTAGCCAAGTAGTCCCCACATAGAAGAGAATAATCATCTTCCCACAGTATTTAGAACTCCAGGGGTGTTTTTCTGCATATTTGCTGAAGGGTATAGGGACAGAGACATTCTGTATTGTGTGTTGGAGATGACCTTGACTTTTCAGGTCCTAAAGAGAGTCAGTGTGGGATATCAATAGTCTTGGGTGCATGATCCCAGGACTTTCTCAGGTTTTATTTACTATTACTGTAAGAGGCAATGCTGAGCCAGGAGGGCAGGCAATGGCACATTTTCCATCTGCATTTACTTCCCAAGCATGTTTAAATCATGGTCCTGAAGATGGGTCTTCTTTTGGTCTTTCCTAGGAACTATCTCTTAACCAGATTCTACTTTGAAACACTTTAAGCATATTGCAAAATTTATTCAATCAACCAACAAATATTTATTAAGAGTTTACTATGTGCCAAGCACTATGCCAGGTGCTGAGAATACCAAGAATGGCAAAAATCAGGCTCCATAGTTTGGAAGACACAAAATGGGTCCATATATTATCTTGCCTGTAGAAAGAGAGAGATTTTGGCTGAAAACACATTTTATGGAAAGCTATACTGGCCCCAAAGTCATTTGGAAAAAATTAAAGTAATATTTAAAAGACATCAAGGCTATCTGTGTCCATAAACCGATTTAATGGTGGTCGTGTATTTTTGGTTAGTCATTTTCAGAGAGAGGTTATTGTGTCCTTTCTCCTTTTCACCTTGAGAAGCCACACAATAAATAGTGGAGTGAAATCCATGCCATCATGCTGGCTTCAAGTGAAGTTCCTCTAAGTTCCAGGATGGGGAGTTAATCCAGCTTTAAATCCATAAGGCCCTTTATTCCGATCCCAACAAAGGCAAAACTTCAATCACAATACATGTAAATGGAAACAGCGCTTACTCAAAACTCACAGCAGCAGCTGAGACATCCAGAAGCTGAATTGGGAATTAGACTTCAAAGGCCTCCCAAAGATGAAGATTTAGACATGGCGGGCCTTCTTGGCATATCCTGAGTCTTAAGCCACAACCACTGGATCATCTACCACTAAGGATTTCATTATGATCGCTACTTGCTATTCTGCTCTCTGCGGTCCAGGTCTGCATAAAAAGAGAGTGGGAAGAAGCCCCATTTTAAGAAAATCTGATGCAAAAATATAACTTTATGAAACAAATTGGGGAAGAGGGTTTTTTTTTTTTGCTTCATTACTAAGTCTTTATTCACTTTACAAAAAGGGTATGTACCAGGATTCCTTTATAGAACAGCTATATTTATTTATTTGTAGATTATAAAGTTCTTTTCCCATTCTCCCACCTCCCTCCCCCAACAAGAAATTTTGGTGGTTTTCTAGTGCCTCTAGGATAAAATATAAATTCCTGTATTTGGTATTTAAAGCCAAATGATCTCTCCAACATGTATTTCCAGTCATATTTCCTGCTACTTTCCATTATTCATTTTAGCCAGATTTATTTATCCCAGCCAAACTGGCCTATATGGATTTTCTACAGGAGTATGCTAGAAACAGCTTGAACTGACTCTTAAGAGTCAATTGTTAAATTTTCAGCATGAGCATTCATGTCTGGAAAACCAGCAAATACTACAAATCAGGGCTCGATTTATTGTTTTGTTGACTTCTAGACTAGGAAAGTGGGGGAGGAAATGTTAAAAATGCAGATTAAACTTAAAGGCATGTCATGTTTTTTTTTTTTCTAAAAAGCCAATTGTTAAACATTTACCAGCACACTTTTCCCTGTATATGACATTTCATTTCCTACCTCTGAGCCTTTGCATAGATTGCTTCTCCCATGTCTGAATATTTTTTCGTTATCATCTATATCTCTTGCAGTCCTTAGCTCCCTTCAAGGTTCAGTTCAAGTGCCATGACCCTGATACAAATTATTAGTACCCCCTCCAAAGAATTGCTTTTTTATTTATTTCATATGTAGAGTTTGGACTGATTTATCTAGATTTATGTTGTCCTGCCCTCTCCTTTCCCCATAGAATAAAAGTTCATTCAGGGCAGAGGCTATTGACACATAGCAGGAACTTTTAAAATTCTAATACAAGTGAAATGAATTGAATCAAACCAGTATGGTACAGCAATAAGACTACCGGATCTAGAGGTGAAAGACTGGGGTTCAAATCTTAGTTTTTCAACATATTGCCTGACCTCTGCCAAGTCACTCTCCCTCTATGGACCTCAGTTTCCTTGTCCATAAAAAGAGAGAATTGGATGAGATGATCTCCAAGGACCTTTCCAACTTTAAATTTACAAGCCTTATTGATTTATGAGTTCATTAATGCCTCATCAGAGAACTATAATTGTGAGATTCTGCCAATTGTATTGACAGATAAGTCCTACTAGGGAAGATTGTCCCTAAAGTGGATAGGTAAACCAATAGAAAATGGTGATTCAATTTATAAAACTTTTCAGGAAAACAAGTATGGCATAAAACAAGGTACAGCAATATCCAGATAAAAGTATAAGTAGCTGGAGTTATACATACTGATTTTTTTTCCTAAGCAGGAAAAAATATTATTAAGGAAGAAAGTATTCACACTAAGAATAGCTAAAGTTCAGCTCATTGCAAAATAGAGCCAGGTGTGGCACACTTTACATAGTAAACATGCTCTTTAAAAGTTGCATGCAAATCACATTTTGCAAATTAAATCCAATGTGAAATGCATTAAGGCAGTACACTATTTAAAGGAAACCTTTTGTAAAGCAAATAACCACTCTCTAATTTCCTCTCATGTAAACTCAGATTTCTATGTGTCGTTTGCCTAAAATAAGGACTGTGTGTGGTCTCCAATATTATACTAAGCTTATTGGTCCTTCTGTGTAAGTCCTCAGCATTTCATCTTTTTCATCTAATCTAGCCATCATTTGAGTCTTTAGAAAGAAATTAACTTTAAAAGGATGATTGAATTACAATTAACATACCTCATAATCAACCTAGCAGAATATATAGATATAAATGACTATTAACCCTTCAAAATAAGCCCTCCAAGGAGGGGGGTATTTACTGAAAATCATAACTAGGGAGGGGCAATGAAAGCTTTGCCCTAGGGCATAAATATTTAGAGGGGTCTGATAGCACTTTCACACCTCTCCCTAATCAAAGAAAAAACTGAATTAAACACAGTAGTTAGCAATAATTAGTTAAAATATGCTAGCAGCTGATATGCTTATCTCCAGCACCTCCAACCAAGACTGTAGTTCTTCAGTCATTCAGTCTTGTCCTTCTTGTATGGGGTTTTCTTAGCAAAGATATTAGACTAGTTTATCATTTCTTCTCCAGGAGATTAACTCCACATCCAAGAGTAGCTCCACTCAAGTCCAATCCTGACTTAATCTCCCTCTAGCCGCTCCTTGGAAGTATATGCCAAGTAGTTAGATTATTGGTTCCATGAAGGGTTTAGTGACTTTTCTCACAGAATTCCAATAGTTTTCGTAATTATTTGAACTTATTTACTACTCCACCAACAGGGTGTTAATTTACCTGTCTTCTCACAACCCTTCATTAATTATTTCTGTTTTACCATTTTGTCTAGTTCAAGAGTATGAAGTAAAACCTTAGAGTTGTTTGATTCGCATTTCTCTTATCATTAATAATTTGGATCATTTTCAGTTTGAATTTCTTGAATTGAATTGAATCACTTCTTGAATTGAATCAGTTTGAATTTCTTCTTTTTGAAAATTGTTTATATTCCTTGTGTTCAAGGGATATAACTATCTCAATTATCTACTGGGGGATAGATCTTAGTTCTAGAAATTTGTGTCACTTCCTTGTAGCTCTTGAATGGCCTATTTCCATCAAAGTTGTTTGATACAAAGGGTTTTTTTTTTCTTTTGACTTCCTTGCAACTTCCAAATAATGGTATTAAAATTCTAAAACATCAAGTCCAAAAACTTTTTGAGCAATGACCAAATTTTTGGAACAAATATATATATACACCCATGAAGGAAGGACTAGGGAGTTAAAAATAGAAAGAATGAAATAATCCCTACCTACAAGGAATTTACATTCTAATAAGGTAGACAAGAAATACGTAAATAATCGTTTACAAAATAAATGTAAAGAATGTAAATACAAAGTAGTTAGGTATGAGGTAATTTGGGAAGGGCACTAATAACTGGGTGGATCAGGTAAGGCTTCATGCAGATGAACTGAGATGAATCTTAAAAGAAAATAAGGACTCTGAGATGAAAGTGAGGAGGGTTCCAGGCACATAGAGGGTAGCCAGACAGTGTAGAGACATGGGGAGATGGGAATTAGATCATCAGGTGTGAGGAACATAGTTGAGGTCAGCTTCGCTACGTTATAGAGGGTGGGAGTGTAAGTAATAAGCAATGAGGGTAGAAAGATGTATTAGGGCCAGAATATGAACTTCTTTAAAAGATGAACATTTTTGGGTTATGTGAGGAACAAGACAGAGAAACAGGAATTTTCTCTGGTCCCCACAACCTCTCAATCATATCCAAAACAGAAATTATATACCACAGACAAAGCTATTTCATCTGTCTCCATGGTCTAGGACAGGATTGGGGAACTTGCAGCCTCGAGGCCACATGTGGCCTTCTAGGTCCTCAAGTGTAGCCCTTTGACTGAATCCAAACTTTCATCTCAACTTGGTCTGTGAAATTTCGATTCAGTCAAAGGGCCACACTTGAGGACCTAAAGGGCCACATGTAGCCTCAAGGCCACAGATTCCTCACCCCTGATAACCAGAATCCAAAATAAGGTTGTTGTTTTTTGTTTGTTTCTTTGTTTGTTTGTTTGTTTTTAAAAGGACTGATATTCATTGACCCTGAGCTCATTGGTACCCTTACCTCACTTCCCACATTATCAGCAGTGAGACTGCAATAGAAGATCCAAGTTCCCAAGACATGGGCTTTTAACAAAATCCAAACTCACTCCCCTATCTCTTCTCTCTCTTTCCAGAGCCATGGAGGCCTCAAGCTAGGCTTTAAAAGTTTGCTCAGGAAGCAAGAGAGAGTTAGCACAAGAGGTGGAAGCCCTTCAAGAGCAAAAACTTTATGAGGACCCCAACCCCCAAAAAGCCAAAACTCTGAAAGTGGCAGTGATAGACCAGAGAACTGAAGAACAATGGAACTAGTACAGAGGGAGAGGAACAGGACACCAAGACAGGATGCTATAATGTATCTTGGGGGGCTGTGGAGCACTTTACCAAGCCCACAGGAAGGAGCACAATATCAACTGGGGCTACTTCTGACCATCCACAAGTCACATAGGACAGATACCTAAGCTGCTGAACCATGAAGTGCCCAGCAGGAAGCTGAGAGGCTTTGAAATTCACCCCCCTACACACACACACACACACACACACAAAAACCACCATCAGAAGCGATAGATAGAGTGAGAAAGTAAATAGGGGAAAATCAGGAGAAAAAAAGACTGAAATTATCAAGATCTCAGGAAGAAGAAAATTCAAAGACCTTGACCATAAGCAGATAAGTTAACAGGGAAAACATTAACAACAGAAGGAAATATGGCCTCCAGATCTAGTAAAGGAATCCAGGCATCTATGAATAAATATTTAAAAAGCAAAGTAAAACGATATATACTTTGATGAGACAAAGGACTCTATGGAATGCAAGGAGAACACGGAATGACAACATGCTATTTCTGCGTTGTTCAAAAATGAGAATTGTGAGAGCAGAATTTATAGCCTTCACAGAAAAATAATGAGCAGAATAGAAAAACTGGAATCTTCAAAGGCAAGTTTTATCAAAGAAGCAAAAGAGAGAACAATAGATTGGGTGAAGGAGCAGAGAAGCAAAAACCAATCATATTAAAAGAAAACATGCTCACTATGAAAACTAAACATATTATTCATGAAGACAAGATGCAGAGAGACAACCTGAGAATGACAAGTCTCCCAGGAGAACACAACAGGCCCCAAAACCTTAGTAGCACAATGCAGAAAGTAATAGAAGAGAATTGCCCAGAAATCATAGACCACCTTCACAGAAAAAGAAAAAAAAAACCAAGGAGGCAAACTCCAAGACACAAAGTGGTTAAATTTAACAATTCTATTCAGAACCAAGTTCTATAAATACAAAAGGAAAGTCAAATAATGCAAGACTGGCCTGCATCCACAAGAAAACATAGAAGGAAATAGAATAAGATGTTCTGAAAAGCAATGGAGCTCAGGACAACTTACCTGGAAAATCTGAGCTTAACCATGAATGAGAAATAGATGGATATTCAATTATAAAGAGGTTTTTGAAATATCTTTAGAAAGAAAATGAGAACTAAGATTTGCTTATCACATACCCAGATCAATAGAAATGCAGGAGGAGTGAATAGCTCAGTAGGGAAGGATAATAATGATGACAGAGTAATAGAAGAGAGACAAGTAAGACACATTCTAAATATACCTAAGGAAACAGGGGTGAAGGTAGAAGTAACAGTGAAAAGGTAGGCCTGGAACACTACAGACAGAAACTGGCCACCCCGGGCTATTATTTTGTGTGGGACTAGATTGCAACATAGGAAGGTACATGAAATGAGGAGAAGAGAACAGGGTGACAGAGAGGCTTATGTGAAGTGCTGGGGTCAAATGAAGGGCTAGTAATGAGGGGAAGGTGACTCCTGTAGTCATAGAAAGGAGAGCCTACAGAAGAGAGGGTGAGAAGGAGGGAAGAAAGGTTGAAAAGGCAGGGGAAAGAAAGGAGACCTTCCTTTGGTGGTGGGAGGGAGTTCCACTGATGAATGCTCCTGTAGGTGAAAAGAGATGATCTGTGAAGCGAGATGGGGACCTTCTGATAGGTGCAGCCTGGGGGATTTGGTTCTTTAGAAGTTACCCCTTGAGTAGAACCCATCAAAGCAGAGACAGCTCTACACCCCTTGTCAGCAGGAAGCAGTTTCAGAAGCAGAGACCTTCACCCCTGACCCCAAAAGAATTTGGGTCCTATTCATTTGAGGGGGGAATAATGAGGTTTAGAATGTGGGAACCCTCTTGAGCCCCACTCTGAATCTTCCCACTACATCTGGCTTTTCAGGCCCAAATAGCCTAGCCTAGCCTGGTTACCTCTAGATTTTCTTCTGGCTCTTTCCTACCCTTGATCCTGATCAAAATATCTACACCCTAGCTCTGTTACCCTAGCCCTCTATTGTCTGTCATCTCCACGTGGCCTTCAGCTATTTCCCACCCTGTAGTCTGACCTCACCCCAGTGACCCCAGTCCACCCTAAACCCCTCCTCCCATCACCCCAGACTCCACAGACTTTCTGTATATAAACTACATCTTGCCTCCATGAAGGTGCTCAGATTCAATCTAACTCAGTTTAGATTAATCTGGCCTCCTGACATTAGCATCACAAATGCTCAGGCTCCTTAAGAGTCTATCCAATGAGGAGAATCTTTAATCAACTTTGTTTTTCCTTGGGAAAAACTACTTGTCTTGCCTCAGGCAAGGAAGGCAGAGTCAACACTCCTTGGGGCCATTGGCACTTGGAAGAATGGAAGAGAATGGACCCAGGGAGATTTTGAAATAAATGGGGGAAAAAAGGTAACCAGGGGATGGTATGGATAAGCAGTGGACTCCATAATTAGGGACATTATGGGGAAGGAGTCCTACCATGAAGCAGTGTCCTCTATGACATGTGCAGTAATTGGCATTTTTCTGGGATTGAGGCATAATGGAAAAGGGGAATCCACGGAGCAAGTGCTACAAGGCAATGGGAGAAACCACCTACAGGGGAGATCCTAGAAAGAATACTTTGAAGGTGAAATTGCATATGGGAAACAGAGAAAAGAGAGAGACCAGGTAATTATAGGTGTCACAAACCAGGGAATGAAGGTCCAAAGTAGGCAGAAGTAGATAATGAAGGGAGTAAGAGAAATCATTTTTAGAAAGAGGCACAAAAATGAAATTTTAAAAATAATGAGTAGGATTAGTTGGAGGGGAAATCTACTTGACTGAGGAGAAAAGGGGTAGGAAGAATTATATAACCAGATAAAAAGGCAAAGAAAAAGAGGAACTAGTAAGCAAAACTCCAAAGGGAAAGGGGTAACAAATGAGATGAGGAGATCCGGGGTGAAAGGAAGAGAGCCTGTGGGAACTAGGAGACCTTAAAAAAAGATTAAGGTAAAGTAAAGAACATAGTTCTGTTA
This sequence comes from Phalanger gymnotis, assembly GCA_028646595.1. NCBI lineage: Eukaryota > Metazoa > Chordata > Mammalia > Diprotodontia > Phalangeridae > Phalanger > Phalanger gymnotis. The sequence goes on along the minus strand of CM053626.1, from coordinate 28,636,920 downwards.
TTACAGCTGAAGAGGATGAAAAAAAAACTTGAAAAAAACTATTATTCAAAACAGATGGAGGAAAACATAAACCTAACTCTTAGAACTTGAAATGTGAATGGATTTAAACAATCCAATAAAACAAACAAAAAAAAAAGTGACAGATTGAATAAGAAAACAAAACCCTACAATCTATTGCTTACAAGAAACATAAAAAAAACATACGAAATAAAACTGAGAATTAAGGGGGAAAATATACTATGCATCAAGTGAATCCAGGGGAAAAAAAAAGAAAGTAGGAGTTGTGATCATGCTATCTGACAAAGATAAAAAGAGACAAACAAAGAAACCATATTATGTTAAAAAGAATCATAGACAACAAACCAATATCAATGATACACTTATATTCTCCAAATGCTTTAGCATCCAAAATCATAAAGGATATATCATCTGAGCTACAAGGAAACATCATAATACAATAGTGACAGGAGACATCAATATCCCTCTCTCAGTTTTGAATAAGTCTAACAAAGATAAACAAAAGGGAAAATATGGAACTGAACAAATTGATAAACTAGAGTTAAAAGACTTAAGATATAGCTTAAAATTTTTTGAATATGCCATAAAAAGACACATGGTACGGTGGAGAGAGCTGGCCTTGAAACCAGGAAGATCTATATTCAAATCATGCTTCTAACACACAGTCTGGCTGTGTGACCCTGAATAAGTTACTAAACCTCTTGATTCTCTTTCTGGGCAAATCACTAAGACTAGAAATGGCAGGGAAGGTGGTGACTTGAATTAATAGAGGGATTTTTTTTCACCTGGAAATTCCTGAAATTCCTTATTTCAATAGAATCACAAATCCATTCCCTATATCCCTATCTTTTTAAAATATGCCACCTCTGAGTGTAGGAGTTCTTAACCTGGGGTCCATGATCTCAGTTTTTTTTTTTATAACTATATATCAGTATAATGTTTCTTTATTATTCCTATTTATTTTATTTTATAACTTATAAAACATTACTCTGTAAAGAGTCCATAGGCCTCACCAGACTGCCAAAGGAGTCTATCGGGGCGGGGAGAGAAAGTACCTGCCTCAAAGCATAACAGAAAAACACTGAGGTTTTAAGTATTTGGGCCCTTTGAATAGATTTGAGAGAGTGTGTGAGAGACAGATAAGAGAAAAAGAAGGAAAAAAAACACCCACATACATACACACACTCTCTCACACACACACACAATAGAAGCAGAAGAACGATGACTATAATTTAAACATGCACGTGATACAAGACAAGAGTGGAGTGAGATAAATTTTGTTACTGTGGCTGGAATAGAATATTCAGGCAAAAAAAAATGATGGTGACATAAGAAAAACTGTTCACAGTGCCTTTGAGTTTAACAAATTAATCTGCTTCTGTTTCACAGAGAATTTTATATCTTCACAGGTTCTGTCCCTTTTGAATTTGTTTTGAATTCTGATGAAAGAACAGACCATAAGATGCCAAAATGGCCTGGAACCAAGTTTTTATTCTAGGTGTGGGGTGGATATGAGCCCAGTTCCTGGCCTCAAGGAGCTTCCATGGGATTTTGCCACCACAGGTGGTGATTAAAAGGGACAGAAGTGTACATGAATGAAGGCCCCATGTTCTGGTGCTCCCTCACCCCACCCCACTCTTTGGCCTACAGTCAACTTCTCACTCCAACTTCTGGAATGCCTTACCCAGACCCAGTTGGAAGAGTCTACTAAGGCCCATGTATATGAATTCAGTTGGGCTCTGAGGATCTAACGAGTAGGCCTTTAATGATGTAGCCCTCTCATGTTTGGATAGAAAAGCACCTGAAACCCGAAGCTCAGGCAGCTGGAGACTTTGCGTAGCTGGATCCTCCCATTGGTTCAGAGGACCCTTGGTGTTCCTGCCCTCTTCTTGCCTACTATTGCCATCTATGAAATTAATCTTCTGTCACCACCAAGGCCCAAGTCAGTGACCAGTGTGAAGGCTAAAAATAGAGAAAATCCCTCACTTTGCACTACTGACCCCACTGTTTGACCTCAGCCATAGCCACGGCCCCACTCTGGGATGGAGAGGAATTGAGGAGTGATTAAGTGGTTAGAGGTGTCCTTCACCATGTTCTTTACCCAGCTACTATTACCATCTAGTTCAATTCAGTGAGCATTTATTAAGCATCCACTAAGGATATGCATTTAATAAACACATATAGGTATTGTTTCAGGCAGTTAAACTACAAAGGCAAAAATAAGAAATGTCACTGCCCTCCCTCTAATGTTATATTCAACTAGGGATAGGGGGAACAGGGTCCTGGGACTCTAACAGGTAAAACAGGTGCTCCAGTCACAAGCTGACCAGGCTGAATGACCTCCCTCATTATACAAGCTTCCTGACTGCCATTACCATCAATCCTCTCTTCCTTTGTGCGGTACAGTGTGAAGAGCTGGCTCCTGAGTCAGAGGACCTATACTCAATTCTTGCCTCTACTATCTCCTACATGTATGACCTCGGAAGAGTCACTTAACTTCCTATGTCTCAGTTTCCCTATTTGTAAAGTGAGGCAGTTAGGCCACATAACCTCTTAGATTCCTTTCATCTTATATCTACTTATCTGTGAGGATGCTGGTCTTGTCCTCCCCTCCTCACCCCTCCAAGAAGTATGGGGACTCCTTGAGGTCATAAAACGTTTAGTCATTGTTTTCCCTTGACTCTACAATTCCTAGCGCAGTTAGCTAGCCAGTTAGTCAACAAGCACTTAGTAAGCCCTGGGAGGGACAGTGCTAACAGCCTGTAGGGATCAGGAATTCACATAGGTGGGAGGTAGAATTAAGCTGAGTCTTAAAGGAAGTAGGAGAGTCTATGAGGAATCATTCGGTGAGAGTGAGTTTGTTTTGTTTCCTTTCTCGTTTGTTTGCTCAATTACCTTGGAGCTTTGGAGATGATGCTTTCCAGCTCACTTAAAGTGTTCCATCAAAAACTGGGTAATCACCGGTCAGAAAGTCAGTGCAAGGTCGCTTTGGGATCCTAATAAATAAATGGGAATGTCCATATTGGTTCTCATTTCCAATCATTCACGAAAGCATTTAAGAACAAGAAAATAATTGATAAATCCTTCTGGAATGAGAAAAAGAGACCAGTAACATCCTAACAAAGAGAAGCTTACTAATCATTGTCAGAGGTCACAGATGATGGTGAGATGACTGGGTAGGTAATGAAAAAGATGATGGATGAAAGGGAATCATCCTCTGTAACGCAATACCAGAAATACCTAAAATGCTAGAGGCCTAAATGTGACAAGTAAAAGCTACAGGGGAAAAAAAAACCGTTGCCTACCAAATTCAAACAAAGACCTTCTAGTGTTTATTCATGCATGTTTTACAATTCATATTTGACTCAATAAATTCCTAGTTTTTCATTAAAGATCCCCTAAAATAAGCTTATTTTAAGGGATATTTATATTGTCTGCAGAGCAGCAGAAACACAAAGTTTCAAAAGCTGAAAATGATTGAAGGGCATGGTAGGAGGTCAGAAAAAACACTCTTGAATGAAAGTTTCCATTTTTATTATTTTTCCCAGGATCCTTAACATAAAATACAAACTGTAGCTCACTGCCATTTATGAACAGAGATGACAAGGCCAAAGGCTGCTTTGTACTGGAATGGAACCAAAAGGAGCTACTGGGCATGAACAAATTGTACAATTATAATCCATGATTTTGTCATGGATGGCACATTTTGCATCAAGTGTTGAATAGTAAATTGGAGACTAATGTAGTTCCCTCCCTGGGCTCAGTCTTCCAGACCCTCCTTCCACTATAGGTTTGGTCCCCAGAAGGTAGATGGCAACTGCTCCCCTTGGAGTTCTAAAAGAAATCCTGAGGGACTCTAGCTTCTAATGCTATTTCTCCAGAGGCCCAAGCTAGTAATTCCCCACTCTCACACCAATATCAATGAACTCATTGGCATCAATTAGCTTTTACAAAAGAATATTCACTGGGATGGGTATAGCAAAGATAGGAGTTACAAATATATTCCCCAAACTAGGGCATAATCTCTGCCCTATCCACACAGGATCCCTGGGGTGAGTGGGCTGAAATTTGAAGGAAAAATTGGTGAAGCTCAAATATAGGGATCATGAGAGGCTGAGGGGTTCCTTGTGACTCCTGGCTCTTGGAGTCCTTTTCGTTCTTTCATGGATTCTCCATCAAGTTCTACTCTGAGTGCGGAATCGGTGAAGCGCTAGTATATCCTTGTTCAATGAGGTTGGTTCCTCATTAGCCTCGGGTACTGCTGCCACCGACCCTGGTGGTCTCTGCTACTGATTTCAGTTGCTGAAGGGGCTTCTAATGTCTTTTCTAACCTTTTGAAGGTCTCAAGGTTGTAACCTGATCAGTTCTGTCCCTGGATACTCATTCATCTAAAATCAGGAAAGAATAAACATAAAAGAAACAGGCACCCTGTGCTCAGGACCAACATTTCAGCAACGTGGAGAGAAAATGGCAGTTGCTTCTCTCTCACTCAGTAGCACATAACAATTCTTCCCTCAGTTAGCCCTTGGAATAAAAAGCACAAAAGGATTATGGAGGAGCATGTGGATTCTTCTGTGCTCTGTCTCGATGCCTGGTGAGTCATCAGCCCTTCTATTTCCGAAGCCAGTTAGAAGGCTTGTCACCACCACACGGTACAAATCCATAAGTCATCATAGCTGAAACCAGCTCCTGAGCCTGCCTGATGAATTGGCAGTCAGAGAATATGAATGCTTCAAAACCTAGGGCTTTATTACACTAGGAATAAATAATGCATGAAAGCAAATGTTGGCTTAACGGAGGACTAGAGAGTATACAGGATCAGGGAGGGGCTTCTCCTGTCTCACTAATGTCCTTTACTGGTCCTCTCCTCCCCACTTCAGTACTAGTCTTATGTGACATGTCTTAAGTTTCTACTGTGTCCACCACACTGTGCTAAGGGTTGATGATACAAAGACAAAAATGAAATGAATGATCCCTGCTCTTGAAAGGATATAACACGCACACAGGTAAATGAAAAGTATGTAATATTGACATCAAGTCATTCTAGGAAGAAATAACTAACAAAGATAGGGATCAGGACAGATCTCTTGGAGGAGGCACCCAGTGACAATGAAGGAAGTAGGGAATTCCAAGAGGTGGCAATGTGGATAAAGCATATTCCACACATGAGAAAGGTGTGGAGGAAGGATATAGAGTCTCTTAGGATTTTCCTCAGAGCCCCAAGAGTACTCAAAAACCCTCTGGGGACCCATGAGTTCAAATCCTGTTTTAGATACTTGTCAACTACAGGGTTACATGGTAACCTTAGCCAAGTTTTGGTTTGGGGCCTCAGTCTCCGAATCTGTAAAATGGAGGTTTTGACATCATCATCACTACCACCATCATCACAGCTAGCATTTACTTAATGCTTTGCAAAACACTTCACAAATATTATCTCATTTTATCCTCACAACAGGCTGAGAAATGGGTTCTATTATTATTCCCTTTTTATAGTTGAAAAAACTGAGGCAAACAGGCATTAAGTGATTTGCATAAAGTTACACATCCAATAATTTGGTGAGTTTTTTGTTGTTGTTGTTTGGTCATTTTTTCAGTTGTGCCTAACTCTTTGGGACCTCATTTGGGGTTTTCTTGGCAAAGATAGTAGGGTGGTTTATTCTGAGGCAAACAAGGTTAAGTGACTTGCCCAGAGTCACACAGCTAGTAAGTGTCCAAGGCCAGATTTGCACCAAGGAAGATGGGTATTCTTGACTCCAGGCCCAGCACTCTAACTACTGTACCACCTAGATGATTTGGTGAGACAGTATTTGAACTCATGTCATCTCAATTTCAGGTGTGCTATCAGGCTTGATTACATCTTAGCCCTCTTTTGACTCTAAATTTATGGTCCCTTCATCCTATGAGATCTAAGATCCTTGCCACATTGATGTATTTCTGTAGAGATTTTTGAGGAAATCTTTTGACTGAACCAAGTTTGATGCTGATTAACAGCCCAAATCAGGGTCCAACCAACACAAAGTCATCTATCCACATTAGGGGGATTAACAGAATACTTTCCTTCTATCACTGGTGTCTATACCATGCAGACAGAGCATTCCTACCATTAGGGCCAGAAGAACGCAGGAAATATTGGATCTGCCAGACCTACACATCAGTGGAGGAATACCAAGACCTTGATCAGACAGAAGACAGCTTCACCAATGCCCTGTTGGTATATTTAAAGACCATTCACAATCCCCCCCCCCAGAAAGGTACAAGGAACTCTCCTAGCTACTCATGTCACCTGGCATTAAAGGGTCTTTATTATTCATGTGATAGTAAAGGCCCAGGGTTTTTTATTATTCAGAGTCAGTGAAAGGATTCCGGGGAATTCTGCAGTATTTTCTGCCATGCACATAAGTGGCTGTAAAGTGGCCCAGATGCAATTGAAATCTGGTTATAGGGTAGCAACGATTAATCTTTTTTCCCCCACAAGCTTCATGGTCAAAGTTGTTGAAGTTAAGATTACAATGAACATTTGCTATTCTGGAGAGCTGGGCTCTTGTTGTACCAGTGCCAAGCTTCCATTCAACGTCACTTAATAGGCGACTCAACGGTAACTTAGTGAGAAATGGTTCACACCAATCCGTTTCAATTCCACAAATATTCATTAAGTTCCTAGTAGGTACAAGGTACTTCCTCTTCTGCATAGGCCCTCTGCTTCCTCTTATGTTTAGAAAATGAGCCTGAAATGACTTGGGCTCCATTTTTGAGTCAGCCACCTGCTACCTCTGATTCCTGGAGTCTGAGAGCTGAGAGAACATTGAGGTGCTGCCCTAGGTGCATCTGAAGCCTGAGGCCTGACGTGGATGTGCCATCCCTTGGAAAGCAGGTTTCTGTTTCTTCTGACTCACTAAAACCAGGACTTTTAATAGTTTGAATAGAGTGGCCCAAGGAAGAATAGGTCTGAGTGTTGGGCCTCAGTTGGGCCAACTAAAGATAACCACTGGATATCAATGCATGAGAGATTCAAACCTTTAGAAGAGTTTGACTATGGGCTGTAATCCACAAATTTCTCAGGTTGTCCTCTGAGGACCTAGATACTTTTAAGGAGAGGCTAATGGCATCCTCTCTTGATGCAGTCATGGCACCAATCCGTATGAAAGGAAGACATGGACCTCTTGGCCTAAAGTGATGGGGATCAGGGAAGTGTCAGAGTTAGGAATGAAGATTCACTTAACCATCTAGTTATCCTTACACTTGTGACCACTTAAGGCAGTACTGATTCCTGCAATAATAATAACCTATGGTCCTATCAGAGACTTGCTCACACTTTGATTGTTACTGATACAAGTAGAACACCTGCTTCTCTTCCAGTATATGTCCCTCACTGAGCTGGTTCATCAGTCTGGCCATCAGAGTTGACACTCTGAAAAAGTCAATATCCCCTGGGACAGACAATTTCACTAAGCCTACCTTGAGGTGTTTATAGAGCCACCTTGGTGCTTTCTCTTATGCATTGGCACCCAAACAATTGCACAATCTACTTGTCAGGGTTGGGTGACTCTACAGAAAATCCTGGCAAAGGTGTCAGGTTGGTGAGCTGGCTTCTGGCACCTGAGCAGTTTCCCAGGCCATGGGCCACTATTGTTTCCTCCATTCGGCCCATCCCTTGGAAAATAGAAGGGACAGTGGCTTACTTCACAAGTCACTTTGATAATAACCTATTGATTGATGGTGCAGGACAATCAGAGATGAAGAAGGGACCTTAGTGGCCATCCAGGCTGATTACCTCATCTCTAATATCAAGAAGCTGAGGGCTGGAAAGGTCGAACAACTTGGCCAAGGTCACCCAGAAAGTGACAGAGCTGGAATTCATATCCCAGTCTATTAATACCAAATCCCACACTCTGGTGGAGCACATTGTCTTCCCTTCAGCCACTTTATTATGATTCACCCTGTCTCTGTTTACTAAGATTTGCCAAGGACCACATCCTACCCAAATAGTACGCATCTGGATGCCTTGGTTACATGCTAGAATAGGAGTCAGGAAGACCTTGGTTAGAATTCTGCCTCAGATAATTACATAGCTATATGAACCTGAGCAGCTAAACTAAACTCTCTCAACTTCTGTTTCCTTATCAGCAAAATGGGATAACAATAGCCTCTACTTTACAAAATTCTGAGAAAACCAAATTAGATAACATGGTCAGCGCTCTGCCAACCTTAAAGCACTATAAATTCTAGCTATTAATTTTTTATTGCTATTATTGTTTCAACAACATATGTGAAAACCAAATCCATTGATTATGAGTTCAATGCCCCATGGTAATCCAAACTACCTTCACTGTCTGGCCAATTAAATCCATCGCTGATTTGCACAGATAAACAGAACAGAAACAAAAGGTTACAGCTCTCGCCTCCATGATCAATGATTCACTTGTGAATCTGAGCCCAGTGTTTTAAGTACAACTGGTTAGTTAGTGTTGGTCAGACACAGACCTTTCCTTCCTCTGTTTCTCCCTCTGTCTGCCTCCACTCAAAAGGCTGATGAGATGTCATTGGGGCCTTTTTCTAATCTGAAGGAAAAAATACACATTGCTGCATTTCAGGGGCCTTTCTCCTCACGTTGTGTTCCTGTTCGTGGATGTCACCATTCTCCCAAGAAATACAAGGCTTTGGGCCTTTCTCAGGCTATTTATGCTGAAATAAAATCCTTAAGGAGCGAACTTCTAAAAACATTCCTTTTACACACTCATTCAAGTTCAAGTTGAAAGGTGTTATTCTTTGTTTTATAGCTTCAACAAAGCAAAAGTCTAACTCTTTAGCCTGAGACAGCCTCACTTCTCTGGCTTTGGCAGACTGTGTGAGTTAAGGCAATTGTTCCACTTGGACAAACACTGCAGAACGAAAAATGTGGATGGAAACCAATCTCCCAAAAAAAGGTCAGGCTCATTTCTTTTTTTGCCACCTTTAGTTTTATTCAGGTTTTTTTTTTAATTTCATACATTTATAGATTATTCCCACTTAATTAGAGGTCCTTTTTTTAATAAATAAAAGCAGTTAAGAAAAACTAATAAACCTGTGGCCTCATCTGAAAAGACATACATTTCACATCTGTACCCTCACCTTTCTATTTTTTCAAATAATAGAAATCTATTTTTTCTCCCTCTTATTCCTCACCCCGTTAAAAAATAAGTAAAGAAAATTAATGAAATTTCTTGTAAATAATATGAAAAGTGAACAAAACAAACTCTCTCCCCGGCTGTACACAAAAAAAATTTGTATGTCTCATACTTTCCCCAAAATCTATCACGTCTCTGTAATGGGTAGCATGTTACACCATCAGTCCACTGGAATCATGTAAGGTCATAATGTTGATAATAGGCCAGATTCATTCCGTATGAAATGGGCCAACTTACTGTCACTCAGAAATAAGTTGACATACTTGCGGCTGGATTTTCTAAAGAATGGAATTGAGGAAATTGTTCTTCTAATCCTGCCTGACCTTTAAACAGGATAACATTAATTCCAGCTTTAAAAAGGAGTATCACATGTTCCTCATTGTTTCCGACTCATTGACTCTCCTTAGCGTCTTTCAGACCCCACTCTTCAATGCTGCCTTCCACAGAGACGGCATAGACAAAACAAGGCACTTTAAAGAGTGGTCCCACTGGAACTACAAGTTGAGATTTCACTGAAAATTCAGTGGATCTTTTCTCAGCAAAGGAAAACTCATGCTTCCTCTTAACAGGTTGAAGTACCCTTAGATTCTATTACTCTTCCTGCTGACGAAACAGCCCCTGGGTCTTTCTGGGATTAGATACTTTTTTTTGGACATAGGCTACTTCTGGTCTAGATTAATTCACCCCCCCCCCCACTTTTCCTGCTTGACATTCTCTCTCCTTTCTGGAATGTTCTATGCCTACAATCTTCCATTGCAACTTTCTAGGCAATTGGGTGAGACCTTATTCCTTCCTAATTAACGCCCAGACCCTTATCTCCATGTCTCTGTTGCCCTGATGGTGGGTTCCAGGAATCCCAGGCATCAAATGGGGGTTTGGTAAGAGTTAATGTAAGGATATATCCAAAGCAGTGAGCAGCACCTCACAGGACCATCATAGACTCCATCCCAAGGCCACAGATCATCATACTGGAGATTGGCATTCCACGTGGTATCCCTTCCCTGCCTCTCCTAGTCTGATTCCAGAGATGTCAGCTATTAGGTATATGGTAGAGAAACAATACTTCCCTATGCTGGATCATATCAAATGCCATACTACTTTGGAGGGACAGGGTGAATACTACCCTAGTGTGCTTGGTAGACACTGTGGTATGGTGGGAAGGGATTTGATGTCAGAGTATCTGGGTTTGAATCCTGACTCTGCCAAAGTCACTTATGTGACAAAGTCTGCTCCCTGAGCCGGAACTCATCTATAAAATGAGGGGTTGGCGCTACATGGCATTGAGTTTTTTTCTAGCATAAGATCCTTGCTCACCAGGAGGTTAGTCAACCACCCTTGGGCTCAATTTTTTCATCTGTAAAATGGGGAACTTGGACTCTAGGCAGAGTCAAGATTCAAACCCAGATCCTTTGACATCAAATCCCTTCTCACCATACTATGATGTTTACCAAGCGCACTAAGGTAGCAATCACCCTGTCCCTACAGCAGATGATCCGACCTAGAGTAGGGAAGCATTGTCTCTCTGCCCCTTCCCCCATAGCTGACATCTCTGATGATGCCTTCAACAGCTAAAGATCCCTTCTAACACTAGACCTAGTGTTAGAGCCTAGGATACTTGGATGCTTCTCTTTCTGCCCCAACTCACTCCCATGGTGCATTTCCCCCCACCCTTACATAGCTCTATAGTGTGTGAATTAAAATGAACCAAATAAAGGTTTACTTAATGCTGTGTATTACTGGCTCATTTGGTTTTTCTGCAAAGTCCTATTTAAGTCCTAGGACCATTGTAGTAGCCTGGAAAACCCATACAATGCAGTTCCAGAGTCCTTGAATAAAGCTGGGGATTAGTGTGAAATTTCGAGTTAAGGATACCTTGCCACCTTTCTGGAGATGTGAATGAAAGCTATTTCTCAGAAATCAGAGACCAAAAAATGAGAGGATTTGAAGGCACTTTGGTGGCAATGCAGCCCATCCAAGATATGAAAGAAATTTCTGCTATGGTGTACTCAACCATTGTCATTGAGCCTGCAGACCTCCAAGGAGGAAGTACCTCAGTTCACTTAGTACCCTTGTGACCTTAGGTATGTCACTTCCTGCCCTAGGTCTCAGTTTCTTCTTCTATAAAATAGATAAAACCTCTAAAATCTTACCATGTCAGTTCATGGTAACTCTAACTCCTCTCATCCCCAAACCATCCTTTTTCAAGCTGGAAATGAAACATCAAATTATTTTCCTTTGTGTTCATTAATTCAACTTCACTCCCTGCATTCAATTCAATTCATCAAATATTCATTTAAGTACTTACTACACACAAGGCCCTGTGTTCAGTATTAGGGATACAAATGTATCAACAAAACCATTTCTGTCTTCGATGAGCTTCTATTTTATTGGCATGTAATGAGACCATATAGAGCAGTTAAGAGAGAAGCATAATATGATAGGCCTACACAGAGCATGAGCTAGGTATGGTGCATACAAGCTTGTGATCTATGTAGACCTATGATAACAAGTATAGAGAGCAGCTGATGGAACGTCTTGTTAATTAGACTGACCCACAGCTTAAATTGAGTGGGACTTTAAGTTTCAGAAATCACCAGCAGCCGTGACCCAGTAATGATCTCTTGCCTATTTGCCCTTGTACCCAGAAGTACCCATTGGCGAAGAAAACAGGCTGGAGATCAAGGAGAGAGCCTGTGACTAGAGGATGGAACTCTGCTCATTGGGACCTCCAGGGAATGGACTTGCCATTTTAGGTTCATTAGCACCATACATTAACCTAATAAGCAACCATTTTGTGCAAAGCGGTCAAATAATGCCTCTGTTAATACCCATTGCTAGAGTCAAACACTCCCAGATGTAGAGCCAGATTAACCAGGATGAAGCTCCTATCAATCCTCAGGTTTGAACTTTTTTGGAGCACACTCCCCGTCATGACAGCAATCAAACTACAGAAACTTGTAGAAACACAGCAAGCTGATTAAAATAATAATCAAAATTTTTAGCACTTTGAAGTTTGTGAAACGCTTTGTGTATGTTATCTCATTTCATCCTCAAAAGAATTCTATAAGGCAGGTGCTATTATCATCCCCATTTTATGGATTAGAGAACTGAAAATTGGAGAGGTTAACTAACTTACCCAAAGTCACTCAGCTACTATGTCTCAGGCAGGATTTGAACTTGGGTCATCTGACTCCAAGCCTGGCATTCTTACTTAATATACCACTTGACTGCTAAAAAACATCAGAGGTGGAGAGGAGTCGACAGTCATCGGGTCCATAGTCCTGACTTTAGAAAGAAGGAAATGAAACCCAGAAATTAATTAATCCATTGACAATGATTTATTAAACACCTACTGAGTTCTAGGCACTGGGAATACAATGACAAAGATGAAACAGTCAAGTAGCTTCCCTGGGGTCCCATGGTTAGCCAGCACAGATGGTGATCTGTTGATGCACATCTGTTGATGATCTGGGGCTGTTGAGGCACATCTTTCCCTTTCATGATATTTTGGAAAGAAGGTTGGACTTGGAATCTGAGGATCTGAGTTCAGATCTTAGCCCTGCTACTTCCTACCTGTGTGACCTTAGCCAAAGATGGGTGCCAATTTTTTCATCTGTAAAACTAAATGAAAAATTAGGCTGGCTGACCTATAAGACTGAATCTGGCTCTAAATCAATGATCCTATGCTCGGATTCAAATTTCCACGTGAAATTACTATTTTTGTTCTCACTCCTCACTCATGCCTCTTAGAATATGTAAAGTTCTTCAGAGTTCCATAAAGTAACCACCTCCTCCATAAGGATTTTCTTATTACTTCCCCCTAACCTATCAGTGATTACTCCCTAAACTACCTTGTATTTTGTATATATTTTGTAAATAATTAATGAGTATGTGTTTGTCATCTCCTCCCCATAGAATATAAGCTCTTTGAGGGCAGGGAATGTGCCACTCTTGTCTTTGTATCTTCAGCATCTAGTACAGAGCCTGGCACACAGTAGGTACTTAATTAATGCTTGTTGATGGATTGCTTGACTGGGTGATCATGGACAAATCACTTTACTCCTCTGTTAGATTCCTTTTCTGTAAAATTAAGAGAACAAATTAAATGACCTCTATGACCTCTAATAGCTCTAAATTTCAATTTGTGACTCCTAGGAGTGACGATAATAATAATAAAACATGAGTGGGGGGTTTTAAATATGAGAAATCCTTCATGCACATCCCCTGGGGTTTTCTGTGTCAATCACAGGCCGATTGAATACACGTAACCATTATCTTAATAAAAGCACCGAGGCCCAGCCTTACAGCACCATCCACTGGGCATATCTCAGGGAAATCCGTCATGGTCCACTGTGACAGGTAATAAAATTCTCATTGAGTAGAGTACTCCATTTGCAAGCTGGGGCCAAAGGAGAATTAGCTCAGGATTGATCTAGTTTGGTCCTTGAAGAGCTGAATCAAAAGGCATTATTGCTGACAGTTAAAAAGAAGAACAGAGCCATTGTTGGTTTTGACCGCATTACTCGAGCCTAGCGTGTTTCCACGGATGTCAGACCCATGGAGGATGGAGCTTGTGGCAGTTCAGTTAAAGGCTTATTCTCGGATGCCCCAAATTCAGACTCCAAGGGGCTACTTGATCAAAGGAGGCTCCCTTCTCAGGTGAGAAGGATTTTTTGAGCCTCCCTCCATCTCCTTAGCATCCTTTGAGATAATTCCTGGGTGGTTTCTTATCTACTGGATATTAGAATCCTGCCCATCTGGATCCCTAGTCAGTATAATGGAAGCTGACAAAATAAACACAACTGGAAAACATTGAAGTGCCCTTCATCGAAGAAGGGTTTGGATTTTTCCCCCTCACTGGGGAAAACCAATCAGTCGCAGAGCTTGGAAATCCTCCTCATTACTATATACACGAGTTGCAGCAGGCCTCCTTTCTGTGATTCTGTAGCCTTCATTTTCTCTTGCAGACACAGAAAAGAGAGTCCCAGAATTATGCCAATAAAGAGAGAAAGTGAAGTAATCATTAATAGAACAGGAAGTTAAACAAAGGTCATCTTTTGGATGGATGGATGGATGGCCAGACTTCTCTTCCTGCCTTTATGAAGCTCCCCAAGTGAGTGACAAGATTTTTCTAGTGTCCCTTCTTCTGACCTTTAGAAAAGGCAGAGTGGTCAAGTAGAAAGTGGGCCAGGCTTTGGGGACCCTAGAGGATTCAGGGTTGGAATTCTTCCTCAGCTACATATTGTTCTGTAATCTTGGCTAGGTCTCAAGCCCTGGTACATAGTAGGTGTAATAAAAATGCGTATTCCCTTCCTTCTCCTTCCCCCCATACTGTTTCTAGCCCTAAATGAACCCAGATCTGCCTCTAATGACATTTAACAGTTTTACTAACTTGTACAGATGGGCTTGAAGCCAAGTGCCACCACTGACACATCTGGGTTGGGTCACGCTGGACAGGTCACTTTACATCTCAGTGTTTTAGGCAACTCTGTTAAAACTGTAAGTCACAGAAGAGCTGCCAACCTGCACCGGTAGAAGGAATTCCCTCATGTGGGATTTCCCTGCAGTGATAAAAGCACAGATTTAGTCTTTCACCTCTAGAATTTTACTATGTTTTTGTGTAATTCACATAATTTCCTCATTTAGACTGTAAACTCCTTGAGGACAGGATTGAGGTTTGAGATACCTCTGTGTCCTTCAGGGCATTTGTGTCCAGGTACAACATAGAAACTCAATACCATCATAGGGCTTCACAGAATCGTAGTATCTCTAACTCCTTTTGAACTCAAGCTTGAAGCCCCTCCTCATCCCTAACAAGTGATCATTCAGCCTCTGCCCAGTGACCTCCATCAAGGGGAAACCCACCAACTCAAGAGGAAGACCATTCTACTTTAGACATTTTTATAGTGGGATATAGAGATGAAAAAATTAGAAAAGGCTACCAACATACATAATTATACGTCCCTACATAATGTGAACACATTATTCTCTCCCACTCTACCCTCAGCACAATGCAAATTTCCTGAGGGCAGGGACTATTTTGGATTTTTATCTTTATATCCCAGAGTATGTTGTGCTACCTGGCACACAGTAGGTCCCTAATAAATGCTTGCTTAAAACAAATGAGATTTGAACCAGCAAAAAAAAATGGGAGGTGAGGGCCTTGTTTGAGTTACTGAAAGGGTTTCACTTTAATTAATAAAGCCATCCAAGTTGGCATTGGAAAGCTTTCTGGGAAGAAACTCCATGGATGAAACACTCTTCCTGATGTTGCTGCTAATAATAATGCAGCCAGAAAATGTGTTTGTTCTTCAAAGGGCTTTAGAAATCTTAACTGACTAATTAACTCATTAATCACCCACTAAACTGGCAAGTTGGGAGGAAGATGGGAAGCAGGAAAGCAAGAGTTTGTGAAACCTAGAAGCAAAACCCAACCTGGAAACCAAAATGGTCTTGGAGGAAGTATTCTCTCTTGTTGTAGTTTTGCCTGGTTTGGGTTGGGCTCAGAGTTTGTTTTCCTAGGGGGAGGCTTTTCATGGCTCTCCTAGCAGGCAAGGCTCTAAGATGAAAGGAAACAGAGCCCAACTTCCAGAAGGCCAGCTCCACCTGGATTCCACTTGGGATCGGGCTTTTCATTTCAGACTGAACCATGGGTACACATAAAATGGTATGATTCTCTTCTTGGCAGAAGCACCACAAGGTGACTACAAAGAAAATGTATGTATCTATTGTTTGTGTTGTGTTGTGGTATGTGTATATGTGTGTGGTGTGTGTATACATCTTGTGTATGTATGTGCATTATGTGTATATATGTTGCATAGAGGGTGTATGTATGGTATACATGGTATGTGTGTGTATTGTATTTATGTATGTGGTATGTATACGTATGTCGTATGGAGTGTACGTGGAGTATGTATGTATGGTATGTGTAGTATGTGTGTATGTTATATGTATAATTTGTATATAAAATGTATGTAATTTATTGTTATATATAAAATTGTATATAATTTGTGTATATCTTGTGTGTATGTGTGTAATATGTTGTGTATAGTTTGGTGTGTATATTATATGGGCAGTATATGTGGTACATGTGTGTATGGTATCTGGTGTGTATATGGGTGGAGGAAGAAGCCATAATAAATAAATGCTAGCTACATGTACCATCATTATCATCATCACTGGTAGTAAGGATAACAATAATAAGTTTACCTGAACCTAGGAAGAGGAGGGGCAATAGCCAAGGCTAGGGGTTAAATAAGCCTTATAGTCTCGAATCCAAGATAATAACAAATTAAAGATTGTAGGCATTTTTTAAGCACCCTTCACATACATTTTGGAAGGGTAAACAGATGTGCTTCTGATGATTTCTCTCAAGTCCAAGTACTGAGAAAGACAAGCAGACACCTAGGTTCCAGCTTGAGTAATCCTCAAAGTCATTTCCAAATCCGTTCAATATTTGCTGGGAAGGGATGACGTCATCCCTCTCGGATCAGAGTGACTGAGTGGGCTTTGTGCTGGTTAAAATTCTAGCTGCTGCAGGATGCAGAAGGCGGTGGCTATTTTCAAAGAGGCTGTAAAAGACAGCAATGGAATGGCCTTGGTGTGTGTGAGTAGGGAGGGGGAGTGTACTGAGGGAGAGGGAGGAGGAATGGGTTTAGGATACCTGGAGCAGCATGCCAGCCTTTAATGATATAGAAGCAGCTGAGCAGCAGTAGACCCAGTGGTATCTGAAACAAGGACATCCCACCAGGAAATCAGAAAGCCCTTTCTCAGAACCCTCCCTTACCAGGACCCAGGGATGTGCTGATAAATGTTTAACAATCAGCTCTCAAAAAAAACCCCACAAAACCACACTGTACTACATGGTTGTTGTTGTTCAGTCATGTCACTTCCCCATTTGGGATTTTCCGGGCAAAGATACTGGAGCGATTTGCCATTTCCTTCTCCAGCTCATTTTACAAATGAGGAAATTGAGGCAAACATGATTAAGTGACTTGCACAGGGCCACACAGCTAGTACATGCCTAAGGCTGGATTTGAATTCAGCTTTTCCTCACTCCAGAACTACTCCACCACCTACTTGCCTCGGTACCGTATGAAGCAATTTTAAATTTATGCTATTAGCATTTTCTTCATTCTTTCGTAAGTCTAGAAAATAAACCAAAAAAAAAAAAAAAAACGAATCAAGGCTTGAGTTATGGCATTTGCCAATTTCCAAGGAATAAATGCTCATACTAAAAACCGAAGAATCACCTTGTGAGTTAATAGAAGTTGGCTCCAGAACATCTCTGCCAGTATCCTGGTACTGTTTTAACTGGTGGTGAGTAGCGGATGCAAAAGGCAGTGTTTCAAAATGGAGAGAAAACTGGCTTCTACATCAAAGCTTACCTCTGACAAATATGGCTGTATGATCTTGGGTAAGTCCCCCTCCCCAGTCAACTCTCTAAGACTATAAAAAGCTCAGAGAAGGTGCTGACCAGCAGTGGTAAAGGAACACTTCTCCCCTTTATTGCCCCCAGAGATCACAGACCATTTTTTAAAGTAACAAATCCACTGCTAATGGTCAGTTTGCATTTAAATATAAAAAATAATTACCAGCCATAAAATCAATAGTGGCATGCCTCACACCATGATAGACTCAACACTTCCTAAACATATATTCCTGGGCAGGCGCTTTAATCTCTTCTGAGTCTCAGACTCTTCATCTGCAAAAACAGATTAATAGTTGTCAAGACAACAAGCCTTTATTTAGCACCTGCTGTGTGCTAGGAACTTTGCTAAGTTCTGGGGATACAAAGAAAAGCAAAAGCCAATCCGCGATCTTTCAGTCTAATCAGGGAAATAATAGCACCCATCCCCCAGGGTCGCGGTGAGGTCCATAAGAAATTATATCATTATCGGCTGGCTACCTTAATATTCAATGCTCTGATGGATTCTCTCTCACCACCATGGATGCTCCGTACTCTAGACGCTGCTGTTACAGATCGCAGCCTATTTTCACCTTCCAATTCTGTGTGATTTTGTTCATGTCCTCCCATAAACCCTCCAATGAGTGCATACCAGAGTACTGAAGGCTTTCCTGCATACTTCTTCCCATTTCTGGGTACCATGGCTGGTGGGAGGCTGCCCATGTTACTTTTTCTCCTGGTTCCATCACTAACCTATCTTGTTTTCCCCTTCTTCATTTCTAGTGTGATGTCCTCTCCACTGTTTCTTGGGCACAAGTCATACATGGTATCCAGGTACAACCTATTTATATCCCCCATGACTAATGCCCATTGGGTCACCTGTAATTTTAACTCTTGGGAGATTGTTAAGTTCCCTGACCCAGTCTTCTTCATCTGTATTTTTAAAAGAAAAAAGCACCAAGTTCCTCCCACTCTGGATGTAACAGCAAGCTGCACTGACAACTCCTCAGTCAAGCATCCATGAACACATATTCTTGCCTTATAGGTAAATTCCTCAGTTCCTGACTCTGCTGGTCCAGGCGACAAGGCCAAGAGAGTACCACAGCCCAGGACATTCTACATCAACCAGTTTAGAGTATAACCAATAGGTCACCCAGACCAAAGCATTAGGATAAGCAACCAGTCGTGCTCTTCCTAAGGGACAACTTGGCACAGTGAACAGAGCACTGGACCTGGATCAGGAACACCTGGATACAAATCCTGTCCCAGATACCCACCAGCTGTGTGACCCTGGACAAGTCCTATGACCTCTGTCTGTTTCAGTGTCCTCATCTGTAAAGTAGGGATAACAATAATGTTAACTTCACAGGCTTGTTGTGATCAAATGATAAAATGCCTTAAGATGCTTTGCAAACTTTAAGTGCTGTATTAAGTATGAGCTATTGGGATTAATACTATCACTAAATTCTTGGGGCCTCAGTTTTCTCATCTGTAAAATGTATCAGTTAGACTCAGTGGCCTCTAAGTTCCCTTCCAGCTCTAAATCTCTGCTTTTATGCCTCTCCATGCCTGGGTTATTCCAGCTTGGTTTTTCATCAATCAACCCCCTCTTTACCCCCACTCATCTTTTTTTTTTT